>OZ010737.1:100809355-101031123 GCA_963932295.1 Tipula lateralis
CTCCGTTGCCATTTAATCCAATCACACAGATATCATCTGCATATGCAAGAAGTTGATTTGATTGTCGGAATAAGATATTGTCCTGAGGTGTTTCACTTTTACGAAGGATGTATTCCAACATGAGATTAAAAAGTATCGGGGACAGCGCATCTCTTTGTCGAACACCAGAAGTGATTGCAAATATTCTCGATAGCCTGTTCTCAACTTTGACACAGCATTGTGACTGCGTTACTGTCATTTTAAACAGATGTACATAGTTTTTGGTAGTCCTAAATATTCAAGCGCATACCATAGCCTCTCTCGGTTGATCGAGTCATAGGCTTGCTTGAAATCTAGGAATACCTGGTGTACATCGCGAGATGTTTCGTAGTACTTGGAAAGAATCATCCGTAGCGAAAAAACTTGATCAGTGACTGACCGATTTGGACGGAATCCTCCTAGGTAGTCACCGACAATTTCCTCCGCTAGAGGAGTAATTCTTCCCAAGATAATGTATGACAGTAACTTGTATGCTGTGCAAAGGAGAGCTATACCGCGATAGTTCTACCCTTTTTGAATATTGGGCATAACGCGGCCACTTTCCATTCGTCAGGCATAACTTCATTTCGCCATACCAATCGAATAAGGTCGAAAAGACAGTTCCACAAAGTTAGCCCTCCGAATATCAAAGCTTTAAATTAATGCAATCAACCCCTGGTGAAAGATTTTTCTTTAATCTCTGCATGGCCATTGTGAATTCCTCATAGGATGGATCCTCAATGAACATCTCTGCGGTCTGTATTTGAGGGTATTCAAATACAGCTTGTGATACATGTGGAACATTAAGTAGAAAAATGTCCACGCCATGTATCGAGTACCGCATCGACGTTAACACAGAGGTTTCCATCCTGGTCCCGAATGGCAGTTGACCGAGATCTTAAGGTATGGTGCAATTCGGTGATTCCTTAAAAGAAACCACGCGAATTGTTCTCATTGCTGAGTTGTACTCTTAAGACCTTGGCCTTCCACCATTCGCGCTTCTTCTGTCTACAAATGCGTTTAGCTGTCCTCCTAGCAAGAACTGCCTTGTTTTTCCTTGCAATTGTAAACCGAGTTTGCGCTTCACTGTGGGCTATATTTCGTTGCTCAACAGCAAGACGACACTCCTCATCAAACCAATCATTTTTGGGCTTAGTTTTCACTATACCGAGAGTGTGCTGGGCAGCATCGACAACCGAGGTTTTCAATACATCCCAGACACTGTTCACATCATCAGATTGGTAATTGGATCGTAAAATGCTATTGCTGACAAGATCTTGATATTTTCGTTGCGTTTCTTCATTTATCAGACCTTCACAGGAGAATCGCATTTTATATTCTCCTGTCCTCCTTGACTTGTACGAAAATTTGCATCGTAGCTTTGCAGCAACCATAAAATGGTCACTGCCTACGGAATTTGGTTGACGACCGATACGATCTCACGTCTTGGACAACCCGAGGCCGGTCTTTTGAAATCAACACATGGTCAATTTGGCTTCGGGATGTTTTACGTGGATGTTTCCATGTTTCCAAATGGATGTTTATATGGGGAAAGAATGTACTAGCCACTTGAAGATCATGTGCGATCGCAAAGTACATCATTCTTTCTCCATTTTCGGTCGCAGTTTCGTGTCGGGAGTACGGACCTATATTATTACATAAGTCGGTCTGGTTTCTGCCAGCTCTAGCATTAAAGTCACCAATCTGATATCGTGCTCAGGTATAGAGCCCATCAGATTATCTAGATTATTATAAAATGAGTCTTTATCTTGGGGTTGGTTTACATCAGTGGGCGCATGTACACAAACAATTGACAGGTTGGCTAATCTCATGTGCAAGCGAAGCTTACACATTCGATTATCGACTGCTTGGAAGTCCAACACAGCCTTTTTTACCTGCGGCCCAATGAAAAAGCCAACTCCAAGATTTCCGAGGTCATCTCCACTGTGTAGCAACGTATAGCCTTGGGACACATGAACTCCACTTTTAGGCCATCGAGTTTCTTGGAGCGCTACGAGTTCCAGCCGATGTAATAAGGCCGTCCAACGTGCCAGGTTTCCTTAGTGACTGCACGTTCCACGTGCTGATCCTCAATCTCGCATCCGGGTACTTAAGCGGGGGGTCATTGTTATTTAGGCGGCACCCGATTTTTTTTTTGTTGACATTTGTAACTGTAATTGTTTATCAAATATTTAAAGCGGGGAGTGTAGGACTATTTTTTCTGCATTATGTATTTCCCCTGCGGTATGATTGAATTTTGATTATGGACATTTTTTCCGTAGAGTGGCTTTTTTGCGAGATATTTGATCGTCTCAGTTTAAAAGAAACACCCGGTACATATATATATATATACATATGTATATTTAATTATATATATATATATATATATATATATATATATATATATATATATATATATATATATATATATATATATATATACATATATATATATATATATATATATATATATATATATATATATATATATATATATATATATATATATATATATATATATATATATATATATATATATTTATATATATGTAATATATATACATTCAGTACTGTGCAAAAAAATCCGGACAGCTAACATTTTTTATTTAAACCAATTATTTTCAGAAACGCAATTGTTTTAACACCAAGTAGTATTTTTTGTCTTATTATTTGATTCATTATTTACTCAAAATGTTATTTGGTTTTAAATTTCATGATCCCAGTAAAATAATTTGTGTGAATTTGCGAAAATAGAGAAAAATTGTCATAGTTTTTTAAACTAATTAATTTTAAAAAATTTAAAAATAATATATAAATTTCGTATTTAGGCATATTTCAAAATATAAAATGCATAAATTATCCACTAAACTATAAATTTAATATTTGGTATGACCGCTATTTTTTCCTAATTACCGCTGCACACCTGTTGCTCATGAAGTGAATCAAATATTGAATCACGTCATTGCTAATATCATCCCACGCAATTTGGATTTGGTGCTTCAGTTGCTGGATGGTTTCTGGATTACTTTGACGGACTTTATGCTTCATAATAGCCCAAATTTTTTCAATTGGGTTCATATCTGGGCTATAAGGGGGTTATTTTAATGTGTAGATGGAATTATCAACCAAGTACTTTTTCACTTTCAAATAGAAATAAAATGTTATGTAACAAAGTGGTTTATTATTTTTTACCTGAAAGTTACACAGAAGTGTTAAATAAAGAATAAAAGTTGCATAGTCATTTGTTTTGATCTGTGGCCTGGCGCGTTGTCTTGTTGAAAGATGAAGCTCTCAGTTTCACTAAATAGCTCCAAAATTGATGCTTTCCAACGCCTTTCCAGAATGTTCAAGTACACATTACCGGTTATCCCTGCTTCGACAAAGGCTAAGTGACCCACACCAGCATAACTACAACAGCCTCAAACCATTACACCCTCAGTTGTATTAGGCACTTGTTGAATGTAGATATCGCTGAGGCGTTCACCTGCTTTTCTACGCACAATCAGTCAGCCATCTCCCACATGCAGTTTAAATTTACTTTCGTCAGAGAACACCACGTTATTCCACAACTCCCTCGTCTAGTTAGAGTGCTCTCTGGCCAGCTGAAGCCGACAAAATTTTAAAAATATCTTTAGAAAAGGTTTCTGCAGCGAGTAGCATGCCCTAAGATTTGCGTTCAGTAACCTTCTCCGAGCAGTTGAATTGAAAATTCAATGCCTGTTGCTGTAACAAGATCGGCTTGCAATTTCGGTGAAGTTTTAAATCGGTTCTGCTTGGAACAAAGAACCAGATATTTCTCTTGCACTGTTGTGGTTTTTCGCGGTCTGCCAGACTCTTTAGACCGCTCTGTGTTCCCTGTAGTCCTATATTTTTTTATAAGATCGGCAATTGAAGATTTCCCACGTCCTATCCTATCACCAATTTCACGCACGGACAGTTCTTCCTTTCATAACGCGATAACACCATTTTTTTCTTGGTCAGTTACCAAATGCAATCTTAAAATTGGAATCTAAAAAAAAGTAAAAACACTAGGCAATATTTAACGTTTTTAAAGGAATTCGAACTGCCCGGATTTTTTTGCACAGTACTGTATATATATATATATATATATATATATATATATATATATATATATATATATATATATATATATATATATATATATATATATATATATATATTTTATTTATTTATATATATATATGTATATATATATATATATATATATATATATATATATATATATAAATATATATGCTATTTGAATCGCTTTAACAAATCTTTTGATGAACCCTTATAATAATTGCAATATTTCCCTTTCTCAAGGTTATAAAACAATAAACAATTGCTGACTTGTGCAGTTCTTAACTGGGAATTCGATTATGTGAAAAAGTTGAATTTGAAATAACTCGACTTATGCCGTTTCATATCTACACCACATATATATATATATATATATATATATATATATATATATATATATATATATATATATATATATATATATATATATATATATATATATATATCTATATATATATATATATATATATATATATATATATATATATATATATATATATATAATAATATATATATATATATATATATATATATATATATATATATATATATATATATATATATATATATATATATATATATATATATATATATATATATATATATATATATATATACAGTACTGTGCAAAAAAATCCGGACAGTTTGAATTTCTTTAAAAACGTTAAATATTACCTAGTTTTAATATCTTTTTAGATTCCAATTTGTAGATTGCATTTTGTAATTCACTAGAACTATGATAGTATAAGTCGTTTAAGTTATGTTTATGACGAATGAGCTTTTAGTATAAAAAAGCCGACAAAGTACTAAAAATATCTAAACTAAACGACCAAGAAAAAGGTGTTGTTATCACGTTATGGGAGGAATGGCTGTCCATGCGTGAAATTGGTGATAGGACGTGGGAAATCATCAATTGCCAATCTTATAAAAACATATAAGACTACGGGGAACACAGAGCGGTCTCAAGGGTCAGGCAGACCGAGGAAAACCACAACAGGGCAAGATAAATTCCTGGTTCTTCGTTCCAAGCAGAGCAGATTTAAAAGTTCACCGAAGCCGACCTTGCTACAGCAACAGGTATTGAAATTTCCAGTTCAACTGTTCGAGGAAGATTACTAAACGCAAATCTTATGGCACGCCGCTCGATGCAGAAACCTTTCCTAAAGTTATCTTCGAAAATTTGTCAGCTTCAATGGGCCAGAGAGCACTTTTACTGGACCAGGGAGTATGTCTGTGAAGTTAGCACGAAAAACGATGTGGCAACACTAATGGTTTTTAACATGGATTTTTTACTTTTTGTACTAAAACTAGCCCGAAAAATGATTTGAGTATCGGCTAAAATTTTAGTTAGCACGAAAAAATTATTTTTACTCATATTTATTTCATGATATAATTGAGACGAAAATAATAAAAATCATATAAAAAATTACACATACACTATCACAAAAAACCACTAACACGAAAAATTAAACAACACATATGTGTAATAATTAAAATTAAACAATTTTAAAGTACTTAAACCAAATAAAATTAATTTTGAAACGTATATGCAAAATAACAAAACATATGTCTATGACCCATGTAAAATCTATGAAGGATTTGAACTCATATTGGTACTAAACGATTTATTGTAATTGAATCATAAATTTGTCAACTCTGGATGTTATTGCACTATCTAGAACACTGGTTGACCACGCCGTATACCAAATTTCAGGAGATTTCTATGACCCATTCAAAAGTTACAAAGGGTCGAGTATGTTTGGAATCAAATCTATGAAGGATTTGAGCTCATATAGATACTACACGATTTACTGTAATTGAACCTTAAATTTTTCAACCCTAGATGTTACTGCAGTATCTAAAACAATGTTTGATCATCACGTACACCAAATTTCACGAGATTTCTATGACCCATTCAAAAGTTACAAAGGGTTGAGTATGTTTGAAATCAAATCTATGAAGGATTTGAGCTCATATAGATACTACACGATTTACTGTAATTGAATCATAAATTTGTCAACCCTTAATGTTATTGCACTATCTAGAACAATGTTTGACCACCACGTATACCAAATTTCAAGAGGTTTCTATGATCCATTCAAAAGTTACAAAGGGTTGATTATGTTTGAAATCAAATCTATCAAGGATTTGAACTCATATGGGTATTAAACGATTGATTGTAATTGAATTATAAATTTGTCAACCCTGGTTGTTATTGCACTATCTAGAACACTGGTTGACCACCACGTATACCAAATTTCACGAGATGTCTATGACCCATTCAAAAGTTACAAAGGGTTGAGTATGTTTGAAATCAAATCTATGAAGGATTTGAGCTCATATAGATACTACACGATTTACTGTAATTGAATCATACATTTTTCAACCCTGGTTGTTATTGCACTATCTAGAACAATGTTTTGCCACCACGTTTACCAAATTTCACGAGATTTCTATGACCCATTCAAAAGTTATGAAGGGTTGATTATGTTTGGAATCAAATCTATTAAGGATTTGAACTCATATAGATACTACACGATTTACTGTAATTGAATCATAAATTTGTCAACCCTGGATGTTATTGCACTATCTAGAAAACTGGTTGACCACCACGTTTACCAAATTTCACGAGGTTTCTATGACCCATTCAAAAGTTACAAAGGGTTGATTATGTTTGAAATCAAATCTATCAAGGATTTGAACTCATATGGGTACTAAACGATTTACTGTAATTGAATCATAAATTTGTCAACCCTGGATGTTGTTGAACTATCTAGAACACTGGTTGACCACCACGTATACAAAATTTCACGAGATATCTATGACCCATTCAAAAGTTATGGAGGGTTGAGTATGTTTGGAATCAAATCTATGAAGGATTTGAGCTCATATAGATACTACACGATTTACTGTAATTGAATCATAAATTTGTCAACCCTGGTTGTTATTGCAGTATCTAGAACAATGTTTGATCATCACGTATACCAAATTTCAAGAGGTTTTTATGACCCATTCAAAAGTTACAAAGGGTTGAGTATGTTTAGATTCAAATCCATGAAGGATTTGAGCTCATATAGATACTACACGATTTACTGTAATTAAACCATAAATTTGTCAACCCTGGAAGTTATTGCAGTATCTAGAACTATGTTTGATCATCGTGTATTCCAAATTTTAAGAGATATCTATGACCCATTCAAAAGTTACAAAGGGTTGAGTATGTTTGGAATCAAATCTATGAAGGATTTGAGCTCATATAGATACTACACGATTTACTGTTATTGAACCATAAATTTGCTTTAGCGATAGCTTAAACTTGAACAATTTTTTGCTTCTGTCCTGTATTTGTTTTCAGACTTAAGTAGAAGTTTGCTGCCACTACACATTTGACTTCTTATGAAACTTGATCTATTACAGTGCACCATTTAACACTAAGTCGATCCTGGAAGCGAAGAATTAATCCGATAGGAAACAATCGATTACCCCATATCATTATAACTCTGGATATCAAGTCAATGTTGGTTGCTCAGCTTACATCCGTTTAACACTTCTCTATCAATAGAATCATAAAAAGTGTTATCGAAAGTTTCGCAACGTTTATAAAAAAAGAGAACGATTTTAATGATTGTTCTCTAAATCATAGAAACGAGACTGGTTAAAGCAGATTTCCAATATGTATTTGTTAGATACATCCTGGAACGGTTTGTATGAGGCTACAGGAGGGCAGGCAACCTAACTTATATAGTTTCGGAAAGGCGCGTTCGGCGGTGGTTGCGATTTAATGTGTGATAGATGCGGCGCAAAAGGCGATATCTGGTTCAAGAATATTGCGTGGCACCAAGAAATACTTCTTGCTTTCAATATCGCTAATTATAATTGTATATTTAACGCACTCATGTGGACATTTGTGACAGAACCTTACTACACATTCAGCAATGGTTAACTTTTGCTGTAAGAAGAACATAAGACAGAAATAGTCCTAATCACTAACAGAAAAGCTATGAAGAGCATAACGTTAGAGATTGATGGCTAAAACATAGTAACTCAAAGATGCAACAGGCGACGTATAGGATAAAAATTGAAATCTTTTTAAAGATTAAGTGCATTAAGTGGACCAAGAGAAGGGATTCGTATAAAAGCATAGAGCAAATCCATAATAGCATGACAACCAATGGCCTATATACTTAAAGCCTATAGCTTTATAACTTTATGCTGGAATCAGAAGGCATTTATAATAACGTAAGAGGCGCTGATCACAAAGTGAAAAAGATTATAGAAGTTTTAAAAGAAGCAGAAACGCGATGAGAACCTATTTCTATTCGAATAGGTCACAGCTTATAGCTGAGCCAACCTCGAGATGGTCCACATTTGATGTCGAGACTAGACATGACATGTGGACAGTAAGGCTAATTGAACTTTTCTATGCGGTGTTGCAATATTGCAAGAACATACCATCTCCACCAGGAAATTTGAAGAGATTAAACGAGTTTTAAGGGTTCAATGTTCCCATCATGAAGTAGATATAAAATATTACAAAAAACATGAAACAAAATTTAACAATAATACTTTGAAACTCATAAGGGTACTAAACGATTTAATATAATCCTACATAGATTTGATTCTAAACATACTCAACCCTTTGTAACTTTTGAACGGGTCATAGACATCTCGTGAAATTTGGTGTACATGGTAGTCAAACATTGTTCTAGATACTGCAATAACATCCAGGGTTGACAAATTTTTGGTCCAATTACAATAAATCGTGTAGTATCTATATGAGCTCAAATCCTTCATAGATTTGATTTCAAACATACTCAACCCTCCATAACTTTTGAAAAGGTCATAGAAATCTCTTGAAATTTCGTATACGTGGTGGTCAAACATTGTTCTAGACAGTGCAATAACTAATATGAGTTCAAATCCTTCATAGATTTTACATGGGTCATAGACATATGTTTTGTTATTTTGCATATACGTTTCAAAATTAATTTAAAATTGTTTTATTTAAATTATTACACATATGTGTTGTTTAATTTTTCTTGTAGTGGTTGTTTGTGATAGTGTATGTATAATTTTTTATATGATATTTATTGTTTTCGTCTCAATTCGTCTATATCATGAAATAAATATGAGAAAAAATAATTTTTTCGTGCTAACTAAAATTTTAGCCGATACTCAAATCATTTTTCGTGCTAGTTTTAGTGCAAAAAGTAAAAAATCCATGTTAAAAACCATTAGTGTTGCCACATCGTTTTTCGTGCTAACTTCACAGACATCCAGGAAGTTGTAGATCACTTGATTTAAAACTTCTGTATAACTTTCAAGTAAAAATTAATAAATAACTTTGTTACATAAAATTATATTTCTATTTGAATGTGAAAAAGTACTTGGTTGATAATTCCATCTACACAATGGAATGGCCCCCTATAGCCCAGATATGAACCCAATTGAAAAAAGTTGAGCTATTATGAAGCATAAAGCCCGTCAGAGTAATCCAGAAATCATCCAGCAACTGAAGCACCAAATTCAAATTGTGTGGGATGATATTAGCACTGACGTGATTCAAAATTTAATTCACTCCATGAGGAACAGATGTGCAGCGGTAATTAAGAAAAATGGCGGTCATACCAAATATTAAATTTATAGTTTAGTGGATAATTTATACATTTTTTATTGCCTTTATACGAAAATAATATATTGAAATATGCCTTTATACGAAATTAATATATTTTTTTTGAATTTAGTAAAATTAATTCGTTTAAAAAAATATGGCAATTTTTTTCTATTTTCGCAAATTCACACAAATTATTTTACTAAGATCATGAAATTTAAAACCATATAATATTTTAAATAAATAATGAGTTAAATAATAAGAAAAAAAAATACTTGTTGGTGTTACAACAATTGAGTTCGTGAAAAAATTGGTTTAATTAAAAAAATGTTAGCTGTCCGGATTTTTTTACACTGTACTGTATATATATATGTATATATATATATATATATATATATATATATATATATATATATATATATATATATATATATATATATATATATATATATATATATATATATATATATAATATATATATATATATATATATATATATATATATATATATATATATATATATATATATATATATATATATATATATATATATATATATATATATATATATATATATATATGTATCTGAAAACTTCTTATATCCCAAAATTATACAAATTACATCACCATCTAACGCGTGGAAGAATAATATAAATTTCCGCATTGACTCGACCGCACTTTCATATATAATGTTAACTCGATTATAAGAGAAACTATTCAAATAAATAAATAGGTTACTAGCATATCTAACTAACCTAAGAATTCATTCGATTCCATTATACATCCTATCGTATGCCCGTTTTTATCTTTTAGAACAAACTTTCGAACAATACACAAAAGTATATTTCTTGTATGACACTCCAATCCAATGAAAGAAATCACCAAAGCAGCCATCTGTTTTAGGATGTTTGTAAGCGAATTATTTAAGGTATGAACAGAACCAGAGCGACAACGACTAGCGTTGACGAATAAATAAAATATACCACCCGATTTTGATGTATTTAACATAGGTAATTAGATCGTCAGCGCATTGCATAAAAAAAAACAATCAATATTAACATAAAAATATAAAAACCACTTGGCAAAATTATATCGCCAAGTGGTTTTTATATTTTTATGTTAATATTGTAATCATATACTTTTATTATATTTTATAAAACTAGAAAAAATTTAAAATTTATTTCAACGAAAATATCGTCGTCGCAGCGGCGATGGTTTTAATTGTTTTCTATGTCTTTATTTGACGCGACATCGCTCGCTGTTGTCGCTCTGGTTATGTTTATACCTTTATACAGTAAAGTACCCGCTTATTAAAATAAAATAAACTTTCTGATCAGAACACCGGTCAGATATTTTATACATTTACACTTACATAAATAATTAAAACCAAATGATTTCAATAAAATATCATTTTTACAGAAATAACAACACAAAAGTTGCTTTATATACCCAACCTAAGAATAAATCTATATCTAATTAAATATTTAAAATTAAATAAAAATTAAGCGCTTTTCTGTTATCACTGGATCAATGAAATTTTTATTATAAATTAAATTATTCTCTTCCATTATAATTTTGTAGTTTATTGTTCTTTCTTCTGTTCTCTGGTAATGTTGTTTTTTCACTACCACTTAAACATTGAAGTTAACTATTTTAATGTTATTTATATCTTGTTCACAATTCATTCATCATTATACCACAAATAACTACTACAGATAGCCAAACTATATGGAGAAATCATGTATATAGACTGAAATAAGGGGAAATAATTGTACCCTGGAGGAAAAGGTTATATTTGAGTTTTATTTTCTCTTTCATTCCTTTACCATTGATATTACGATAAATAAAATTCAATCAAATCTATAATACTAAGTTCAAATACATACATGAAATCAAATAAATGTTTCAAGCCACCGCGATTAGTTTCATTCAGTACAGTAAATGAGTTCATCATATTTTATACAAAATGTATATACAAATATTTATTCGTAATATCAATGCTAAAGGAATAAAAGAGACAATAAAATTCAAATACATCTAACTGAAATAAGAGAAATTAATGGTACCCTTGGTGAAAAGGTTACATTTGAATTTAATTATTCCTTTTATTCCTTTAACCTTGATATTACGATAAAAAAAATTCAATCAATTCTATAAAATTAAGTTCAAATACAAACATGAAATCGAATAAATGTTTCATGCCACTCATCGTAGTAGCCATTCAGTTATAATATTATTATTTTTTAATATTTATACAAAATATATATACAAACGAAACATTCATATTGTTATAATAACAATATTAAAACTTGATGTATATACAACACACACACAATACAAACTTGTATATATTATATAAATTGCTAATATAACGATCGCACAATGGCAGTGATCGCGTTAAAATCTAAAAATCTCTAAAAATCCATTTCTTCTACTACAAAATAAAATAAATAAGATAAAATAAAATATGAAAATATAATATAATGTTACCAATACACTCTAAGGTTGATTTCGTTTGACTATGCTCGTGCAAAAATAAATAAGCAGGCTTGTTTAAACACACACTTTCGACGGCTTCGGAGGGACTAGTCAAACGAAACACACTTGTCGCATGCAATCGTTTCTTACGTACAACGGAAAAAAAAATAAGACACAAATTAAAAATTTGTTTGTAACTAATATTTTATGGTAAATTAAACAAACCATATTAATATAATTTATACTAACGTAAATTAAATAATCTTTTAACAATAAAAACATAATTAAAATCATTTGGCGTATTTGGCACAAGTAGATCTTTGAGAAATGAGATCTTTCTCAAATGAAGAATAATCTCGTTTGTATATTTAAATGCATTGGATTTTATTTTTCCTCTTCGATTTTTTTTGTATACAGATTTGTTTTGTATTTAAGCGCGATCAATTATTTTGTGTGTCTTCATCTTTGAATGTAAACCAGGCATTATGCTCATCTTTATATTTCTAGTATATCTAAAAAATTCATATTGCAAAATTATATAGGTACTTAATTTTCAACCGTTATGAGATAAAAATGTAAAATTAAAACGACGGTTATATGTTTAAATCTAATATTTAAAAATTCTAGCAATTGAAAAATTTTGCAAAGGACGAATATATATATTTTTTTGTTATCATGGCTATCCATTTAGTAACAATGTGACTTTAAAAGAAACTTGAAAATATATGATCTATTGTTCGTGTGCTAAAAATAGTACTATGGCTGGCATAGAATACTACAATATACAGGTGGTCTTCGTTTATCGTAACATCCTTTATTTGACTTCTCGTACATCATTGGTATGTGGTTAGGTTTAACAATATGTAAAAAGATAACAAATAAACTAATATAACGGAGTTCGATAGTAATATATATTTAATTTTAGAATACCATATTTCATAGTATTTGAAGCAAATTTATGTTATCTATTTTGAAAGGAAACGATGCAAAATCTCTTCAGTTGCGTTTTTTTTTCAAAAACATATTAATTGCTAATTGTTTTCGATATATATGATAATTATATTTATTAAATTTCAGTGCGTGGTCGTATTAGCCCCGTGTCAATCACGCGTGCGGAAAGTGTTGGAAGTTTAGAATTTAGAACAATGGTAGGAATTGGTTCTTCGCGTGGTCCTTCACCTTTAACAATTGGAATGACAGATTCTATACCTGTTGCGGTAGCCTTTCACGAAATGGTGCATGCATATTTTAGAGGAACTGATGAAACTCGTTGTCAAGTTAAAATGACAGGTGACATGATGTTGTCATTTCCAGCAGGGATTGTAGGAATTTTAGCAAATAATCCAAATCCAGCAAAATTATGTTTTCGAATAAAAAACATTCAAAATCTTGATACTTATCTTCCGAATAAACAATTAGTAACCATGTAATGTATAAACGCTTTTATTTTAACTCCTTTAAATTAAACATAAAATATTTAATTTCCATTGTAGCGATAAATTGCAATCAACCAGTTTTAGTGTAATGTTAGAATTTAATATGCCTGCATTGATTACACTGTTACGGCGGCAGTCAGAACAAAATCCGAATGGATCTTATTTTAATGTTGATATACTGAAATATAAAATAAGAACAAACCAGGAGCTTCATCATGTCCTTTACAATTAGTATCATATTGGAAATGTAATCAAACGCATACTGACATAAAAATTGATTATAAATATAATAGTCATGCGATGGCATCATTATCACCATTGTTGAATGTATCAATTTCGGTTCCAGTTGATGGTGTTGTTAAAAATTGCCAGTCAAAACCGCATTCTGCCTGGTTTGTATTAGTAACACTTTTCTTATTTTTGCCAATCATTGTATTTTTTTAAAATTTTAGGCTTGGTGAATCAAATCGTTTGTTGTGGAATTTTACAGATATATCACAGCATTCGGAAAATCATGGTATTGATACCTTAAGAGCAAGATTGGAAGTTGTTAATGGACCATCTACACCTTCAATTTTAAGTTGTCAATTTAATTGTGAAGGTACCACATTATCTGGCATTGAATTTGAATTAGCAGGACCTGGTTATCGCTTATCACTTGTTAAAAGATGATTTGTTTCAGGTAAATGGATGTTTTTTATTTTTGGTATCGCGTTTTTTTTATATGGTATTTATAGTCACGTTTAAAAGTTTGATTATATCGAACGATTAATTTGGTGGGAATTCTGTAGATAGCACTTTGATGATATGCTGCTATTGGTACGTCCCGCTTCTGATATTGTACATCCCAACCAATAGAACCATTTTCAAGGTATCCTTGATTCATATATGGACGTCTGTTGCCTCTTGATAACACTCGTCCAATACTTCTGCTAAAAAATCATTTATCGTTAAAATACGATTTTTCATTCAAAAATGAATCAAACTACCTTCTTCTTGCTCTTAATAGCTGCACTCTCACTAGTTACTGCTTAACTATGAATCTCGTTTCTTATTTATTGCCTCGTAAATCGTTTTTATTCATGATCGCTAAAAGAAAGGCTTCTGGGACCATCTTATTCGTTTTCAGCTTTTTCGATAGAACATTTTAATTGTATTAGGTACCCTTGTATAAAATTCAAATTAGTTTAGTTAGAAGATTCAACTGTCACAATTTCTTTAAAATGGATACTTTTGACCTAAAAGTGTACTTCAAGACCTCGGATAATTCTACTGGTTGAGATGGAGGTCGAAAGTAGCCCCAATGTTGCTTAAAGAGCTGCAAAACTGAAGCAACGTACAGATCAAAAAGAGACCATCAGAGCGGTTCCAGACATAGAAATCGTATAAAAGCCGGATATTAGGTTCACGTGGATGATCGAATATTGAAGAATGAAATACAGCAAAGTTCAACAGTAGCAAAAAAAAGTTAAACAATTATCAAAATTTTAACCTGGGAGGAGGCCTGCAAGAGAAAGAGAAATTTATGCTTGATCAAAATTATGGCAGCAAATTAAGCATCATCCTATAACCAACTGTTTACGAAAAAGAATAAAATCAAAATCTTGCATTTTTTGAGTTGTGTTAATACAGTGTATTGAAAAATGATAAAGAGTGAAGTAAAGTATTTCAGTAATAGATTTTATTAATGATTTTAAAAGTGTTAAATAAGTGTTCTAAAATTTATTTAGGAATTTTTGTGGAATTAACTATGTAAAATAAATTAAGGACTGAGTTATCTTAAGGAGTTCTATCGGACTATTCACATATTATCGATGATTTGTGGCACTATGTGCTAACATTACAAGAAGGTTGCATGAGAAAATATTGGAGAACAAATCGCAATGGGGTGACAAGGCATTAGGCACTATGTGACAAGAAGAGAATTATTGGTCGCAATGTGTAGGGTGATTCCGTAAATTCTTAAAACAATCATTTTTATTTAGAGCGAATCAAAGCACTATGTAGTTAAAGAATATTTTTTTTTTATTATATTTTATATTACAACTGATTCTTGTACCCATTTAGTAATTTACATTGCATAATACGTATTTCATTAGTGGAAGTAATCACATGATTATCTCTAGTTTCGTCTAACTCCTCCTTAGATTTTACGCCACAGTAATTTACTAGTGGAGTCATTAATATTATTTGCTGTTTCAAGTATTACCGCGTCATCGGCGAAAGTGGCCCATGTTACTTCAGTAATTGGTATATCTCTTGTATATAAGAGATAAAGGATTGGTCCAAGAACACTCCCTTGTAGTACTTCTGCTGTTATTCTTTTTAATTGGGAGTATTCATTCTCATATCATACTCGGAAGTGCCTCTCTGATGAAGCTTTATCATTCGGAGGTTTGTTCAGCCTAAGTATCATATTTACTTCTGCAACTTTCCATTGTCTTGGGACATATCTTAGTCGAAATGCTGCATTAATTACATGCACTAGTGTATGAACAGTTTCCTCAATGCTTTCTCTGGTAACGCTTTTACTATCTGATCCGTTATAGGATCATACCCTGGAGCCTTATGTGCATTCAGATTATTCGATATCCGTAGGCCAATAGGTTGGTGCACTGCCTGAGTGAAACTCGCATTTTAGCTGTTTGCCTGCTGCGAACAGTTTTTTTTCCTTTAACAGTCGTTAGCCATGATCCCCAATAGGTATTTTTTACGTTATAGTCACCTCCAATTGGCGGTTTTGGTTTCGTGGTTTTTTTATAGGTTGTATATTTCTTATAGTACCTGGTTTGCATGATTTATCTCTCATTTTTTGTAGTTCTACTGCAACTTCACACGCTCTGTAGTTTGCTGGATGTTGGCCTTTACAATTCATACGTTTCGGTGCTGTATTTCGGGGCACTGTGCAGTCGTTTCCTGCATATTTTCCTGCACATTTAACGCACCTTGCTTCACGGTGACAGTACTTTTGTGTACGATTATAATCTTGGCAGTTTTTACGTTGAGGTATTAGTCGAGTGACCTTTCTCGTTGTTTCTATTTTAACCCTATGGTTGAAGATAGCCTTAATTTGTTTTGATCTGAGGCGATTACTTGATTGCTCACTAATGTTGAGTTTCCTGCATGGTTAGTTTTATTTATTTACATTGAGGTTTAGCATAATGTTTTCTTTCTTTAGTACGGCCGCTTCATTGGTCAGCTGCACGGTTAATTTTTCCAATCGGTCAAATTTATTTATTATTTCCGCGTTGTTTATAATATTTATTTGAGCACTGGAGGTGGCTTCAGTAGTTGACTTGTTAAAATCACATCGCATTGTGGTGATCTTCGTCACTGTGGTGGAGTTGTTGGTGGTGTTCTAAGGAGTGCATTACTTTTTCCACCAAATTTTTTAAATCTAAAACACTGCACTTTTTAATTAAAATAAAATTCTTGTGTTATTCGAGTTAAAGAATATGCAAGAATAGCTGTTAATTGAGCGATTAAGAAGTTTGGTTAAGACGCATAATGGGATTGTGGATGCAATGTCGTCTCGATAATGCATTTGCCGGTTGATGTTTGCATCACTAGAATGAATAAAAAATACATTCGCGTGAAGTTTGTCCAAACTTTGTCCTAAACTTACAAAAACAATTTTAGGACAAATCAGGGACAAACTTCACGCGTTTGTCCAATAACAGGAAAATTTTCCTAATCCTAAAACTAATTTGAATGTGTCAGTAAAAGTAATATAAAAATTCATTATAAACGATAAATTAATTATTCAAAATTATTTAACATAACTAACATTGGGCCCTGTGGGTGGGGGCAACCATGTTTCGTAAATATTTCGAACGAAAAATGAGATCCATAGAATACCACCACAGTATCCAGAGCTTGTCGTAGGAGGCGACTAAATCTGGTTGGATCGCTGGGCTGACGACCCGCATCCGTAAAAAACAATTACAGTTAAAAATGTCAACAA
This sequence comes from Tipula lateralis, assembly GCA_963932295.1. Taxonomy (NCBI): domain Eukaryota; kingdom Metazoa; phylum Arthropoda; class Insecta; order Diptera; family Tipulidae; genus Tipula; species Tipula lateralis. The sequence continues at coordinate 100,826,946 of OZ010737.1, forward strand.
AAACAAAAAAATCGGATACCGCCTAAATAACAATGACCCCCCGTTTAAGTACCCGGATACGAGATTGAGGATCAGCACGTGGAACGTGCAGTCACTAAGAAAACCTGGCGCGTTGGACGGCCTTATCACATGTCTGAAGGAGTATAGGCTGGAACTCGTAGCGCTCCAAGAAACTCGATGGCCTAAAAGTGGAGTCCATGTGTCCCAAGGCTATACGTTGCTACACAGTGGAGATGACCACGGAAATCTTGGAGTTGGCTTTCTCATTGGGCCGCAGGTAAAAAAGGCTGTGTTGGACTTCCAAGCAGTCGATAATCGAATGTGTAAGTTTCGCTTGCACATGAGATTAGCCAACCTGTCAATTGTTGTACATGCGCCCACTGATGTAAACCAACCCCAAGATAAAGACTCATTTTATAATAATCTAGATAATCTGATGGGCTCTATACCTGAGCACGATATCAGATTGGTGACTTTAATGCTAGAGCTGGCAGAAACCAGACCGACTTATGTAATAATATATAGGTCCGTACTCCCGACACGAAACTGCGACCGAAAATGGGGAAAGAATGATGTACTTTGCGATCGCACATGATCTTCAAGTGGCTAGTACATTCTTTCCCCATATAAACATCCATTTGGAAACATGGAAACATCCATGTAAAACATCCCGAAGCCAAATTGACCATGTGTTGATTTCAAAAGACCGGGGTCGGGTTGTCCAAGACGTGAGATCGTATCCGTCGTCAACCAAATTCGTAGGCAGTGACCATTTTATGGTTGGAAAGCTACGATGGAAATTTTAGTATAAATCCAGGAGGACAGGAGAATATAAAACGCGATTCTCCTGTGAAGGTCTGATAAATGAAGAAACGCAACGAAAATATCAAGATCTTGTCAGAGCATTTTACGATCCAAGCTAGTCATAGCATTTTACGATCCAATTACCAATCTGATGATGTGAACAGTGTCTGGGATGTATTGAAAACCTCGGTTGTCGATGCTGCCAGCACACTCTCGGTATTGTAAAAACTAAGCCCAAAAATGATTGGTTTGATGAGGAGTGTCGTCTCGCTGTTGAGCAATGAAATATAGCCCACAGTGAAGCGCAAACTCGGTTTACAATTGCAAGGAAAAACAAGGCAGTTCTTGCTAGGAGGACAGCTAAACGCATTAGTAGACAGAAGAAGCGCGAATGGTGGAAGGCCAAGGTCTTAAGAGTACAATAACTCAGAAATGAGCACAACTCGCGTGGTTTCTTTAAAGGAATCACCGAATGGCACCATACCTTAAGATTTTGGTCAACTACCATTCGGGACCAGGATGGAAACCTCTGTGTTAACGTCCATGCGGTGCTCGATACATGGCGTGAACATTTTTTCTGATCTACTTAATGTTCCACATGTATCACAAGCTGTATTTGAATACCCTCAAATATCGACCGCGGAGATGTTCATTGAGGATCCATCCTATGAGGAATTCACAATGGCCATGCAGAGATTAAAGAAAAATCATTCACCAGGGGTTGATTGCATTCAGTCAGAGCTCTTGATATTCGGAGGGCTAACTTTGTGGAACTGTCTTTTCAACCTTGTTCGATTGGTATGGTGAAATGAAGTTATGCCTGATGAATGAAAAGTGGCCGCGTTATGCCCAATATTCAAAAAGGGTAGAACTATCGCGGTATAGCTCTCCTTTGCACAGCATACAAGTTATTGTCATACATTATCTTGGGAAGAATTATTCCTTTAGCGGAGAAAATTGTTGGTGACTACCAAGGAGGATTCCGTCCAAATCGGTCAGTCACTGATCAAGTCTTTTCGCTACGGATGATTCTTTCCAAGTACTACGAAACATCTCGCGATGTACACCAGGTATTCCTAGATTTCAAGCAAGCCTATGACTCGATCAACCGAGAGAGGCTATGGTATGCGCTTGAATATTTAGGACTAGCAAAAAATATGTACATCTGTTTAAAATGACAGTAACGCAGTCAAAATGCTGTGTCAAAGTTGAGAACAGGCTATCGAGAATTTTTGCAATCACTTCTGGTGTTCGACAAGGAGATGCGCTGTCCCCGATACTTTTTAATCTCATGTTGGAATACATCCTTCGTAAAAGTGAAACACCTCAGGACAATATCTTATTCCGACAATCAAATCAACTTCTTGCATATGCAGATGATATCTGTGTGATTGGATTAAATGGTAACAGAGTGAAAGAGATACTTGATCCACTAGAACAGTTTTCAGCTTCCGTTGGTCTCAAATTCAATGAGTCCAAAACCAAATATCTAATCTCTGGTTTTCGAGACCAAGACGCAATTGATTTCAGTAGTGGAAATCACACGTTTGAAGGAGTGATGAGATTCATGTATCTTCGATCTCTCATTACTCACGATAATAGTGTGGGAGAGGATATCAAGGTACGCCTTGCCACTGGCAATCGGGCTTTGTATTCTCTACGTCCACTGCTGAAATCAAAATATCTTGCAAATACGGATAAGCTGAAACTGTACAGAGTGTTGATCAGACCCGTTGTCATGTATGGATGTGAGAGTTGGACCTTGACGGATGAGTACGAAAGATGGCTTCTAACATTCGAGAGAAGAATCATGCGTGTGATATATGGCCCAAAACGCGACGTTGATGGCACATACCGAGTTCTATTCAATCACGAGATCAGGAATTTAATGCAAATTCCGGATATCGTGCATGAAATCAAAGGACAGCGAATACGCTGGCTCGGTCACGTTCTGCGTGCTGATCCGAAACGAATGATACAGCGATCTTTAAAGGGAGAACCGCCTTTCGGTAGGCGAAGAGGTCGCTGTCGGCGACGATGGCTCCACGGCGTAGAAAGCGATCTGGCATCTTCCAACTGCTTGCAACAGTATGAAGATCTGGCTCGTGATCGAAACCGTTGGAGTCAGATTGTTGACACGGTACGAGCCAATAATGGCCTGTAAAAATCGAAAAAAAAACATAACTAAAGCGAATTTCAAGATTAATTTTTAACTAAAACAAAAATACTGCAATTCAACTAATTTTAATAAAAATGCCATATTTTTTTATTAGATGGGGATCTCATACAACTATTCAATACCAGTTCGTTTGAACATTTAGGGGATACGACCCTTAGGACATCGATGTTTCATAGTCAAGTACATTTCACATTAAACTTGAAATTCAAATAATTATAAAGTTAGTCCAGAAGCTATATCCAAGTCGAGACTCCTATTTTTGATTAGATGGAGACCCAATACAACTAGTCAATATCATTTTGTTTGAATATTTAAGAGATACGACCCTTAGGACATCGATGTTTCATAGTCAAGTACATTTCATATTAAACTTGAAATTCAAATAATTATAAAGTTAGTCCAGAAGCTATACCCAAGTCGAGACTCCTATTTTTGATTAGATGGAGACCCAATACAACTAATCAATATCATTCCGTTTGAATATTTAAGGGATACGACCCTTATGACATCGATGTTTCATAGTCAAGTACATTTCATATTAAACTTGAAATTCAAATAATGATAAAGTTAGTTCAGAAGCTATACGCAAGTCGAGATTTATATTTTTATTAGATAGGGATCTCATACAACTAATCAATATCATTCCGTTCGAATATTTAGGGTGTACGACCTTTGGTCTCAAAATCAATGAACCCACAATCAAATATGTGATCTCTGGTTTTTGTTACTAAAACTCAATTGATTTCAGTAGTGGAAACCACACGTTTGATTCAAGTATATTGGATCTCTCATTACTCACGATAGTAGTGTGAGAGAGGATATCAAGTTTCGCCTTGCCGCTTGCACACAAGCTTTATATCCTCTACGTTCCCTGCTGAAATCACAATATATTGCAAATGTGGATAATCTGAAACTGTACAGTGTTGATCAAACCCGTTATCATGTATGGAAGTGAGAGTTAGACCTGGACGGTTGAGTACGAAAGATGGCTTTAAACATTCGAGAGAAGAATTATGCGTATGATATATGGCCTAAAACGAGACGTTGATGGCACATTCCGAGTTCGTTTCAATCACTAGATCAGGAATTTAATGCAAATTTCTGATATCGTGCATGAAATCAAAGGGCAGCGAGTACGTTGGCTCGGTCACGTTCTGCGTACTGATCTCAATCGAATGATACCGCGATCTTTGAACGGAGATCCGTTTTTGGGTAGACGAAGAGGGTGGCTACAACGACTCCACGGTGTAGAAAGCGATCTGTACCTTCTGGTTGCTTGCAACAATATGAAGAGCTGGCTCGTGATCGAAACCGATGGAGTCAGATTGTTCAAAGATCAGGGTCAACAATGGACTATTAAAACTGAAAGAAAAACAAAATATTTCACAAATTAAAAACTTACTCGTAGTTAGTGAACTTTCTAGAAACTCACAATTTTAATAAATTTCGATTATACATTACTTATTACTTATAATAAATACATCACTTATTACAGAAAATATGACATCAGTTAATGATGTATTTTTATAAAAACTTTTGCTTAATAGATTTTATTAGAATTTATAATTGCATAGTTTTTATTTGCTCTTTATATTTTTCATTTCTGAAATAAAAAAGTTTCGTAAAAAGGAAAATAAATTTTGTTGGTTTATAGTAAAGTGGTAATAGATTTCTTTTCTAGTGAACATAATTTAAATTGTGTTTACATAAAAATTCTGTGAATTGTGATTATTCAAATTAAAGAAAACAAGTTAAAAAAATAATAAAAAGGAAAATAATGTAATATAACATAGATATCCTAAGCGTCGTGTCCCCTAAATATTCGAACGGAATGATATTGATTAGTTGTATGGGATCCCCATCTAAGCAAAATTATGAGTCTCGACTTGGGTATAGCTTCTGGACTAACTTTCTAATTATTTGAATTTCATGTTTAATATGAAATGTACTTGACTATGAAACATCGATGTCCTAAGGGTCGCATCCCCTAAATATTCGAACGGAATGATATTGAATAGATGTATGGGATCCCCATCTAAGCAAAATTATGACTCTCGACTTGGGAATAACTTCTGGACTAACTTTATAATTATTTGAATTTCAAGTTTAATATGAAATGTACTTGACTATGAAACATCGATGTCCTAATGGTCGTATCCTCTAAATATTCCAACGGAATGATATTGACTAGTTGTATTGGATCCCCATCTAAGCAAATCTAGGAGTCTCGACTAGGGTATAGCTTCTGGACTAACTTTATAATTATTTGAATTTCAAGTTCAATATGAAATGTACTTGACTATGAAACATCGATGTCCTAATGGTCGTATCCCCTAAATATTCAAACGAAATGATATTGATTAGTTGTATTGGGTCTCCATCTAATCAAAAATAGGAGTCTCGACTTGGGTATAGCTTCTGGACTAACTTTATAATTATTTGAATTTCAAGTTTAATATGAAATGTACTTGACTATGAAACATCGATGTCCTAAGGGTCGTATCCCCTAAATATTCAAACGGAATGATATTGATTAGTTGTATTGGGTCTCCATCTAAGCAAAAATATGAGTATCGACTTGGGTATAGCTTCTGGACTAACTTTATAATTATTTGAATTTCAAGTTTAATATGAAATGTATTTGACTATGAAACATCGACGTCCTAAGGGTCGTATCCCCTAAATATTCCAACGGAATGATATTGATTAGTTGTATTGGGTCTTCATCTAATCAAAATTAGGAGTCTCGACTTGGGTATAGCTTCTGGACTAATTTTATAATTATTTGAATTTCAAGTTCAATATGAAATGTAACTACTAGAGGCTATTTATATAGGGAGAACTCTGAGATTTGAGAAAATTTCTCATGTGTATGTATTTTTTGAGATTTTCAAATAAATTTATATTCAGTTGGTTATAGTTAATATTAATGAAAATTTACATTTTTTTCCACAAAATTAAATAAAAATTTATAAAATAAACATATTTGTAATAAACGTAATACAGAAACATATAACTATTATAAAATAAAATGAAACAAAAAATATATGAAATAAATTTAATAATAACATAAAAATCATCTCACAATTTAATATTTCGAAAAACCAGGAAAATACTCATTATTACTACATTAGAAAACTAGCTTTAAAAGTAGGATGATAGAGGTTGCGACTACCCTAAATAAGTTAACTGGGCTATGATTAGAACATGAGTTTCATTTAAAATATTTGTTATTATTACCAAAGAAAAAATACTAACTTGGTTATGTTAAGAACAAGATGTTCATTTAAAGCATATGTTGATATCATCAAAGAAAAAATATTATAAAATTGAGAAAATATTAAATTTTAATTCAAATGTAAAAATAAAACCATTTATTTAATGATTTTATCTTTTATCGTCGAAAATAAATAGTTTTATGTGGATTTGTTTTTTTTTTGTATTTTTTAAATAGAATATCGAGCTACGAGTTATTTCGAAATTGATATAATTGACACAAGAGATTACTCTATTGGAAAACGAGCTTTTAAAGTACGGTGCATACAGGTTTCAATCGCACTAAATAAGTTAACTTGGCTATAGGTTTGGAATAAGGCTCTCATCTAGAACTATACGAGTAGCACAGAAAAAATAGTGTAAAATTGAGAAAATATTCTATTTTAATTAATTTGTAATTCATATGTAATTAAAACAATTTGTTTACTATTTAATGTAAATCGTTGAAAAAAATTATTTTATGTGGAAATTTTTAATTGTTTAAATAGAATAACGATTTTAGAGCAACCCTTTCTTATGGGTTATTGCGCAATTAATATAATTAAGTAACATATGGTATATCGAAACAAAAACGGTATGACCCGGATATTGACTTGTATCTTGGAGAGGTAGTCAAGTAAAATAATTTAAAGCCAATGCATATATCTAAGTAAACTCATTTGGAGTATAACATTTAAACCTAGTCTCATAGAGATTCTCACTCCTAGGGTTTTCACAAAAAATATTAAACTTTGAAATAATTCATATATATGTATATGGAATCGAAACTATAACGGCATATGACTTAAACAAATGGAATGGTTAGAACATGGATCCAACATAAGAAGTTAGTTAACCGTTAGATTAATCTCTAGAATTTTCCCGAAAAATAATTAAATTTATACCAATATATTTATGTAGTTCATATATTATCTTGTTTTCAGTTTATACTTATATCAGTTTATATATTTTTATTTTACTTTTATATAAAGATATATTTACTTAGAAAAATACAAGAATTTGGAATGGTGCATGCTTTTTTGTGATACTTGTGGAACATTAAGTAGGGCAGCAAAATGTTCACGGCATGTATCGTGTACCGCATCTACGTTAACACAGAGGTTTCCATCCTGGTCCCATGGCAGTTAACCAAGATTTTAAGATATGGTGCAATTCGGTAATTCCTTTAAAAACCACGCGAATTGCGCTCATTGTTGAGTAATTGTACTTTTAAGACCTTAGCATGCCACCATTCGCGGTTCTTCTGTCTACAAATGCGTATAGATGTTTTTCGTAGCAAGAACTGCTGACATGATCTTGATATTTTAGTTGCGTTCCTTCATTTATCAGAGCTTCATAGGAGTAACGGAATTCAAACTAATCACCAATCTGAAGAAGTGAGCAATTATTGAAAACCACGGTTCTCGATGCTGCAGATCATATTTACAGCACATATAGTGAAAACTAGGTCCAAAAATAATTGGTTTGAGTTTCGTTTTGATGTTGAGCAACGAAATATAGCCCACAATGTAGTATCAATTTCAGAGTAACGGGAAAATATAGTTGTGAAGAAAGAACCCAACAAGGAGCTACTCTAAAGTTCGAGGAGATTGCCCAATGTAACAGTTCGTATGACATACCAAAATTGTTAATTCATATTGTATTAATGTAAAAGTTAGAACAATACTTTGTATTTATATTATTAGAACTATATTTAAGATTCAGATCGATACGAGTTATAGTTTGAGAGGATTGTTAAAGATATTAGCCAATATGACAATAAAAGTTCATATGAAACAAAATGTTTTTTTTTATTATAAGAACAAAATCTAATATTTAGATCGAATCAACTTCTAGTTTCGATTTTGATATTTCAAGTTTAATGAATTGTTTAGGAAATTGCCCAATGTGTCAATAACATTTCGTATTAATGTAAAACTTCGAAAAGTACCTGGTATTTGTAACATATAAGAACATAATGTTTTATTCAGAACGATACGGCTTATAGTTTTATTTTTGGTATGTCGATGTCAACGTTTTGTTAAGAAGATTGGCCAATGTAGCAATAATAGTTCATATGCCATACTAAAATCGTTAATATACATATCGTATCAATATGAATCTTGGTCCAGTACCTTGTATTTCTATTATAATAACACAATATGAGATCAGATAGATACGACTTATAGTTTCGATTAGTGAATTTCTATTTAGCATGAATTGTTTTAGTAAAGCGTATTTGTATCTAATTTGTTGTCACAATCACACAACTCCCGAGCTTTTAGGATAAAAGATAAACTCAAGCATGTGCACCATAAGTTAAAAAGTTAAGTTGATGTGGCTGCTATCGCACACTTAGACCAAATTTGATCCGTTGTGATACCACTCTATACGGCTATAGGTCCGAGTCTTTCCGTAGAGCCATCTGCGCATTGCATAGCTCCATGTCAGTCCTATAGTACTGACATGGAAGATGGGTCGGAACAAGGATTCTAAACACGACAGAGGATCCAGATTATGTTTATTTTTCACCACCGATCGCACCGCCCAAACGATCGAAGGTGAAAACCCCATTTTGCATCCTGCCTCGAATCGGATTCGAATCCGGTACCTCCCGCTCCAACTGCCGCAGCTTTAACCACTGCGCCACCTGGGCGGTTTTAATGATAAAACCTACCGGTTTTATTTATGGTATGACGATGTCAGCGTTTTGTTAAGAAGATTGGCCAATGTAGCAATAATAGTTCATATGCCATACTAAAATCGTTAATATACATATCGTATCAATATGAATCTTGGTCCAGTACCTTGTATTTCTATTATAATAACATAATGTGAGATTCAGATAGATACGACTTATAGTTTCGATTAGTGAATTTCTATTTAGCATGAATTGTTTTAGTAAAGCGTATTTGTATCTAATTTGTTGTCACAATCACACAACTCCCGAGCTTTTAGGATAAAAGATAAACTCAAGCATGTGCACCCTAATATAGGGTGGTAATGAGAATTTATATATCGAAATTTTAATAAAAAACGTTTAAATAAAATTATACAATTGTTATAATTTCTTTTGGGAGTTTTTGTAGAATTTATAAATTAACGGTGATACATTAAAACTTCGATTTAACGGACTTCGGGTTTAACGTATACTAAGAGTGAATTAAATTGAAACTCGGCGAAATCGTAACAATATATATTATAGATTAATTAAAATTGGAATAATTTTTATAGCTGAAATTATGTACAAATCATATTATAAAAGAAATTATATTACGAAATATTCCATCATACTTAATTGACTTTAATTATTAAAATATTTATGTGCAAATCACCATTTTGAATTTAAGATTAATAAAAAATCAGTGAAATAAAATTAATTCTCTATACATAGGAACTTAATGGAATTTCCTTTCTTTTTAAATTATTTATTACCTATTAGTATTAAATTAAAAATAGTCTAATAATATCGATGTAATATTGTGGGTTTTTGAAGCGCTAGTTTTAATAACGTGAATTTTAAAACGCAGCATTTTGAACCATACTCCTATGATACTTAAAATTTTAGTAGTTAAAATATTAATTAAAATTAATTAGACATCAAATTTAATAAAAATATGAAATAAACTTTATTGTTATCTCATATATATTGTTATACCGATGAGCGAAATATGTAATTCCTTAAAACAAGTTTCATATTTAAACTGCTCTGAGTAACGACAAAGAATATATTAAGCATGGTTGAAAAAACTAATAAGCAAACGACCTCAAGATATTCAACATTACAACGAGTTGTTTAGGCTCGAATAAACATAATGCCATATGAATACCTCAAACTTTCGCATTTAGACAAACACATTAAAATTAATTTAATGCAAAAAAAGAGTACGTCGATTTATTAACATAATTAACGTAAATATATTTACTTACCATTCAGGTGCAAATGAAGTTTATCTTCCTACAGGTATCTAAATTAAAGATAAAAGTAGCATAAAAAGATTATTAGTTAACTTCAGAATGTAAGAACATAAAATATGTTACCATTATTTTAAGTAAACATGCGTATTTGCTATAGTGGATGCGTATTTGCTACAGCTTAATTTAGATATAATTGAGGTAATATTATATATATAGATAAAACATACATAAACAAGTAAAAGCAATGGGTGCTGTATTTTAATATCATAAAATTAAGGAAAATTTATTATATAATTATAGACAACAGTTATTTAAGATCGAAAAAGTAAAAATTATATTCATCCATAATCAATGGATCCATTTAACATAGATTTGTTTTTTCTTTTTATGATATACGAAATATAAACACTACGATAGTTTTGGAGATTAGATGAACAAACACATACAAAGTATGTGTATTTGTTCAACCATATTTTTAATTGATTGAAAAAATATATTATGTGCCACTTGCTCTAACATAACACTACACAAAAAATGCAGTTTGAAATATACACAACACAGACTTGTCAACACTACACAATACACAAAAAATTGAAACACACGACTGACATATAATCAAAATATGTTCACAAAAATATTGCATTTGAAATATACATCCATAACAATATACAAAAAATTGAAACATGCGAGCGCGACTGACATAAAATCAAAAATACACAAAAAATTTGCATTTTGAAATAGCTATGTACTACAGTATTACACAATATACAAAAATTTGAAATACACGACCTACAAATAATTAAAAATACACAAAAAATTGTATTTTAAACTATACACAATACTACACAATACACCAAAAAAAAACATGGCTGACATAAAATTAAAATTACACAAAAAAATTTCATTTGAATTATACACAACATTGCACAAAAAATTGAAACACACGACTTACATAAAATATAAAATACACAAAATATTGCATTTTGAAATGTACACAACACTACACAATACACCAAAAATTGAAACAAATGACTAACATGGAATCAAAATTACACAAAAAAATATTGCAATTACAATATTCACGTCTTTACACAACAAATTGATACACACGACTGTCATAAAATCAAAAATTCCTATCAATATATACCCATTCGCTATTAGAAAGAAAACTAAATATATTAAAGGAAACGAGAGATATTATTAGAAAGAAAAGCCCGATATGTAAAAATGATTTAAACTAAATTGTAAATCAAAGCAAAAAAGTGAATGAAATAGAAAATTATCTCTATACCATAAAGTGAAACACGAAAAATTAGTTAAAAACAATATAAAAGGGCGGGGCATAGTGTAATACAACGAACCGACGAAGAAAAACGTATAAATACCAGAGCATAAACTGCGAACTCGCTGTGTTTTTTTTTTTTTTTTTTTTTTTTTTTTTAGCTTTTCGAAATTTTAATATTAAAAAAGATTAAATTTCATCAGTCCAATTTCAACTTCCATCGTCTATAGTACGGCAAACCCATTGGCCTTGAACAATTTTACATCTCATTTAATATGGAAAAAAGAAAAGCTAGGAGAAAATGGCAACAAACAAGGAGTCCATCTGATAAGACGATTCTAAATAATAAATCACAACAGCTTAAGCGAGAAATTCAGAAGCTAAATGAAAAATCATTTTCTTTGTATCTGGGAAAATTGACCGCTGATGAAGATACGAACTACTCACTATGGAAGGCAACTAAAAGTATAAAAACCCCAATTACGCAAATCCCTCCTATTAAGAGAAATGATGGCTCGTGGGCTAGAGATAACAAAGCAAAAGCTGAAGAATTTGCTAACCATTTGGCTGATATTTTCAAACCGAATGAGATTGAATCGGATATTATAATCGAAAATGAAAGCAGCAATTATGAGGGTGGAATTCCTCTAACAACCCAAAAAGAAGTTACCAGTGAAATACAATTCAATCTGAAGTCAGCAAAGGCACCTGGATATGACCTTATAACGGGAGAAATTTTAAAGCAACTACCAAAGAAAGCTATCGCTAAACTAACTTACTTGTTTAATGCTGTTATTAGATTAAGACATGTTCCTTCGGCCTGGAAAGTTGCGGAAGTTATTATGTTACCGAAACCAGGTAAACCCCCTAATGAAGCTAAATCGTATCGTCCGATATCACTGCTCCCTATCATTTCAAAGCTAATGGAGAGACTACTCTTGAAGAGAATGAAGCCAATAATAGAAAGTAGAGACCTAATACCGGGTCACCAATTTGGGTTTAGATGCAAACATTCTACAATTGATCAGGTTCACAGAATAACAGACATTATAGAAAAGGCGTTAGAAGAAAAACAAATTTGTTCGACCTTATTTCTGGATGTGGCAGCAGCTTTCGATAAGGTATGGCACGAGGGTTTCATATATAAACTTAATGCTATGCTTCCGGGGCCATATATTGATCTTTTGAGATCATATTTATCTGAAAGGCTTTTTAGAGTAAGACAAGAAGATGAGTATTCTGAACTGAGAGAGATAAGGGCAGGTGTTCCACAAGGCAGCGTTCTAGGTCCAGTCCTTTACCTACTATATACAAGTGATATACCACAGCCCGACCACGTAAGCATAGCAACGTTTGCTGACGACACCGCGATACTATCAACAGAGCAAACTGTGGAAGAAGCGGCGAATAAACTTCAATGTGCAAGTGGTGAAATTCGCCAGTCACATCGGACCAAGCGATGGAAAATCAAACTCAATGAATTAAAATCTGCCTATGTCAACTTTACGAATAAATCATTGGTTAATCCGCCGACAATCAGCTTAAACGATGTGATGGTGCCGAACGTGAACTCTGCTAAATACTTGGGTATGACTCTGGATGTTAAACTTAAATGGAAAGAGCATGTGAAGAAGAAAAGAAAAGAGCTTGATCTTAAATATAGACAATTGTACTGGCTAATTGGGCGAAGGTCAAAATTAAGCATATGCAACAAAATAATGATTTACAATCAGGTTCTTAAGCCGATTTGGCTATATGGCATTCAGCTTTGGGGCTGTACTAAAAATACTAACATTAAACTTATACAAAACTTCCAGAATAAGGTACTTCGGAGTATAGTCAATGCACCCTGGTACATTCGTAATAGTGATTTGCATCGTGATTTGGAGATTCCAGATATAAAACTCGAAATAAAACGATTTGCATCGAAGCATGAATCGAGACTAATGGAACATGTCAATGCGGCAGCCTCTCGGCTACTGGATAATGAACATTTGGTTAGGAGACTTAAAAGAACCAAACCCTTCGAGCTCGTTAGTATGTGAGCAGCTACCTACCAACGAACAGGCACTGTGCATCGCTGGATCTACAGTGACCACATTATATTTTAGTTTGTAAGAATTCAGATGTAAATTGATGGTTAGTCTGGAAAGACTAGTTTCAATAATATAATAATAAAAAAAAAAATAAAAAAAAAAAAAAAAAAAAAAAAACCAAAGAATTTAATATGGAATTTTCAGTCGTTTCCTTATATCTAACTACCTTTCACAATTTTCCTCAATCTTTTTCATTTTTCATAAATGTATATTATAATTTAAATATTACATTAAATAAATACATTTCGACTTTAATCTGTTTTGTTTTTAATGGGATACGCACCATATTTCATTCAACATAGCATAAAAATATTTTTATTTGCATAGTTTTTAATGTTTTTATGCTTGAATATGGTAGGTATAGTTGTATTATAACATAAAAATATGCACAACATATATAAACATAACTATTTATGCTCTTTTTTTAGGTTAAAAATTCCCCATGATAAATAGATTTATTACATAAAATTGTTATAAATAATTGAATATTGATATGGTTTTTTGTATAAATAATTGTAAATTGATATCATATTGGATAATAGATAAATTTTGGAATTTTAAAATGGCGGTATATAGGGTAAATTGGGGTTTATTGTACTTTAATGTTTTCAATATTGTATGGAATATTCCCTATATTATTTTGTTTATATACAAACTTTTTAACGTTTTTGTTATTGATTATAGTTCATATAGATTTATTATAACATAAAAGTATGTATAAAAGTTTAAAAATATATGATTTATGCTCTTTTTATGCTCATAATGAATATATAGGATAAATATATAATTAACGTTAAATAGTTATAAATAATAATAAATTGATAATGTTTATTGATTGGTATTATATATAAAGATCATTATAATGATAATAAATATTTTTTAGAGTTCATAAATGAATATAAATGGGTCATTTCCGGCTTTGATTTTAATGGGATACGCACCATATTTCATTCAACATAGCATAAAAATATTTTTATTTGCATAGTTTTTAATGTTTTTATGCTTGAATATGGTAGGTATAGTTGTATTATAACATAAAAATATGCACAACATATATAAACATAACTATTTATGCTCTTTTTTTTAGGTTAAAAATTCCCCATGATAAATAGATTTATTACATAAAATTGTTATAAATAATTGATATGGTTTTTTGTATAAATAATTGTAAATTGATATCATATTGGATAATAGATAAATTTTGGAATTTTAAAATGGCGGTATATAGGGTAAATTGGGGTTTATTGTACTTTAATGTTTTCAATATTGTATGGAATATTCCCTATATTATTTTGTTTATATACAAACTTTTTAACGTTTTTGTTATTGATTATAGTTCATATAGATTTATTATAACATAAAAGTATGTATAAAAGTTTAAAAATATATGATTTATGCTCTTTTTATGCTCATAATGAATATATAGGATAAATATATAATTAACGTTAAATAGTTATAAATAATAATAAATTGATAATGTTTATTGATTGGTATTATATATAAAGATCATTATAATGATAATAAATATTTTTTAGAGTTCATAAATGAATATAAATGGGTCATTTCCGGCTTTGATTTTAATGGGATACGCACCATATTTCCTTCAACATAGCATAAAAATATTTTTATTTGCATAGTTTTTAATGTTTTTATGCTTGAATATGGTAGGTATAGTTGTATTATAACATAAAAATATGCACAACATATATAAACATAACTATTTATGCTCTTTTTTGTAGGTTAAAAATTCCCCATGATAAATAGATTTATTACATAAAATTGTTATAAATAATTGAATATTGATATGGTTTTTTGTATAAATAATTGTAAATTGATATCATATTGGATAATAGATAAATTTTGGAATTTTAAAATGGCGGTATATAGGGTAAATTGGGGTTTATTGTACTTTAATGTTTTCAATATTGTATGGAATATTCCCTATATTATTTTGTTTATATACAAACTTTTTAACGTTTTTGTTATTGATTATAGTTCATATAGATTTATTATAACATAAAAGTATGTATAAAAGTTTAAAAATATATGATTTATGCTCTTTTTATGCTCATAATGAATATATAGGATAAATATATAATTAACGTTAAATAGTTATAAATAATAATAAATTGATAATGTTTATTGATTGGTATTATATATAAAGATCATTATAATGATAATAAATATTTTTTAGAGTTCATAAATGAATATAAATGGGTCATTTCCGGCTTTGATTTTAATGGGATACGCACCATATTTCATTCAACATAGCATAAAAATATTTTTATTTGCATAGTTTTTAATGTTTTCATGCTTGAATATGGTAGGTATAGTTGTATTATAACATAAAAATATGCACAACATATATAAACATAACTATTTATGCTCTTTTTTGTAGGTTAAAAATTCCCCATGATAAATAGATTTATTACATAAAATTGTTATAAATAATTGAATATTGATATGGTTTTTTGTATAAATAATTGTAAATTGATATCATATTGGATAATAGATAAATTTTGGAATTTTAAAATGGCGGTATATAGGGTAAATTGGGGTTTATTGTACTTTAATGTTTTCAATATTATATGGAATATTCCCTATATTATTTTGTTTATATACAAACTTTTTAACGTTTTTGTTATTGATTATAGTTCATATAGATTTATTATAACATAAAAGTATGTATAAAAGTTTAAAAATATATGATTTATGCTCTTTTTATGCTCATAATGAATATATAGGATAAATATATAATTAACGTTAAATAGTTATAAATAATACTAAATTGATAATGTTTATTGATTGGTATTATATATAAAGATCATTATAATGATAATAAATATTTTTTAGAGTTCATAAATGAATATAAATGGGTCATTTCCGGCTTTGATTTTAATGGGATACGCACCATATTTCATTCAACATAGCATAAAAATATTTTTATTTGCATAGTTTTTAATGTTTTTATGCTTGAATATGGTAGGTATAGTTGTATTATAACATAAAAATATGCACAACATATATAAACATAACTATTTATGCTCTTTTTTTTAGGTTAAAAATTCCCCGTGATAAATAGATTTATTACATAAAATTGTTATAAATAATTGAATATTGATATGGTTTTTTGTATAAATAATTGTAAATTGATATCATATTGGATAATAGATAAATTTTGGAATTTTAAAATGGTGGTATATAGGGTAAATTGGGGTTTATTGTACTTTAATGTTTCAATATTATATGGAATATTCCCTATATTATTTTGTTTATATACAAACTTTTTAACGTTTTTGTTATTGATTATAGTTCATATAGATTTATTATAACATAAAAGTATGTATAAAAGTTTAAAAATATATGATTTATGCTCTTTTTATGCTCATAATGAATATATAGGATAAATATATAATTAACGTTAAATAGTTATAAATAATAATAAATTGATAATGTTTATTGATTGGTATTATATATAAAGATCATTATAATGATAATAAATATTTTTTAGAGTTCATAAATGAATATAAATGGGTCATTTCCGGCTTTGATTTTAATGGGATACGCACCATATTTCATTCAACATAGCATAAAAATATTTTTATTTGGATAGTTTTTAATGTTTTTATGCTTGAATATGGTAGGTATAGTTGTATTATAACATAAAAATATGCACAACATATATAAACATAACTATTTATGCTCTTTTTTTTAGGTTAAAAATTCCCCATGATAAATAGATTTATTACATAAAATTGTTATAAATAATTGAATATTGATATGGTTTTTTGTATAAATAATTGTAAATTGATATCATATTGGATAACAGATAAATTTTGGAATTTTAAAATGGCGGTATATAGGGTAAATTGGGGTTTATTGTACTTTAATGTTTTCAATATTGTATGGAATATTCCCTATATTATTTTGTTTATATACAAACTTTTTAACGTTTTTGTTATTGATTATAGTTCATATAGATTTATTATAACATAAAAGTATGTATAAAAGTTTAAAAATATATGATTTATGCTCTTTTTATGCTCATAATGAATATATAGGATAAATATATAATTAACGTTAAATAGTTATAAATAATAATAAATTGATAATGTTTATTGATTGGTATTATATATAAAGATCATTATAATGATAATAAATATTTTTTAGAGTTCATAAATGAATATAAATGGGTCATTTCCGGCTTTGATTTTAATGGGATACGCACCATATTTCATTCAACATAGCATAAAAATATTTTTATTTGCATAGTTTTTAATGTTTTTATGCTTGAATATGATAGGTATAGTTGTATTATAACATAAAAATATGCACAACATATATAAACATAACTATTTATGCTCTTTTTTTTAGGTTAAAAATTCCCCATGATAAATAGATTTATTACATAAAATTGTTATAAATAATTGAATATTGATATGGTTTTTTGTATAAATAATTGTAAATTGATATCATATTGGATAATAGATAAATTTTGGAATTTTAAAATGGCGGTATATAGGGTAAATTGGGGTTTATTGTACTTTAATGTTTTCAATATTGTATGGAATATTCCCTATATTATTTTGTTTATATACAAACTTTTTAACGTTTTTGTTATTGATTATAGTTCATATAGATTTATTATAACATAAAAGTATGTATAAAAGTTTAAAAATATATGATTTATGCTCTTTTTATGCTCATAATGAATATATAGGATAAATATATAATTAACGTTAAATAGTTATAAATAATAATAAATTGATAATGTTTATTGATTGGTATTATATATAAAGATCATTATAATGATAATAAATATTTTTTAGAGTTCATAAATGAATATAAATGGGTCATTTCCGGCTTTGATTTTAATGGGATACGCACCATATTTCCTTCAACATAGCATAAAAATATTTTTATTTGCATAGTTTTTAATGTTTTTATGCTTGAATATGGTAGGTATAGTTGTATTATAACATAAAAATATGCACAACATATATAAACATAACTATTTATGCTCTTTTTTTTAGGTTAAAAATTCCCCATGATAAATAGATTTATTACATAAAATTGTTATAAATAATTGAATATTGATATGGTTTTTTGTATAAATAATTGTAAATTGATATCATATTGGATAATAGATAAATTTTGGAATTTTAAAATGGCGGTATATAGGGTAAATTGGGGTTTATTGTACTTTAATGTTTTTAATATTGTATGGAATATTCCCTATATTATTTTGTTTATATACAAACTTTTTAACGTTTTTGTTATTGATTATAGTTCATATAGATTTATTATAACATAAAAGTATGTATAAAAGTTTAAAAATATATGATTTATGCTCTTTTTATGCTCATAATGAATATATAGGATAAATATATAATTAACGTTAAATAGTTATAAATAATAATAAATTGATAAT
This sequence comes from Tipula lateralis, assembly GCA_963932295.1. Lineage (NCBI taxonomy): Eukaryota > Metazoa > Arthropoda > Insecta > Diptera > Tipulidae > Tipula > Tipula lateralis. Next base: position 100,845,911 of record OZ010737.1, read on the forward strand.
GTTTATTGATTGGTATTATATATAAAGATCATTATAATGATAATAAATATTTTTTAGAGTTCATAAATGAATATAAATGGGTCATTTCCGGCTTTGATTTTAATGGGATACGCACCATATTTCATTCAACATAGCATAAAAATATTTTTATTTGCATAGTTTTTAATGTTTTTATGCTTGAATATGGTAGGTATAGTTGTATTATAACATAAAAATATGCACAACATATATAAATATAACTATTTATGCTCTTTTTTTTAGGTTAAAAATTCCCCATGATAAATAGATTTATTACATAAAATTGTTATAAATAATTGAATATTGATATGGTTTTTTGTATAAATAATTGTAAATTGATATCATATTGGATAATAGATAAATTTTGGAATTTTAAAATGGCGGTATATAGGGTAAATTGGGGTTTATTGTACTTTAATATTTTCAATATTGTATGGAATATTCCCTATATTATTTTGTTTATATACAAACTTTTTAACGTTTTTGTTATTGATTATAGTTCATATAGATTTATTATAACATAACTGAGTGCCGTTTGTAATTTTCCAGACTGACTACTGTTTATTTCCATTTAATAAAGAAAATAATATTGAAAAATCGAAAATTATTATTTTAATAAATCACAAAAACAAAATTATTATTTTAATTTAAATAAAACCAAAAAAAAATTAAAAACGTATTTTTAATTAGTCTAACAAAAATTCTCACTTGCCCTCACCGACAAATTGTAAGTGAGCCTAAGTGACAAAATCCTCGCTCACCGTGACATTCATAATACCAAAATTTCCTTTCAGTGACGTCGCGTCACTCGGTGACGCGTAAGTGACATTCATAATAGGGGTATTAATGTTTTCAATATTATATGGAATATTCCCTATATTATTTTGTTTATATACAAACTTTTTAACGTTTTTGTTATTGATTATAGTTCATATAGATTTATTATAACATAAAAGTATGTATAAAAGTTTAAAAATATATGATTTATGCTCTTTTTATGCTCATAATGAATATATAGGATAAATATATAATTAACGTTAAATAGTTATAAATAATAATAAATTGATAATGTTTATTGATTGGTATTATATATAAAGATCATTATAATGATAATCAATATTTTTTAGAGTTCATAAATGAATATAAATGGGTCATTTCCGGCTTTGATTTTAATGGGATACGCACCATATTTCATTCAACATAGCATAAAAATATTTTTATTTGCATAGTTTTTAATGTTTTTATGCTTGAATATGGTAGGTATAGTTGTATTATAACATAAAAATATGCACAACATATATAAACATAACTATTTATGCTCTTTTTTTTAGGTTAAAAATTCCCCATGATAAATAGATTTATTACATAAAATTGTTATAAATAATTGAATATTGATATGGTTTTTTGTATAAATAATTGTAAATTGATATCATATTGGATAATAGATAAATTTTGGAATTTTAAAATGGCGGTATATAGGGTAAATTGGGGTTTATTGTACTTTAATGTTTTCAATATTATATGGAATATTCCCTATATTATTTTGTTTATATACAAACTTTTTAACGTTTTTGTTATTGATTATAGTTCATATAGATTTATTATAACATAAAAGTATGTATAAAAGTTTAAAAATATATGATTTATGCTCTTTTTATGCTCATAATGAATATATAGGATAAATATATAATTAACGTTAAATAGTTATAAATAATAATAAATTGATAATGTTTATTGATTGGTATTATATATAAAGATCATTATAATGATAATAAATATTTTTTAGAGTTCATAAATGAATATAAATGGGTCATTTCCGGCTTTGATTTTAATGGGATACGCACCATATTTCATTCAACATAGCATAAAAATATTTTTATTTGCATAGTTTTTAATGTTTTTATGCTTGAATATGGTAGGTATAGTTGTATTATAACATAAAAATATGCACAACATATATAAACATAACTATTTATGCTCTTTTTTTTAGGTTAAAAATTCCCCATGATAAATAGATTTATTACATAAAATTGTTATAAATAATTGAATATTGATATGGTTTTTTGTATAAATAATTGTAAATTGATATCATATTGGATAATAGATAAATTTTGGAATTTTAAAATGGCGGTATATAGGGTAAATTGGGGTTTATTGTACTTTAATGTTTTCAATATTATATGGAATATTCCCTATATTATTTTGTTTATATACAAACTTTTTAACGTTTTTGTTATTGATTATATATAGTTCATATAGATTTATTATAACATAAAAGTATGTATAAAAGTTTAAAAATATATGATTTATGCTGTTTTTATGCTCATAATGAATATATAGGATAAATATATAACTAACGTTAAATAGTTATAAATAATAATAAATTGATAATGTTTATTGATTGGTATTATATATAAAGATCATTATAATGATAATAAATATTTTTTAGAGTTCATAAATGAATATAAATGGGTCATTTCCGGCTTTGATTTTAATGGGATACGCACCATATTTCATTCAACATAGCATAAAAATATTTTTATTTGCATAGTTTTTAATGTTTTTATGCTTGAATATGGTAGGTATAGTTGTATTATAACATAAAAATATGCACAACATATATAAACATAACTATTTATGCTCTTTTTTTTAGGTTAAAAATTCCCCATGATAAATAGATTTATTACATAAAATTGTTATAAATAATTGAATATTGATATGGTTTTTTGTATAAATAATTGTAAATTGATATCATATTGGATAATAGATAAATTTTGGAATTTTAAAATGGCGGTATATAGGGTAAATTGGGGTTTATTGTACTTTAATGTTTTCAATATTGTATGGAATATTCCCTATATTATTTTGTTTATATACAAACTTTTTAACGTTTTTGTTATTGATTATAGTTCATATAGATTTATTATAACATAAAAGTATGTATAAAAGTTTAAAAATATATGATTTATGCTCTTTTTATGCTCATAATGAATATATAGGATAAATATATAATTAACGTTAAATAGTTATAAATAATAATAAATTGATAATGTTTATTGATTGGTATTATATATAAAGATCATTATAATGATAATAAATATTTTTTAGAGTTCATAAATGAATATAAATGGGTCATTTCCGGCTTTGATTTTAATGGGATACGCACCATATTTCATTCAACATAGCATAAAAATATTTTTATTTGCATAGTTTTTTTATTTTTTTATTTGCATTTGAAATATTGTCCTGCCGTATTCCTAGATGTTTCACAGGCTTTCGATAGAGTGTGGCATGAGGGTCTTATCTACAAGATAAGTAAAATAGTGCCACAAAATTACTGCCAATTGCTCGAGTCGTATCTTTCCAAACGAAAATTTAGAGTATTTCATGAAGAAACGTACTCCAATTTTTACCCAGCCATAGCAGGGGTGCCCCAGGGTAGCGTATTGGGGCCCATCTTATATCTAATTTACACTTCCGATATACCGACAACGGAAAGAACCTTCATTGGAACTTTTGCTGATGATACAGCAGTTTTGGCATCAAGTGAATCACTGAATCAAGCAGTTGAATACTTACAACAAGCACTCGATAAAATCAGCCAATGGACCAGGGATTGGAAAATAAAGCTTAACGAGCTAAAATCAGTACAGGTTACATACACGTTGCGGCACAAAAATAGCAACCTCCATACATTTCTGAACGGGATACAAATACCCCAAGCTGAATCTGCTAAATATCTCGGATTGCATCTTGATTCAAGACTGAACTGGAAATACCACGTTAAACAAAAAGCAGAGCAAATTAAAATAAAACAACGCGAGATGTACTGGCTGATAGGAAGACATTCTAAGCTAAGCCTGTACTGTAAACGCCTCATCTACGAATCGATAATTAAACCAATTTGGACGTATGGCATCCAACTCTGGGGATGCACTAAACAATCAAATCGTTTAATTATTCAACGCAGCCAAAACAAATTTCTACGGGCAATAACAAATGCTTACCGCTACGTTACCAACGAGGAATTGCACAACGACCTTAATGTTAAATGGATTGATGAAGTGGTCCAGGAATTTGCCATCCAACATGAAAGAAGATTACTGCAACATACTAACAGTGAAGCAATACAACTTCTTGACATAACACAAGAACTGAGACGCCTTAAAAGAATTAAACCGCATGAGCTAGTCATCTAATAAATAAAGTTTCATTATTGGGAGCAGAATATTGATTTCTTGTAAACCCACACTCACTTCACTTATTTGTTTCAAATTAGTGCGTTATTATCATTAGTAATAAATTATCATGTGATAAGATTGTACTACTAAATAAATAAAAAAAAAAAAAAAAAATTTGCATAGTTTTTAATGTTTTTATGCTTGGATATGGTAGGTATAGTTGTATTATAACATAAAAATATGCACAACATATATAAACATAACTATTTATGCTCTTTTTTTTAGGTTAAAAATTCCCCATGATAAATAGATTTATTACATAAAATTGTTATAAATAATTGAATATTGATATGGTTTTTTGTATAAATAATTGTAAATTGATATCATATTGGATAATAGATAAATTTTGGAATTTTAAAATGGCGGTATATAGGGTAAATTCGGGTTTATTGTACTTTAATGTTTTCAATATTGTATGGAATATTCCCTATATTATTTTGTTTATATACAAACTTTTTAACGTTTTTGTTATTGATTATAGTTCATATAGATTTATTATAACATAAAAGTATGTATAAAAGTTTAAAAATATATGATTTATGCTCTTTTTATGCTCATAATGAATATATAGGATAAATATATAATTAACGTTAAATAGTTATAAATAATAATAAATTGATAATGTTTATTGATTGGTATTATATATAAAGGTCATTATAATGATAATAAATATTTTTTAGAGTTCATAAATGAATATAAATGGGTCATTTCCGGCTTTGATTTTAATGGGATACGCACCATATTTCATTCAACATAGCATAAAAATATTTTTATTTGCATAGTTTTTAATGTTTTTATGCTTGAATATGGTAGGTATAGTTGTATTATAACATAAAAATATGCACAACATATATAAACATAACTATTTATGCTCTTTTTTTTAGGTTAAAAATTCCCCATGATAAATAGATTTATTACATAAAATTGTTATAAATAATTGAATATTGATATGGTTTTTTGTATAAATAATTGTAAATTGATATCATATTGGATAATAGATAAATTTTGGAATTTTAAAATGGCGGTATATAGGGTAAATTGGGGTTTATTGTACTTTAATGTTTTCAATATTGTATGGAATATTCCCTATATTATTTTGTTTATATACAAACTTTTTCACGTTTTTGTTATTGATTATAGTTCATATAGATTTATTATAACATAAAAGTATGTATAAAAGTTTAAAAATATATGATTTATGCTCTTTTTATGCTCATAATGAATATATAGGATAAATATGTAATTAACGTTAAATAGTTATAAATAATAATAAATTGATAATGTTTATTGATTGGTATTATATATAAAGATCATTATAATGATAATAAATATTTTTTAGAGTTCATAAATGAATATAAATGGGTCATTTCCGGCTTTGATTTTAATGGGATACGCACCATATTTCATTCAACATAGCATAAAAATATTTTTATTTGCATAGTTTTTAATGTTTTTATGCTTGAATATGGTAGGTATAGTTGTATTATAACATAAAAATATGCACAACATATATAAACATAACTATTTATGCTCTTTTTTTTAGGTTAAAAATTCCCCATGATAAATAGATTTATTACATAAAATTGTTATAAATAATTGAATATTGATATGGTTTTTTGTATAAATAATTGTAAATTGATATCATATTGGATAATAGATAAATTTTGGAATTTTAAAATGGCGGGATATAGGGTAAATTGGGGTTTATTGTACTTTAATGTTTTCAATATTGTATGGAATATTCCCTATATTATTTTGTTTATATACAAACTTTTTAACGTTTTTGTTATTGATTATAGTTCATATAGATTTATTATAACATAAAAGTATGTATAAAAGTTTAAAAATATATGATTTATGCTCTTTTTATGCTCATAATGAATATATAGGATAAATATATAATTAACGTTAAATAGTTATAAATAATAATAAATTGATAATGTTTATTGATTGGTATTATATATAAAGATCATTATAATGATAATAAATATTTTTTAGAGTTCATAAATGAATATAAATGGGTCATTTCCGGCTTTGATTTTAATGGGATACGCACCATATTTCATTCAACATAGCATAAAAATATTTTTATTTGCATAGTTTTTAATGTTTTTATGCTTGAATATGGTAGGTATAGTTGTATTATAACATAAAAATATGCACAACATATATAAACATAACTATTTATGCTCTTTTTTTTAGGTTAAAAATTCCCCATGATAAATAGATTTATTACATAAAATTGTTATAAATAATTGAATATTGATATGGTTTTTTGTATAAATAATTGTAAATTGATATCATATTGGATAATAGATAAATTTTGGAATTTTAAAATGGCGGTATATAGGGTAAATTGGGGTTTATTGTACTTTAATGTTTTCAATATTGTATGGAATATTCCCTATATTATTTTGTTTATATACAAACTTTTTAACGTTTTTGTTATTGATTATAGTTCATATAGATTTATTATAACATAAAAGTATGTATAAAAGTTTAAAAATATATGATTTATGTTCTTTTTATGCTCATAATGAATATATAGGATAAATATATAATTAACGTTAAATAGTTATAAATAATAATAAATTGATAATGTTTATTGATTGGTATTATATATAAAGATCATTATAATGATAATAAATATTTTTTAGAGTTCATAAATGAATATAAATGGGTCATTTCCGGCTTTGATTTTAATGGGATACGCACCATATTTCATTCAACATAGCATAAAAATATTTTTATTTGCATAGTTTTTAATGTTTTTATGCTTGAATATGGTAGGTATAGTTGTATTATAACATAAAAATATGCACAACATATATAAACATAACTATTTATGCTCTTTTTTTTAGGTTAAAAATTCCCCATGATAAATAGATTTATTACATAAAATTGTTATAAATAATTGAATATTGATATGGTTTTTTGTATAAATAATTGTAAATTGATATCATATTGGATAATAGATAAATTTTGGAATTTTAAAATGGCGGTATATAGGGTAAATTGGGGTTTATTGTACTTTAATGTTTTCAATATTGTATGGAATATTCCCTATATTATTTTGTTTATATACAAACTTTTTAACGTTTTTGTTATTGATTATAGTTCATATAGATTTATTATAACATAAAAGTATGTATAAAAGTTTAAAAATATATGATTTATGCTCTTTTTATGCTCATAATGAATATATAGGATAAATATATAATTAACGTTAAATAGTTATAAATAATAATAAATTGATAATGTTTATTGATTGGTATTATATATAAAGATCATTATAATGATAATAAATATTTTTTATAGTTCATAAATGAATATAAATGGGTCATTTCCGGCTTTGATTTTAATGGGATACGCACCATATTTCATTCAACATAGCATACAAATATTTTTATTTGCATAGCTTTTAATGTTTTTATGCTTGAATATGGTAGGTATAGTTGTATTATAACATAAAAATATGCACAACATATATAAACATAACTATTTATGCTCTTTTTTTTAGGTTAAAAATTCCCCATGATAAATAGATTTATTACATAAAATTGTTATAAATAATTGAATATTGATATGGTTTTTTGTATAAATAATTGTAAATTGATATCATATTGGATAATAGATAAATTTTGGAATTTTAAAATGGCGGGATATAGGGTAAATTGGGGTTTATTGTACTTTAATGTTTTCAATATTATATGGAATATTCCCTATATTATTTTGTTTATATACAAACTTTTTAACGTTTTTGTTATTGATTATAGTTCATATAGATTTATTATAACATAAAAGTATGTATAAAAGTTTAAAAATATATGATTTATGCTCTTTTTATGCTCATAATGAATATACAGGATAAATATATAATTAACGTTAAATAGTTATAAATAATAATAAATTGATAATGTTTATTGATTGGTATTATATATAAAGATCATTATAATGATAATAAATATTTTTTAGAGTTCATAAATGAATATAAATGGGTCATTTCCGGCTTTGATTTTAATGGGATACGCACCATATTTCATTCAACATAGCATAAAAATATTTTTATTTGCATAGTTTTTAATGTTTTTATGCTTGAATATGGTAGGTATAGTTGTATTATAACATAAAAATATGCACAACATATATAAACATAACTATTTATGCTCTTTTTTTTAGGTTAAAAATTCCCCATGATAAATAGATTTATTACATAAAATTGTTATAAATAATTGAATATTGATATGGTTTTTTGTATAAATAATTGTAAATTGATATCATATTGGATAATAGATAAATTTTGGAATTTTAAAATGGCGGTATATAGGGTAAATTGGGGTTTATTGTACTTTAATGTTTTCAATATTGTATGGAATATTCCCTATATTATTTTGTTTATATACAAACTTTTTAACGTTTTTGTTATTGATTATAGTTCATATAGATTTATTATAACATAAAAGTATGTATAAAAGTTTAAAAATATATGATTTATGCTCTTTTTATGCTCATAATGAATATATAGGATAAATATATAATTAACGTTAAATAGTTATAAATAATAATAAATTGATAATGTTTATTGATTGGTATTATATATAAAGATCATTATAATGATAATAAATATTTTTTAGAGTTCATAAATGAATATAAATGGGTCATTTCCGGCTTTGATTTTAATGGGATACGCACCATATTTCCTTCAACATAGCATAAAAATATTTTTATTTGCATAGTTTTTAATGTTTTTATGCTTGAATATGGTAGGTATAGTTGTATTATAACATAAAAATATGCACAACATATATAAACATAACTATTTATGCTCTTTTTTTTAGGTTAAAAATTCCCCATGATAAATAGATTTATTACATAAAATTGTTATAAATAATTGAATATTGATATGGTTTTTTGTATAAATAATTGTAAATTGATATCATATTGGATAATAGATAAATTTTGGAATTTTAAAATGGCGGTATATAGGGTAAATTGGGGTTTATTGTACTTTAATGTTTTTAATATTGTATGGAATATTCCCTATATTATTTTGTTTATATACAAACTTTTTAACGTTTTTGTTATTGATTATAGTTCATATAGATTTATTATAACATAAAAGTATGTATAAAAGTTTAAAAATATATGATTTATGCTCTTTTTATGCTCATAATGAATATATAGGATGGATATATAATTAACGTTAAATAGTTATAAATAATAATAAATTGATAATGTTTATTGATTGGTATTATATATAAAGATCATTATAATGATAATAAATATTTTTAGAGTTCATAAATGAATATAAATGGGTCATTTCCGGCTTTGATTTTAATGGGATACGCACCATATTTCATTCAACATAGCATAAAAATATTTTTATTTGCATAGTTTTTAATGTTTTTATGCTTGAATATGGTAGGTATAGTTGTATTATAACATAAAAATATGCACAACATATATAAATATAACTATTTATGCTCTTTTTTTTAGGTTAAAAATTCCCCATGATAAATAGATTTATTACATAAAATTGTTATAAATAATTGAATATTGATATGGTTTTTTGTATAAATAATTGTAAATTGATATCATATTGGATAATAGATAAATTTTGGAATTTTAAAATGGCGGTATATAGGGTAAATTGGGGTTTATTGTACTTTATACCCCTATTATGAATGTCACCTCACCTCACTCGTCACCGTGACGTGTATTGTCACTCGAGTCATATTTTGGTATTATGATTGTCGCTTTATTTTGAGTGAGTGACGAACGCATCAAGATGCGTTATTTTCTATATTTTGTTGTTTTTAAGTTGGCAACTATTATTTTTTGTTTTGTTTCGGTATGTTTGACGTTTGGTGGTGTGTTAAAATAATAAATTTTAAGTTTTAAAAAATAAATTAATTTAAAGTTTTGTAGTTCAGTTTATTTTACTAATTAAAATTTTTCAAAATTTCGAATATGTACTGGACAATGTCTGAATTTTATTTCCATTTCTTTAAAAAAAATTTGGATACTGAGTGCCGTTTGTAATTTTCCAGACTGACTACTGTTTATTTCCATTTAATAAAGAAAATAATATTGAAAAATCGAAAATTATTATTTTAATAAATCACAAAAAACAAAATTATTATTTTAATTTAAATAAAACCAAAAAAAAATTAAAAACGTATTTTTAATTAGTCAAACAAAAATTCTCACTTGCCCTCACCGACAAATTGTAAGTGAGGCTAAGTGACAAAATCCTCGCTCACCGTGACATTCATAATACCAAAATTTCCTTTCAATGACGTCGCGTCACTCGGTGACGCGTAAGTGACATTCATAATAGGGGTATTAATGTTTTCAATATTATATGGAATATTCCCTATATTATTTTGTTTATATACAAACTTTTTAACGTTTTTGTTATTGATTATAGTTCATATAGATTTATTATAACATAAAAGTATGTATAAAAGTTTAAAAATATATGATTTATGCTCTTTTTATGCTCATAATGAATATATAGGATAAATATATAATTAACGTTAAATAGTTATAAATAATAATAAATTGATAATGTTTATTGATTGGTATTATATATAAAGATCATTATAATGATAATCAATATTTTTTAGAGTTCATAAATGAATATAAATGGGTCATTTCCGGCTTTGATTTTAATGGGATACGCACCATATTTCATTCAACATAGCATAAAAATATTTTTATTTGCATAGTTTTTAATGTTTTTATGCTTGAATATGGTAGGTATAGTTGTATTATAACATAAAAATATGCACAACATATATAAACATAACTATTTATGCTCTTTTTTTTAGGTTAAAAATTCCCCATGATAAATAGATTTATTACATAAAATTGTTATAAATAATTGAATATTGATATGGTTTTTTGTATAAATAATTGTAAATTGATATCATATTGGATAATAGATAAATTTTGGAATTTTAAAATGGCGGTATATAGGGTAAATTGGGGTTTATTGTACTTTAATGTTTTCAATATTATATGGAATATTCCCTATATTATTTTGTTTATATACAAACTTTTTAACGTTTTTGTTATTGATTATAGTTCATATAGATTTATTATAACATAAAAGTATGTATAAAAGTTTAAAAATATATGATTTATGCTCTTTTTATGCTCATAATGAATATATAGGATAAATATATAATTAACGTTAAATAGTTATAAATAATAATAAATTGATAATGTTTATTGATTGATATTATATATAAAGATCATTATAATGATAATAAATATTTTTTAGAGTTCATAAATGAATATAAATGGGTCATTTCCGGCTTTGATTTTAATGGGATACGCACCATATTTCATTCAACATAGCATAAAAATATTTTTATTTGCATAGTTTTTAATGTTTTTATGCTTGAATATGGTAGGTATAGTTGTATTATAACATAAAAATATGCACAACATATATAAACATAACTATTTATGCTCTTTTTTTTAGGTTAAAAATTCCCCATGATAAATAGATTTATTACATAAAATTGTTATAAATAATTGAATATTGATATGGTTTTTTGTATAAATAATTGTAAATTGATATCATATTGGATAATAGATAAATTTTGGAATTTTAAAATGGCGGTATATAGGGTAAATTGGGGTTTATTGTACTTTAATGTTTTCAATATTGTATGGAATATTCCCTATATTATTTTGTTTATATACAAACTTTTTAACGTTTTTGTTATTGATTATATATAGTTCATATAGATTTATTATAACATAAAAGTATGTATAAAAGTTTAAAAATATATGATTTATGCTGTTTTTATGCTCATAATGAATATATAGGATAAATATATAACTAACGTTAAATAGTTATAAATAATAATAAATTGATAATGTTTATTGATTGGTATTATATATAAAGATCATTATAATGATAATAAATATTTTTTAGAGTTCATAAATGAATATAAATGGGTCATTTCCGGCTTTGATTTTAATGGGATACGCACCATATTTCATTCAACATAGCATAAAAATATTTTTATTTGCATAGTTTTTAATGTTTTTATGCTTGAATATGGTAGGTATAGTTGTATTATAACATAAAAATATGCACAACATATATAAACATAACTATTTATGCTCTTTTTTTTAGGTTAAAAATTCCCCATGATAAATAGATTTATTACATAAAATTGTTATAAATAATTGAATATTGATATGGTTTTTTGTATAAATAATTGTAAATTGATATCATATTGGATAATAGATAAATTTTGGAATTTTAAAATGGCGGTATATAGGGTAAATTGGGGTTTATTGTACTTTAATGTTTTCAATATTGTATGGAATATTCCCTATATTATTTTGTTTATATACAAACTTTTTAACGTTTTTGTTATTGATTATAGTTCATATAGATTTATTATAACATAAAAGTATGTATAAAAGTTTAAAAATATATGATTTATGCTCTTTTTATGCTCATAATGAATATATAGGATAAATATATAATTAACGTTAAATAGTTATAAATAATAATAAATTGATAATGTTTATTGATTGGTATTATATATAAAGATCATTATAATGATAATAAATATTTTTTAGAGTTCATAAATGAATATAAATGGGTCATTTCCGGCTTTGATTTTAATGGGATACGCACCATATTTCATTCAACATAGCATAAAAATATTTTTATTTGCATAGTTTTTAATGTTTTTATGCTTGAATATGGTAGGTATAGTTGTATTATAACATAAAAATATGCACAACATATATAAACATAACTATTTATGCTCTTTTTTTTAGGTTAAAAATTCCCCATGATAAATAGATTTATTACATAAAATTGTTATAAATAATTGAATATTGATATGGTTTTTTGTATAAATAATTGTAAATTGATATCATATTGGATAATAGATAAATTTTGGAATTTTAAAATGGCGGTATATAGGGTAAATTGGGGTTTATTGTACTTTAATGTTTTCAATATTGTATGGAATATTCCCTATATTATTTTGTTTATATACAAACTTTTTAACGTTTTTGTTATTGATTATAGTTCATATAGATTTATTATAACATAAAAGTATGTATAAAAGTTTAAAAATATATGATTTATGCTCTTTTTATGCTCATAATGAATATATAGGATAAATATATAATTAACGTTAAATAGTTATAAATAATAATAAATTGATAATGTTTATTGATTGGTATTATATATAAAGATCATTATAATGATAATAAATATTTTTTAGAGTTCATAAATGAATATAAATGGGTCATTTCCGGCTTTGATTTTAATGGGATACGCACCATATTTCATTCAACATAGCATAAAAATATTTTTATTTGCATAGTTTTTAATGTTTTTATGCTTGAATATGGTAGGTATAGTTGTATTATAACATAAAAATATGCACAACATATATAAACATAACTATTTATGCTCTTTTTTTTAGGTTAAAAATTCCCCATGATAAATAGATTTATTACATAAAATTGTTATAAATAATTGAATATTGATATGGTTTTTTGTATAAATAATTGTAAATTGATATCATATTGGATAATAGATAAATTTTGGAATTTTAAAATGGCGGTATATAGGGTAAATTGGGGTTTATTGTACTTTAATGTTTTCAATATTGTATGGAATATTCCCTATATTATTTTGTTTATATACAAACTTTTTAACGTTTTTGTTATTGATTATAGTTCATATAGATTTATTATAACATAAAAGTATGTATAAAAGTTTAAAAATATATGATTTATGCTCTTTTTATGCTCATAATGAATATATAGGATAAATATATAATTAACGTTAAATAGTTATAAATAATAATAAATTGATAATGTTTATTGATTGGTATTATATATAAAGATCATTATAATGATAATAAATATTTTTTAGAGTTCATAAATGAATATAAATGGGTCATTTCCGGCTTTGATTTTAATGGGATACGCACCATATTTCATTCAACATAGCATAAAAATATTTTTATTTGCATAGTTTTTAATGTTTTTATGCTTGAATATGGTAGGTATAGTTGTATTATAACATAAAAATATGCACAACATATATAAACATAACTATTTATGCTCTTTTTTTTAGGTTAAAAATTCCCCATGATAAATAGATTTATTACATAAAATTGTTATAAATAATTGAATATTGATATGGTTTTTTGTATAAATAATTGTAAATTGATATCATATTGGATAATAGATAAATTTTGGAATTTTAAAATGGCGGTATATAGGGTAAATTGGGGTTTATTGTACTTTAATGTTTTCAATATTGTATGGAATATTCCCTATATTATTTTGTTTATATACAAACTTTTTAACGTTTTTGTTATTGATTATAGTTCATATAGATTTATTATAACATAAAAGTATGTATAAAAGTTTAAAAATATATGATTTATGCTCTTTTTATGCTCATAATGAATATATAGGATAAATATATAATTAACGTTAAATAGTTATAAATAATAATAAATTGATAATGTTTATTGATTGGTATTATATATAAAGATCATTATAATGATAATAAATATTTTTTAGAGTTCATAAATGAATATAAATGGGTCATTTCCGGCTTTGATTTTAATGGGATACGCACCATATTTCATTCAACATAGCATAAAATATTTTTATTTGCATAGTTTTTAATGTTTTTATGCTTGAATATGGTAGGTATAGTTGTATTATAACATAAAAATATGCACAACATATATAAACATAACTATTTATGCTCTTTTTTTTTAGGTTAAAAATTCCCCATGATAAATAGATTTATTACATAAAATTGTTATAAATAATTGAATATTGATATGGTTTTTTGTATAAATAATTGTAAATTGATATCATATTGGATAATAGATAAATTTTGGAATTTTAAAATGGCGGTATATAGGGTAAATTGGGGTTTATTGTACTTTAATGTTTTCAATATTGTATGGAATATTCCCTATATTATTTTGTTTGTATACAAACTTTTTAACGTTTTTGTTATTGATTATAGTTCATATAGATTTATTATAACATAAAAGTATGTATAAAAGTTTAAAAATATATGATTTATGCTCTTTTTATGCTCATAATGAATATATAGGATAAATATATAATTAACGTTAAATAGTTATAAATAATAATAAATTGATAATGTTTATTGATTGGTATTATATATAAAGATCATTATAATGATAATAAATATTTTTTAGAGTTCATAAATGAATATAAATGGGTCATTTCCGGCTTTGATTTTAATGGGATACGCACCATATTTCATTCAACATAGCATAAAAATATTTTTATTTGCATAGTTTTTAATGTTTTTATGCTTGAATATGGTAGGTATAGTTGTATTATAACATAAAAATATGCACAACATATATAAACATAACTATTTATGCTCTTTTTTTTAGGTTAAAAATTCCCCATGATAAATAGATTTATTACATAAAATTGTTATAAATAATTGAATATTGATATGGTTTTTTGTATAAATAATTGTAAATTGATATCATATTGGATAATAGATAAATTTTGGAATTTTAAAATGGCGGTATATAGGGTAAATTGGGGTTTATTGTACTTTAATGTTTTCAATATTGTATGGAATATTCCCTATATTATTTTGTTTATATACAAACTTTTTAACGTTTTTGTTATTGATTATAGTTCATATAGATTTATTATAACATAAAAGTATGTATAAAAGTTTAAAAATATATGATTTATGCTCTTTTTATGCTCATAATGAATATATAGGATAAATATATAATTAACGTTAAATAGTTATAAATAATAATAAATTGATAATGTTTATTGATTGGTATTATATATAAAGATCATTATAATGATAATAAATATTTTTTAGAGTTCATAAATGAATATAAATGGGTCATTTCCGGCTTTGATTTTAATGGGATACGCACCATATTTCATTCAACATAGCATAAAAATATTTTTATTTGCATAGTTTTTAATGTTTTTATGCTTGGATATGGTAGGTATAGTTGTATTATAACATAAAAATATGCACAACATATATAAACATAACTATTTATGCTCTTTTTTTTAGGTTAAAAATTCCCCATGATAAATAGATTTATTACATAAAATTGTTATAAATAATTGAATATTGATATGGTTTTTTGTATAAATAATTGTAAATTGATATCATATTGGATAATAGATAAATTTTGGAATTTTAAAATGGCGGTATATAGGGTAAATTGGGGTTTATTGTACTTTAATGTTTTCAATATTGTATGGAATATTCCCTATATTATTTTGTTTATATACAAACTTTTTAACGTTTTTGTTATTGATTATAGTTCATATAGATTTATTATAACATAAAAGTATGTATAAAAGTTTAAAAATATATGATTTATGCTCTTTTTATGCTCATAATGAATATATAGGATAAATATATAATTAACGTTAAATAGTTATAAATAATAATAAATTGATAATGTTTATTGATTGGTATTATATATAAAGATCATTATAATGATAATAAATATTTTTTAGAGTTCATAAATGAATATAAATGGGTCATTTCCGGCTTTGATTTTAATGGGATACGCACCATATTTCATTCAACATAGCATAAAAATATTTTTATTTGCATAGTTTTTAATGTTTTTATGCTTGAATATGGTAGGTATAGTTGTATTATAACATAAAAATATGCACAACATATATAAACATAACTATTTATGCTCTTTTTTTTAGGTTAAAAATTCCCATGATAAATAGATTTATTACATAAAATTGTTATAAATAATTGAATATTGATATGGTTTTTTGTATAAATAATTGTAAATTGATATCATATTGGATAATAGATAAATTTTGGAATTTTAAAATGGCGGTATATAGGGTAAATTGGGGTTTATTGTACTTTAATGTTTTCAATATTGTATGGAATATTCCCTATATTATTTTGTTTATATACAAACTTTTTAACGTTTTTGTTATTGATTATAGTTCATATAGATTTATTATAACATAAAAGTATGTATAAAAGTTTAAAAATATATGATTTATGCTCTTTTTATGCTCATAATGAATATATAGGATAAATATATAATTAACGTTAAATAGTTATAAATAATAATAAATTGATAATGTTTATTGATTGGTATTATATATAAAGATCATTATAATGATAATAAATATTTTTAGAGTTCATAAATGAATATAAATGGGTCATTTCCGGCTTTGATTTTAATGGGATACGCACCATATTTCATTCAACATAGCATAAAAATATTTTTATTTGCATAGTTTTTAATGTTTTTATGCTTGAATATGGTAGGTATAGTTGTATTATAACATAAAAATATGCACAACATATATAAACATAACTATTTATGCTCTTTTTTTTAGGTTAAAAATTCCCCATGATAAATAGATTTATTACATAAAATTGTTATAAATAATTGAATATTGATATGGTTTTTTGTATAAATAATTGTAAATTGATATCATATTGGATAATAGATAAATTTTGGAATTTTAAAATGGCGGTATATAGGGTAAATTGGGGTTTATTGTACTTTAATGTTTTCAATATTGTATGGAATATTCCCTATATTATTTTGTTTATATACAAACTTTTTAACGTTTTTGTTATTGATTATAGTTCATATAGATTTATTATAACATAAAAGTATGTATAAAAGTTTAAAAATATATGATTTATGCTCTTTTTATGCTCATAATGAATATATAGGATAAATATATAATTAACGTTAAATAGTTATAAATAATAATAAATTGATAATGTTTATTGATTGGTATTATATATAAAGATCATTATAATGATAATAAATATTTTTTAGAGTTCATAAATGAATATAAATGGGTCATTTCCGGCTTTGATTTTAATGGGATACGCACCATATTTCATTCAACATAGCATAAAAATATTTTTATTTGCATAGTTTTTAATGTTTTTATGCTTGAATATGGTAGGTATAGTTGTATTATAACATAAAAATATGCACAACATATATAAACATAACTATTTATGCTCTTTTTTTTAGGTTAAAAATTCCCCATGATAAATAGATTTATTACATAAAATTGTTATAAATAATTGAATATTGATATGGTTTTTTGTATAAATAATTGTAAATTGATATCATATTGGATAATAGATAAATTTTGGAATTTTAAAATGGCGGTATATAGGGTAAATTGGGGTTTATTGTACTTTAATGTTTTCAATATTGTATGGAATATTCCCTATATTATTTTGTTTATATACAAACTTTTTAACGTTTTTGTTATTGATTATAGTTCATATAGATTTATTATAACATAAAAGTATGTATAAAAGTTTAAAAATATATGATTTATGCTCTTTTTATGCTCATAATGAATATATAGGATAAATATATAATTAACGTTAAATAGTTATAAATAATAATAAATTGATAATGTTTATTGATTGGTATTATATATAAAGATCATTATAATGATAATAAATATTTTTTAGAGTTCATAAATGAATATAAATGGGTCATTTCCGGCTTTGATTTTAATGGGATACGCACCATATTTCATTCAACATAGCATAAAATATTTTTATTTGCATAGTTTTTAATGTTTTTATGCTTGAATATGGTAGGTATAGTTGTATTATAACATAAAAATATGCACAACATATATAAACATAACTATTTATGCTCTTTTTTTTAGGTTAAAAATTCCCCATGATAAATAGATTTATTACATAAAATTGTTATAAATAATTGAATATTGATATGGTTTTTTGTATAAATAATTGTAAATTGATATCATATTGGATAATAGATAAATTTTGGAATTTTAAAATGGCGGTATATAGGGTAAATTGGGGTTTATTGTACTTTAATGTTTTCAATATTGTATGGAATATTCCCTATATTATTTTGTTTGTATACAAACTTTTTAACGTTTTTGTTATTGATTATAGTTCATATAGATTTATTATAACATAAAAGTATGTATAAAAGTTTAAAAATATATGATTTATGCTCTTTTTATGCTCATAATGAATATATAGGATAAATATATAATTAACGTTAAATAGTTATAAATAATAATAAATTGATAATGTTTATTGATTGGTATTATATATAAAGATCATTATAATGATAATAAATATTTTTTAGAGTTCATAAATGAATATAAATGGGTCATTTCCGGCTTTGATTTTAATGGGATACGCACCATATTTCATTCAACATAGCATAAAAATATTTTTATTTGCATAGTTTTTAATGTTTTTATGCTTGAATATGGTAGGTATAGTTGTATTATAACATAAAAATATGCACAACATATATAAACATAACTATTTATGCTCTTTTTTTTAGGTTAAAAATTCCCCATGATAAATAGATTTATTACATAAAATTGTTATAAATAATTGAATATTGATATGGTTTTTTGTATAAATAATTGTAAATTGATATCATATTGGATAATAGATAAATTTTGGAATTTTAAAATGGCGGTATATAGGGTAAATTGGGGTTTATTGTACTTTAATGTTTTCAATATTGTATGGAATATTCCCTATATTATTTTGTTTATATACAAACTTTTTAACGTTTTTGTTATTGATTATAGTTCATATAGATTTATTATAACATAAAAGTATGTATAAAAGTTTAAAAATATATGATTTATGCTCTTTTTATGCTCATAATGAATATATAGGATAAATATATAATTAACGTTAAATAGTTATAAATAATAATAAATTGATAATGTTTATTGATTGGTATTATATATAAAGATCATTATAATGATAATAAATATTTTTTAGAGTTCATAAATGAATATAAATGGGTCATTTCCGGCTTTGATTTTAATGGGATACGCACCATATTTCATTCAACATAGCATAAAAATATTTTTATTTGCATAGTTTTTAATGTTTTTATGCTTGAATATGGTAGGTATAGTTGTATTATAACATAAAAATATGCACAACATATATAAACATAACTATTTATGCTCTTTTTTTTTAGGTTAAAAATTCCCCATGATAAATAGATTTATTACATAAAATTGTTATAAATAATTGAATATTGATATGGTTTTTTGTATAAATAATTGTAAATTGATATCATATTGGATAACAGATAAATTTTGGAATTTTAAAATGGCGGTATATAGGGTAAATTGGGGTTTATTGTACTTTAATGTTTTCAATATTGTATGGAATATTCCCTATATTATTTTGTTTATATACAAACTTTTTAACGTTTTTGTTATTGATTATAGTTCATATAGATTTATTATAACATAAAAGTATGTATAAAAGTTTAAAAATATATGATTTATGCTCTTTTTATGCTCATAATGAATATATAGGATAAATATATAATTAACGTTAAATAGTTATAAATAATAATAAATTGATAATGTTTATTGATTGGTATTATATATAAAGATCATTATAATGATAATAAATATTTTTTATAGTTCATAAATGAATATAAATGGGTCATTTCCGGCTTTGATTTTAATGGGATACGCACCATATTTCATTCAACATAGCATAAAAATATTTTTATTTGCATAGCTTTTAATGTTTTTATGCTTGAATATGGTAGGTATAGTTGTATTATAACATAAAAATATGCACAACATATATAAACATAACTATTTATGCTCTTTTTTTTAGGTTAAAAATTCCCCATGATAAATAGATTTATTACATAAAATTGTTATAAATAATTGAATATTGATATGGTTTTTTGTATAAATAATTGTAAATTGATATCATATTGGATAATAAATAGATAAATTTTGGATTTTTAAAATGGCGGTATATAGGGTAAATTGGGGTTTATTGTACTTTAATGTTTTCAATATTGTATGGAATATTCCCTATATTATTTTGTTTATATACAAACTTTTTAACGTTTTTGTTATTGATTATAGTTCATATAGATTTATTATAACATAAAAGTATGTATAAAAGTTTAAAAATATATGATTTATGCTCTTTTTATGCTCATAATGAATATATAGGATAAATATATAATTAACGTTAAATAGTTATAAATAATAATAAATTGATAATGTTTATTGATTGGTATTATATATAAAGATCATTATAATGATAATAAATATTTTTTAGAGTTCATAAATGAATATAAATGGGTCATTTCCGGCTTTGATTTTAATGGGATACGCACCATATTTCATTCAACATAGCATAAAAATATTTTTATTTGCATAGTTTTTAATGTTTTTATGCTTGAATATGGTAGGTATAGTTGTATTATAACATAAAAATATGCACAACATATATAAACATAACTATTTATGCTCTCTTTTTTAGGTTAAAAATTCCCCATGATAAATAGATTTATTACATAAAATTGTTATAAATAATTGAATATTGATATGGTTTTTTGTATAAATAATTGTAAATTGATATCATATTGGATAATAGATAAATTTTGAAATTTTAAAATGGCGGTATATAGGGTAAATTGGGGTTTATTGTACTTTAATATTTTCAATATTGTATGGAATATTCCCTATATTATTTTGTTTATATACAAACTTTTTAACGTTTTTGTTATTGATTATAGTTCATATAGATTTATTATAACATAAAAGTATGTATAAAAGTTTAAAAATATATGATTTATGCTCTTTTTATGCTCATAATGAATATATAGGATAAATATATAATTAACGTTAAATAGTTATAAATAATAATAAATTGATAATGTTTATTGATTGGTATTATATATAAAGATCATTATAATGATAATAAATATTTTTTAGAGTTCATAAATGAATATAAATGGGTCATTTCCGGCTTTGATTTTAATGGGATACGCACCATATTTCATTCAACATAGCATAAAAATATTTTTATTTGCATAGTTTTTAATGTTTTTATGCTTGAATATGGTAGGTATAGTTGTATTATAACATAAAAATATGCACAACATATATAAACATAACTATTTATGCTCTTTTTTTTAGGTTAAAAATTCCCCATGATAAATAGATTTATTACATAAAATTGTTATAAATAATTGAATATTGATATGGTTTTTTGTATAAATAATTGTAAATTGATATCATATTGGATAATAGATAAATTTTGGAATTTTAAAATGGCGGTATATAGGGTAAATTGGGGTTTATTGTAGTTTAATGTTTTCAATATTGTATGGAATATTCCCTATATTATTTTGTTTATATACAAACTTTTTAACGTTTTTGTTATTGATTATAGTTCATATAGATTTATTATAACATAAAAGTATGTATAAAAGTTTAAAAATATATGATTTATGCTCTTTTTATGCTCATAATGAATATATAGGATAAATATATAATTAACGTTAAATAGTTATAAATAATAATAAATTGATAATGTTTATTGATTGGTATTATATATAAAGATCATTATAATGATAATAAATATTTTTTAGAGTTCATAAATGAATATAAATGGGTCATTTCCGGCTTTGATTTTAATGGGATACGCACCATATTTCATTCAACATAGCATAAAAATATTTTTATTTGCATAGTTTTTAATGTTTTTATGCTTGAATATGGTAGGTATAGTTGTATTATAACATAAAAATATGCACAACATATATAAACATAACTATTTATGCTCTTTTTTTAGGTTAAAAATTCCCCATGATAAATAGATTTATTACATAAAATTGTTATAAATAATTGAATATTGATATGGTTTTTTGTATAAATAATTGTAAATTGATATCATATTGGATAATAGATAAATTTTGGAATTTTAAAATGGCGGTATATAGGGTAAATTGGGGTTTATTGTACTTTAATGTTTTCAATATTGTATGGAATATTCCCTATATTATTTTGTTTATATACAAACTTTTTAACGTTTTTGTTATTGATTATAGTTCATATAGATTTATTATAACATAAAAGTATGTATAAAAGTTTAAAAATATATGATTTATGCTCTTTTTATGCTCATAATGAATATATAGGATAAATATATAATTAACGTTAAATAGGTATAAATAATAATAAATTGATAATGTTTATTGATTGGTATTATATATAAAGATCATTATAATGATAATAAATATTTTTTAGAGTTCATTAATGAATTTAAATGGGTCATTTCCGGCTTTGATTTTAATGGGATACGCACCATATTTCATTCAACATAGCATAAAAATATTTTTATTTGCATAGTTTTTAATGTTTTTATGCTTGAATATGGTAGGTATAGTTGTATTATAACATAAAAATATGCACAACATATATAAACATAACTATTTATGCTCTTTTTTTTAGGTTAAAAATTCCCCATGATAAATAGATTTATTACATAAAATTGTTATAAATAATTGAATATTGATATGGTTTTTTGTATAAATAATTGTAAATTGATATCATATTGGATGTACCATTTTACATTGGCACTCTCGCGTCAATTTCGCTTTTTCGTGCGGCAGAGTTTTTTTTTCATATTTGTCTATGTGTGTGTGGAAAATATTTCATTATAAATTAATACTTGATCGAGCGAACATCGTATAACCAAATGGCGAAAAAAAAATTTTAACACGAATTTTTTTCGTTCTTATAGGAGCATGTATATTTTTTATAAAATCCATTATATTTATATTTATATTATAAATGTATTTATATATTTTCATCATTCCAACGTTTTACCATTTTTAGAAACATCATCAATATATGTATAATATTTTTTTACCAAAAAAAAATATTATAATAAGACAATGAACTCCATTACAATAATAAATAAATAAATTACAATTTATGTAAATAAATAAAATAAATAAATTACAATTTATCAAACTAACATACAAGAATTATATTTTTTACGAATTAATATAATTTATATTTATTTTCTGTAAAAACAAATCGTCATCTGTAATAAATTTCCTCTTCTGTAAAACAAAAATCGTCATACATAACCATATTTTTCTATTTCATCTGCACTCTTCAAAATGCAAAATGAAAATGTTGAGTCGAAAAAAATAAAAAAATTTTGAACCTCATCAAATATTTTTATTGCTTTTTGTATGTATTAGTGCGAAACTCACGTGAGTACAAAATAATTTTTGTCGAAAACTGTGCGTCGAGAAATCCCCACTCCAAAATTAGTTTATGGACAAAAGAAGAAAGAGACGAGGAAAAAACCGGTTTGAGTCACACGCGAGAGTGCCAATGTAAAATGGCACGATAATAGATAAATTTTGGAATTTTAAAATGGCGGTATATAGGGTAAATTGGGGTTTATTGTACTTTAATGTTTTCAATATTGTATGGAATATTCCCTATATTATTTTGTTTATATACAAACTTTTTAACGTTTTTGTTATTGATTATAGTTCATATAGATTTATTATAACATAAAAGTATGTATAAAAGTTTAAAAATATATGATTTATGCTCTTTTTATGCTCATAATGAATATATAGGATAAATATATAATTAACGTTAAATAGTTATAAATAATAATAAATTGATAATGTTTATTGATTGGTATTATATATAAAGATCATTATAATGATAATAAATATTTTTTAGAGTTCATAAATGAATATAAATGGGTCATTTCCGGCTTTGATTTTAATGGGATACGCACCATATTTCATTCAACATAGCATAAAAATATTTTTATTTGCATAGTTTTTAATGTTTTTATGCTTGAATATGGTAGGTATAGTTGTATTATAACATAAAAATATGCACAACATATATAAACATAACTATTTATGCTCTTTTTTTTAGGTTAAAAATTCCCCATGATAAATAGATTTATTACATAAAATTGTTATAAATAATTGAATATTGATATGGTTTTTTGTATAAATAATTGTAAATTGATATCATATTGGATAATAGATAAATTTTGGAATTTTAAAATGGCGGTATATAGGGTAAATTGGGGTTTATTGTACTTTAATGTTTTCAATATTGTATGGAATATTCCCTATATTATTTTGTTTATATACAAACTTTTTAACGTTTTTGTTATTGATTATAGTTCATATAGATTTATTATAACATAAAAGTATGTATAAAAGTTTAAAAATATATGATTTATGCTCTTTTTATGCTCATAATGAATATATAGGATAAATATATAATTAACGTTAAATAGTTATAAATAATAATAAATTGATAATGTTTATTGATTGGTATTATATATAAAGATCATTATAATGATAATAAATATTTTTTAGAGTTCATAAATGAATATAAATGGGTCATTTCCGGCTTTGATTTTAATGGGATACGCACCATATTTCATTCAACATAGCATAAAAATATTTTTATTTGCATAGTTTTTAATGTTTTTATGCTTGAATATGGTAGGTATAGTTGTATTATAACATAAAAATATGCACAACATATATAAACATAACTATTTATGCTCTTTTTTTTAGGTTAAAAATTCCCCATGATAAATAGATTTATTACATAAAATTGTTATAAATAATTGAATATTGATATGGTTTTTTGTATAAATAATTGTAAATTGATATCATATTGGATAATAGATAAATTTTGGAATTTTAAAATGGCGGTATATAGGGTAAATTGGGGTTTATTGTACTTTAATGTTTTCAATATTGTATGGAATATTCCCTATATTATTTTGTTTATATACAAACTTTTTAACGTTTTTGTTATTGATTATAGTTCATATAGATTTATTATAACATAAAAGTATGTATAAAAGTTTAAAAATATATGATTTATGCTCTTTTTATGCTCATAATGAATATATAGGATAAATATATAATTAACGTTAAATAGTTATAAATAATAATAAATTGATAATGTTTATTGATTGGTATTATATATAAAGATCATTATAATGATAATAAATATTTTTTAGAGTTCATAAATGAATATAAATGGGTCATTTCCGGCTTTGATTTTAATGGGATACGCACCATATTTCATTCAACATAGCATAAAAATATTTTTATTTGCATAGTTTTTAATGTTTTTATGCTTGAATATGGTAGGTATAGTTGTATTATAACATAAAAATATGCACAACATATATAAACATAACTATTTATGCTCTTTTTTTTAGGTTAAAAATTCCCCATGATAAATAGATTTATTACATAAAATTGTTATAAATAATTGAATATTGATATGGTTTTTTGTATAAATAATTGTAAATTGATATCATATTGGATAATAGATAAATTTTGGAATTTTAAAATGGCGGTATATAGGGTAAATTGGGGTTTATTGTACTTTAATGTTTTCAATATTGTATGGAATATTCCCTATATTATTTTGTTTATATACAAACTTTTTAACGTTTTTGTTATTGATTATAGTTCATATAGATTTATTATAACATAAAAGTATGTATAAAAGTTTAAAAATATATGATTTATGTTCTTTTTATGCTCATAATGAATATATAGGATAAATATATAATTAACGTTAAATAGTTATAAATAATAATAAATTGATAATGTTTATTGATTGGTATTATATATAAAGATCATTATAATGATAATAAATATTTTTTAGAGTTCATAAATGAATATAAATGGGTCATTTCCGGCTTTGATTTTAATGGGATACGCACCATATTTCATTCAACATAGCATAAAAATATTTTTATTTGCATAGTTTTTAATGTTTTTATGCTTGAATATGGTAGGTATAGTTGTATTATAACATAAAAATATGCACAACATATATAAACATAACTATTTATGCTCTTTTTTTTAGGTTAAAAATTCCCCATGATAAATAGATTTATTACATAAAATTGTTATAAATAATTGAATATTGATATGGTTTTTTGTATAAATAATTGTAAATTGATATCATATTGGATAATAGATAAATTTTGGAATTTTAAAATGGCGGTATATAGGGTAAATTGGGGTTTATTGTACTTTAATGTTTTCAATATTGTATGGAATATTCCCTATATTATTTTGTTTATATACAAACTTTTTAACGTTTTTGTTATTGATTATAGTTCATATAGATTTATTATAACATAAAAGTATGTATAAAAGTTTAAAAATATATGATTTATGCTCTTTTTATGCTCATAATGAATATATAGGATAAATATATAATTAACGTTAAATAGTTATAAATAATAATAAATTGATAATGTTTATTGATTGGTATTATATATAAAGATCATTATAATGATAATAAATATTTTTTAGAGTTCATAAATGAATATAAATGGGTCATTTCCGGCTTTGATTTTAATGGGATACGCACCATATTTCATTCAACATAGCATAAAAATATTTTTATTTGCATAGTTTTTAATGTTTTTATGCTTGAATATGGTAGGTATAGTTGTATTATAACATAAAAATATGCACAACATATATAAACATAACTATTTATGCTCTTTGTTTTAGGTTAAAAATTCCCCATGATAAATAGATTTATTACATAAAATTGTTATAAATAATTGAATATTGATATGGTTTTTTGTATAAATAATTGTAAATTGATATCATATTGGATAATAGATAAATTTTGGAATTTTAAAATGGCGGTATATAGGGTAAATTGGGGTTTATTGTACTTTAATGTTTTCAATATTGTATGGAATATTCCCTATATTATTTTGTTTATATACAAACTTTTTAACGTTTTTGTTATTGATTATAGTTCATATAGATTTATTATAACATAAAAGTATGTATAAAAGTTTAAAAATATATGATTTATGTTCTTTTTATGCTCATAATGAATATATAGGATAAATATATAATTAACGTTAAATAGTTATAAATAATAATAAATTGATAATGTTTATTGATTGGTATTATATATAAAGATCATTATAATGATAATAAATATTTTTTAGAGTTCATAAATGAATATAAATGGGTCATTTCCGGCTTTGATTTTAATGGGATACGCACCATATTTCATTCAACATAGCATAAAAATATTTTTATTTGCATAGTTTTTAATGTTTTTATGCTTGAATATGGTAGGTATAGTTGTATTATAACATAAAAATATGCACAACATATATAAACATAACTATTTATGCTCTTTTTTTTAGGTTAAAAATTCCCCATGATAAATAGATTTATTACATAAAATTGTTATAAATAATTGAATATTGATATGGTTTTTTGTATAAATAATTGTAAATTGATATCATATTGGATAATAGATAAATTTTGGAATTTTAAAATGGCGGTATATAGGGTAAATTGGGGTTTATTGTACTTTAATGTTTTCAATATTGTATGGAATATTCCCTATATTATTTTGTTTATATACAAACTTTTTAACGTTTTTGTTATTGATTATAGTTCATATAGATTTATTATAACATAAAAGTATGTATAAAAGTTTAAAAATATATGATTTATGCTCTTTTTATGCTCATAATGAATATATAGGATAAATATATAATTAACGTTAAATAGTTATAAATAATAATAAATTGATAATGTTTATTGATTGGTATTATATATAAAGATCATTATAATGATAATAAATATTTTTTAGAGTTCATAAATGAATATAAATGGGTCATTTCCGGCTTTGATTTTAATGGGATACGCACCATATTTCATTCAACATAGCATAAAAATATTTTTATTTGCATAGTTTTTAATGTTTTTATGCTTGAATATGGTAGGTATAGTTGTATTATAACATAAAAATATGCACAACATATATAAACATAACTATTTATGCTCTTTTTTTTAGGTTAAAAATTCCCCATGATAAATAGATTTATTACATAAAATTGTTATAAATAATTGAATATTGATATGGTTTTTTGTATAAATAATTGTAAATTGATATCATATTGGATAATAGATAAATTTTGGAATTTTAAAATGGCGGTATATAGGGTAAATTGGGGTTTATTGTACTTTAATATTTTCAATATTGTATGGAATATTCCCTATATTATTTTGTTTATATACAAACTTTTTAACGTTTTTGTTATTGATTATAGTTCATATAGATTTATTATAACATGAAAGTATGTATAAAAGTTTAAAAATATATGATTTATGCTCTTTTTATGCTCATAATGAATATATAAGATAAATATATAATTAACGTTAAATAGTTATAAATAATAATAAATTGATAATGTTTATTGATTGGTATTATATATAAAGATCATTATAATGATAATAAATATTTTTTAGAGTTCATAAATGAATATAAATGGGTCATTTCCGGCTTTGATTTTAATGGGATACGCACCATATTTCATTCAACATAGCATAAAAATATTTTTATTTGCATAGTTTTTAATGTTTTTATGCTTGAATATGGTAGGTATAGTTGTATTATAACATAAAAATATGCACAACATATATAAACATAACTATTTATGCTCTTTTTTTTAGGTTAAAAATTCCCCATGATAAATAGATTTATTACATAAAATTGTTATAAATAATTGAATATTGATATGGTTTTTTGTATAAATAATTGTAAATTGATATCATATTGGATAATAGATAAATTTTGGAATTTTAAAATGGCGGTATATAGGGTAAATTGGGGTTTATTGTACTTTAATGTTTTCAATATTGTATGGAATATTCCCTATATTATTTTGTTTATATACAAACTTTTTAACGTTTTTGTTATTGATTATAGTTCATATAGATTTATTATAACATAAAAGTATGTATAAAAGTTTAAAAATATATGATTTATGCTCTTTTTATGCTCATAATGAATATATAGGATAAATATATAATTAACGTTAAATAGTTATAAATAATAATAAATTGATAATGTTTATTGATTGGTATTATATATAAAGATCATTATAATGATAATAAATATTTTTTAGAGTTCATAATTGAATATAAATGGGTCATTTCCGGCTTTGATTTTAATGGGATACGCACCATATTTCATTCAACATAGCATAAAAATATTTTTATTTGCATAGTTTTTAATGTTTTTATGCTTGAATATGGTAGGTATAGTTGTATTATAACATAAAAATATGCACAACATATATAAACATAACTATTTATGCTCTTTTTTTTAGGTTAAAAATTCCCCATGATAAACAGATTTATTACATAAAATTGTTATAAATAATTGAATATTGATATGGTTTTTTGTATAAATAATTGTAAATTGATATCATATTGGATAATAGATAAATTTTGGAATTTTAAAATGGCGGTATATAGGGTAAATTGGGGTTTATTGTACTTTAATGTTTTCAATATTGTATGGAATATTCCCTATATTATTTTGTTTATATACAAACTTTTTAACGTTTTTGTTATTGATTATAGTTCATATAGATTTATTATAACATAAAAGTATGTATAAAAGTTTAAAAATATATGATTTATGCTCTTTTTATGCTCATAATGAATATATAGGATAAATATATAATTAACGTTAAATAGTTATAAATAATAATAAATTGATAATGTTTATTGATTGGTATTATATATAAAGATCATTATAATGATAATAAATATTTTTTAGAGTTCATAATTGAATATAAATGGGTCATTTCCGGCTTTGATTTTAATGGGATACGCACCATATTTCATTCAACATAGCATAAAAATATTTTTATTTGCATAGTTTTTAATGTTTTTATGCTTGAATATGGTAGGTATAGTTGTATTATAACATAAAAATATGCACAACATATATAAACATAACTATTTATGCTCTTTTTTTTAGGTTAAAAATTCCCCATGATAAATAGATTTATTACATAAAATTGTTATAAATAATTGAATATTGATATGGTTTTTTGTATAAATAATTGTAAATTGATATCATATTGGATAATAGATAAATTTTGGAATTTTAAAATGGCGGTATATAGGGTAAATTGGGGTTTATTGTACTTTAATGTTTTCAATATTGTATGGAATATTCCCTATATTATTTTGTTTATATACAAACTTTTTAACGTTTTTGTTATTGATTATAGTTCATATAGATTTATTATAACATAAAAGTATGTATAAAAGTTTAAAAATATATGATTTATGCTCTTTTTATGCTCATAATGAATATATAGGATAAATATATAATTAACGTTAAATAGTTATAAATAATAATAAATTGATAATGTTTATTGATTGGTATTATATATAAAGATCATTATAATGATAATAAATATTTTTTAGAGTTCATAAATGAATATAAATGGGTCATTTCCGGCTTTGATTTTAATGGGATACGCACCATATTTCATTCAACATAGCATAAAAATATTTTTATTTGCATAGTTTTTAATGTTTTTATGCTTGAATATGGTAGGTATAGTTGTATTATAACATAAAAATATGCACAACATATATAAACATAACTATTTATGCTCTTTTTTTAGGTTAAAAATTCCCCATGATAAATAGATTTATTACATAAAATTGTTATAAATAATTGAATATTGATATGGTTTTTTGTATAAATAATTGTAAATTGATATCATATTGGATAATAGATAAATTTTGGAATTTTAAAATGGCGGTATATAGGGTAAATTGGGGTTTATTGTACTTTAATGTTTTCAATATTGTATGGAATATTCCCTATATTATTTTGTTTATATACAAACTTTTTAACGTTTTTGTTATTGATTATAGTTCATATAGATTTATTATAACATAAAAGTATGTATAAAAGTTTAAAAATATATGATTTATGCTCTTTTTATGCTCATAATGAATATATAGGATAAATATATAATTAACGTTAAATAGTTATAAATAATAATAAATTGATAATGTTTATTGATTGGTATTATATATAAAGATCATTATAATGATAATAAATATTTTTTAGAGTTCATAATTGAATATAAATGGGTCATTTCCGGCTTTGATTTTAATGGGATACGCACCATATTTCATTCAACATAGCATAAAAATATTTTTATTTGCATAGTTTTTAATGTTTTTATGCTTGAATATGGTAGGTATAGTTGTATTATAACATAAAAATATGCACAACATATATAAACATAACTATTTATGCTCTTTTTTTTAGGTTAAAAATTCCCCATGATAAATAGATTTATTACATAAAATTGTTATAAATAATTGAATAAATGGTTATATTGGTTATAAATGGTTTTTTGTATAAATAATTGTAAATTGATATCATATTGGATAATAGATAAATTTTGGAATTTTAAAATGGCGGTATATAGGGTAAATTGGGGTTTATTGTACTTTAATGTTTTCAATATTGTATGGAATATTCCCTATATTATTTTGTTTATATACAAACTTTTTAACGTTTTTGTTATTGATTATAGTTCATATAGATTTATTATAACATAAAAGTATGTATAAAAGTTTAAAAATATATGATTTATGCTCTTTTTATGCTCATAATGAATATATAGGATAAATATATAATTAACGTTAAATAGTTATAAATAATAATAAATTGATAATGTTTATTGATTGGTATTATATATAAAGATCATTATAATGATAATAAATATTTTTTAGAGTTCATAAATGAATATAAATGGGTCATTTCCGGCTTTGATTTTAATGGGATACGCACCATATTTCATTCAACATAGCATAAAAATATTTTTATTTGCATAGTTTTTAATGTTTTTATGCTTGAATATGGTAGGTATAGTTGTATTATAACATAAAAATATGCACAACATATATAAACATAACTATTTATGCTCTTTTTTTTAGGTTAAAAATTCCCCATGATAAATAGATTTATTACATAAAATTGTTATAAATAATTGAATATTGATATGGTTTTTTGTATAAATAATTGTAAATTGATATCATATTGGATAATAGATAAATTTTGGAATTTTAAATTGGCGGTATATAGGGTAAATTGGGGTTTATTGTACTTTAATGTTTTCAATATTGTATGGAATATTCCCTATATTATTTTGTTTATATACAAACTTTTTAACGTTTTTGTTATTGATTATAGTTCATATAGATTTATTATAACATAAAAGTATGTATAAAAGTTTAAAAATATATGATTTATGCTCTTTTTATGCTCATAATGAATATATAGGATAAATATATAATTAACGTTAAATAGTTATAAATAATAATAAATTGATAATGTTTATTGATTGGTATTATATATAAAGATCATTATAATGATAATAAATATTTTTTAGAGTTCATAAATGAATATAAATGGGTCATTTCCGGCTTTGATTTTAATGGGATACGCACCATATTTCATTCAACATAGCATAAAAATATTTTTATTTGCATAGTTTTTAATGTTTTTATGCTTGAATATGGTAGGTATAGTTGTATTATAACATAAAAATATGCACAACATATATAAACATAACTATTTATGCTCTTTTTTTTAGGTTAAAAATTCCCCATGATAAATAGATTTATTACATAAAATTGTTATAAATAATTGAATATTGATATGGTTTTTTGTATAAATAATTGTAAATTGATATCATATTGGATAATAGATAAATTTTGGAATTTTAAAATGGCGGTATATAGGGTAAATTGGGGTTTATTGTACTTTAATGTTTTCAATATTGTATGGAATATTCCCTATATTATTTTGTTTATATACAAACTTTTTAACGTTTTTGTTATTGATTATAGTTCATATAGATTTATTATAACATAAAAGTATGTATAAAAGTTTAAAAATATATGATTTATGCTCTTTTTATGCTCATAATGAATATATAGGATAAATATATAATTAACGTTAAATAGTTATAAATAATAATAAATTGATAATGTTTATTGATTGGTATTATATATAAAGATCATTATAATGATAATAAATATTTTTTAGAGTTCATAAATGAATATAAATGGGTCATTTCCGGCTTTGATTTTAATGGGATACGCACCATATTTCATTCAACATAGCATAAAAATATTTTTATTTGCATAGTTTTTAATGTTTTTATGCTTGAATATGGTAGGTATAGTTGTATTATAACATAAAAATATGCACAACATATATAAACATAACTATTTATGCTCTTTTTTTTAGGTTAAAAATTCCCCATGATAAATAGATTTATTACATAAAATTGTTATAAATAATTGAATATTGATATGGTTTTTTGTATAAATAATTGTAAATTGATATCATATTGGATAATAGATAAATTTTGGAATTTTAAAATGGCGGTATATAGGGTAAATTGGGGTTTATTGTACTTTAATGTTTTCAATATTGTATGGAATATTCCCTATATTATTTTGTTTATATACAAACTTTTTAACGTTTTTGTTATTGATTATAGTTCATATAGATTTATTATAACATAAAAGTATGTATAAAAGTTTAAAAATATATGATTTATGCTCTTTTTATGCTCATAATGAATATATAGGATAAATATATAATTAACGTTAAATAGTTATAAATAATAATAAATTGATAATGTTTATTGATTGGTATTATATATAAAGATCATTATAATGATAATAAATATTTTTTAGAGTTCATAAATGAATATAAATGGGTCATTTCCGGCTTTGATTTTAATGGGATACGCACCATATTTCATTCAACATAGCATAAAAATATTTTTATTTGCATAGTTTTTAATGTTTTTATGCTTGAATATGGTAGGTATAGTTGTATTATAACATAAAAATATGCAGAACATATATAAACATAACTATTTATGCTCTTTTTTTTAGGTTAAAAATTCCCCATGATAAATAGATTTATTACATAAAATTGTTATAAATAATTGAATATTGATATGGTTTTTTGTATAAATAATTGTAAATTGATATCATATTGGATAATAGATAAATTTTGGAATTTTAAAATGGCGGTATATAGGGTAAATTGGGGTTTATTGTACTTTAATGTTTTCAATATTGTATGGAATATTCCCTATATTATTTTGTTTATATACAAACTTTTTAACGTTTTTGTTATTGATTATAGTTCATATAGATTTATTATAACATAAAAGTATGTATAAAAGTTTAAAAATATATGATTTATGCTCTTTTTATGCTCATAATGAATATATAGGATAAATATATAATTAACGTTAAATAGTTATAAATAATAATAAATTGATAATGTTTATTGATTGGTATTATATATAAAGATCATTATAATGATAATAAATATTTTTTAGAGTACATAATTGAATATAAATGGGTCATTTCCGGCTTTGATTTTAATGGGATACGCACCATATTTCATTCAACATAGCATAAAAATATTTTTATTTGCATAGTTTTTAATGTTTTTATGCTTGAATATGGTAGGTATAGTTGTATTATAACATAAAAATATGCACAACATATATAAACATAACTATTTATGCTCTTTTTTTTAGGTTAAAAATTCCCCATGATAAATAGATTTATTACATAAAATTGTTATAAATAATTGAATATTGATATGGTTTTTTGTATAAATAATTGTAAATTGATATCATATTGGATAATAGATAAATTTTGGAATTTTAAAATGGCGGTATATAGGGTAAATTGGGGTTTATTGTACTTTAATGTTTTCAATATTGTATGGAATATTCCCTATATTATTTTGTTTATATACAAACTTTTTAACGTTTTTGTTATTGATTATAGTTCATATAGATTTATTATAACATAAAAGTATGTATAAAAGTTTAAAAATATATGATTTATGCTCTTTTTATGCTCATAATGAATATATAGGATAAATATATAATTAACGTTAAATAGTTATAAATAATAATAAATTGATAATGTTTATTGATTGGTATTATATATAAAGATCATTATAATGATAATAAATATTTTTTAGAGTTCATAAATGAATATAAATGGGTCATTTCCGGCTTTGATTTTAATGGGATACGCACCATATTTCATTCAACATAGCATAAAAATATTTTTATTTGCATAGTTTTTAATGTTTTTATGCTTGAATATGGTAGGTATAGTTGTATTATAACATAAAAATATGCACAACATATATAAACATAACTATTTATGCACTTTGTTTTAGGTTAAAAATTCCCCATGATAAATAGATTTATTACATAAAATTGTTATAAATAATTGAATATTGATATGCTTTTTTGTATAAATAATTGTAAATTGATATCATATTGGATAATAGATAAATTTTGGAATTTTAAAATGGCGGTATATAGGGTAAATTGGGGTTTATTGTACTTTAATGTTTTCAATATTGTATGGAATATTCCCTATATTATTTTGTTTATATACAAACTTTTTAACGTTTTTGTTATTGATTATAGTTCATATAGATTTATTATA
Organism: Tipula lateralis; assembly: GCA_963932295.1. Taxonomy (NCBI): domain Eukaryota; kingdom Metazoa; phylum Arthropoda; class Insecta; order Diptera; family Tipulidae; genus Tipula; species Tipula lateralis. Next base: position 100,882,485 of record OZ010737.1, read on the forward strand.
ACATAAAAGTATGTATAAAAGTTTAAAAATATATGATTTATGCTCTTTTTATGCTCATAATGAATATATAGGATAAATATATAATTAACGTTAAATAGTTATAAATAATAATAAATTGATAATGTTTATTGATTGGTATTATATATAAAGATCATTATAATGATAATAAATATTTTTTAGAGTTCATAAATGAATATAAATGGGTCATTTCCGGCTTTGATTTTAATGGGATACGCACCATATTTCATTCAACATAGCATAAAAATATTTTTATTTGCATAGTTTTTAATGTTTTTATGCTTGAATATGGTAGGTATAGTTGTATTATAACATAAAAATATGCACAACATATATAAACATAACTATTTATGCTCTTTTTTTTAGGTTAAAAATTCCCCATGATAAATAGATTTATTACATAAAATTGTTATAAATAATTGAATATTGATATGGTTTTTTGTATAAATAATTGTAAATTGATATCATATTGGATAATAGATAAATTTTGGAATTTTAAAATGGCGGTATATAGGGTAAATTGGGGTTTATTGTACTTTAATGTTTTCAATATTGTATTGTTACGATTTCGCCGAGTGGTTATTCTAATAATTTATCCGGTTCGATCACTGGATTGTGAATATTAAACTCGCAAAGATTAAATTTCAATTAAATTTATTTTCCACAAAAATTACACAAATAATTCACTAATATTTATTTTCACTATTATTTTACACAATATTTATCACTACTATTATTTTAACACTTCACTTTCACTATTATTTTCACTTCCCGATATTAACACTTCAAAATTCAAAATTGAACTATCTCGTAACTCAAATGTCTACACGTATTTATACGACACAAATACTTGTAGAATATTCTATTATTTTTTTCTCTACACTTCGCGAATGTTCTTCTCGTATTTTGTTCGCTCCGCCTATTTCATTATTTCTTTTTATTTTGTTCGTTTATGTAAACATTTGGTTACAGGGTAATCCCTACTATTATAATTTCTTTTTAATTATCACAGGTGACATCTGTGATTCGTGACACTACCCTCCGCCCAAACCTGTTCGTCCCGAACAGGATCTAGATCTCTTCCTCTATAGAACGCCAGTCGTTCCAGGTGTACAACCTTGGGTTTTCCTCGTACTCCTCTTTGGATCCTATAGATCACATCATTTATTCTTGTTATGACCTTGTACGGTCCCTCCCATCCAGGTTGTAATTTCTGCGATAACCCTTTCTTACGTTGTGGGTTGTGAAGCCATACCAATTGACCCTCGTCAAATCCTTTATTGTTCGCTCGTACATCATACCGAGCCTTTGTTTTATCACTCGACAATTTGATTTTCTCTCTGACAAATTCGTGTATGTTGTTGATCTCCTCTTTCAAGTTGTCCACATATGCTTGTCCACATTTAGCTGATGATGGAACCGCTCCAAATTTGAGATCGCCTGGTAGTCTTAAATTGTTGCCAAAAAGTATTGTCGCTGGTGTTACTCTTGTTGTATTATGCACCGCCGATCGATAAGCCATTAAGAACAATGGAATACCTTGATCCCAATTCCGCTGGTTTTTATCCACTGTTTTGGCTATAAACTCCTCCAATGTGGCATTGAAACGCTCCACCATGCCATCAGACTGTGGGTGGAAAGGTGTTGTCCGCGTTTTATTAATTCCCAGTAACTGGCACATCTCCTGGAAGACAACCGATTCAAAATTCCGCCCTTGATCGGAATGCAGTTCCATTGGTACCCCATAACGGCTTATCCAATTGTATACCACTGCATTGGCGATTGTGGTTGTTTCCTGATTTGGAATCGGGTATACTTCTGGCCACTTACTGAAGTAGTCCATTACTACCAACACATATTTGTTGCCACTATCGCTGGTTGGAAATGGTCCTGCCACATCTATGGCAATCCTCTCAAATGGTGCTCCCACATTATATTGTTGCATCGCTCCACGGCTCTTCTTTGCCGGTCCTTTCACGGCCATACATTGGTCACACTTTTGACACCATTCAGCCACTGCCTGTCTACATCCTGCCCAGTAGAACCTTTCACGTACCTTGGCTAACGTTTTGTTAATTCCTAGGTGGCCTCCGCTTGTTCCTCCGTGGTATTCCTCCAATATTTCCGCCATCCTGATCCTCGGTACCACTACCAACGATTGCTTTGTCTTGCCATCGGAGCTTTCCCATGTTCGCTTTAAGCAGCCGTCTTTCATGTTTAAACTATCCCATTGGGCCCAATAAGCCTTGATAGTTGGGCCTTTATCCGCAATATCACTCCATGTGGGACGATGTTCTTCCTCCATGAATTTGATAATTACTGCCAAATCTGGATCCTCCCGTTGCTCTTTGGAGATAACATCCTTGGTCCATTCATTAGCTGGCAACACTTTCATTAGTCTGATATCGACGATGTTTTCCTTGTTTTCTACCCGTCCGCAATGTTTACAATCCACTCTACATGGTCGTCTTGACAATGCATCCGCATTTCCATGAGCGCTTCCTTTCCGATGTTGGATTTCGTAAACAAAACTGCCCAATCGCTCAATCCACCGTGCTACTTGTCCTTCGGGATTTTTAAACTGAAGTAGCCATGTCAAGGCGCCATGATCCGTTCTTAGCAGAAATGATTGGCCATAGAGGTATTTTCGGAAATGTTCTACATATTTCACTATGGCCAACAATTCTCTTCTTGTTACACAGTAATTCCGTTCTGGCTTCGATAAGATCTTTGAATAATATGCGATGACACGTTCCTGTCCATCGATTTCCTGTGACAACACTCCTCCCAAGCCATAATTGCTTGCATCCGTATCTAAAATAAAACGTTTTTTCGGAACCGGATACGAAAGCAATGGTGCTGTACATAATCGCTGCTTCAGTTCATTGATCGCTTCCTCGTGTTCATCACTCCATTGGAACGGCTTGTTCTTCTGTGTCAGCTCGTGTAAACTCCTTGCGATGTTGGCAAATCCTGGCACAAATCGTCGATAATATGTGCATAGTCCGATGAAACTCCTTAGTTCATGTAAATTCTGCGGTCTTGGCCAATCCTTTACGGCGGAGATCTTGTCTTCATCTGTATGAATGCCGCTTGTTGTTATTTTGTGTCCCAAATATTTGACTTCATCCCGGAACAATACGCATTTCTTTGGACTCAACTTCAATCCTGCTGATTGGATTCTTTCGAATACTTCCTCCAGGTTTTGTAGATGTTCATTGAAGTCCTTGCCCATAACAATGATGTCGTCCAAATATACCAGGCATGTTTTCCAGTGGAGTCCTTTAAGTACACGTTCCATTAGCCGTTCGAAGGTCGCAGGGGCGTTACAAAGTCCAAATGGCATGACATTGAATTGCCATAATCCATTGCCCACACTGAACGCTGTCTTTTCCTTATCTTCGTCTGCGACCTCTACTTGCCAATAGCCGCTCTGCAGATCTAATGTTGAAAACATCCGTGCTCCTGCCAATGTATCCAGTGTGTCGTCGATCCTTGGTAACGGGTAACTATCCTTTTTGGTAACTGTGTTGAGCTTCCGATAATCAACGCAGAATCTCATGCTTCCATCCTTCTTTTCCACCAATACTACGGGTGAACTCCATGGACTCGTTGACTGCTCAATTAAGCCCGATGTTTGCATATCAGTTACCATCTTATCCACTTCTGCTTGTTTAGCCAATGGTAATCTTCTTGGCGCTTGTCGAATAGGTGTTGATGTTCCTGTATCGATCCGGTGTTTAACCATATTTGTTCTGCCATTATCTTCCGGTGCACCACAGAAAATGGACATATATTTTTGAAGCAACTCCTTTGCTGCTTGTTTTTCTTTCGGTGTTAATTGTTCCGTCCATTTCTGTGTTAGTTCCTCCGTTATTTTCAGTTGTCGTTGGTCCTTGGCCTTTACAAACGGATTCGCCTCCTCGCATTTTATAATGGTGGATACTTCCTCACCTCGACCGATGATAGTTCCCTTTTTGATTGTTTTTGTCACATCCGATAAATTAAGAGCCCGTATCGGTACTCTAAAGTCACAATCCGGTTTAACCAAAGCTTTTCCAATGATAATTTCTTTCGTTTGTATCTCGTCACTGTTGGCTTCCACAACCCACAACCCTTGTGTTCCAGGACCTCCATCCAATTTCCCCCAAACAACCGTTTCCGAGTGTGGTGGTAGCTTCGTCCGATGATCCAATTTTATCCTCCTTACGACTGGCTCCTTCCCCTTGTTCAGTTGCAAAGGCAGTTCGACATTACCGTAGCTCAATGTTCCCCGTCCGACATCCAATACGAATCCATTTCGTTTCATGAAGTCCATTCCCAGGATGACCTCATCCATAATATCCGCAACCAGAACTTCATGTCGAAAACCATTGTTCCCGATTCGTATTTCCACCTCCTTCTTTCCTTTGATAGCCGCACTGTCGCCTGTCGCCGTTTGTAACTTGAACCCTTTCATTGTCCGAACTCCATTCGTGATGAAATCTGGCCGCACAATCGTTCTCGTTGCTCCGGTATCCAACGTTATTATACTGGACCGTCCCTCTACTTCACCTCGCACCATCAAGCTATCACCACCTTTAACCAATCTGGAAATGGGGATGAAGGTTATGGAGCATTTGGTTGTGGGAGTCAGCTTTTGCTCCTCAAAGCTGACTCTTACTCGTTTAACGCCTTCATTGTTGTTTGGCGTTCCTCCTCGGCTGGTATTCTTCGTTCCTCCTGTGGCCTTCGGTACATCGGCGATGGTGTTCTCGCCCGTTTGCGCTTTATCTCCCAGCATTCCCTTGAGATGTGTCCCATTTTGTCACAAACCCAACATCTGATTTTACTAGTTCCATCCCGGAATCTCGTTGACCGCCAGTTATCTGCTGGTTTGATGGTATTTCCCTGTTTGTGACTAATTGTTGGTTCCACTTCCACACGACGTACCTTGACTGCTGGTTTGATGATGTTGTTTGCAGTCTCATTGGTTAGGGCACACGCGATGGTTTCCGCAAACGTTGCTTTTGGAGACAATACAACAGCACGTCTCGTATCCGGATCCCGTATTCCATCTGTGAAGGCGTCGATCTTAATACGCTCTATATCAGCCGCATACTCCTGGAGCGTCTCTCCAACCCGCTGACATCGTCCCTTCAACTCCATACGATGTAGCTCCCGTCGATGGTCACCACCATATTTCCGCTCCAAAGCCAACATTATTTTGCCGTAATCCTCTCGTTCGTATTCCGGCACGATTTGTAGGAGCTCCGCAGCACTGCCTTTTAGCGCTACAATTAATGCTGCCACTTGATCCTTTCCACGCCAACCATTCGTGGTAGCCGCCATTTCAAACTGGAGTTTGAAGATGTTGAATGGTGTCGTTCCGTCGAACGTTGGTGGTTTCAATTTCATTGAGCTGATTGGTCGAGTAACTTGAGCGCTGCCGTTGGTTTTTAGATCCATTAGCTCCTTTTCAAGTTTCTGGAATCGTTGATCGGTCACCTCGATTTGATGATCTATCTTTCGAGAATTTCTGAATTCATACTCTTCCAATTTATTTTCCATATCAATTTTGACCGTATCAACTTTTGCGTTAAATGTCATGGACATATCTCGAAATTTGTCCTTCACGTCAGCCATTAAATCTTGCTGAAATTTTTCCGTGCGATCCATCCGTTCTATTAACATTTCTTGTCCGCTAGATATTTTTCCCTCGAGGCCGCCGATCATCTGCTCCTGTTCAGCACGCAATGCTCTTTGCTCGGTAATCATATCGAGTTTTAGACCTCCAATCATTTGCTGAATTGCGGCCATTAATTGCCCCATGTCGAACGCTCCTGGTGTTGTTGGAGTGATTTCTCGTACGGTGACATTCTCGTCTTCCGCTCTGGTCGTTGACTCTGTAGTCACTTCAATCGCTTGCACCTCGGTTGAATCCGGTGCCCCAAAATCAAATTCATGTTGATCTGGGTCAACATTATCATCCAACAAAGCTGTACGGAGTCTCAACTGCAACTCATTTCGGTTGCCCGCTGTTGGTAGATTCCGTAGACACAACTCCTTCTTCAAATCTGCCACTTTTAAGTCCATTAATTTCATCTTGGATATTCACAATCCCGTCGCTGTCACCAATTGTTACGATTTCGCCGAGTGGTTATTCTAATAATTTATCCGGTTCGATCACTGGGTTGTGAATATTAAACTCGCAAAAATTAAATTTCAATTAAATTTATTTTCCACAAAAATTACACAAATAATTCACTAATATTTATTTTCACTATTATTTTACACAATATTTATCACTACTATTATTTTAACACTTCACTTTCACTATTATTTTCACTTCCCGATATTAACACTTCAAAATTCAAAATTGAACTATGTATCTCGTAACTCAAATGTCTACACGTATTTATACGACACAAATACTTGTAGAATATTCTATTATTTTTTTCTCTACACTTCGCGAATGTTCTTCTCGTATTTTGTTCGCTCCGCCTATTTCATTATTTCTTTTTATTTTGTTCGTTTATGTAAACATTTGGTTACAGGGTAATCCCTACTATTATAATTTCTTTTTAATTATCACAGGTGACATCTGTGATTCGTGACAGTATGGAATATTCCCTATATTATTTTGTTTATATACAAACTTTTTAACGTTTTTGTTATTGATTATAGTTCATATAGATTTATTATAACATAAAAGTATGTATAAAAGTTTAAAAATATATGATTTATGCTCTTTTTATGCTCATAATGAATATATAGGATAAATATATAATTAACGTTAAATAGTTATAAATAATAATAAATTGATAATGTTTATTGATTGGTATTATATATAAAGATCATTATAATGATAATAAATATTTTTTAGAGTTCATAATTGAATATAAATGGGTCATTTCCGGCTTTGATTTTAATGGGATACGCACCATATTTCATTCAACATAGCATAAAAATATTTTTATTTGCATAGTTTTTAATGTTTTTATGCTTGAATATGGTAGGTATAGTTGTATTATAACATAAAAATATGCACAACATATATAAACATAACTATTTATGCTCTTTTTTTTAGGTTAAAAATTCCCCATGATAAATAGATTTATTACATAAAATTGTTATAAATAATTGAATATTGATATGGTTTTTTGTATAAATAATTGTAAATTGATATCATATTGGATAATAGATAAATTTTGGAATTTTAAAATGGCGGTATATAGGGTAAATTGGGGTTTATCTAATATTATAATACGAGCAATAATTGTTTGTATATATATTTCAACGATATCGGAAACGGCACGTAGGATTTACATGAAAATTTGCAGAAGGGGGTTTTCTAACACCAGAAGTCGATTGCGATGGGTGTTGATTCCACCAAAACTCGTTAAAAGGGCGCTCCAGTGGGGCTCGGGCCCCATTTTCTAGTTATATTCTTTCCATATCAACCTAGATTGATTAAAATTACTGACGGGGGGTTTTCGAGTACTACGAAGCGATTGCGATCGGTTTTGGTTTCCGAAAAATTCGTTTAAGGTTGGCTCCAATGGGGCCCGGGCCCCTTTTTTAGGTATTTTCTTCAAATATCAACCTACATTGATGAAACTTATTGACGGGGGGTTTTCAAACAGCAGAAATCGATTGGGATGGGTGTTGGTTCCAGAAGCACTCGTTTAAGGGGGGCTCCAGAGGGGCCCGGATATTTTTTACCATATCAACCTATATTAATGAAAAGCACTGACGAGGGGTTTTCGAGCATTAGAAATCGATTGCGATGGGCATCAGTTCCAGGAAAACTCGTTTAAGGGGTCTCCTATGGGACCCGGGCCCCATTTTCTAGTTATTTTTTTCCATATCTATATCTATTGTTATATCACGTTAAGAACGCAACAAGTTTCGATGATCTTTTGATGGTTAACGACAACCGATATTCCACATACAAACAAGCTTGCCTTGCTCGAGGACTCGTATTCAACGATCGGCAGTGGATAGAAGGTCTCCAAGAATCAGCCGTGTCAAAAATGCCAAGAGTAATGAGAACGTTATTCGTGCAGATACTGATTTTTGGTTCCCCTGAAAATCCAAAACGTCTCTGGGAAACGTTTAAGCGAGATTTGGCTGAGGATTTTATACAAGAAGCCAGAAAAATTGGCAATGCTGACGAAGACGGTATTAAACGAGCATATAGGGTTATAGCCTACAAATTAAACACAGAAGCAACGGAAGGCAGAAATTTTCGCTACTGGGTAGAACGTTTCGGTATGGACAATATTGACGACTATGAGAACCAGTTAAATGAACAAGTCTTTAATATCGACAATTCAACAACTCTCGGTCGCCGCATGTACGAGATGCTTAATGAAAACAGATGGAGATTGTTGATTTGATTTTGGATGCAGTAATTAATAAGAACGTTCTTAGTCAAAAGTGTTTCTTTATTGATGGTCCAGGTGGCACAGGCAAAACTTTTATATACAAAACTCTTTACTACATGTTGCAGGGCCGAAATTTTAATGTCAAGTGCATGGCTTTCACAGGGATTGCGTCAATTTTATTACCACATGGAACTGCACATAAGACCTTTGGACTCAAGGTACCATTGACATCTGAATCCATCTCAAGCATAAAACCGGGGTCAGTTAAAGCCGCAGAACTTTCAGAGATTGACATTTTTTTAATGGATGAGGCACCTATGCTACCGAAATATGGGCTCGAGAATATGGATCAATTATTACGAAGAATTGGAAATTCGAATGAACCATTTGGAGGAAAGATTATGGTTCTGGGAGGTGATTTTCGTCAATGCCTGCCTGTTCAGCCCCGAGCCAATCAAAGTGAACTGCTCGATCTATCAATAAAACAAAGTCACCTCTGGATAAATTTCTGTTCATTTTCATTGGTGGATAATATGCGTGTCGATTTTGAACAAATTGAATTCGCAAATTATTTGTTAAAGTTGGGAGACGGAATACTTCCGTTGAACCAGTTTGATGAAATCAAAATACCAGTGCAAATGCTATCTAATGGCAATTGGATAAATGAAGTGTTCGGTAATTGCCTCGGCAATCACAATTATGAAGGAATGAAAAATAGAACAATTTTAGCACCGCTAAACAAAGACGTAGGTAAGATTAATGATGATATTATCGAGTGGCTCCCTGGGGATTACAAGGTATATACAAGTTATGATTCAGTCAAAGACCAACCAGAAGGAGCATTACAATTCACATCGGAGTTTCTTAACACCATTGAAATTTCCGATTTGCCACCGCATGAGTTGAAATTGAAAAAGAACTCAATTATAATGTTATCGCGGAATTTAGATGTCTCAGAAGGACTCTGTAATGGAACAAGTTTAATCGTAACTGAACTGTGCAACAACATCATTAAGGCCAAAATCATCACTGGCGAACAATCAGACCGCGAAGTGCACATACCAAGAATAACACTCGACTCCAGCAAATGTCAACTTGGATGTACAATGCAAAGACATCAATTTCCTATTCGACCAGCGTTTGCTATGACGGTGCACAAAGCTCAAGGCCAAACTTTTGATTTTGTAGGCGTTGATCTTCGAATATCAGTGTTCATACATGGCATGTTATATGTGGCTTTTTCACGAGTTAAAACAGAAAATAGTTTAAAGGTCCTATTACCACAACATAATCCAGAGCACACTCGAAATGTTGTCTGGAAAAAAGCTTTAAACATAAATCGGAATTCGAATAGAAGAGTTTGAATTATTTAATAGTGTAATTAAGTGTTGTGTAATTATTATTAAATACATTAAAATTCGTTGGCATGGCGATGGATTTACCCATCGGTAGAATTTCTTAACTAACTAAAATACTTTAAAATTCGTCGGCATGGCGATGGATTTACCCATCGGTAGAATTTCTTAACTAAATAAAATACAATACATTAAAAATTCCTTTGATAATGCGACTTTGTGAATTAGGCCTATTGGGGACACCACTTTAAAAAAAGCGCACCAAGTACTATTCCCCTTGGGAGGTGTGGAAATTAGTACACTTAATTTTATAAAATATTTTTTATTTCTAATGATACAATTAGAATTTAGATGAATAATAATTGAATACGAAATACAATCAAAATAGAGGTTTTGTATTTTGCGAATCTTCTAGAGATACATATATTGTTTTTCCCTATATTCGCAAATAATTTGTCTTCTTAAATATATAATTTAATATTCATAACGTAGAAAAGTTCTATTCTCAACAAAAATAATAAATTAGAAAAGATTTTTTACCCTATCAAATGTATATAAATGTAGTTATATTTCTTTAAATTGAATATTAACCAACTTTGACCGAGCGACGCTCGGTGCTCCAGGGACTTGTACTTTAATGTTTTCAATATTGTATGGAATATTCCCTATATTATTTTGTTTATATACAAACTTTTTAACGTTTTTGTTATTGATTATAGTTCATATAGATTTATTATAACATAAAAGTATGTATAAAAGTTTAAAAATATATGATTTATGCTCTTTTTATGCTCATAATGAATATATAGGATAAATATATAATTAACGTTAAATAGTTATAAATAATAATAAATTGATAATGTTTATTGATTGGTATTATATATAAAGATCATTATAATGATAATAAATATTTTTTAGAGTTCATAAATGAATATAAATGGGTCATTTCCGGCTTTGATTTTAATGGGATACGCACCATATTTCATTCAACATAGCATAAAAATATTTTTATTTGCATAGTTTTTAATGTTTTTATGCTTGAATATGGTAGGTATAGTTGTATTATAACATAAAAATATGCACAACATATATAAACATAACTATTTATGCTCTTTTTTTTAGGTTAAAAATTCCCCATGATAAATAGATTTATTACATAAAATTGTTATAAATAATTGAATATTGATATGGTTTTTTGTATAAATAATTGTAAATTGATATCATATTGGATAATAGATAAATTTTGGAATTTTAAAATGGCGGTATATAGGGTAAATTGGGGTTTATTGTACTTTAATGTTTTCAATATTGTATGGAATATTCCCTATATTATTTTGTTTATATACAAACTTTTTAACGTTTTTGTTATTGATTATAGTTCATATAGATTTATTATAACATAAAAGTATATGTAGGATAAATAATGAATATATAGGATAAATATATAATTAACGTTAAATAGTTATAAATAATAATAAATTGATAATGTTTATTGATTGGTATTATATATAAAGATCATTATAATGATAATAAATATTTTTTATAGTTCATAAATGAATATAAATGGGTCATTTCCGGCTGTGATTTTAATGGGATACGCACCATATTTCATTCAACATAGCATAAAAATATTTTTATTTGCATAGTTTTTAATGTTTTTATGCTTGGATATGGTAGGTATAGTTGTATTATAACATAAAAATATGCACAACATATATAAACATAACTATTTATGCTCTTTTTTTTAGGTTAAAAATTCCCCATGATAAATAGATTTATTACATAAAATTGTTATAAATAATTGAATATTGATATGGTTTTTTGTATAAATAATTGTAAATTGATATCATATTGACGATTGGAAAACCTAAAATGCGATACCTATCGGAGAAAAAAATAACTGTCACACCCAGATAAAAATATTTAGTAAACGTCAAATTCCATAGGTTTATGCCTTAAAAAGTTGGATAAAAATGTTCAATATTATTTTTCAAATATAAGTTAGCAAAATATGTTTATTATTCAATTTAATTTGAAATATGTTCTTTATGTTTTATAGGATAACAAAAGAATTTTGTTTAAGTTAGTGTGTTATATATGTTAAATTTATAATTCAAAAAGTTCAGTTTTTCATTTTAACAATATTTAAAAAATAAATGTCTCCTAATATTTTATTTTACTATCTAGTTAGACTCAAATATATCTGAAAACATTTTATTTGTGTTTTTAATGACCCGTCGTATGTTTTTAAAAAAGTTATAGCTATTTGCATTTTAGGAAATACACAAATATTGACATTTATCTGGGTGCAACAGTTACATTTTCTTCCGCTAGAGAACCCATTCCAATCGTCAATTGGATAATAGATAAATTTTGGAATTTTAAAATGGCGGTATATAGGGTAAATTGGGGTTTATTGTACTTTAATGTTTTCAATATTGTATGGAATATTCCCTATATTATTTTGTTTATATACAAACTTTTTAACGTTTTTGTTATTGATTATAGTTCATATAGATTTATTATAACATAAAAGTATGTATAAAAGTTTAAAAATATATGATTTATGCTCTTTTTATGCTCATAATGAATATATAGGATAAATATATAATTAACGTAAAATAGTTATAAATAATAATAAATTGATAATGTTTATTGATTGGTATTATATATAAAGATCATTATAATGATAGTAAATATTTTTTAGAGTTCATAAATGAATATAAATGGGTCATTTCCGGCTTTGATTTTAATAGGATACGCACCATATTTCATTCAACATAGCATAAAAATATTTTTATTTGCATAGTTTTTAATGTTTTTATGCTTGAATATGGTAGGTATAGTTGTATTATAACATAAAAATATGCACAACATATATAAACATAACTATTTATGCTCTTTTTTTTAGGTTAAAAATTCCCCATGATAAATAGATTTATTACATAAAATTGTTATAAATAATTGAATATTGATATGGTTTTTTGTATAAATAATTGTAAATTGATATCATATTGGATAATAGATAAATTTTGGAATTTTAAAATGGCGGTATATAGGGTAAATTGGGGTTTATTGTACTTTAATGTTTTCAATATTGTATGGAATATTCCCTATATTATTTTGTTTATATACAAACTTTTTAACGTTTTTGTTATTGATTATAGTTCATATAGATTTATTATAACATAAAAGTACATATAGGATAAATAATGAATATATAGGATAAATATATAATTAACGTTAAATAGTTATAAATAATAATAAATTGATAATGTTTATTGATTGGTATTATATATAAAGATCATTATAATGATAATAAATATTTTTTAGAGTTCATAAATGAATATACGCACCATATTTCATTCAACATAGCATAAAAATATTTTTATTTGCATAGTTTTTAATGTTTTTATGCTTGAATATGGTAGGTATCGTTGTATTATAACATAAAAATATGCACAACATATATAAACATAACTATTTATGCTCTTTTTTTTAGGTTAAAAATTTCCCATGATAAATAGATTTATTACATAAAATTGTTATAAATAATTGAATATTGATATGTTTTTTTGTATAAATAATTGTAAATTGATATCATATTGGATAATAGATAAATTTTGGAATTTTAAAATGGCTTTATATAGGGTAAATTGGGGTTTATTGTACTTTAATGTTTTCAATATTGTATGGAATATTCCCTATATTATTTTGTTTATATACAAACTTTTTAACGTTTTTGTTATTGATTATAGTTCATATAGATTTATTATAACATAAAAGTATGTATAAAAGTTTAAAAATATATGATTTATGCTCTTTTTATGCTCATAATGAATATATAGGATAAATATATAACTAACGTTAAATAGTTATAAATAATAATAAATTGATAATGTTTATTGATTGGTATTATATATAAAGATCATTATAATGATAATAAATATTTTTTAGAGTTCATAAATGAATATAAATGGGTCATTTCCGGCTTTGATTTTAATGGGATACGCACCATATTTCATTCAACATAGCATAAAAATATTTTTATTTGCATAGTTTTTAATGTTTTTATGCTTGGATATGGTAGGTATAGTTGTATTATAACATAAAAATATGCATAACATATATAAACATAACTATTTATGCTCTTTTTTTTAGGTTAAAAATTCCCCATGATAAATAGATTTATTACATAAAATTGTTATAAATAATTGAATATTGATATGGTTTTTTGTATAAATAATTGTAAATTGATATCATATTGGATAATAGATAAATTTTGGAATTTTAAAATGGCGGTATATAGGGTAAATTGGGGTTTATTGTACTTTAATGTTTTCAATATTGTATGGAATATTCCCTATATTATTTTGTTTATATACAAACTTTTTAACGTTTTTGTTATTGATTATAGTTCATATAGATTTATTATAACATAAAAGTATGTATAAAAGTTTAAAAATATATGATTTATGCTCTTTTTATGCTAATAATGAATATATAGGATAAATATATAATTAACGTTAAATAGTTATAAATAATAATAAATTGATAATGTTTATTGATTGGTATTATATATAAAGATCATTATAATGATAATAAATATTTTTTAGAGTTCATAAATGAATATAAATGGGTAATTTCCGGCTTTGATTTTAATGGGATACGCACGATATTTCATTCAACATAGCATAAAAATATTTTTATTTGCATAGTTTTTAATGTTTTTATGCTTGAATATGGTAGGTATAGTTGTATTATAACATAAAAATATGCACAACATATATAAACATAACTATTTATGCTCTTTTTTTAGGTTAAAAATTCCTCATGATAAATAGATTTATTACATAAAATTGTTATAAATAATTGAATATTGATATGGTTTTTTGTATAAATAATTGTAAATTGATATCATATTGGATAATAGATAAATTTTGGAATTTTAAAATGGCGGTATATAGGGTAAATTGGGGTTTATTGTACTTTAATGTTTTCAATATTGTATGGAATATTCCCTATATTATTTTGTTTATATACAAACTTTTTAACGTTTTTGTTATTGATTATAGTTCATATAGATTTATTATACCATAAAAGTATATATAGGATAAATAATGAATATATAGGATAAATATATAATTAACGTTAAATAGTTATAAATAATAATAAATTGATAATGTTTATTGATTGGTATTATATATAAAGATCATTATAATGATAATAAATATTTTTTATAGTTCATAAATGAATATAAATGGGTCATTTCCGGCTGTGATTTTAATGGGATACGCACCATATTTCATTCAACATAGCATAAAAATATTTTTATTTGCATAGTTTTTAATGTTTTTATGCTTGAATATGGTAGGTATAGTTGTATTATAACATAAAAATATGCACAACATATATAAACATAACTATTTATGCTCTTTTTTTTAGGTTAAAAATTCCCCATGATAAATAGATTTATTACATAAAATTGTTATAAATAATTGAATATTGATATGGTTTTTTGTATAAATAATTGTAAATTGATATCATATTGGATAATAGATAAATTTTGGAATTTTAAAATGGCGGTATATAGGGTAAATTGGGGTTTATTGTACTTTAATGTTTTCAATATTGTATGGAATATTCCCTATATTATTTTGTTTATATACAAACTTTTTAACGTTTTTGTTATTGATTATAGTTCATATAGATTTATTATAACATAAAAGTATGTATAAAAGTTTAAAAATATATGATTTATGCTCTTTTTATGCTCATAATGAATATATAGGATAAATATATAATTAACGTTAAATAGTTATAAATAATAATAAATTGATAATGTTTATTGATTGGTATTATATATAAAGATCATTATAATGATAATAAATATTTTTTAGAGTTCATAAATGAATATAAATGGGTCATTTCCGGCTTTGATTTTAATGGGATACGCACCATATTTCATTCAACATAGCATAAAAATATTTTTATTTGCATAGTTTTTAATGTTTTTATGCTTGAATATGGTAGGTATAGTTGTATTATAACATAAAAATATGCACAACATATATAAACATAACTATTTATGCTCTTTTTTTTAGGTTAAAAATTCCCCATGATAAATAGATTTATTACATAAAATTGTTATAAATAATTGAATATTGATATGGTTTTTTGTATAAATAATTGTAAATTGATATCATATTGGATAATAGATAAATTTTGGAATTTTAAAATGGCGGTATATAGGGTAAATTGGGGTTTATTGTACTTTAATGTTTTCAATATTGTATGGAATATTCCCTATATTATTTTGTTTATATACAAACTTTTTAACGTTTTTGTTATTGATTATAGTTCATATAGATTTATTATAACATAAAAGTATGTATAAAAGTTAAAAAATATATGATTTATGCTCTTTTTATGCTCATAATGAATATATAGGATAAATATATAATTAACGTTAAATAGTTATAAATAATAATAAATTGATAATGTTTATTGATTGGTATTATATATAAAGATCATTATAATGATAATAAATATTTTTTAGAGTTCATAAATGAATTTAAATGGGTCATTTCCGGCTTTGATTTTAATGGGATACGCACCATATTTCATTCAACATAGCATAAAAATATTTTTATTTGCGTAGTGTTTAATGTTTTTATGCTTGAATATGGTAGGTATAGTTGTATTATAACATAAAAATATGCACAACATATATAAATATAACTATTTATGCTCTTTTTTTTAGGTTAAAAATTCCCCATGATAAATAGATTTATTACATAAAATTGTTATAAATAATTGAATATTGATATGGTTTTTTGTATAAATAATTGTAAATTGATATCATATTGGATAATAGATAAATTTTGGAATTTTAAAATGGCGGTATATAGGGTAAATTGGGGTTTATTGTACTTTAATGTTTTCAATATTGTATGGAATATTCCCTATATTATTTTGTTTATATACAAACTTTTTAACGTTTTTGTTATTGATTATAGTTCATATAGATTTATTATAACATAAAAGTATGTATAAAAGTTTAAAAATATATGATTTATGCTCTTTTTATGCTCATAATGAATATATAGGATAAATATATAATTAACGTTAAATAGTTATAAATAATAATAAATTGATAATGTTTATTGATTGGTATTATATATAAAGATCATTATAATGATAATAAATATTTTTTAGAGTTCATAAATGAATATAAATGGGTCATTTCCGGCTTTGATGTTAATGGGATACGCACCATATTTCATTCAACATAGCATAAAAATATTTTTATTTGCATAGTTTTTAATGTTTTTATGCTTGAATATGGTAGGTATAGTTGTATTATAACATAAAAATATGCACAACATATATAAACATAACTATTTATGCTCTTTTTTTTAGGTAAAATTCCCCATGATAAATAGATTTATTACATAAAATTGTTATAAATAATTGAATATTGATATGGTTTTTTGTATAAATAATTGTAAATTGATATCATATTGGATAATAGATAAATTTTGGAATTTTAAAATGGCGGTATATAGGGTAAATTGGGGTTTATTGTA
This sequence comes from Tipula lateralis, assembly GCA_963932295.1. NCBI lineage: Eukaryota > Metazoa > Arthropoda > Insecta > Diptera > Tipulidae > Tipula > Tipula lateralis. The sequence goes on from OZ010737.1 coordinate 100,899,816, forward strand.
CTTTAATGTTTTCAATATTGTATAGAATATTCCCTATATTATTTTGTTTATATACAAACTTTTTAACGTTTTTGTTATTGATTATAGTTCATATAGATTTATTATAACATAAAAGTATGTATAAAAGTTTAAAAATATATGATTTATGCTCTTTTTATGCTCATAATGAATATATAGGATAAATATATAATTAACGTTAAATAGTTATAAATAATAATAAATTGATAATGTTTATTGATTGGTATTATATATAAAGATCATTAAAATGATAATAAATATTTTTTAGAGTTCATAAATGAATATAAATGGGTCATTTCCGGCTTTGATTTTAATGGGATACGCACCATATTTCATTCAACATAGCATAAAAATATTTTTATTTGCATAGTTTTTAATGTTTTTATGCTTGAATATGGTAGGTATAGTTGTATTATAACATAAAAATATGCACAACATATATAAACATAACTATTTATGCTCTTTTTTTTAGGTTAAAAATTCCCCATGATAAATAGATTTATTACATAAAATTGTTATAAATAATTGAATATTGATATGGTTTTTTGTATAAATAATTGTAAATTGATATCATATTGGATAATAGATAAATTTTGGAATTTTAAAATGGCGGTATATAGGGTAAATTGGGTTTTATTGTACTTTAATGTTTTCAATATTGTATGGAATATTCCCTATATTATTTTGTTTATATACAAACTTTTTAACGTTTTTGTTATTGATTATAGTTCATATAGATTTATTATAACATAAAAGTATGTATAAAAGTTTAAAAATATATGATTTATGCTCTTTTTATGCTCATAATGAATATATAGGATAAATATATAATTAACGTTAAATAGTTATAAATAATAATAAATTGATAATGTTTATTGATTGGTATTATATATAAAGATCATTATAATGATAATAAATATTTTTTAGAGTTCATAAATGAATATAAATGGGTCATTTCCGGCTTTGATTTTAATGGGATACGCACCATATTTCATTCAACATAGCATAAAAATATTTTTATTTGCATAGTTTTTAATGTTTTTATGCTTGAATATGGTAGGTATAGTTGTATTATAACATAAAAATATGCACAACATATATAAACATAACTATTTATGCTCTTTTTTTTAGGTTAAAAATTCCCCATGATAAATAGATTTATTACATAAAATTGTTATAAATAATTGAATATTGATATGGTTTTTTGTATAAATAATTGTAAATTGATATCATATTGGATAATAGATAAATTTTGGAATTATAAAATGGCGGTATATAGGGTAAATTGGGGTTTATTGTACTTTAATGTTTTCAATATTGTATGGAATATTCCCTATATTATTTTGTTTATATACAAACTTTTTAACGTTTTTGTTATTGATTATAGTTCATATAGATTTATTATAACATAAAAGTATGTATAAAAGTTAAAAAAATATATGATTTATGCTCTTTTTATGCTCATAATGAATATATAGGATAAATATATAATTAACGTTAAATAGTTATAAATAATAATAAATTGATAATGTTTATTGATTGGTATTATATATAAAGATCATTATAATGATAATAAATATTTTTTAGAGTTCATAAATGAATTTAAATGGGTCATTTCCGGCTTTGATTTTAATGGGATACGCACCATATTTCATTCAACATAGCATAAAAATATTTTTATTTGCGTAGTGTTTAATGTTTTTATGCTTGAATATGGTAGGTATAGTTGTATTATAACATAAAAATATGCACAACATATATAAATATAACTATTTATGCTCTTTTTTTTAGGTTAAAAATTCCCCATGATAAATAGATTTATTACATAAAATTGTTATAAATAATTGAATATTGATATGGTTTTTTGTATAAATAATTGTAAATTGATATCATATTGGATAATAGATAAATTTTGGAATTTTAAAATGGCGGTATATAGGGTAAATTGGGGTTTATTGTACTTTAATGTTTTCAATATTGTATGGAATATTCCCTATATTATTTTGTTTATATACAAACTTTTTAACGTTTTTGTTATTGATTATAGTTCATATTGATTTATTATAACATAAAAGTATGTATAAAAGTTTAAAAATATATGATTTATGCTCTTTTTATGCTCATAATGAATATATAGGATAAATATATAATTAACGTTAAATAGTTATAAATAATAATAAATTGATAATGTTTATTGATTGGTATTATATATAAAGATCATTATAATGATAATAAATATTTTTTAGAGTTCATAAATGAATATAAATGGGTCATTTCCGGCTTTGATGTTAATGGGATACGCACCATATTTCATTCAACATAGCATAAAAATATTTTTATTTGCATAGTTTTTAATGTTTTTATGCTTGAATATGGTAGGTATAGTTGTATTATAACATAAAAATATGCACAACATATATAAACATAACTATTTATGCTCTTTTTTTTAGGTTAAAAATTCCCCATGATAAATAGATTTATTACATAAAATTGTTATAAATAATTGAATATTGATATGGTTTTTTGTATAAATAATTGTAAATTGATATCATATTGGATAATAGATAAATTTTGGAATTTTAAAATGGCGGTATATAGGGTAAATTGGGGTTTATTGTACTTTAATGTTTTCAATATTGTATAGAATATTCCCTATATTATTTTGTTTATATACAAACTTTTTAACGTTTTTGTTATTGATTATAGTTCATATAGATTTATTATAACATAAAAGTACATATAGGATAAATAATGAATATATAGGATAAATATATAATTAACGTTAAATAGTTATAAATAATAATAAATTGATAATGTTTATTGATTGGTATTATATATAAAGATCATTATAATGATAATAAATATTTTTTAGAGTTCATAAATGAATATACGCACCATATTTCATTCAACATAGCATAAAAATATTTTATTTGCATAGTTTTTAATGTTTTTATGCTTGAATATGGTAGGTATCGTTGTATTATAACATAAAAATATGCACAACATATATAAACATAACTATTTATGCTCTTTTTTTTAGGTTAAAAATTTCCCATGATAAATAGATTTATTACATAAAATTGTTATAAATAATTGAATATTGATATGGTTTTTTGTATAAATAATTGTAAATTGATATCATATTGGATAATAGATAAATTTTGGAATTTTAAAATGGCTTTATATAGGGTAAATTGGGGTTTATTGTACTTTAATGTTTTCAATATTGTATGGAATATTCCCTATATTATTTTGTTTATATACAAACTTTTTAACGTTTTTGTTATTGATTATAGTTCATATAGATTTATTATAACATAAAAGTATGTATAAAAGTTTAAAAATATATGATTTATGCTCTTTTTATGCTCATAATGAATATATAGGATAAATATATAACTAACGTTAAATAGTTATAAATAATAATAAATTGATAATGTTTATTGATTGGTATTATATATAAAGATCATTATAATGATAATAAATATTTTTTAGAGTTCATAAAAGAATATAAATGGGTCATTTCCGGCTTTGATTTTAATGGGATACGCACCATATTTCATTCAACATAGCATAAAAATATTTTTATTTGCATAGTTTTTAATGTTTTTATGCTTGAATATGGTAGGTATAGTTGTATTATAACATAAAAATATGCACAACATATATAAACATAACTATTTATGCTCTTTTTTTTAGGTTAAAAATTCCCCATGATAAATAGATTTATTACATAAAATTGTTATAAATAATTGAATATTGATATGGTTTTTTGTATAAATAATTGTAAATTGATATCATATTGGATAATAGATAAATTTTGGAATTTTAAAATGGCGGTATATAGGGTAAATTGGGGTTTATTGTACTTTAATGTTTTCAATATTGTATGGAATATTCCCTATATTATTTTGTTTATATACAAACTTTTTAACGTTTTTGTTATTGATTATAGTTCATATAGATTTATTATAACATAAAAGTACATATAGGATAAATAATGAATATATAGGATAAATATATAATTAACGTTAAATAGTTATAAATAATAATAAATTGATAATGTTTATTGATTGGTATTATATATAAAGATCATTATAATGATAATAAATATTTTTTAGAGTTCATAAATGAATATACGCACCATATTTCATTCAACATAGCATAAAAATATTTTTATTTGCATAGTTTTTAATGTTTTTATGCTTGAATATGGTAGGTATCGTTGTATTATAACATAAAAATATGCACAACATATATAAACATAACTATTTATGCTCTTTTTTTTAGGTTAAAAATTTCCCATGATAAATAGATTTATTACATAAAATTGTTATAAATAATTGAATATTGATATGTTTTTTTGTATAAATAATTGTAAATTGATATCATATTGGATAATAGATAAATTTTGGAATTTTAAAATGGCTTTATATAGGGTAAATTGGGGTTTATTGTACTTTAATGTTTTCAATATTGTATGGAATATTCCCTATATTATTTTGTTTATATACAAACTTTTTAACGTTTTTGTTATTGATTATAGTTCATATAGATTTATTATAACATAAAAGTATGTATAAAAGTTTAAAAATATATGATTTATGCTCTTTTTATGCTCATAATGAATACATAGGATAAATATATAACTAACGTTAAATAGTTATAAATAATAATAAATTGATAATGTTTATTGATTGGTATTATATATAAAGATCATTATAATGATAATAAATATTTTTTAGAGTTCATAAATGAATATAAATGGGTCATTTCCGGCTTTGATTTTAATGGGATACGCACCATATTTCATTCAACATAGCATACAAATATTTTTATTTGCATAGTTTTTAATGTTTTTATGCTTGAATATGGTAGGTATAGTTGTATTATAACATAAAAATATGCATAACATATATAAACATAACTATTTATGCTCTTTTTTTTAGGTTAAAAATTCCCCATGATAAATAGATTTATTACATAAAATTGTTATAAATAATTGAATATTGATATGGTTTTTTGTATAAATAATTGTAAATTGATATCATATTGGATAATAGATAAATTTTGGAATTTTAAAATGGCGGTATATAGGGTAAATTGGGGTTTATTGTACTTTAATGTTTTCAATATTGTATGGAATATTCCCTATATTATTTTGTTTATATACAAACTTTTTAACGTTTTTGTTATTGATTATAGTTCATATAGATTTATTATAACATAAAAGTATGTATAAAAGTTTAAAAATATATGATTTATGCTCTTTTTATGCTCATAATGAATATATAGGATAAATATATAATTAACGTTAAATAGTTATAAATAATAATAAATTGATAATGTTTATTGATTGGTATTATATATAAAGATCATTAAAATGATAATAAATATTTTTTAGAGTTCATAAATGAATATAAATGGGTCATTTCCGGCTTTGATTTTAATGGGATACGCACCATATTTCATTCAACATAGCATAAAAATATTTTTATTTGCATAGTTTTTAATGTTTTTATGCTTGAATATGGTAGGTATAGTTGTATTATAACATAAAAATATGCACAACATATATAAACATAACTATTTATGCTCTTTTTTTTAGGTTAAAAATTCCCCATGATAAATAGATTTATTACATAAAATTGTTATAAATAATTGAATATTGATATGGTTTTTTGTATAAATAATTGTAAATTGATATCATATTGGATAATAGATAAATTTTGGAATTTTAAAATGGCGGTATATAGGGTAAATTGGGTTTTATTGTACTTTAATGTTTTCAATATTGTATGGAATATTCCCTATATTATTTTGTTTATATACAAACTTTTTAACGTTTTTGTTATTGATTATAGTTCATATAGATTTATTATAACATAAAAGTATGTATAAAAGTTTAAAAATATATGATTTATGCTCTTTTTATGCTCATAATGAATATATAGGATAAATATATAATTAACGTTAAATAGTTATAAATAATAATAAATTGATAATGTTTATTGATTGGTATTATATATAAAGATCATTATAATGATAATAAATATTTTTTAGAGTTCATAAATGAATATAAATGGGTCATTTCCGGCTTTGATTTTAATGGGATACGCACCATATTTCATTCAACATAGCATAAAAATATTTTTATTTGCATAGTTTTTAATGTTTTTATGCTTGAATATGGTAGGTATAGTTGTATTATAACATAAAAATATGCACAACATATATAAACATAACTATTTATGCTCTTTTTTTTAGGTTAAAAATTCCCCATGATAAATAGATTTATTACATAAAATTGTTATAAATAATTGAATATTGATATGGTTTTTTGTATAAATAATTGTAAATTGATATCATATTGGATAATAGATAAATTTTGGAATTATAAAATGGCGGTATATAGGGTAAATTGGGGTTTATTGTACTTTAATGTTTTCAATATTGTATGGAATATTCCCTATATTATTTTGTTTATATACAAACTTTTTAACGTTTTTGTTATTGATTATAGTTCATATAGATTTATTATAACATGAAAGTATGTATAAAAGTTTAAAAATATATGATTTATGCTCTTTTTATGCTCATAATGAATATATAGGATAAATATATAATTAACGTTAAATAGTTATAAATAATAATAAATTGATAATGTTTATTGATTGGTATTATATATAAAGATCATTATAATGATAGTAAATATTTTTTAGAGTTCATAAATGAATATAAATGGGTCATTTCCGGCTTTGATTTTAATGGGATACGCACCATATTTCATTCAACATAGCATAAAAATATTTTTATTTGCATAGTTTTTAATGTTTTTATGCTTGAATATGGTAGGTATAGTTGTATTATAACATAAAAATATGCACAACATATATAAACATAACTATTTATGCTCTTTTTTTAGGTTAAAAATTCCCCATGATAAATAGATTTATTACATAAAATTGTTATAAATAATTGAATATTGATATGGTTTTTTGTATAAATAATTGTAAATTGATATCATATTGGATAATAGATAAATTTTGGACTTTTAAAACGGTATATAGGGTAAATTGGGGTTTATTGTACTTTAATGTTTTCAATATTGTATGGAATATTCCCTATATTATTTTGTTTATATACAAACTTTTTAACGTTTTTGTTATTGATTATAGTTCATATAGATTTATTATAACATAAAAGTATGTATAAAAGTTTAAAAATATATGATTTATGCTCTTTTTATGCTCATAATGAATATATAGGATAAATATATAATTAACGTTAAATAGTTATAAATAATAATAAATTGATAATGTTTATTGATTGGTATTATATATAAAGATCATTATAATGATAATAAATATTTTTTAGAGTTCATAAATGAATATAAATGGGTCATTTCCGGCTTTGATTTTAATGGGATACGCACCATATTTCATTCAACATAGCATAAAAATATTTTTATTTGCATAGTTTTTAATGTTTTTATGCTTGAATATGGTAGGTATAGTTGTATTATAACATAAAAATATGCACAACATATATAAACATAACTATTTATGCTCTTTTTTTTAGGTTAAAAATTCCCCATGATAAATAGATTTATTACATAAAATTGTTATAAATAATTGAATATTGATATGGTTTTTTGTATAAATAATTGTAAATTGATATCATATTGGATAATAGATAAATTTTGGAATTATAAAATGGCGGTATATAGGGTAAATTGGGGTTTATTGTACTTTAATGTTTTCAATATTGTATGGAATATTCCCTATATTATTTTGTTTATATACAAACTTTTTAACGTTTTTGTTATTGATTATAGTTCATATAGATTTATTATAACATGAAAGTATGTATAAAAGTTTAAAAATATATGATTTATGCTCTTTTTATGCTCATAATGAATATATAGGATAAATATATAATTAACGTTAAATAGTTATAAATAATAATAAATTGATAATGTTTATTGATTGGTATTATATATAAAGATCATTATAATGATAGTAAATATTTTTTAGAGTTCATAAATGAATATAAATGGGTCATTTCCGGCTTTGATTTTAATGGGATACGCACCATATTTCATTCAACATAGCATAAAAATATTTTTATTTGCATAGTTTTTAATGTTTTTATGCTTGAATATGGTAGGTATAGTTGTATTATAACATAAAAATATGCACAACATATATAAACATAACTATTTATGCTCTTTTTTTAGGTTAAAAATTCCCCATGATAAATAGATTTATTACATAAAATTGTTATAAATAATTGAATATTGATATGGTTTTTTGTATAAATAATTGTAAATTGATATCATATTGGATAATAGATAAATTTTGGACTTTTAAAATGGCGGTATATAGGGTAAATTGGGGTTTATTGTACTTTAATGTTTTCAATATTGTATGGAATATTCCCTATATTATTTTGTTTATATACAAACTTTTTAACGTTTTTGTTATTGATTATAGTTCATATAGATTTATAATAACATAACAGTATGTATAAAAGTTTAAAAATATATGATTTATGCTCTTTTTATGCTCATAATGAATATATAGGATAAATATATAATTAACGTTAAATAGTTATAAATAATAATAAATTGATAATGTTTATTGATTGGTATTATATATAAAGATCATTATAATGATAATAAATATTTTTTAGAGTTCATAAATGAATATAAATGGGTCATTTCCGGCTTTGATTTTAATGGGATACGCACCATATTTCATTCAACATAGCATCAAAAATATTTTTATTTGCATAGTTTTTAATGTTTTTATGCTTGAATATGGTAGGTATAGTTGTATTATAACATACAAATATGCACAACATATATAAACATAACTATTTATGCTCTTTTTTTTAGGTTAAAAATTCCCCATGATAAATAGATTTATTACATAAAATTGTTATAAATAATTGAATATTGATATGGTTTTTTGTATAAATAATTGTAAATTGATATCATATTGGATAATAGATAAATTTTGGAATTTTAAAATGGCGGTATATAGGGTAAATTGGGGTTTATTGTACTTTAATGTTTTCAATATTGTATGGAATATTCCCTATATTATTTTGTTTATATACAAACTTTTTAACGTTTTTGTTATTGATTATAGTTCATATAGATTTATTATAACATAAAAGAATGTATAAAAGTTTAAAAATATATGATTTATGCTCTTTTTATGCTCATAATGAATATATAGGATAAATATATAATTAACGTTAAATAGTTATAAATAATAATAAATTGATAATGTTTATTGATTGGTATTATATATAAAGATCATTATAATGATAATAAATATTTTTCAGAGTTCATAAATGAATATAAATGGGTCGTTTCCGGCTTTGATTTTAATGGGATACGCACCATATTTCATTCAACATAGCATAAAAATATTTTTATTTGCATAGTTTTTAATGTTTTTATGCTTGGATATGGTAGGTATAGTTGTATTATAACATAAAAATATGCACAACATATATAAACATAACTATTTATGCTCTTTTTTTTAGGTTAAAAATTCCCCATGATAAATAGATTTATTACATAAAATTGTTATAAATAATTGAATATTGATATGGTTTTTTGTATAAATAATTGTAAATTGATATCATATTGGATAAAAGATAAATTTTCGAATTTTAAAATGGCGGTATATAGGGTAAATTGGGGTTTATTGTACTTTAATGTTTTCAATATTGTATGGAATATTCCCTATATTATTTTGTTTATATACAAACTTTTTAACGTTTTTGTTATTGATTATAGTTCATATAGATTTATTATAACATAAAAGTATGTATAAAAGTTTAAAAATATATGATTTATGCTCTTTTTATGCTCATAATGAATATATAGGATAAATATATAATTAACGTTAAATAGTTATAAATAATAATAAATTGATAATGTTTATTGATTGGTATTATATATAAAGATCATTATAATGATAATAAATATTTTTTAGAGTTCATAAATGAATATAAATGGGTCATTTCCGGCTTTGATTTTAATGGGATACGCTCCATATTTCATTCAACATAGCATAAAAATATTTTTATTTGCATAGTTTTTAATGTTTTTATGCTTGAATATGGTAGGTATAGTTGTATTATAACATAAAAATATGCACAACATATATAAACATAACTATTTATGCTCTTTTTTTTAGGTTAAAAATTCCCCATGATAAATAGATTTATTACATAAAATTGTTATAAATAATTGAATATTGATATGGTTTTTTGTATAAATAATTGTAAATTGATATCATATTGGATAATAGATAAATTTTGGAATTTTAAAATGGCGGTATATAGGGTAAATTGGGGTTTATTGTACTTTAATGTTTTCAATATTGTATGGAATATTCCCTATATTATTTTGTTTATATACAAACTTTTTAACGTTTTTGTTATTGATTATAGTTCATATAGATTTATTATAACATAAAAGTATGTATAAAAGTTTAAAAATATATGATTTATGCTCTTTTTATGCTCATAATGAATATATAGGATAAATATATAATTAACGTTAAATAGTTATAAATAATAATAAATTGATAATGTTTATTGATTGGTATTATATATTTATAAAGATCATTATAATGATAATAAATATTTTTTAGAGTTCATAAATGAATATAAATGGGTCATTTCCGGCTTTGATTTTAATGGGATACGCACCATATTTCATTCAACATAGCATAAAAATATTTTTATTTGCATAGTTTTTAATGTTTTTATGCTTGAATATGGTAGGTATAGTTGTATTATAACATAAAAATATGCACAACATATATAAACATAACTATTTATGATCTTTTTTTTAGGTTAAAAATTCCCCATGATAAATAGATTTATTACATAAAATTGTTATAAATAATTGAATATTGATATGGTTTTTTGTATAAATAATTGTAAATTGATATCATATTGGATAATAGATAAATTTTGGACTTTTAAAATGGCGGTATATAGGGTAAATTGGGGTTTATTGTACTTTAATGTTTTCAATATTGTATGGAATATTCCCTATATTATTTTGTTTATATACAAACTTTTTAACGTTTTTGTTATTGATTATAGTTCATATAGATTTATTATAACATAAAAGTATGTATAAAAGTTTAAAAATATATGATGTATGCTCTTTTTATGCTCATAATGAATATATAGGATAAATATATAATTAACGTTAAATAGTTATAAATAATAATAAATTGATAATGTTTATTGATTGGTATTATATATAAAGATCATTATAATGATAATAAATATTTTTTAGAGTTCATAAATGAATATAAATGGGTCATTTCCGGCTTTGATTTTAATGGGATACGCACCATATTTCATTCAACATAGCATAAAAATATTTTTATTTGCATAGTTTTTAATGTTTTTATGCTTGAATATGGTAGGTATAGTTGTATTATAACATAAAAATATGCACAACATATATAAACATAACTATTTATGCTCTTTTTTTTAGGTTAAAAATTCCCCATGATAAATAGATTTATTACATAAAATTGTTATAAATAATTGAATATTGATATGGTTTTTTGTATAAATAATTGTAAATTGATATCATATTGGATAATAGATAAATTTTGGAATTTTAAAATGGCGGTATATAGGGTAAATTGGGGTTTATTGTACTTTAATGTTTTCAATATTGTATGGAATATTCCCTATATTATTTTGTTTATATACAAACTTTTTAACGTTTTTGTTATTGATTATAGTTCATATAGATTTATTATAACATAAAAGAATGTATAAAAGTTTAAAAATATATGATTTATGCTCTTTTTATGCTCATAATGAATATATAGGATAAATATATAATTAACGTGAAATAGTTATAAATAATAATAAATTGATAATGTTTATTGATTGGTATTATATATAAAGATCATTATAATGATAATAAATATTTTTCAGAGTTCATAAATGAATATAAATGGGTCATTTCCGGCTTTGATTTTAATGGGATACGCACCATATTTCATTCAACATAGCATAAAAATATTTTTATTTGCATAGTTTTTAATGTTTTTATGCTTGAATATGGTAGGTATAGTTGTATTATAACATAAAAATATGCACAACATATATAAACATAACTATTTATGCTCTTTTTTTAGGTTAAAAATTCCCCATGATAAATAGATTTATTACATAAAATTGTTATAAATAATTGAATATTGATATGGTTTTTTGTATAAATAATTGTAAATTGATATCATATTGGATAATAGATAAATTTTGGAATTTTAAAATGGCGGTATATAGGGTAAATTGGGGTTTATTGTACTTTAATGTTTTCAATATTGTATGGAATATTCCCTATATTATTTTGTTTATATACAAACTTTTTAACGTTTTTGTTATTGATTATAGTTCATATAGATTTATTATAACATAAAAGTATGTATAAAAGTTTAAAAATATATGATTTATGCTCTTTTTATGCTCATAATGAATATATAGGATAAATATATAATTAACGTTAAATAGTTATAAATAATAATAAATTGATAATGTTTATTGATTGGTATTATATATAAAGATCATTATAATGATAATAAATATTTTTTAGAGTTCATAAATGAATATAAATGGGTCATTTCCGGCTTTGATTTTAATGGGATACGCACCATATTTCATTCAACATAGCATACAAATATTTTTATTTGCATAGTTTTTAATGTTTTTATGCTTGAATATGGTAGGTATAGTTGTATTACAACATAAAAATATGCACAACATATATAAACATAACTATTTATGCTCTTATTTTTAGGTTAAAAATTCCCCATGATAAATAGATTTATTACATAAAATTGTTATAAATAATTGAATATTGATATGGTTTTTTGTATAAATAATTGTAAATTGATATCATATTGGATAATAGATAAATTTTGGAATTTTAAAATGGCGGTATATAGGGTAAATTGGGGTTTATTGTACTTTTATGTTTTCAATATTGTATGGACTATTCCCTATATTATTTTGTTTATATACAAACTTTTTAACGTTTTTGTTATTGATTATAGTTCATATAGATTTATTATAACATAAAAGTATGTATAAAAGTTTAAAAATATATGATTTATGCTCTTTTTATGCTCATAATGAATATATAGGATAAATATATAATTAACGTTAAATAGTTATAAATAATAATAAATTGATAATGTTTATTGATTGGTATTATATATAAAGATCATTATAATGATAATAAATATTTTTTAGAGTTCATAAATGAATATAAGTGGGTCATTTCCGGCTTTGATTTTAATGGGATACGCACCATATTTCATTCAACATAGCATAAAAATATTTTTATTTGCATAGTTTTTAATGTTTTTATGCTTGAATATGGTAGGTATCAAGCATACCATATTATAACATAAAAATATGCACAACATATATAAACATAACTATTTATGCTCTTTTTTTTAGGTTAAAAATTCCCCATGATAAATAGATTTATTACATAAAATTGTTATAAATAATTGAATATTGATATGGTTTTTTGTATAAATAATTGTAAATTGATATCATATTGGATAATAGATAAATTTTGGAATTTTAAAATGGCGGTATATAGGGTAAATTGGGGTTTATTGTACTTTAATGTTTTCAATATTGTATGGAATATTCCCTATATTATTTTGTTTATATACAAACTTTTTAACGTTTTTGTTATTGATTATAGTTCATATAGATTTATTATAACATAAAAGTATGTATAAAAGTTTAAAAATATATGATTTATGCTCTTTTTATGCTCATAATGAATATATAGGATAAATATATAATTAACGTTAAATAGTTATAAATAATAATAAATTGATAATGTTTATTGATTGGTATTATATATTTATAAAGATCATTATAATGATAATAAATATTTTTTAGAGTTCATAAATGAATATAAATGGGTCATTTCCGGCTTTGATTTTAATGGGATACGCACCATATTTCATTCAACATAGCATAAAAATATTTTTATTTGCATAGTTTTTAATGTTTTTATGCTTGAATATGGTAGGTATAGTTGTATTATAACATAAAAATATGCACAACATATATAAACATAACTATTTATGCTCTTTTTTTAGGTTAAAAATTACCCATGATAAATAGATTTATTACATAAAATTGTTATAAATAATTGAATATTGATATGGTTTTTTGTATAAATAATTGTAAATTGATATCATATTGGATAATAGATAAATTTTGAAATTTTAAAATGGCGGTATATAGGGTAAATTGGGGTTTATTGTACTTTAATGTTTTCAATATTGTATGGAATATTCCCTATATTATTTTGTTTATATACAAACTTTTTAACGTTTTTGTTATTGATTATAGTTCATATAGATTTATTATAACATAAAAGTATGTATAAAAGTTTAAAAATATATGATTTATGCTCTTTTTATGCTCATAATGAATATATAGGATAAATATATAATTAACGTTAAATAGTTATAAATAATAATAAATTGATAATGTTTATTGATTGGTATTATATATAAAGATCATTATAATGATAATAAATATTTTTTAGAGTTCATAAATGAATATAAATGGGTCATTTCCGGCTTTGATTTTAATGGGATACGCACCATATTTCATTCAACATAGCATAAAAATATTTTTATTTGCATAGTTTTTAATGTTTTTATGCTTGAATATGGTAGGTATAGTTGTATTATAACATAAAAATATGCACAACATATATAAACATAACTATTTATGCTCTTTTTTTTAGGTTAAAAATTCCCCATGATAAATAGATTTATTACATAAAATTGTTATAAATAATTGAATATTGATATGGTTTTTTGTATAAATAATTGTAAATTGATATCATATTGGATAATAGATAAATTTTGGAATTTTAAAATGGCGGTATATAGGGTAAATTGGGGTTTATTGTACTTTAATGTTTTCAATATTGTATGGAATATTCCCTATATTATTTTGTTTATATACAAACTTTTTAACGTTTTTGTTATTGATTATAGTTCATATGGATTTATTATAACATAAAAATATGTATAAAAGTTTAAAAATATATGATTTATGCTCTTTTTATGCTTATAATGAATATAAAGGATAAATATATAATTAACGTTAAATAGTTATAAATAATAATAAATTGATAATGTTTATTGATTGGTATTATATATAAAGATCATTATAATGATAATAAATATTTTTTAGAGTTCATAAATGAATATAAATGGGTCATTTCCGGCTTTGATTTTAATGGGATACGCACCATATTTCATTCAACATAGCATAAAAATATTTTTATTTGCATAGTTTTTAATGTTTTTATGCTTGAATATGGTAGGTATAGTTGTATTATAACATAAAAATATGCACAACATATATAAACATAACTATTTATGCACTTTGTTTTAGGTTAAAAATTCCCCATGATAAATAGATTTATTACATAAAATTGTTATAAATAATTGAATATTGATATGCTTTTTTGTATAAATAATTGTAAATTGATATCATATTGGATAATAGATAAATTTTGGAATTTTAAAATGGCGGTATATAGGGTAAATTGGGGTTTATTGTACTTTAATGTTTTCAATATTGTATGGAATATTCCCTATATTATTTTGTTTATATACAAACTTTTTAACGTTTTTGTTATTGATTATAGTTCATATAGATTTATTATAACATAAAAGTATGTATAAAAGTTTAAAAATATATGATTTATGCTCTTTTTATGCTCATAATGAATATATAGGATAAATATATAATTAACGTTAAATAGTTATAAATAATAATAAATTGATAATGTTTATTGATTGGTATTATATATTTATAAAGATCATTATAATGATAATAAATATTTTTTAGAGTTCATAAATGAATATAAATGGGTCATTTCCGGCTTTGATTTTAATGGGATACGCACCATATTTCATTCAACATAGCATAAAAATATTTTTATTTGCATAGTTTTTAATGTTTTTATGCTTGAATATGGTAGGTATAGTTGTATTATAACATAAAAATATGCACAACATATATAAACATAACTATTTATGCTCTTTTTTTAGGTTAAAAATTACCCATGATAAATAGATTTATTACATAAAATTGTTATAAATAATTGAATATTGATATGGTTTTTTGTATAAATAATTGTAAATTGATATCATATTGGATAATAGATAAATTTTGAAATTTTAAAATGGCGGTATATAGGGTAAATTGGGGTTTATTGTACTTTAATGTTTTCAATATTGTATGGAATATTCCCTATATTATTTTGTTTATATACAAACTTTTTAACGTTTTTGTTATTGATTATAGTTCATATAGATTTATTATAACATAAAAGTATGTATAAAAGTTTAAAAATATATGATTTATGCTCTTTTTATGCTCATAATGAATATATAGGATAAATATATAATTAACGTTAAATAGTTATAAATAATAATAAATTGATAATGTTTATTGATTGGTATTATATATAAAGATCATTATAATGATAATAAATATTTTTTAGAGTTCATAAATGAATATAAATGGGTCATTTCCGGCTTTGATTTTAATGGGATACGCACCATATTTCATTCAACATAGCATAAAAATATTTTTATTTGCATAGTTTTTAATGTTTTTATGCTTGAATATGGTAGGTATAGTTGTATTATAACATAAAAATATGCACAACATATATAAACATAACTATTTATGCTCTTTTTTTTAGGTTAAAAATTCCCCATGATAAATAGATTTATTACATAAAATTGTTATAAATAATTGAATATTGATATGGTTTTTTGTATAAATAATTGTAAATTGATATCATATTGGATAATAGATAAATTTTGGAATTTTAAAATGGCGGTATATAGGGTAAATTGGGGTTTATTGTACTTTAATGTTTTCAATATTGTATGGAATATTCCCTATATTATTTTGTTTATATACAAACTTTTTAACGTTTTTGTTATTGATTATAGTTCATATGGATTTATTATAACATAAAAATATGTATAAAAGTTTAAAAATATATGATTTATGCTCTTTTTATGCTTATAATGAATATAAAGGATAAATATATAATTAACGTTAAATAGTTATAAATAATAATAAATTGATAATGTTTATTGATTGGTATTATATATAAAGATCATTATAATGATAATAAATATTTTTTAGAGTTCATAAATGAATATAAATGGGTCATTTCCGGCTTTGATTTTAATGGGATACGCACCATATTTCATTCAACATAGCATAAAAATATTTTTATTTGCATAGTTTTTAATGTTTTTATGCTTGAATATGGTAGGTATAGTTGTATTATAACATAAAAATATGCACAACATATATAAACATAACTATTTATGCTCTTTTTTTAGGTTAAAAATTCCCCATGATAAATAGATTTATTACATAAAATTGTTATAAATAATTGAATATTGATATGGTTTTTTGTATAAATAATTGTAAATTGATATCATATTGGATAATAGATAAATTTTGGAATTTTAAAATGGCGGTATATAGGGTAAATTGGGGTTTATTGTACTTTAATGTTTTCAATATTGTATGGAATATTCCCTATATTATTTTGTTTATATACAAACTTTTTAACGTTTTTGTTATTGATTATAGTTCATATAGATTTATTATAACATAAAAGTATGTATAAAAGTTTAAAAATATATGATTTATGCTCTTTTTATGCTCATAATGAATATATAGGATAAATATATAATTAACGTTAAATAGTTATAAATAATAATAAATTGATAATGTTTATTGATTGGTATTATATATAAAGATCATTATAATGATAATAAATATTTTTTAGAGTTCATAAATGAATATAAATGGGTCATTTCCGGCTTTGATTTTAATGGGATACGCACCATATTTCATTCAACATAGCATAAAAATATTTTTATTTGCATAGTTTTTAATGTTTTTATGCTTGAATATGGTAGGTATAGTTGTATTATAACATAAAAATATGCACAACATATATAAACATAACTATTTATGCTCTTTTTTTTAGGTTAAAAATTCCCCATGATAAATAGATTTATTACATAAAATTGTTATAAATAATTGAATATTGATATGGTTTTTTGTATAAATAATTGTAAATTGATATCATATTGGATAATAGATAAATTTTGGAATTTTAAAATGGCGGTATATAGGGTAAATTGGGGTTTATTGTACTTTAATGTTTTCAATATTGTATGGAATATTCCCTATATTATTTTGTTTATATACAAACTTTTTAACGTTTTTGTTATTGATTATAGTTCATATAGATTTATTATAACATAAAAGTATGTATAAAAGTTTAAAAATTTATGATTTATGCTCTTTTTATGCTCATAATGAATATGTAGGATAAATATATAATTAACGTTAAATAGTTATAAATAATAATAAATTGATAATGTTTATTGATTGGTATTATATATAAAGATCATTATAATGATAATAAATATTTTTTAGAGTTCATAAACGAATATAAATGGGTCATTTCCGGCTTTGATTTTAATGGGATACGCACCATATTTCATTCAACATAGCATAAAAATATTTTTATTTGCATAGTTTTTA
Organism: Tipula lateralis; assembly: GCA_963932295.1. Lineage (NCBI taxonomy): Eukaryota > Metazoa > Arthropoda > Insecta > Diptera > Tipulidae > Tipula > Tipula lateralis. Next base: position 100,918,536 of record OZ010737.1, read on the forward strand.
ATGTTTTTATGCTTGAATATGGTAGGTATAGTTGTATTATAACATAAAAATATGCACAACATATATAAACATAACTATTTATGCTCTTTTTTTTAGGTTAAAAATTCCCCTTGATAAATAGATTTATTACATAAAATTGTTATAAATAATTGAATATTAATATGGTTTTTTGTATAAATAATTGTAAATTGATATCATATTGGATAATAGATAAATTTTGGAATTTTAAAATGGCGGTATATAGGGTAAATTGGGGTTTATTGTACTTTAATGTTTTCAATATTGTATGGAATATTCCCTATATTATTTTGTTTATATACAAACTTTTTAACGTTTTTGTTATTGATTATAGTTCATATAGATTTATTATAACATAAAAGTATGTATAAAAGTTTAAAAATATATGATTTATGCTCTTTTTATGCTCATAATGAATATATAGGATAAATATATAATTAACGTTAAATAGTTATAAATAATAATAAATTGATAATGTTTATTGATTGGTATTATATATAAAGATCATTATAATGATAATAAATATTTTTTAGAGTTCATAAATGAATATAAATGGGTCATTTCCGGCTTTGATTTTAATGGGATACGCACCATATTTCATTCAACATAGCATAAAAATATTTTTATTTGCATAGTTTTTAATGTTTTTATGCTTGAATATGGTAGGTATAGTTGTATTATAACATAAAAATATGCACAACATATATAAACATAACTATTTATGCTCTTTTTTTTAGGTTAAAAATTCCCCATGATAAATAGATTTATTACATAAAATTGTTATAAATAATTGAATATTAATATGGTTTTTTGTATAAATAATTGTAAATTGATATCATATTGGATAATAGATAAATTTTGGAATTTTAAAATGGCGGTATATAGGGTAAATTAGGGTTTATTGTACTTTAATGTTTTCAATATTGTATGGAATATTCCCTATATTATTTTGTTTATATACAAACTTTTTAACGTTTTTGTTATTGATTATAGTTCATATAGATTTATTATAACATAAAAGTATGTATAAAAGTTTAAAAATATATGATTTATGCTCTTTTTATGCTCATAATGAATATATAGGATAAATATATAATTAACGTTAAATAGTTATAAATAATAATAAATTGATAATGTTTATTGATTAGTATTATATATAAAGATCATTATAATGATAATAAATATTTTTTAGAGTTCATAAATGAATATAAATGGGTCATTTCCGGCTTTGATTTTAATGGGATACGCACCATATTTCATTCAACATAGCATAAAAATATTTTTATTTGCATAGTTTTTAATGTTTTTATGCTTGAATATGGTAGGTATAGTTGTATTATAACATAAAAATATGCAAAACATATATAAACATAACTATTTATGCTCTTTTTTTTAGGTTAAAAATTTCCCATGATAAATAGATTTATTACATAAAATTGTTATAAATAATTGAATAAGGATATGTTTTTTTGTATAAATAATTGTAAATTGATATCATATTGGATAATAGATAAATTTTGGAATTTTAAAATGGCGGTATATAGGGTAAATTGGGGTTTATTGTACTTTAATGTTTTCAATATTGTATGGAATATTCCCTATATTATTTTGTTTATATACAAACTTTTTAACGTTTTTGTTATTGATTATAGTTCATATAGATTTATTATAACATAAAAGTATGTATAAAAGTTTAAAAATATATGATTTATGCTCTTTTTATGCTCATAATGAATATATAGGATAAATATATAATTAACGTTAAATAGTTATAAATAATAATAAATTGATAATGTTTATTGATTGGTATTATATATAAAGATCATTATAATGATAATAAATATTTTTTAGAGTTCATAAACGAATATAAATGGGTCATTTCCGGCTTTGATTTTAATGGGATACGCACCATATTTCATTCAACATAGCATAAAAATATTTTTATTTGCATAGTTTTTAATGCTTTTTCGTTTTTATGCTTGAATATGGTAGGTATAGTTGTATTATAACATAAAAATATGCACAACATATATAAACATAACTATTTATGCTCTTTTTTTAGGTTAAAAATTCCCCATGATAAATAGATTTATTACATAAAATTGTTATAAATAATTGAATATTGATATGGTTTTTTGTATAAATAATTGTAAATTGATATCATATTGGATAATAGATAAATTTTGGAATTTTAAAATGGCGGTATATAGGGTAAATTGGGGTTTATTGTACTTTAACGTTTTCAATATTGTATGGAATATTCCCTATATTATTTTGTTTATATACAAACTTTTTAACGTTTTTGTTATTGATTATAGTTCATATAGATTTATTATAACATAAAAGTATGTATAAAAGTTTAAAAATATATGATTTATGCTCTTTTTATGCTCATAATGAATATATAGGATAAATATATAATTAACGTTAAATAGTTATAAATAATAATAAATTGATAATGTTTATTGATTGGTATTATATATAAAGATCATTATAATGATAATAAATATTTTTTAGAGTTCATAAATGAATATAAATGGGTCATTTCCGGCTTTGATTTTAATGGGATACGCACCATATTTCATTCAACATAGCATAAAAATATTTTTATTTGCATAGTTTTTAATGTTTTTATGCTTGAATATGGTAGGTATAGTTGTATTATAACATAAAAATATGCAAAACATATATAAACATAACTATTTATGCTCTTTTTTTTAGGTTAAAAATTCCCCATGATAAATAGATTTATTACATAAAATTGTTATAAATAATTGAATATTAATATGGTTTTTTGTATAAATAATTGTAAATTGATATCATATTGGATAATAGATAAATTTTGGAATTTTAAAATGGCGGTATATAGGGTAAATTGGGGTTTATTGTACTTTAATGTTTTCAATATTGTATGGAATATTCCCTATATTATTTTGTTTATATACAAACTTTTTAACGTTTTTGTTATTGATTATAGTTCATATAGATTTATTATAACATAAAAGTATGTATAAAAGTTTAAAAATATATGATGTATGCTCTTTTTATGCTCATAATGAATATATAGGATAAATATATAATTAACGTTAAATAGTTATAAATAATAATAAATTGATAATGTTTATTGATTGGTATTATATATAAAGATCATTATAATGATAATAAATATTTTTTAGAGTTCATAAATGAATATAAATGGGTCATTTCCGGCTTTGATTTTAATGGGATACGCACCATATTTCATTCAACATAGCATAAAAATATTTTTATTTGCATAGTTTTTAATGTTTTTATGCTTGAATATGGTAGGTATAGTTGTATTATAACATAAAAATATGCACAACATATATAAACATAACTATTTATGCTCTTTTTTTTAGGTTAAAAATTCCCCATGATAAATAGATTTATTACATAAAATTGTTATAAATAATTGAATATTGATATGGTTTTTTGTATAAATAATTGTAAATTGATATCATATTGGATAATAGATAAATTTTGGAATTTTAAAATGGCGGTATATAGGGTAAATTGGGGTTTATTGTACTTTAATGTTTTCAATATTGTATGGAATATTCCCTATATTATTTTGTTTATATACAAACTTTTTAACGTTTTTGTTATTGATTATAGTTCATATAGATTTATTATAACATAAAAGTATGTATAAAAGTTTAAAAATATATGATTTATGCTCTTTTTATGCTCATAATGAATATATAGGATAAATATATAATTAACGTGAAATAGTTATAAATAATAATAAATTGATAATGTTTATTGATTGGTATTATATATAAAGATCATTATAATGATAATAAATATTTTTCAGAGTTCATAAATGAATATAAATGGGTCATTTCCGGCTTTGATTTTAATGGGATACGCACCATATTTCATTCAACATAGCATAAAAATATTTTTATTTGCATAGTTTTTAATGTTTTTATGCTTGAATATGGTAGGTATAGTTGTATTATAACATAAAAATATGCACAACATATATAAACATAACTATTTATGCTCTTTTTTTAGGTTAAAAATTCCCCATGATAAATAGATTTATTACATAAAATTGTTATAAATAATTGAATATTGATATGGTTTTTTGTATAAATAATTGTAAATTGATATCATATTGGATAATAGATAAATTTTGGAATTTTAAAATGGCGGTATATAGGGTAAATTGGGGTTTATTGTACTTTAATGTTTTCAATATTGTATGGAATATTCCCTATATTATTTTGTTTATATACAAACTTTTTAACGTTTTTGTTATTGATTATAGTTCATATAGATTTATTATAACATAAAAGTATGTATAAAAGTTTAAAAATATATGATTTATGCTCTTTTTATGCTCATAATGAATATATAGGATAAATATATAATTAACGTTAAATAGTTATAAATAATAATAAATTGATAATGTTTATTGATTGGTATTATATATAAAGATCATTATAATGATAATAAATATTTTTTAGAGTTCATAAATGAATATAAATGGGTCATTTCCGGCTTTGATTTTAATGGGATACGCACCATATTTCATTCAACATAGCATAAAAATATTTTTATTTGCATAGTTTTTAATGTTTTTATGCTTGAATATGGTAGGTATAGTTGTATTACAACATAAAAATATGCACAACATATATAAACATAACTATTTATGCTCTTATTTTTAGGTTAAAAATTCCCCATGATAAATAGATTTATTACATAAAATTGTTATAAATAATTGAATATTGATATGGTTTTTTGTATAAATAATTGTAAATTGATATCATATTGGATAATAGATAAATTTTGGAATTTTAAAATGGCGGTATATAGGGTAAATTGGGGTTTATTGTACTTTTATGTTTTCAATATTGTATGGACTATTCCCTATATTATTTTGTTTATATACAAACTTTTTAACGTTTTTGTTATTGATTATAGTTCATATAGATTTATTATAACATAAAAGTATGTATAAAAGTTTAAAAATATATGATTTATGCTCTTTTTATGCTCATAATGAATATATAGGATAAATATATAATTAACGTTAAATAGTTATAAATAATAATAAATTGATAATGTTTATTGATTGGTATTATATATAAAGATCATTATAATGATAATAAATATTTTTTAGAGTTCATAAATGAATATAAGTGGGTCATTTCCGGCTTTGATTTTAATGGGATACGCACCATATTTCATTCAACATAGCATAAAAATATTTTTATTTGCATAGTTTTTAATGTTTTTATGCTTGAATATGGTAGGTATCAAGCATACCATATTATAACATAAAAATATGCACAACATATATAAACATAACTATTTATGCTCTTTTTTTTAGGTTAAAAATTCCCCATGATAAATAGATTTATTACATAAAATTGTTATAAATAATTGAATATTGATATGGTTTTTTGTATAAATAATTGTAAATTGATATCATATTGGATAATAGATAAATTTTGGAATTTTAAAATGGCGGTATATAGGGTAAATTGGGGTTTATTGTACTTTAATGTTTTCAATATTGTATGGAATATTCCCTATATTATTTTGTTTATATACAAACTTTTTAACGTTTTTGTTATTGATTATAGTTCATATAGATTTATTATAACATAAAAGTATGTATAAAAGTTTAAAAATATATGATTTATGCTCTTTTTATGCTCATAATGAATATATAGGATAAATATATAATTAACGTTAAATAGTTATTAATAATAATAAATTGATAATGTTTATTGATTGGTATTATATATTTATAAAGATCATTATAATGATAATAAATATTTTTTAGAGTTCATAAATGAATATAAATGGGTCATTTCCGGCTTTGATTTTAATGGGATACGCACCATATTTCATTCAACATAGCATAAAAATATTTTTATTTGCATAGTTTTTAATGTTTTTATGCTTGAATATGGTAGGTATAGTTGTATTATAACATAAAAATATGCACAACATATATAAACATAACTATTTATGCTCTTTTTTTAGGTTAAAAATTACCCATGATAAATAGATTTATTACATAAAATTGTTATAAATAATTGAATATTGATATGGTTTTTTGTATAAATAATTGTAAATTGATATCATATTGGATAATAGATAAATTTTGAAATTTTAAAATGGCGGTATATAGGGTAAATTGGGGTTTATTGTACTTTAATGTTTTCAATATTGTATGGAATATTCCCTATATTATTTTGTTTATATACAAACTTTTTAACGTTTTTGTTATTGATTATAGTTCATATAGATTTATTATAACATAAAAGTATGTATAAAAGTTTAAAAATATATGATTTATGCTCTTTTTATGCTCATAATGAATATATAGGATAAATATATAATTAACGTTAAATAGTTATAAATAATAATAAATTGATAATGTTTATTGATTGGTATTATATATAAAGATCATTATAATGATAATAAATATTTTTTAGAGTTCATAAATGAATATAAATGGGTCATTTCCGGCTTTGATTTTAATGGGATACGCACCATATTTCATTCAACATAGCATAAAAATATTTTTATTTGCATAGTTTTTAATGTTTTTATGCTTGAATATGGTAGGTATAGTTGTATTATAACATAAAAATATGCACAACATATATAAACATAACTATTTATGCTCTTTTTTTTAGGTTAAAAATTCCCCATGATAAATAGATTTATTACATAAAATTGTTATAAATAATTGAATATTGATATGGTTTTTTGTATAAATAATTGTAAATTGATATCATATTGGATAATAGATAAATTTTGGAATTTTAAAATGGCGGTATATAGGGTAAATTGGGGTTTATTGTACTTTAATGTTTTCAATATTGTATGGAATATTCCCTATATTATTTTGTTTATATACAAACTTTTTAACGTTTTTGTTATTGATTATAGTTCATATGGATTTATTATAACATAAAAATATGTATAAAAGTTTAAAAATATATGATTTATGCTCTTTTTATGCTTATAATGAATATAAAGGATAAATATATAATTAACGTTAAATAGTTATAAATAATAATAAATTGATAATGTTTATTGATTGGTATTATATATAAAGATCATTATAATGATAATAAATATTTTTTAGAGTTCATAAATGAATATAAATGGGTCATTTCCGGCTTTGATTTTAATGGGATACGCACCATATTTCATTCAACATAGCATAAAAATATTTTTATTTGCATAGTTTTTAATGTTTTTATGCTTGAATATGGTAGGTATAGTTGTATTATAACATAAAAATATGCACAACATATATAAACATAACTATTTATGCTCTTTTTTTAGGTTAAAAATTCCCCATGATAAATAGATTTATTACATAAAATTGTTATAAATAATTGAATATTGATATGGTTTTTTGTATAAATAATTGTAAATTGATATCATATTGGATAATAGATAAATTTTGGAATTTTAAAATGGCGGTATATAGGGTAAATTGGGGTTTATTGTACTTTAATGTTTTCAATATTGTATGGAATATTCCCTATATTATTTTGTTTATATACAAACTTTTTAACGTTTTTGTTATTGATTATAGTTCATATAGATTTATTATAACATAAAAGTATGTATAAAAGTTTAAAAATATATGATTTATGCTCTTTTTATGCTCATAATGAATATATAGGATAAATATATAATTAACGTTAAATAGTTATAAATAATAATAAATTGATAATGTTTATTGATTGGTATTATATATAAAGATCATTATAATGATAATAAATATTTTTTAGAGTTCATAAATGAATATAAATGGGTCATTTCCGGCTTTGATTTTAATGGGATACGCACCATATTTCATTCAACATAGCATAAAAATATTTTTATTTGCATAGTTTTTAATGTTTTTATGCTTGAATATGGTAGGTATAGTTGTATTATAACATAAAAATATGCACAACATATATAAACATAACTATTTATGCTCTTTTTTTTAGGTTAAAAATTCCCCATGATAAATAGATTTATTACATAAAATTGTTATAAATAATTGAATATTGATATGGTTTTTTGTATAAATAATTGTAAATTGATATCATATTGGATAATAGATAAATTTTGGAATTTTAAAATGGCGGTATATAGGGTAAATTGGGGTTTATTGTACTTTAATGTTTTCAATATTGTATGGAATATTCCCTATATTATTTTGTTTATATACAAACTTTTTAACGTTTTTGTTATTGATTATAGTTCATATAGATTTATTATAACATAAAAGTATGTATAAAAGTTTAAAAATTTATGATTTATGCTCTTTTTATGCTCATAATGAATATGTAGGATAAATATATAATTAACGTTAAATAGTTATAAATAATAATAAATTGATAATGTTTATTGATTGGTATTATATATAAAGATCATTATAATGATAATAAATATTTTTTAGAGTTCATAAACGAATATAAATGGGTCATTTCCGGCTTTGATTTTAATGGGATACGCACCATATTTCATTCAACATAGCATAAAAATATTTTTATTTGCATAGTTTTTAATGTTTTTATGCTTGAATATGGTAGGTATAGTTGTATTATAACATAAAAATATGCACAACATATATAAACATAACTATTTATGCTCTTTTTTTTAGGTTAAAAATTCCCCTTGATAAATAGATTTATTACATAAAATTGTTATAAATAATTGAATATTAATATGGTTTTTTGTATAAATAATTGTAAATTGATATCATATTGGATAATAGATAAATTTTGGAATTTTAAAATGGCGGTATATAGGGTAAATTGGGGTTTATTGTACTTTAATGTTTTCAATATTGTATGGAATATTCCCTATATTATTTTGTTTATATACAAACTTTTTAACGTTTTTGTTATTGATTATAGTTCATATAGATTTATTATAACATAAAAGTATGTATAAAAGTTTAAAAATATATGATTTATGCTCTTTTTATGCTCATAATGAATATATAGGATAAATATATAATTAACGTTAAATAGTTATAAATAATAATAAATTGATAATGTTTATTGATTGGTATTATATATAAAGATCATTATAATGATAATAAATATTTTTTAGAGTTCATAAATGAATATAAATGGGTCATTTCCGGCTTTGATTTTAATGGGATACGCACCATATTTCATTCAACATAGCATAAAAATATTTTTATTTGCATAGTTTTTAATGTTTTTATGCTTGAATATGGTAGGTATAGTTGTATTATAACATAAAAATATGCACAACATATATAAACATAACTATTTATGCTCTTTTTTTTAGGTTAAAAATTCCCCATGATAAATAGATTTATTACATAAAATTGTTATAAATAATTGAATATTAATATGGTTTTTTGTATAAATAATTGTAAATTGATATCATATTGGATAATAGATAAATTTTGGAATTTTAAAATGGCGGTATATAGGGTAAATTAGGGTTTATTGTACTTTAATGTTTTCAATATTGTATGGAATATTCCCTATATTATTTTGTTTATATACAAACTTTTTAACGTTTTTGTTATTGATTATAGTTCATATAGATTTATTATAACATAAAAGTATGTATAAAAGTTTAAAAATATATGATTTATGCTCTTTTTATGCTCATAATGAATATATAGGATAAATATATAATTAACGTTAAATAGTTATAAATAATAATAAATTGATAATGTTTATTGATTAGTATTATATATAAAGATCATTATAATGATAATAAATATTTTTTAGAGTTCATAAATGAATATAAATGGGTCATTTCCGGCTTTGATTTTAATGGGATACGCACCATATTTCATTCAACATAGCATAAAAATATTTTTATTTGCATAGTTTTTAATGTTTTTATGCTTGAATATGGTAGGTATAGTTGTATTATAACATAAAAATATGCAAAACATATATAAACATAACTATTTATGCTCTTTTTTTTAGGTTAAAAATTTCCCATGATAAATAGATTTATTACATAAAATTGTTATAAATAATTGAATAAGGATATGGTTTTTTGTATAAATAATTGTAAATTGATATCATATTGGATAATAGATAAATTTTGGAATTTTAAAATGGCGGTATATAGGGTAAATTGGGGTTTATTGTACTTTAATGTTTTCAATATTGTATGGAATATTCCCTATATTATTTTGTTTATATACAAACTTTTTAACGTTTTTGTTATTGATTATAGTTCATATAGATTTATTATAACATAAAAGTATGTATAAAAGTTTAAAAATATATGATTTATGCTCTTTTTATGCTCATAATGAATATATAGGATAAATATATAATTAACGTTAAATAGTTATAAATAATAATAAATTGATAATGTTTATTGATTGGTATTATATATAAAGATCATTATAATGATAATAAATATTTTTTAGAGTTCATAAACGAATATAAATGGGTCATTTCCGGCTTTGATTTTAATGGGATACGCACCATATTTCATTCAACATAGCATAAAAATATTTTTATTTGCATAGTTTTTAATGCTTTTTCGTTTTTATGCTTGAATATGGTAGGTATAGTTGTATTATAACATAAAAATATGCAAAACATATATAAACATAACTATTTATGCTCTTTTTTTTAGGTTAAAAATTCCCCATGATAAATAGATTTATTACATAAAATTGTTATAAATAATTGAATATTAATATGGTTTTTTGTATAAATAATTGTAAATTGATATCATATTGGATAATAGATAAATTTTGGAATTTTAAAATGGCGGTATATAGGGTAAATTGGGGTTTATTGTACTTTAATGTTTTCAATATTGTATGGAATATTCCCTATATTATTTTGTTTATATACAAACTTTTTAACGTTTTTGTTATTGATTATAGTTCATATAGATTTATTATAACATAAAAGTATGTATAAAAGTTTAAAAATATATGATTTATGCTCTTTTTATGCTCATAATGAATATATAGGATAAATATATAATTAACGTTAAATAGTTATAAATAATAATAAATTGATAATGTTTATTGATTGGTATTATATATAAAGATCATTATAATGATAATAAATATTTTTTAGAGTTCATAAACGAATATAAATGGGTCATTTCCGGCTTTGATTTTAATGGGATACGCACCATATTTCATTCAACATAGCATAAAAATATTTTTATTTGCATAGTTTTTAATGTTTTTATGCTTGAATATGGTAGGTATAGTTGTATTATAACATAAAAATATGTACAACATATATAAACATAACTATTTATGATCTTTTTTTTAGGTTAAAAATTCCCCATGATAAATAGATTTATTACATAAAATTGTTATAAATAATTGAATATTGATATGGTTTTTTGTATAAATAATTGTAAATTGATATCATATTGGATAATAGATAAATTTTGGAATTTTAAAATGGCGGTATATAGGGTAAATTGGGGTTTATTGTACTTTAATGTTTTCAATATTGTATGGAATATTCCCTATATTATTTTGTTTATATACAAACTTTTTAACGTTTTTGTTATTGATTATAGTTCATATAGATTTATTATAACATAAAAGTATGTATAAAAGTTTAAAAATATATGATTTATGCTCTTTTTATGCTCATAATGAATATATAGGATAAATATATAATTAACGTTAAATAGTTATAAATAATAATAAATTGATAATGTTTATTGATTGGTATTATATATAAAGATCATTATAATAATAATAAATATTTTTTAGAGTTCATAAACGAATATAAATGGGTCATTTCCGGCTTTGATTTTAATGGGATACGCACCATATTTCATTCAACATAGCATAAAAATATTTTTATTTGCATAGTTTTTAATGTTTTTATGCTTGAATATGGTAGGTATAGTTGTATTATAACATAAAAATATGCACAACATATATAAACATAACTATTTATGCTCTTTTTTTTAGGTTAAAAATTCCCCATGATAAATAGATTTATTACATAAAATTGTTATAAATAATTGAATATTAATATGGTTTTTTGTATAAATAATTGTAAATTGATATCATATTGGATAATAGATAAATTTTGGAATTTTAAAATGGCGGTATATAGGGTAAATTGGGGTTTATTGTACTTTAATGTTTTCAATATTGTATGGAATATTCCCTATATTATTTTGTTTATATACAAACTTTTTAACGTTTTTGTTATTGATTATAGTTCATATAGATTTATTATAACATAAAAGTATGTATAAAAGTTTAAAAATATATGATTTATGCTCTTTTTATGCTCATAATGAATATATAGGATAAATATATAATTAACGTTAAATAGTTATAAATAATAATAAATTGATAATGTTTATTGATTAGTATTATATATAAAGATCATTATAATGATAATAAATATTTTTTAGAGTTCATAAATGAATATAAATGGGTCATTTCCGGCTTTGATTTTAATGGGATACGCACCATATTTCATTCAACATAGCATAAAAATATTTTTATTTGCATAGTTTTTAATGCTTTTTCGTTTTTATGCTTGAATATGGTAGGCATAGTTGTATTATAACATAAAAATATGCACAACATATATAAACATAACTATTTATGCTCTTTTTTTTAGGTTAAAAATTCCCCATGATAAATAGATTTATTACATAAAATTGTTATAAATAATTGAATATTGATATGGTTTTTTGTATAAATAATTGTAAATTGATATCATATTGGATAATAGATAAATTTTGGAATTTTAAAATGGCGGTATATAGGGTAAATTGGGGTTTATTGTACTTTAATGTTTTCAATATTGTATGGAATATTCCCTATATTATTTTGTTTATATACAAACTTTTTAACGTTTTTGTTATTGATTATAGTTCATATAGATTTATTATAACATAAAAGTATGTATAAAAGTTTAAAAATATATGATTTATGCTCTTTTTATGCTCATAATGAATATATAGGATAAATATATAATTAACGTTAAATAGTTATAAATAATAATAAATTGATAATGTTTATTGATTGGTATTATATATAAAGATCATTATAATGATAATAAATATTTTTTAGAGTTCATAAATGAATATAAATGGGTCATTTCCGGCTTTGATTTTAATGGGATACGCACCATATTTCATTCAACATAGCATAAAAATATTTTTATTTGCATAGTTTTTAATGTTTTTATGCTTGAATATGGTAGGTATAGTTGTATTATAACATAAAAATATGCAAAACATATATAAACATAACTATTTATGCTCTTTTTTTTAGGTTAAAAATTCCCCATGATAAATAGATTTATTACATAAAATTGTTATAAATAATTGAATATTAATATGGTTTTTTGTATAAATAATTGTAAATTGATATCATATTGGATAATAGATAAATTTTGGAATTTTAAAATGGCGGTATATAGGGTAAATTGGGGTTTATTGTACTTTAATGTTTTCAATATTGTATGGAATATTCCCTATATTATTTTGTTTATATACAAACTTTTTAACGTTTTTGTTATTGATTATAGTTCATATAGATTTATTATAACATAAAAGTATGTATAAAAGTTTAAAAATATATGATTTATGCTCTTTTTATGCTCATAATGAATATATAGGATAAATATATAATTAACGTTAAATAGTTATAAATAATAATAAATTGATAATGTTTATTGATTGGTATTATATATAAAGATCATTATAATGATAATAAATATTTTTTAGAGTTCATAAACGAATATAAATGGGTCATTTCCGGCTTTGATTTTAATGGGATACGCACCATATTTCATTCAACATAGCATAAAAATATTTTTATTTGCATAGTTTTTAATGTTTTTATGCTTGAATATGGTAGGTATAGTTGTATTATAACATAAAAATATGTACAACATATATAAACATAACTATTTATGATCTTTTTTTTAGGTTAAAAATTCCCCATGATAAATAGATTTATTACATAAAATTGTTATAAATAATTGAATATTGATATGGTTTTTTGTATAAATAATTGTAAATTGATATCATATTGGATAATAGATAAATTTTGGAATTTTAAAATGGCGGTATATAGGGTAAATTGGGGTTTATTGTACTTTAATGTTTTCAATATTGTATGGAATATTCCCTATATTATTTTGTTTATATACAAACTTTTTAACGTTTTTGTTATTGATTATAGTTCATATAGATTTATTATAACATAAAAGTATGTATAAAAGTTTAAAAATATATGATTTATGCTCTTTTTATGCTCATAATGAATATATAGGATAAATATATAATTAACGTTAAATAGTTATAAATAATAATAAATTGATAATGTTTATTGATTGGTATTATATATAAAGATCATTATAATAATAATAAATATTTTTTAGAGTTCATAAACGAATATAAATGGGTCATTTCCGGCTTTGATTTTAATGGGATACGCACCATATTACGCACCGCATCATTCAACATAGCATAAAAATATTTTTATTTGCATAGTTTTTAATGTTTTTATGCTTGAATATGGTAGGTAAAGTTGTATTATAACATAAAAATATGTACAACATATATAAACATAACTATTTATGCTCTTTTTTTTAGGTTAAAAATTCCCCATGATAAATAGATTTATTACATAAAATTGTTATAAATAATTGAATATTGATATGGTTTTTTGTATAAATAATTGTAAATTGATATCATATTGGATAATAGATAAATTTTGGAATTTTAAAATGGCGGTATATAGGGTAAATTGGGGTTTATTGTACTTTAATGTTTTCAATATTGTATGGAATATTCCCTATATTATTTTGTTTATATACAAACTTTTTAACGTTTTTGTTATTGATTATAGTTCATATAGATTTATTATAACATAAAAGTATGTATAAAAGTTTAAAAATATATGATTTATGCTCTTTTTATGCTCATAATGAATATATAGGATAAATATATAATTAACGTTAAATAGTTATAAATAATAATAAATTGATAATGTTTATTGATTGGTATTATATATAAAGATCATTATAATGATAATAAATATTTTTTAGAGTTCATAAATGAATATAAATGGGTCATTTCCGGCTTTGATTTTAATGGGATACGCACCATATTTCATTCAACATAGCATAAAAATATTTTTATTTGCATAGTTTTTAATGTTTTTATGCTTGAATATGGTAGGTATAGTTGTATTATAACATAAAAATATGCACAACATATATAAACATAACTATTTATGCTCTTTTTTTTAGGTTAAAAATTCCCCATGATAAATAGATTTATTACATAAAATTGTTATAAATAATTGAATATTGATATGGTTTTTTGTATAAATAATTGTAAATTGATATCATATTGGATAATAGATAAATTTTGGAATTTTAAAATGGCGGTATATAGGGTAAATTGCGGTTTATTGTACTTTAATGTTTTCAATATTGTATGGAATATTCCCTATATTATTTTGTTTATATACAAACTTTTTAACGTTTTTGTTATTGATTATAGTTCATATAGATTTATTATAACATAAAAGTATGTATAAAAGTTTAAAAATATATGATTTATGCTCTTTTTATGCTCATAATGAATATATAGGATAAATATATAATTAACGTTAAATAGTTATAAATAATAATAAATTGATAATGTTTATTGATTGGTATTATATATTTATAAAGATCATAATAATGATAATAAATATTTTTTAGAGTTCATAAACGAATATAAATGGGTCATTTCCGGCTTTGATTTTAATGGGATACGCACCATATTTCATTCAACATAGCATAAAAATATTTTTATTTGCATAGTTTTTAATGTTTTTATGCTTGAATATGGTAGGTATAGTTGTATTATAACATAAAAATATGCACAACATATATAAACATAACTATTTATGCTCTTTTTTTAGGTTAAAAATTCCCCATGATAAATAGATTTATTACATAAAATTGTTATAAATAATTGAATATTGATATGGTTTTTTGTATAAATAATTGTAAATTGATATCATATTGGATAATAGATAAATTTTGGAATTTTAAAATGGCGGTATATAGGGTAAATTGGGGTTTATTGTACTTTACCCGCGGTCTACACTATGCAAATTCACTGATATTTTCTATCATGATAATTTATGAATGTATGTGTATTTTTCAATGTATTGTTAAAAATGTTTGCGTCAAATATCGTGTCTGGGCATTTTACTATCATGATAATTATTTTGAAATGTCAATGTTTTAACGTCAAAATAATATATTTTTTTACATTTATTTTATTTAATTTGCTTAACCGTAACCTAGTCACCGTTTTTCGGTACAAATCAATTAATTTAACTGTATTTTCTGTGAAAACTGCGACATATTTATTAAATAATACAAAAATCGAATGCAAATGAAAGGATTTTTCAGTTTCCATTCAAATGGTTGATATAGCCAATACGTCTTTACTGCAAAATTAAAATTTATAATGAGGAAATCTAACCTCAAAACTTGACATTTCGTAATAATTTCATGATAATTTTTCGCGAAATAGCCTCCTAATAATTTGCTGATAGTGTCAAAATTTGTATAATATACTCACATATACAATGACAAATTTGATATCATGATAGAAAATATCAGTGGATTTGCATAGTGTAGACGGCGGGTTAATGTTTTCAATATTGTATGGAATATTCCCTATATTATTTTGTTTATATACAAACTTTTTAACGTTTTTGTTATTGATTATAGTTCATATAGATTTATTATAACATAAAAGTATGTATAAAAGTTTAAAAATATATGATTTATGCTCTTTTTATGCTCATAATGAATATATAGGATAAATATATAATTAACGTGAAATAGTTATAAATAATAATAAATTGATAATGTTTATTGATTGGTATTATATATAAAGATCATTATAATGATAATAAATATTTTTCAGAGTTCATAAATGAATATAAATGGGTCATTTCCGGCTTTGATTTTAATGGGATACGCACCATATTTCATTCAACATAGCATAAAAATATTTTTATTTGCATAGTTTTTAATGTTTTTATGCTTGAATATGGTAGGTATAGTTGTATTATAACATAAAAATATGCACAACATATATAAACATAACTATTTATGCTCTTTTTTTTAGGTTAAAAATTCCCCTTGATAAATAGATTTATTACATAAAATTGTTATAAATAATTGAATATTAATATGGTTTTTTGTATAAATAATTGTAAATTGATATCATATTGGATAATAGATAAATTTTGGAATTTTAAAATGGCGGTATATAGGGTAAATTGGGGTTTATTGTACTTTAATGTTTTCAATATTGTATGGAATATTCCCTATATTATTTTGTTTATATACAAACTTTTTAACGTTTTTGTTATTGATTATAGTTCATATAGATTTATTATAACATAAAAGTATGTATAAAAGTTTAAAAATATATGATTTATGCTCTTTTTATGCTCATAATGAATATATAGGATAAATATATAATTAACGTTAAATAGTTATAAATAATAATAAATTGATAATGTTTATTGATTAGTATTATATATAAAGATCATTATAATGATAATAAATATTTTTTAGAGTTCATAAATGAATATAAATGGGTCATTTCCGGCTTTGATTTTAATGGGATACGCACCATATTTCATTCAACATAGCATACAAATATTTTTATTTGCATAGTTTTTAATGTTTTTATGCTTGAATATGGTAGGTATAGTTGTATTATAACATAAAAATATGCACAACATATATAAACATAACTATTTATGCTCTTTTTTTTAGGTTAAAAATTTCCCATGATAAATAGATTTATTACATAAAATTGTTATAAATAATTGAATATTGATATGGTTTTTTGTATAAATAATTGTAAATTGATATCATATTGGATAATAGATAAATTTTGGAATTTTAAAATGGCGGTATATAGGGTAAATTGGGGTTTATTGTACTTTAATGTTTTCAATATTGTATGGAATATTCCCTATATTATTTTGTTTATATACAAACTTTTTAACGTTTTTGTTATTGATTATAGTTCATATAGATTTATTATAACATAAAAGTATGTATAAAAGTTTAAAAATATATGATTTATGCTCTTTTTATGCTCATAATGAATATATAGGATAAATATATAATTAACGTTAAATAGTTATAAATAATAATAAATTGATAATGTTTATTGATTGGTATTATATATAAAGATCATTATAATGATAATAAATATTTTTTAGAGTTCATAAATGAATATAAATGGGTCATTTCCGGCTTTGATTTTAATGGGATACGCACCATATTTCATTCAACATAGCATAAAAATATTTTTATTTGCATAGTTTTTAATGTTTTTATGCTTGAATATGGTAGGTATAGTTGTATTATAACATAAAAATATGCACAACATATATAAACATAACTATTTATGCTCTTTTTTTTAGGTTAAAAATTCCCCATGATAAATAGATTTATTACATAAAATTGTTATAAATAATTGAATATTAATATGGTTTTTTGTATAAATAATTGTAAATTGATATCATATTGGATAATAGATAAATTTTGGAATTTTAAAATGGCGGTATATAGGGTAAATTGGGGTTTATTGTACTTTAATGTTTTCAATATTGTATGGAATATTCCCTATATTATTTTGTTTATATACAAACTTTTTAACGTTTTTGTTATTGATTATAGTTCATATAGATTTATTATAACATAAAAGTATGTATAAAAGTTTAAAAATATATGATTTATGCTCATAATGAATATATAGGATAAATATATAATTAACGTTAAATAGTTATAAATAATAATAAATTGATAATGTTTATTGATTAGTATTATATATAAAGATCATTATAATGATAATAAATATTTTTTAGAGTTCATAAATGAATATAAATGGGTCATTTCCGGCTTTGATTTTAATGGGATACGCACCATATTTCATTCAACATAGCATAAAAATATTTTTATTTGCATAGTTTTTAATGTTTTTATGCTTGAATATGGTAGGTATAGTTGTATTATAACATAAAAATATGCACAACATATATAAACATAACTATTTATGCTCTTTTTTTTAGGTTAAAAATTCCCCATGATAAATAGATTTATTACATAAAATTGTTATAAATAATTGAATATTGATATGGTTTTTTGTATAAATAATTGTAAATTGATATCATATTGGATAATAGATAAATTTTGGAATTTTAAAATGGCGGTATATAGGGTAAATTGGGGTTTATTGTACTTTAATGTTTTCAATATTGTATGGAATATTCCCTATATTATTTTTTTTATATACAAACTTTTTAACGTTTTTGTTATTGATTATAGTTCATATAGATTTATTATAACATAAAAGTATGTATAAAAGTTTAAAAATATATGATTTATGCTCTTTTTATGCTCATAATGAATATATAGGATAAATATATAATTAACGTGAAATAGTTATAAATAATAATAAATTGATAATGTTTATTGATTGGTATTATATATTTATAAAGATCATTATAATGATAATAAATATTTTTTAGAGTTCATAAACGAATATAAATGGGTCATTTCCGGCTTTGATTTTAATGGGATACGCACCATATTTCATTCAACATAGCATAAAAATATTTTTATTTGCATAGTTTTTAATGTTTTTATGCTTGAATATGGTAGGTATAGTTGTATTATAACATAAAAATATGCACAACATATATAAACATAACTATTTATGCTCTTTTTTTAGGGTAAAAATTCCCCATGATAAATAGATTTATTACATAAAATTGTTATAAATAATTGAATATTGATATGGTTTTTTGTATAAATAATTGTAAATTGATATCATATTGGATAATAGATAAATTTTGGAATTTTAAAATGGCGGTATATAGGGTAAATTGGGGTTTATTGTACTTTAATGTTTTCAATATTGTATGGAATATTCCCTATATTATTTTGTTTATATACAAACTTTTTAACGTTTTTGTTATTGATTATAGTTCATATAGATTTATTATAACATAAAAGTATGTATAAAAGTTTAAAAATATATGATTTATGCTCTTTTTATGCTCATAATGAATATATAGGATAAATATATAATTAACGTTAAATAGTTATAAATAATAATAAATTGATAATGTTTATTGATTGGTATTATATATAAAGATCATTATAATGATAATAAATATTTTTTAGAGTTCATAAATGAATATAAATGGGTCATTTCCGGCTTTGATTTTAATGGGATACGCACCATATTTCATTCAACATAGCATAAAAATATTTTTATTTGCATAGTTTTTAATGTTTTTATGCTTGAATATGTTAGGTATAGTTGTATTATAACATAAAAATATGCACAACATATATAAACATAACTATTTATGATCTTTTTTTTAGGTTAAAAATTCCCCATGATAAATAGATTTATTACATAAAATTGTTATAAATAATTGAATATTGATATGGTTTTTTGTATAAATAATTGTAAATTGATATCATATTGGATAATAGATAAATTTTAGAATTTTAAAATGGCGGTATATAGGGTAAATTGGGGTTTATTGTACTTTAATGTTTTCAATATTGTATGGAATATTCCCTATATTATTTTGTTTATATACAAACTTTTTAACGTTTTTGTTATTGATTATAGTTCATATAGATTTATTATAACATAAAAGTATGTATAAAAGTTTAAAAATATATGATTTATGCTCTTTTTATGCTCATAATGAATATATAGGATAAATATATAATTAACGTTAAATAGTTATAAATAATAATAAATTGATAATGTTTATTGATTGGTATTATATATAAAGATCATTATAATGATAATAAATATTTTTTAGAGTTCATAAATGAATATAAATGGGTCATTTCCGGCTTTGATTTTAATGGGATACGCACCATATTTCATTCAACATAGCATAAAAATATTTTTATTTGCATAGTTTTTAATGTTTTTATGCTTGAATATGGTAGGTATAGTTGTATTATAACATAAAAATATACACAACATATATAAACATAACTATTTATGCTCTTTTTTTTAGGTTAAAAATTCCCCTTGATAAATAGATTTATTACATAAAATTGTTATAAATAATTGAATATTAATATGGTTTTTTGTATAAATAATTGTAAATTGATATCATATTGGATAATAGATAAATTTTGGAATTTTAAAATGGCGGTATATAGGGTAAATTGGGGTTTATTGTACTTTAATGTTTTCAATATCGTATGGAATATTCCCTATATTATTTTGTTTATATACAAACTTTTTAACGTTTTTGTTATTGATTATAGTTCATATAGATTTATTATAACATAAAAGTATGTATAAAAGTTTAAAAATATATGATTTATGCTCTTTTTATGCTCATAATGAATATATAGGATAAATATATAATTAACGTTAAATAGTTATAAATAATAATAAATTGATAATGTTTATTGATTAGTATTATATATAAAGATCATTATAATGATAATAAATATTTTTTAGAGTTCATAAATGAATATAAATGGGTCATTTCCGGCTTTGATTTTAATGGGATACGCACCATATTTCATTCAACATAGCATAAAAATATTTTTATTTGCATAGTTTTGAATGTTTTTATGCTTGAATATGGTAGGTATAGTTGTATTATAACATAAAAATATGCACAACATATATAAACATAACTATTTATGCTCTTTTTTTTAGGTTAAAAATTCCCCATGATAAATAGATTTATTACATAAAATTGTTATAAATAATTGAATATTGATATGGTTTTTTGTATAAATAATTGTAAATTGATATCATATTGGATAATAGATAAATTTTGGAATTTTAAAATGGCGGTATATAGGGTAAATTGGGGTTTATTGTACTTTAATGTTTTCAATATTGTATGGAATATTCCCTATATTATTTTGTTTATATACAAACTTTTTAACGTTTTTGTTATTGATTATAGTTCATATAGATTTATTATAACATAAAAGTATGTATAAAAGTTTAAAAATATATGATTTAGCTCTTTTTATGCTCATAATGAATATATAGGATAAATATATAATTAACGTTAAATAGTTATAAATAATAATAAATTGATAATGTTTATTGATTGGTATTATATATAAAGATCATTATAATGATAATAAATATTTTTTAGAGTTCATAAATGAATATAAATGGGTCATTTCCGGCTTTGATTTTAATGGGATACGCACCATATTTCATTCAACATAGCATAAAAATATTTTTATTTGCATAGTTTTTAATGTTTTTATGCTTGAATATGGTAGGTATAGTTGTATTATAACATAAAAATATGCACAACATATATAAACATAACTATTTATGCTCTTGTTTTTAGGTTAAAAATTCCCCATGATAAATAGATTTATTACATAAAATTGTTATAAATAATTGAATATTGATATGGTTTTTTGTATAAATAATTGTAAATTGATATCATATTGGATAATAGATAAATTTTGGAATTTTAAAATGGCGGTATATAGGGTAAATTGGGGTTTATTGTACTTTAATGTTTTCAATATTGTATGGAATATTCCCTATATTATTTTGTTTATATACAAACTTTTTAACGTTTTTGTTATTGATTATAGTTCATATAGATTTATTATAACATAAAAGTATGTATAAAAGTTTAAAAATATATGATTTATGCTCTTTTTATGCTCATAATGAATATATAGGATAAATATATAATTAACGTTAAATAGTTATAAATAATAATAAATTGATAATGTTTATTGATTGGTATTATATATAAAGATCATTATAATGATAATAAATATTTTTTAGAGTTCATAAATGAATATAAATGGGTCATTTCCGGCTTTGATTTTAATGGGATACGCACCATATTTCATTCAACATAGCATAAAAATATTTTTATTTGCATAGTTTTTAATGTTTTTATGCTTGAATATGGTAGGTATAGTTGTATTATAACATAAAAATATGCACAACATATATAAACATAACTATTTATGCTCTTTTTTTTAGGTTAAAAATTCCCCATGATAAATAGATTTATTACATAAAATTGTTATAAATAATTGAATATTGATATGGTTTTTTGTATAAATAATTGTAAATTGATATCATATTGGATAATAGATAAATTTTGGAATTTTAAAATGGCGGTATATAGGGTAAATTGGGGTTTAATGTAGTTTAATGTTTGCAATATTGTATGGAATATTCCCTATATTATTTTGTTTATATACAAACTTTTTAACGTTTTTGTTACTGATTATAGTTCATACAGATTTATTATAACATAAAAGTATGTAAAAAAGTTTAAAAATATATGATTTATGCTCTTTTTATGCTCATAATGAATATATAGGATAAATATATAATTAACGTTAAATAGTTATAAATAATAATAAATTGATAATGTTTATTGATTGGTATTATATATAAAGATCATTATAATGATAATAAATATTTTTTAGAGTTCATAAATGAATATAAATGGGTCATTTCCGGCTTTGATTTTAATGGGATACGCACCATATTTCATTCAACATAGCATAAAAATATTTTTATTTGCATAGTTTTTAATGTTTTTATGCTTGAATATGGTAGGTATACTTGTATTATAACATAAAAATATGCACAACATATATAAACATAACTATTTATGCTCTTTTTTTTAGGTTAAAAATTCCCCATGATAAATAGATTTATTACATAAAATTGTTATAAATAATTGAATATTGATATGGTTTTTTGTATAAATAATTGTAAATTGATATCATATTGGATAATAGATAAATTTTGGAATTTTAAAATGGCGGTATATACGGTAAATTGGGGTTTAATGTAGTTTAATGTTTGCAATATTGTATGGAATATTCCCTATATTATTTTGTTTATATACAAACTATTTAACGTTTTTGTTACTGATTATAGTTCATACAGATTTATTATAACATAAAAGTATGTAAAAAAGTTTAAAAATATATGATTTATGCTCTTTTTATGCTCATAATGAATATATAGGATAAATATATAATTAACGTTAAATAGTTATAAATAATAATAAATTGATAATGTTTATTGATTGGTATTATATATAAAGATCATTATAATGATAATAAATATTTTTTAGAGTTCATAAATGAATATAAATGGGTCATTTCCGGCTTTGATTTTAATGGGATACGCACCATATTTCATTCAACATAGCATAAAAATATTTTTATTTGCATAGTTTTTAATGTTTTTATGCTTGAATATGGTAGGTATAGTTGTATTATAACATAAAAATATGCACAACATATATAAACATAACTATTTCTGCTCTTTTTTTTAGGTTAAAAATTCCCCATGATAAATAGATTTATTAAATTAAAAAAAATAAAATATTCAATATAATTTTCAATAAAAATGTTATAAATAATTGAATATTGATATGGTTTTTTGTATAAATAATTGTAAATTGATATCATATTGGATAATAGATAAATTTTGGAATTTTAAAATGGCGGTATATAGGGTAAATTGGGGTTTATTGTACTTTAATGTTTTCAATATTGTATGGAATATTCCCTATATTATTTTGTTTATATACAAACTTTTTAACGTTTTTGTTATTGATTATAGTTCATATAGATTTATTATAACATAAAAGTATGTATAAAAGTTTAAAAATATATGATTTATGCTCTTTTTATGCTCATAATGAATATATAGGATAAATATATAATTAACGTGAAATAGTTATAAATAATAATAAATTGATAATGTTTATTGATTGGTATTATATATAAAGATCATTATAATGATAATAAATATTTTTCAGAGTTCATAAATGAATATAAATGGGTCATTTCCGGCTTTGATTTTAATGGGATACGCACCATATTTCATTCAACACAGTGTTGGGCGTGTAAATTACACGAGGTTATTTACATGGTTTTTTACATGTAAAAAACGTGTAATTTACAGAAGGTTATTTTTTACATTCTGTATGTAAAAAATGATTTTAATGTAAAAAAACATTTTTTTTGTAGTTGACGCGCCATCTCTTATCAAATCTTAATCTTACTTGAGTACCATCTGTTAAAAATTCTTCTTACTATTTTACGAATAGAATTTATGAACAGAAACCAATAGAAACTGTGTACAACTTTTTTTCGACTATATTACCGATTGGAAAACCAAAAATGCGATACTTATCGGGAAAAACAAATAATCAACCCGCCCAGATAAATATATTTAGTAAACGTCAAATACCATCGAATTATGCACTGAATCGTTGCATGAAAATTTACAATGTTGTTTTATAAATATATATAAGTTAAATATGTTTATTTTTAATATTAATTTAATCATTTTAATTATGTTATTCATTTTGGAACAGCTTTACCTTAGACATTTTGTCTATGCTAAAAAACGACGGTAGCCAATTTTAATAGCGGCAAAACTATAAACTAAGTGTTTGGTTCAAGTATTGGGCAAATATACATTACTAAATGACAACAAAATAATGTATTATTTGGGGTCAAGTATTTGCTAACTTCAATTTACAATACCTACTATGGTAATCAAAATAATTTTGTGTCTGCACTAATAAGAGACATCTATATTATATAAATAAAATATTTTTTCAGTTCGATAATAAAATTATTTTAATTATTATTATAATATAAAGATTATTTAAATTTTCAAACCAGATTTGTCTTTTATGTATTGTAAAATTAGATTATAAAATTTTATTAGTATTTGATGATATGCTCGAATATACTAAATGTAATGTAGTAAATATGAGCAGCTACTAGAAAGTTCATATCTAAAGTCCTATGGAGATATGATATAAGGGTTTTAGGCTAAGGTCCCGTTTTTCCGTCGTTTTTTAATATAGAATATTTGATACATATTGCTTGGTTTACTCTCTTGGTTTCTTCTTGGTTTATTATCGTGGATATTAATCTTATTGGTGCTAACTATCGAACTCAGTAATAGATGGTTCACGGATTTCTATTTGATGTGAAAAGTCATATTTAACTGCCTTTTCACTTAGAGTTCGTTACGTCTAGTAAGTATGTTTTTTTAAATTATTATTTTTTTAAATTTTATTTCATGTAACAAATATATCATTTAAAAATCCTCCATTATTTTCACCACATTATCAGAAAATTGTTCATACGGCGTACACATTCCTATTAATAAAATGCTGGTACCACTTTTGAACAATTAAATAAATTTTTATTTTTTTTATCCCATTCTCATTACATATATATATTACATAAATATATAAAACTTATTTTCTGTTTATAATTTAATATAATAATCTAATGTGTTATATAATATTATATAATATAATAACGAAAAAATATCAGTTATATAAAACAAATCAATTAATTGTATTAACACACAAATTTATTTATAAATGTTTATCATTATTTATATTAATATATTTTATTAATATATAAAACTTATTTTCTTAATATACAGAACTTACTTTCTGTTTATAATTTAATATATAATCTAATGTGTTATTAATAGCCGAGTTTCATGATACTAACTGATCCGGATCAAATCACATTTTCCATGCAAACCAAAGACACATTTTGAGCCAAAATGAAATTTGGATCAAAATGTGTCTTTGGTTTGCATGGAAAATGTGATTTGATCCGGATCACATAGTATCATGAAACGCGGCTAATATTATATAATATAATAATTAAAAAATTTCAGTTATGTAAAACAAATAAATTAATTGTATTACTATATATTATTTATAAATGTTTATCAATATTTTTGAATAAGTCTCACATAAAAAAATTATAATCTATTATTACAGAGAAAAATTAAAACAATGAAATTCTTAATATCTAGATTACATACTATCATGGTCATCTACAATATACCGAAATCGAAATATACTTGCTAAAATATATAGAAACATACTATAGTTTTTTATCCTTAAAAAAATCGATTCGATTGTTTTATCGATCAAACACTAATTTGAGAAAGTTTGTTAAATTAGAGGTTTTAAATATTTAATAATTTCAAGGCCATTCTTAATAGTTATTGGTGTTAAACTCTAAAAAAAATTAAAATTATTTATCATGAGGACTTTTCAAAGCATTACTATCAACATTATTTATCACACAACAATTTCTCGCGACAACACTTAATGTAGATAAAAAAAATATTCTCATGATCAATAAATTGATTTGCCTTTTAAGCTCACAAAATCTTTCTGATATATGGTAACAATCTATCTTAAAATATGAAAGATAATACGTATGATATTTGGATTTGAAATTTTTTGCAGCAGTTTCAAATTTAATAAAAGAAGTTAGTGTTATTAAGAGATTTCGAACGTGATATATTGCAAAAAGCTCTCTTGAAACAACCGATTACGGATAAAATTGTCACCAGAAACAAGGTGGTGCTATTTATTTACGAGACAACTCGCCCTCAATGAAACGCATATACACTGATGAAATGGTTGTCAATAGTGACAAGTTATTACTTGCAAATATATATATATATATATATATATATATATATATATATATATATATATATATATATATATATATATATATATATATATATATATATATATATATATATATATATATATATATATATATATATGTATATATATATATATATATTTATATATATATATATATATATAAATATATCTATACATGTATATATATATATATATATATATATATATATATATATATATATATATATATATATATATATATATATATATATATATATAGATCGATTATATATTATCATGATCATCTATTTCGAAATCGATTTGTGGTTGCTGTTGATTTAACGATATATATACATGTATTAGTTTTTTTGATCGTTCAAAAGCAAGGCGATTTCTAATTGATGTATGAATCAGACCCCAAGTTGAAAATGTACGTTCAAGTTGAGCTGTAGATGCTGGAATGTTCAATAATTTCAAAGCCAGCGTTGATAGTTGTTGATGTTTCTTATCCATCGATGCTGTACTCCAAAACAGGTCCTCCTTTAATATATTTTTTTCATATAACAACTCAAATAAGTTTCTCCGACTTTTAAATTCATGGAGACTTTCCAATCCGTTACCATTCAAATTCTTTAACATAAAGTTGTTTATTATGGTTATGTGTTCTTCAGTCAATAACTGGTTATCATAATTTGGATGCAAGTAATAACTCGTCAATGCATACATATTAAGAGCCATTTTTTTACGCGTGTTCAAACATTTCATCAGTGTATTTTTTCTGCTGTAATCTAAAATGGTAAGGAATTCTTCATCCCATTTAAAAGTTAACCATAAATTAGCTGCACGAGCGATAAACGTAGATAACTTTTGACAAATATTAGTTAATTCGCAAATTGGATCTAGAATTTGCTTCATAATTTTTATTTGATCTATAAATTGATCATCAAAAATTTTTGATGTGATACTTTGCTTTAAATATTTTGGGATATCATCTTCGATAATAACCCGTTTCATTGCGGTTATGTTGTTTAATAATGACTCTAGTGAATCTCGTTGATAACACCATCTTGTTTTAGGTGACAATTTTATTCGTGATCCTCCATGTTTCAAGAGAGCTTTTTCCAATATATAAGAGATTTTAAACTCTTAATAATACTGTTACTTCTTTTATTAAATTTGAATCAACAACATCTGCTGCAAATAAATTTCCAATGTGGCTGTTGCATGTAGAATGCCACAATATATGAGCCACGTCTTTCCCCATTCTTATCATGTTTCTAGCGTTATCGGACACCACTGCATACACATCTGAATTATAGTGTTTTTTTGCTAATTCAATAGATTCATACGTTACATCAGCGAGATGATCGGCTGTTTCAGTTTCAAGATCCCAAGCATTCACAAAAGCCCGATCGCCAGTTGCATTATGAAGCATAGTTACTACGGTTTTCGTATTATTCGATTTATTTTTCCATCCATCTATGAGCAAAACTGAATTAGTATCACGCAAATTTTTTGATTTTTTTAAGCATTCGGTATAAATTTCATCTAGTAGTGTGGTGGCAAGTAGTTTCCTATTCGGTATATATTGGGCATATGCTGGTCTCGGCTTTTTGATCATATTTTTAAAATGACTACTCTCTATCATATTAAAAGATATATTCGACCCGAAAAAGAACTTTGCGACAGCCAAATGTAAATGTTTTTCTTTTTCAGAAATCGAATCGATAAACTGTTTAATTGATTTATTTTTTTTCTTGTTTTTTAATAAATCCAAATTATTCTTTGGTTTATTTGCTACGACACTTGATTCATGATTTTTTTTGTCTTACACTACTCGAACTTGAACCTTCAGATAGAATTATTGTTGATAGAGAGCTAGTAAATTCATTGACAGTATCTTGTGATGAAATAATAGTATCTTGTGATATACTTTGACGTGCAAATTCAATCCCACCTTAATTATCATGTTTTAAATATTTTTAAGCTGAAAAGGTTCAAAATATTTAAAACATGATAATAAATATAAGTATTTTTTTAAATTTTTTTTGACTCGTATAATATCTAATTGAAGAACAAATACTTTTTTGTAATTTAAAAATAATATTGTGAAAAAACTTAAAATTGGCTGGTGATTTAACCGAGAGTACCACTAATTTTTTATTACGTTAACTATACTTCAGTAGGTGTAAGAGTATTATGTATGTGTGCGTAAATGAATGTGTCAGTATGTCGTGCGTATGAACAGGTAAGTACGGGTGTGAGTTTTAAATGTGTGGTAAGTGATTGTACGGACTCGAATACGCTATCTATCTCACAAACATATGAGTTTGTGGGTGTGTTGGTGTGTGTGTATATACACAAAAACACACATACTAACATACATACATACACTCATACATACATACATACATACATACACATACATAAACACACATACACAAATACACATACACAAACACACATACACACATTTACAAACACACATACACAAACACACATACAGAAATACACATACACAAACGCACATACGCATAAACACACACACATATACACATACATACATCCATACACACACAAACACACACACACATATTCACATGCATACATCCATACACAAACACACACACACACACACACAGAAACCCACACACACACAAACACACATACACACACAAACACACATACACATACATAAACACAAATACACAGCCACACATACACAAACACATATACACAAACACACACACACAACACACACACACACACACACACAATACACACATACACAACACACACATACACAACACACACATACACAACACACACATACACAACACACACACACACACACACACACACACACACACACACACACACACACACACACACACACACACACACACACACACACACACACACACACACACACACACACACACACACACACACACACACACACACACACACACACACACACACACACACACACACACACACACACACACACACACACACACACACACACACACACACACACACACACACACACACACACACACACACACACACACACACACACACACACACACACACACACACACACACACACACACACACACACACACACACACACACACACACACACACACACACACACACACACACACACACACACACACACACACACACACACACACACACACACACACACACACACACACACACACACACATGTGTTTGTGAGATAGAAAGCGTATTCCAATCCGTACAATCACTTACCACACATTTAACACTGACACCCGTACACACCTGTTCATACGAACGACATACTGACACATTTATTTACGCACACATACACATACTTGCACCTGATGTAGTGTAGTAAACCTAAACAAAATAAGTGGTACTATCGGTTAAATTACCAGCACACTTAAGTTTTTCCACAATCTCATTTTTAAATTCTATAAATTTTTTTTACTTCAATTAGATATTATTGGAGTAAATGAATTTATGAAAAATATTTATAGGTATTTATTATTCATGTTTTTACTAATTTGTGATTGAATGTGTTATAATATAAAAAATTATAAAAAATATATTTAATAATGGTTAGACCTAAAACAACGGATTTTAGAAAAGAAAAATTTTTATTAATAAAGAACATTAACAACAAATACATGGTAAAATGTAATATTTGTAAGAAAATTTTATCATTCCAGACTTATTACGCATCGGTAAGTTTTTCTTATATTTACAAATGATCCTATGAATAATTACCATTAAATTAATTTAAATAAAATTAGCAGTAAACGATGTAATGATCTAAAAACAAGTAACAATATAAGTTCAGGTGCGGAATCAGATCAATCAAGGTCCAGGTCAATAATTGAAACAGAAGAGATCGAAGTACTGGATATTTCTGTCTTTCCTCAGGAGGGTACAGTTATTGCCGAAGCAAATGAGGTATATATAAATATTAACCTTATTCATTTTTAAGAAAAAATGAATAAGGTAAATATTTATATTTATTATATATGTTTTAAATACTTTTAAACTTTTCAGCGCGATGAAGTTGAATTAGTACGTCAAAGTGCATCACAAGATATTATTATTTCGTCACAAGATGCTGTTATTTCATCACAAGATATGTCAATAAATTTACTAGCTCTCTATCAACAACAATTTTATCTGAAGGTTTTATCTGAAACTAAGACCAGCATATGCCAAATATATACCGAATCGTAAATGACTTGCCACCATACTACTTCATGAAATGTATGCCGAATGCTTAAAAATATCAAAAAATCTACGTGGTACTAGTTCAGTTTTACTCATAGATGGATGGAAAAATAAATCGAACAATACGAAAACTGTACTAACTATGCTTCATAATGCAACTGGCGATCGGGCTTTTGCTTGGCATCTTGAAACTGAACTAGAATGATCGTCTCGCTAATGGACGTGAATCTATTGAATTAGCGAGAAAACACTATAATTCAGTCAATCTGGTGTAACTAGATTCACTAGTCTTTTTGTTTTTAATTTGCGAATTAACTAATATTTGTAAAAAGTGTCCTACTTCTATCGCTGAAGCAGCTAATTTATGATTAACTTTTATGTGGGATGGAGAATTCCTTACCGTAAAAAAATGGCGTGATGTATGCATTGACAAGTTATTACTTGCATCCAAATTATGATAATCAGTTATTGGCTGAAGAACACATGACCAAACTAAACAGATTTATGTTGAAAAATTAAGATTGTACTGGAAAATCTATGAATTTGATAGCTGTTTCTTGTCAATCGATGATATACTCAAGAGCACTTGTCCATCGATGCTGTACTCCAAAAATATAATTTTTTCATACAACAAAACTGAAATAAATATTTTTAGGTTAGAATGGTTAAAAGGAATCTATTATAATTTACTCTACTTTAATAATGTTTAATCAGTTTCAACTATAATGAATTTAATTTAATTACATTTCTACCATTGCTTAAATATTGTACATTTCTGTAGATACTTAACATTTTAAGTGTCTTATATTAATCAAAAAAATTAATTATGATTTTGGTGTATGCATATATGCACTGTTGGTTTAACCGAGTAAGTTTCGTTTCCATTCCGTTAACTTTACACTCAACTTGTGCCAATATAAGTATGTGTACGTAAATGAGTGTGTTAGTGTATCGTTTGTATGAAGAGATGTGTACATGTACAAGTGTATGTGTGAAAAGTGAGAGTTCGCACTGAAATATGCATTCAATTAACAACGCACACACTCACATACACACACATACACACACACACACACTCAAACACACATACACACACTGAAACACACATACACATACCTACATATACACACACACACACTCAAACACACATACATACACAACTATGCACAAACATACATACACACCCACACACACACTCACACACACATACACACACACACACACACACACACACACACACACACACACACACACACACACACACACACACACACACACACACACACACATACACACACACACACACACACACACACACATACACAAACATATATACACAAACACACACACAAACACACATGCACAAACAAACACATACACTCAAACACGCATATACAAGCACACGCACAGTCAAACTAATGTGTTTGTGGGAAAGAAAGCGTATTCCTGTTCGTACACTCACTTACCATTCAACACTCACACACATACACACCTTTTCATACGCACGACATACTGACACATTCATTTACGCATACATACATATACTTGCACTTGCTGTAGTGTAGTTAACGTAATAAAAAGTACGTGGTACCCGCCACGTGTTAAACCTAAAGAACCAATATGAAAACATGCATAAACCTAAGTTATCTTATAAATCACTATAATTGCTGTCCGATCGGCATCAGTGCAATTGCCATTATAAAATGCCATTATAAATTGCTATAATAAAATGTATTCACAAAATCCGATCCCATCCACACTGCAATGTAAAGTGTCGTTACTGAAAGCAATGTTTCAGCTGTGGTAAAACATGTAACTGATATTTATAATCACAATCATTCAATGTAGTTGATACTGATTTAACAATATTAAACCTATTTGCCATCAACGTGGCACTGTTACGCCATAATTATTCCAATTTTACCAAACGTTCTCAAATTAAGGTTTGATTCTTTTCTATACATAATAAATCAATTGAGTACATTAAAATTAACTATATTATTAACATTAATTATGTTTATATCAACAATATATAAACATAATTAAATATTAATACAACTACAATAAATATTAATATTAAATAATTAAAAAAAATTTAAATGAATAAATTAAATATAAAAACAATTTATATAAAATGTTTTCCTTTATCCTTAGTTTTCCATATTCAAAACAAATGTGTTTCGCTCTAGCAATTTCCCATAGAGAAAATGTCAATCTACATCATCCGGTAAACAGCATGATTTTTTAGCAATATTGTTATTATGTTTCCTATATCGTTGCATTAAAAATGACTTATTGCTAAAAATAAAATAAAATAAAATTAATAAACAAAAAAATTATGTAAAATGTGCAATAAATATATTGTTTGAAATAAATTTTATCATTTTTAGCATATACATGATTCCAAATGATAAACTTGTTTCAAAAAAATGAAAAATATAATTAATCGATTTTCAACCGACCAACCGCTAGTAGTTTGGTTCTAGTTTCTAGTCTTTGCTCGACTCATAACTGCTCTTGCTATTTCTGACTTATAGTTAGAAGCAGTTATGCATAGTTTCCCCACTACGTGGCTAAGTGTCGAACCGTTCTGTATTTTCGTTCAAAACTTATTTTTTTAAGAATACAAATTTTCTTGTATCGACAGTTTCGACTCACAGCAAAGGTTTGCTAACAATTTTTGATAGACTATATACACATACAAAATCTTTATAGGTTAAGTTTTATTCATACAGGTTAACTATTGATTCTAATTGGTTTATATTTTTGATTTTCCCAATAGACTTATCATTTGATTAATATAGTAGTTTAGAAGAACATAGCTACCTGGTGTAATCAAGTGTATCTTAGAAATGTTTGTCAGCCAAAATGGCTGACAAACATTTCTAAGATACACTTTGCTACAATTATTCCTTTATATTTTTTTTTTTTCAGTTAACTGTTTAATTATAATTAAAATTATAATTAATGGATGTCACCTAAAATACAAAAATAAGTTTTTTTTAAAAATCCAAACAAATAAATCCAACTAAAAAATCATATGAGACAAAATCCAAAAACAATAAATCCAAAACGATGAAATCCAAATTTTTATTCATTTTCTTTTCTTTTAAGAAAATTTACGAACCGAATTCTGTTTTTGAGAGTTAGAAAATATGATGTTTAACCATCTTACTTAATCTTCATTGTTTTAAATGTAAAAAATAAGAAACAATAGTATTTTGAAGGTTTGGAAGTTTGGATTGTCTTTTGGATTTAGATTTTGGGATTCTGATGCACAACCATAATTAATTTGATTATATAATTCAGTTTATAATAAAACAAAAACATTCATTGATACATACTTTCTTTGCAAAATTGCAGCCACATCTTTAATAACCAGTGATGTTTTTAGGATAGCCATTCTTTCTAGAAACAGAGATAGAAACTCTTGCTGCAATACCCGCCGCCAATTTTATTACTCCAACTGTTAATTATTCCCCACAGTACAGCATTTACAAAAGCTAAGAGTGATTAATCGACGATTAAATCACTCTCACAAACACGATTAAAACACTTATACGACACGAACTAGAAATTAGTAATATCACATCACAATTATTATTTGTATTGAATTCACAATTGCATTGAATTCAATTAATTCATCGCACAACAAATTTTCTGTTTTGATTTGCACTTTGCACAACTTCATTTATACCGTTATTATGAGTTTCACAATTCTAGTTTACCCATTATACCGTACCTCGTATATACCCATTCGACCGGTAATTATATTGGGTATATATTCGACCGGTAATTATATTGGGTATATCGACCGATGAGTTTGTAAAATTTAACACTATACAAATTAAATAATTATATTAAATAGTAAATTGAAAAATGAACTAATAATTTATGCTGCGTAGGTAAATACCGTTCCTACTTAGTTATTTACCTAATATTTTTTAAAATTATGTAACACGAAAACCAACTGAAATATTCGTTCTTAAGTTTTATTAAGTTTTAAATTCCTTTCATATTGGTATTATAAAAACATAAGTTTTTTTAGTGAGAAAGAGAAAAACGATTCATTTAAATTATTCTAACATATACAAATTTTAACTAGTTTCATGCAAGTGACTGTCGTACATTATATTGGGAAGAATTACTCCTCTGATGGAGGAAATTATTGGTGACTACTAAGGAGGATTTCGTCCAAATCTGATCAAGTTTTTTCGTTGCAGATGATTATTTCCAAGTTATTCCTAGATTTTCAGCAAATCTAAGACTCGATCAATTGAGAGAGCCTATGGCATGCATTTGAATATTTAGGAATACCAAAGAAATACGTACATCTGTGTAAGATGACGTATGATGAAGAAATGACAGTAACACAGTCACAATGATATGTCAAGTTGAGAATAGGCTATCGAACGTTTGTAGATTTGTTCTGATGTTCGACAAGGAGATGCGCTGTACACTATACTTTTTAATATCATGTTGGAATACATTCTTCGTAAAAGTGAAACACCTCAAGATAATATTTTATTCTGACAATCCAATCATGTTTTGGATTAAGTGATAACTCAGTGAAAGAGATAATTGGTCTACTATAACAGTTATCAACTTTCGTTAGTCTCAAAATCAACGAATCCCAAATTAAGTATTTGAACTCTGTTTTAGAGAGCAAAACTTAAATATCACGTATGTGGTAAACCACACATTTGAAGTAGTGATATTTAAGTATCTTGGATCTCTCATTAGTATTACTCACGATAATAGTATGGGAGAGAATATCAAGGCTCACCTTACTGCTGGCAATCGGGCTTTATATCCTCTATGTTAACTTCTGAAACCAAGTATTTTGTAAATGCGAATAAGCTGAAATTGTACAGAGACCCGTTGTCATGTATGGTTGTAAGAGTTGTATTGGATGATGGATGAGTACGCAAGATGGCTTCTAACATTCGAGAGAAGAATTATGCGTGTAACATATATGGGCCAAAACGTGACGTTGGTGGTACGAGATTCACGAGATCAGAAATTTAATGCGAATTCCTAATATCGTACATTAAATTAAACGATAGTGAGTACGGGATCGGTAACGTTCTGTGTCGTAATCTGGGGCTAATGGTTCAACGATCTTTAAAAGAAGAACCGCCTTTCTGGAAGGAATGACGTTGAAGACGATAGCTCAACGGTGTATAAATTATATTTTGATATAAAATACATTTCATCGGTATAATAGATCAAAATGATCTATAGTATTGCTTATTGTTATTTGATGTTGCCCATAGAAAAGTTGTCGCTAGTGACTATGAGAATAATTACTTTTTAAACAATATTTTTGGGAATTCCCTTATTAAACACTGAGAGCGTCAACAAATATTTATGTTTGAACTTTGTGATTAAATGTGTTATAAAACATTATTTATAAAAATTATATTTAACAATGGTAAGACCTAAAGCAACCGATTTTAGAAAAGAAAAGTTTTTGTTAATAAAGAGCAATAATAAATACATGGTAAAATGTGACATTTGCGAGAAAATTTTATCAAATACCGCACATTCTAGACTTCTTACGCATCGGTAAGTTTTCCTTATACAAATGATCATATGAATAATTATCATTTAATTAATTAAAATAAAATCAACAGTAAACGATGTAATGATCAAAACAGTAGTAACAATAGAAGTTCAGGTGCGGAATTAGATCAATCAAGATCCAGGTCAATAATTGAAACAGAAGAGATTATCGAAGTGCTTTCTGTCGTTCCTCAGGAGGGCACAGTTATTGCCGAAGCAAATGAGGTATGTTTCGTTTCTAAACAAACCTTCTATAAAAACTTGTTATTAAAATATAATGGAAAACAAAATTAAGATTTTCCAGTCACACAATTTAAACAACCATAAGTAACATTGCGTGGAATAAAATGTTATAAAATAAAAAAATTTATACCGCCCAGGTGGCGCAGTGGTTAGTGCTACGGCAGTTGGAGCGAGAGGTACCGGGTTCGAATCCCGATAGGGGCAGGATGCAAAAGGGATTTTGCACCACTTGATTACGATCGGTGGTGTGAATGAACACAACTATGACCCCCTGTTGGAGTGCAGAATCCATGGGCCGACCCATCTTCCATGTCAGTACTATAAGCTGGCATGGAGCTATGCAATGTGCAGATGATTCTACGTAAATCGAACCTATAGCCGTACGTCCTCGATTTGGCTATAATAGTGTAAGGTAGGACGTAATAAGCGAACCGCGAAAGAGTTGGGAGTGCCTCGAGCCCCAAAACAGATTGTAAAGATAAAAAACAAACAAACAAATTTTTTTATAAATAATTCATCTTCAAATTTGTACACAATTCACAACAAAATATGTAAACATAATAATCTAGATTGGATATGGACACACAATTCAAAAAATATAATTTAATTTCCATCCTATAGTGCTAAATAAAATAAGTCTAAATTTTTTCATATACAAATTCATGCTTTTGCTTATGGTTGTTTGTATTATACGTATTAAATACATTTTAGTACACGCTGAGATTTGTTAGACGAAGTTCATTTTATTGTAATAAAAACAATGAAACTTTTTAGTTTTTCTACAATATATATTCCAATCTCAATTATATAAGTAGTCTCATTTTAACATTACCAGATGAACTAAAATGAAGAGTACATCTGATGGAGTAAGTTCGAATGTAGAATATATGCAATATATATAAATTGCAACTCCATTTTATAGTTCATTTTGCCACCGTTTTCAAATCTAAAATATCTTTACATAAATTATAAAAATATTTATATTTATTATCATGTTTTAAATATTTTTCAGCGCGGTGAGGTTGAATTTGCACGTCAAGGTACATCACAAGATATTATTTCGTCACAAGATACTATTATTTCATCACAAGATACTGTCAATGAATTTACTAGCTCTCTATCAACAATAATTCTATCTGAAGGTTCAAGTGTAAGTAGTATAAGCCAAAAAAATCATGAATCAAGTGTCGTAGCCAATAAACCAAAGAATAATTTGGATTTATTAAAAAACAAGCCAAAAAATAAATCAATTAAACAGTTTATCGATTCGATTTCTGAAAAAGAAAAACATTATTTACATTTGGCTGTCGCAAAGTTCTTTTTCGGGTCGAATATATCTTTTAATACGATAGAGAGTAGTCATTTTAAAAATATGATCGAAAAGCTAAGACCAGCATATGCCAAATATATACCTAATAGGAAACTACTTGCCACCACACTACTAGATGAAATTTATACCGAATGCTTAAAAAAATCAAAAAATTTGCGTGATACTAATTCAGTTTTGCTCATAGATGGATGGAAAAATAAATCGAATAATACGAAAACCATAGTAACTATGCTTCATAATGCAACTGGCGATCGGGCTTTTGTGAATGCTTGGGATCTTGAAACTGAAACAGCCGATCATCTCGCTGATGTAACGTATGAATCTATTGAATTAGCAAAAAAACACTATAATTCAGATGTGTATGCAGTGGTGTCCGATAACGCTAGTAACATGATAAGAATGGGGAAAGACGTGGCTCATATATTGTGGCATTCTACATGCAACAGCCACATTGGAAATTTATTTGCAGCAGATGTTGTTGATTCAAATTTAATAAAAGAAGTAACAGTATTATTAAGAGATTTTAAACGTGATATATTGGAAAAAGCTCTCTTGAAACATGGAGGATCACGAATAAAATTGTCACCTGAAACAAGATGGTGTTATCAACGAGATTCACTAGAGTCATTATTAAACAACATAACCGCAATGAAACGGGTTATTATCGAAGATGATATCCCAAAATATTTAAAGCAAAGTATCACATCAAAAATTTTTGATGATCAATTTATAGATCAAATAAAAATTATGAAGCAAATTCTAGATCCAATTTGCGAATTAACTAATATTTGTCAAAAGTTATCTACGTCTATCGCTCGTGCAGCTAATTTATGGTTAACTTTTAAATGGGATGAAGAATTCCTTACCGTTTTAGATTACAGCAGAAAAAATACACTGATGAAATGTTTGAACAGGCGTAAAAAAATGGCTCTTAATATGTATGCATTGACGAGTTATTACTTGCATCCAAATTATGATAACCAGTTATTGACTGAAGAACACATAACCATAATAAACAACTTTATGTTAAAGAATTTGGATGGTAACGGATTGGAAAGTCTCCATGAATTTAAAAGTCGCAGAAACTTATTTGAGTTGTTATATGAAAAAAATATATTAAAGGAGGACGTGTTTTGGAGTACAGCATCGATGGATAAGAAACATCAACAACTATCAACGCTGGCTTTGAAATTATTGAACATTCCAGCATCTACAGCTCAACTTGAACGTACATTTTCAACTTGGGGTCTGATTCATACATCAATTAGAAATCGTCTTGCTTTTGAACGATCAAAAAAACTAATACATGTATATATATCGTTAAATCAACAGCAACCACAAATCGATTTCGAAATAGATGATCATGATATTATATTATAATTTAATTTAATTTATTGAACTACTAATTAATAAACACACACACACACATATATATATATATATATATATATATATATATATATATATATATATATATATATATATATATATATATATATATATATATATATATATATATATATATATATATATATATATATATATATATATATATATATATATATATATATATATATATATATATACATATATATATATTTATATATATACATAAATGTCTTATACTGAAATAATAAAAAGAACTTAGAATTATACAATTGGTGTTGCATTTTTGATTTATTAATACGCTTGTTATAAATATGTGGGAATGTAAGTTATAAATATGTGATTCATTAGTTGCTATAAAGCTCTATCAAACTTGCTTGATATATATA
Organism: Tipula lateralis; assembly: GCA_963932295.1. Taxonomy (NCBI): domain Eukaryota; kingdom Metazoa; phylum Arthropoda; class Insecta; order Diptera; family Tipulidae; genus Tipula; species Tipula lateralis. The sequence continues at coordinate 100,959,271 of OZ010737.1, forward strand.
TATATATATATATATATATATATATATATATATATATATATATATATATATATATATATATATTTGTAAACATATATATAATTCAAACACTCGCCTCTAGTTCACAACAAGTTTTGTGGCCAAAGTGTGATGAAATTGACTTAGATGAACTTGAATTTTTGGTAATCAAGTTCGATCATCGCATAATATCAGGAATTCGGATGTCACTTTGCTACTACAATAATGTGGTTTGACATTCTTAGGGTATTCTCTTTGAGTTTTTTTAGAAATTAAAGTGTACATTAATGATTCAGGAGTGCAGGTCTATAACATGAGTCATGGTTGTCAAATGAGCGATGTTGTGTTTCATACAAAAAAAGTATACTTTTCATTTTCAATAAAAAAATATTATAATTTCCGAAATACATAGTTTTTTAATATTAAACAAACTAATAGATGTAATAAATTTTTGCAATATTCAAGTTTCTCTTTTGAGAATATCCGGTTCGATCACTGGATTGTGTATATAAAACTGGAAAGCTATTAGTTTAACACTTAATATATTTTACACTAAAATCCACGAATAATTCACAATTAATTATTAATTATCATACTTATTTTCAACAATTATTATCACCATAATTATTTTAACACTTTATTATTACTTAATAAAAACACTTCCCAAAATTCAAAATTGAACTATTTTGTAAATCAAATGTCTACACAGAAGACGTAAATCCTTTCCATCAACCGTTCACATATCTACATTTCGCGAAGTTTCCATTTCTCTTTATTCGTTCGTTTTTTGTTCGCTCCGTCCATAAAGCGTTATTTAATTTTATTTTATTCATGTCTGTAAACATTTGATTACAGATCAACTTCGACTTCTGCGATAATTTTAATCTAAGTTTTAATTCTCACAGAAACATGTGTCTGAGGCTCGGAGCGAACAAAAAACGAACTTCCCAAAAATATTGTTTAAAAAGTAATTATTCTCATAGTCACTAGCGACAACTTTTCTATGCGCAACACCAAATAACAATAAGCAATACTATAGATCATTTTGATCTATTATACCGATGAAATGTATTTTATATCAAAATATAATTTATACACCGTTGAGCTATCGTCTTCAACGTCATTCCTTCCAGAAAGGCGGTTCTTCTTTTAAAGATCGTTGAACCATTAGCCCCAGATTACGACACAGAACGTTACCGATCCCGTACTCACTATCGTTTAATTTAATGTACGATATTAGGAATTCGCATTAAATTTCTGATCTCGTGAATCTCGTACCACCAACGTCACGTTTTGGCCCATATATGTCACACGCATAATTCTTCTCTCGAATGTTAGAAGCCATCTTGCGTACTCATCCATCATCCAATACAACTCTTACAACCATACATGACAACGGGTCTCTGTACAATTTCAGCTTATTCGCATTTACAAAATACTTGGTTTCAGAAGTTAACATAGAGGATATAAAGCCCGATTGCCAGCAGTAAGGTGAGCCTTGATATTCTCTCCCATACTATTATCGTGAGTAATACTAATGAGAGATCCAAGATACTTAAATATCACTACTTCAAATGTGTGGTTTACCACATACGTGATATTTAAGTTTTGCTCTCTAAAACAGAGTTCAAATACTTAATTTGGGATTCGTTGATTTTGAGACTAACGAAAGTTGATAACTGTTATAGTAGACCAATTATCTCTTTCACTGAGTTATCACTTAATCCAAAACATGATTGGATTGTCAGAATAAAATATTATCTTGAGGTGTTTCACTTTTACGAAGAATGTATTCCAACATGATATTAAAAAGTATAGTGTACAGCGCATCTCCTTGTCGAACATCAGAACAAATCTACAAACGTTCGATAGCCTATTCTCAACTTGACATATCATTGTGACTGTGTTACTGTCATTTCTTCATCATACGTCATCTTACACAGATGTACGTATTTCTTTGGTATTCCTAAATATTCAAATGCATGCCATAGGCTCTCTCAATTGATCGAGTCTTAGATTTGCTGAAAATCTAGGAATAACTTGGAAATAATCATCTGCAACGAAAAAACTTGATCAGATTTGGACGAAATCCTCCTTAGTAGTCACCAATAATTTCCTCCATCAGAGGAGTAATTCTTCCCAATATAATGTACGACAGTCACTTGCATGAAACTAGTTAAAATTTGTATATGTTAGAATAATTTAAATGAATCGTTTTTCTCTTTCTCACTAAAAAAACTTATGTTTTTATAATACCAATATGAAAGGAATTTAAAACTTAATAAAACTTAAGAACGAATATTTCAGTTGGTTTTCGTGTTACATAATTTTAAAAAATATTAGGTAAATAACTAAGTAGGAACGGTATTTACCTACGCAGCATAAATTATTAGTTCATTTTTCAATTTACTATTTAATATAATTATTTAATTTGTATAGTGTTAAATTTTACAAACTCATCGGTCGATATACCCAATATAATTACCGGTCGAATATATACCCAATATAATTACCGGTCGAATGGGTATATACGAGGTACGGTATAATGGGTAAACTAGAATTGTGAAACTCATAATAACGGTATAAATGAAGTTGTGCAAAGTGCAAATCAAAACAGAAAATTTGTTGTGCGATGAATTAATTGAATTCAATGCAATTGTGAATTCAATACAAATAATAATTGTGATGTGATATTACTAATTTCTAGTTCGTGTCGTATAAGTGTTTTAATCGTGTTTGTGAGAGTGATTTAATCGTCGATTAATCACTCTTAGCTTTTGTAAATGCTGTACTGTGGGGAATAATTAACAGTTGGAGTAATAAAATTGGCGGCGGGTATTGCAGCAAGAGTTTCTATCTCTGTTTCTAGAAAGAATGGCTATCCTAAAAACATCACTGGTTATTAAAGATGTGGCTGCAATTTTGCAAAGAAAGTATGTATCAATGAATGTTTTTGTTTTATTATAAACTGAATTATATAATCAAATTAATTATGGTTGTGCATCAGAATCCCAAAATCTAAATCCAAAAGACAATCCAAACTTCCAAACCTTCAAAATACTATTGTTTCTTATTTTTTACATTTAAAACAATGAAGATTAAGTAAGATGGTTAAACATCATATTTTCTAACTCTCAAAAACAGAATTCGGTTCGTAAATTTTCTTAAAAGAAAAGAAAATGAATAAAAATTTGGATTTCATCGTTTTGGATTTATTGTTTTTGGATTTTGTCTCATATGATTTTTTAGTTGGATTTATTTGTTTGGATTTTTAAAAAAAACTTATTTTTGTATTTTAGGTGACATCCATTAATTATAATTTTAATTATAATTAAACAGTTAACTGAAAAAAAAAAAATATAAAGGAATAATTGTAGCAAAGTGTATCTTAGAAATGTTTGTCAGCCATTTTGGCTGACAAACATTTCTAAGATACACTTGATTACACCAGGTAGCTATGTTCTTCTAAACTACTATATTAATCAAATGATAAGTCTATTGGGAAAATCAAAAATATAAACCAATTAGAATCAATAGTTAACCTGTATGAATAAAACTTAACCTATAAAGATTTTGTATGTGTATATAGTCTATCAAAAATTGTTAGCAAACCTTTGCTGTGAGTCGAAACTGTCGATACAAGAAAATTTGTATTCTTAAAAAAATAAGTTTTGAACGAAAATACAGAACGGTTCGACACTTAGCCACGTAGTGGGGAAACTATGCATAACTGCTTCTAACTATAAGTCAGAAATAGCAAGAGCAGTTATGAGTCGAGCAAAGACTAGAAACTAGAACCAAACTACTAGCGGTTGGTCGGTTGAAAATCGATTAATTATATTTTTCATTTTTTTGAAACAAGTTTATCATTTGGAATCATGTATATGCTAAAAATGATAAAATTTATTTCAAACAATATATTTATTGCACATTTTACATAATTTTTTTGTTTATTAATTTTATTTTATTTTATTTTTAGCAATAAGTCATTTTTAATGCAACGATATAGGAAACATAATAACAATATTGCTAAAAAATCATGCTGTTTACCGGATGATGTAGATTGACATTTTCTCTATGGGAAATTGCTAGAGCGAAACACATTTGTTTTGAATATGGAAAACTAAGGATAAAGGAAAACATTTTATATAAATTGTTTTTATATTTAATTTATTCATTTAAATTTTTTTTAATTATTTAATATTAATATTTATTGTAGTTGTATTAATATTTAATTATGTTTATATATTGTTGATATAAACATAATTAATGTTAATAATATAGTTAATTTTAATGTACTCAATTGATTTATTATGTATAGAAAAGAATCAAACCTTAATTTGAGAACGTTTGGTAAAATTGGAATAATTATGGCGTAACAGTGCCACGTTGATGGCAAATAGGTTTAATATTGTTAAATCAGTATCAACTACATTGAATGATTGTGATTATAAATATCAGTTACATGTTTTACCACAGCTGAAACATTGCTTTCAGTAACGACACTTTACATTGCAGTGTGGATGGGATCGGATTTTGTGAATACATTTTATTATAGCAATTTATAATGGCATTTTATAATGGCAATTGCACTGATGCCGATCGGACAGCAATTATAGTGATTTATAAGATAACTTAGGTTTATGCATGTTTTCATATTGGTTCTTTAGGTTTAACACGTGGCGGGTACCACGTACTTTTTATTACGTTAACTACACTACAGCAAGTGCAAGTATATGTATGTATGCGTAAATGAATGTGTCAGTATGTCGTGCGTATGAAAAGGTGTGTATGTGTGTGAGTGTTGAATGTGTGGTAAGTGAGTGTACGAACAGGAATACGCTTTCTTTCCCACAAACACATTAGTTTGACTGTGCGTGTGCTTGTATATGCGTGTTTGAGTGTATGTGTTTGTTTGTGCATGTGTGTTTGTGTGTGTGTTTGTGTATATATGTTTGTGTATGTGTGTGTGTGTGTGTGTGTGTGTGTGTGTGTGTATGTGTGTGTGTTTGTGTGTGTGTGTGTGTGTGTGTGTGTGTGTGTGTGTGTGTGTGTGTGTGTGTGTGTGTGTGTGTGTGTGTGTGTGTGTGTGTGTGTGTGTGTGTGTGTGTGTGTGTGTGTGTGTGTGAGTGTGTGTGTGTGATTGTGTGTGTTTATGTATGTATGTTTGTGTATGTGTGTTTGTGTATGTGTGATTGTGTAGGTGTGGTTGTATATGTATAAGTATGTTTGTGTATGTGTGGATGTATGTATGTCTGTATGTATGTGTATCTTTGTATTTGTGTTGGTAAGTGAAAGCATATTTCAGTGCGAACACTCACTAACCAGACATACACTTGCACATGTACACACCTCTTCATACCAACGACACACTAACACACTCATTTACGTACACATACTTATATTAGCACATGTGGAGTGTAAAGTTAACAGAATGAAAAGAAAGGACTTATTTGGTAAAACATATATGAATACACCTAAAACTATAAGACACTTAAAATGTTAAGTATCCACAGAATTGTAAAATATTTAAGCAGTAGAAGTGTAATTAACTTACAGATTTGTTGATTCTTATAATCATTCGGTATACATTTCATATGCTGGTCTTAACTTTTCAATCATATTTATAGAATGACTACTCTCTATCGTATTAAAAGATATATTCGACCTGTAAAAGAATTTTGCAACATCCAAATGTAAATAATGTCTAATTTTAAGTAATCGAATAGATAAACTGGTTAATTGATTTAATTTTGGCTTGTTCTGGATGTTGTAACTTAAATTATATTTTTGAATTGTGTGTACATGTATATATGTACTTATTCCAATCTAGAGAAAACTTATTCATGTTTCGATTATTATGTTTTCATATTTTGTTGTGAATTGTGTACAAATTTAAGATGCATTTTTATAACATTTAATTCCACGCAATGTCACTTATGGTTGTTTAAATTGTGTGACTGGAAAATCTTAATTGTGTTTTCCATTATATTTAAATAACAAGTTTTTATAAGGTTTTATAGAAACGAAACATACCTCATTTGCTTCGGCAATGAGGTATGTTTCGTTTCTATAAAACCTTTTATAAAATTCCTAACCTTTTCCTGAGGAAAGACAGAAAGCACTTCGATAATCTTTTCTGGTTCAATTATTGGTCTGGACCTTGATTGATCTAATTCCGCACCTGAACTTCTATTGTTACTACTGTTTTGATCATTACATCGTTTACTGTTGATTTTATTTTAATTAATTAAATGATAATTATTCATATGATCAGTTGTATAAGGAAAACTTACCGATGCGTAAGAAGTCTAGAAGAGCGGTATTTGATAAAATTTTCTCCCAAATGTCACGTTTTACCATGTATTTATTATTGCTCTTTATTAACAAAAATTTTTCTTTTCTAAAATCGGTTGCTTATTTCGGTTGTTTTTTACAATCGGTTATCTTACTATTATTAAATATAAAATAATTTTTTATAACACATTTAATCTCAAAGTTCAAACAAAAATTATTTTTTGACGCTCTCAATGTTTAATAAGAGAAGTCCCAAAAATATTGTTTAAAAAGTAATTATTCCCATATTCACTGGCGACAACTTTACTATAAGCAACACCAAATAACAATAAGTTCGTTCTTCTACATTCGATCATCTGATAATGTTAAAACGAAAATACTTAGTAATTTATTTTAAGATTGAGGAAAAACTATAGTGTGTTGTAGATGTAACCGAGAGTACAGTATGTTTTATTACGTTAACTACACTACAGCAGGTGCAAGTATATGTATGTATGCGTAAATGAATGTGGTAGTATATCGTGCGTATGAACACGTGTGTACGGGTGTGAGTGTTAAATGTGTGGTAAATGATTGAACGGACTGGAATACGCTATCTATCCCACAAACACATTAAATTGTGTGTGTGTGTGTGTTTGTGTATGTATGGATGTATGTATGGGTGTGTGTGTTTGTGTATGTATGGATGTATGTATGGATGTATGTATGGATGTATGTATGGATGTATGTATGGATGTTTGTATGGATGTATGTATGGATGGATGTATGTATGTGTATATGAGTGTGTGTTTGTGTATGTGTGTTTATGCGTATGTGCGTTTGTTTATGTGTGTTTGTGTATGTGTATTTCTGTATGTGTGTGTGTGTTTGTGAATGTGTGTTTGTGTATGTATGTTTGTGTATATGTCTTTGTGATGTGTGATTGTATATTTATGTGTGTATGTGTGTGAATGTATGTATGTATGTACGTATGCATGTATGTATGTATGTGTGTAAATATGTATGTATGTGTGTATGTTAGTATGTGTGTTTTTGTGTATATACACACACACCAACACACCCACAAACTTATATGTTTGTGAGATAGATAGCGTATTCGAGTCCGTACAATCACTTACCACACATTTAAAACTCACACCCGTACTTACCTGTTCATACGCACGACATACTGACACATTCATTTACGCACACATACATAATACTCTTACACCTACTGAAGTATAGTTAACGTAATAAAAAATTAGTGGTACTCTCGGTTAAATCACCAGCCAATTTTAAGTTTTTTCACAATATTATTTTTAAATTACAAAAAAAGTATTTTTACTTCAATTAGATATTATACGAGTCAAAAAAAATTTAAAAAAATACTTATATTTATTATCATGTTTTAAATATTTTGAACCTTTTCAGCTTAAAAATATTTAAAACATGATAATTAAGGTGGGATTGAATTTGCACGTCAAAGTACATCACAAGATATTATTATTTCGTCACAAGATACTATTATTTCATCACAAGATACTGTCAATGAATTTACTAGCTCTCTATCAACAATAATTCTATCTGAAGGTTCAAGTTTAAGTAGTATAAGCCAAAAAAATCATGAATCAAGTGTCGTAGCAAATAAACCAAAGATACGTTAGAGAGTAGATATTTTAAAAATATGATCGAAAAGCTAAGACCAGCATATGCCAAATATATACCGAATAGGAAACTACTTGCCACCACACTACTAGATGAAATTTATACCGAATGCTTAAAAAAATCAAAAAATTTGCGTGATACTAATTCAGTTTTGCTCATAGATGGATGGAAAAATAAATCGAATAATACGAAAACCGTAGTAACTATGCTTCATAATGCAACTGGCGATCGGGCTTTTGTGAATGCTTGGGATCTTGAAACTGAAACAGCCGATCATCTCAATGATGTAACGTATGAATCTATTGAATTAGCAAAAAAACACTATAATTCAGATGTGTATGCAGTGGTGTCCGATAACGCTAGTAACATGATAAGAATGGGGAAAGACGTGGCTCATATATTGTGGCATTCTACATGCAACAGCCACATTGGAAATTTATTTGCAGCAGATGTTGTTGATTCAAATTTAATAAAAGAAGTAACAGTATTATTAAGAGTTTAAAATCTCTTATATATTGGAAAAAGCTCTCTTGAAACATGGAGGATCACGAATAAAATTGTCACCTGAAACAAGATGGTGTTATCAACGAGATTCACTAGAGTCATTATTAAACAACTTAACCGCAATGAAACGGGTTATTATCGGAGATGATATCCCAAAATATTTAAAGCAAAGTATCACATCAAAAATTTTTGATGATCAATTTATAGATCAAATAAAAATTATGAAGCAAATTCTAGATCCAATTTGCGAATTAACTAATATTTGTCAAAAGTTATCTACGTTTATCGCTCGTGCAGCTAATTTATGGTTAACTTTTAAATGGGATGAAGAATTCCTTACCATTTTAGATTACAGCAGAAAAAATACACTGATGAAATGTTTGAACACGCGTAAAAAAATGGCTCTTAATATGTATGCATTGACGAGTTATTACTTGCATCCAAATTATGATAACCAGTTATTGACTGAAGAACACATAACCATAATAAACAACTTTATGTTAAAGAATTTGAATGGTAACGGATTGGAAAGTCTCCATGAATTTAAAAGTCGGAGAAACTTATTTGAGTTGTTATATGAAAAAAATATATTAAAGGAGGACGTGTTTTGGAGTACAGCATCGATGGATAAGAAACATCAACAACTATCAACGCTGGCTTTGAAATTATTGAACATTCCAGCATCTACAGCTCAACTTGAACGTACATTTTCAACTTGGGGTCTGATTCATACATCAATTAGAAATCGCCTTGCTTTTGAACGATCAAAAAAACTAATACATGTATATATATCGTTAAATCAACAGCAACCACAAATCGATTTCGAAATAGATGATCATGATAATATATAATCGATCTATATATATATATATATATATATATATATATATATATATATATATATATATATATATATATATATATATATATATATATATATATATATATATATATATATATATATATATATATATATATATATATATATATATACATGTATATATATATTTATATATATATATATATATATAAATATATATATATATACATATATATATATATATATATATATATATATATATATATATATATATATATATATATATATATATATATATATATATATATATATATATATATATATATATATATATATATATATATTTGCAAGTAATAACTTGTCACTATTGACAACCATTTCATCAGTGTATATGCGTTTCATTGAGGGCGAGTTGTCTCGTAAATAAATAGCACCACCTTGTTTCTGGTGACAATTTTATCCGTAATCGGTTGTTTCAAGAGAGCTTTTTGCAATATATCACGTTCGAAATCTCTTAATAACACTAACTTCTTTTATTAAATTTGAAACTGCTGCAAAAAATTTCAAATCCAAATATCATACGTATTATCTTTCATATTTTAAGATAGATTGTTACCATATATCAGAAAGATTTTGTGAGCTTAAAAGGCAAATCAATTTATTGATCATGAGAATATTTTTTTTATCTACATTAAGTGTTGTCGCGAGAAATTGTTGTGTGATAAATAATGTTGATAGTAATGCTTTGAAAAGTCCTCATGATAAATAATTTTAATTTTTTTTAGAGTTTAACACCAATAACTATTAAGAATGGCCTTGAAATTATTAAATATTTAAAACCTCTAATTTAACAAACTTTCTCAAATTAGTGTTTGATCGATAAAACAATCGAATCGATTTTTTTAAGGATAAAAAACTATAGTATGTTTCTATATATTTTAGCAAGTATATTTCGATTTCGGTATATTGTAGATGACCATGATAGTATGTAATCTAGATATTAAGAATTTCATTGTTTTAATTTTTCTCTGTAATAATAGATTATAATTTTTTTATGTGAGACTTATTCAAAAATATTGATAAACATTTATAAATAATATATAGTAATACAATTAATTTATTTGTTTTACATAACTGAAATTTTTTAATTATTATATTATATAATATTAGCCGCGTTTCATGATACTATGTGATCCGGATCAAATCACATTTTCCATGCAAACCAAAGACACATTTTGATCCAAATTTCATTTTGGCTCAAAATGTGTCTTTGGTTTGCATGGAAAATGTGATTTGATCCGGATCAGTTAGTATCATGAAACTCGGCTATTAATAACACATTAGATTATATATTAAATTATAAACAGAAAGTAAGTTCTGTATATTAAGAAAATAAGTTTTATATATTAATAAAATATATTAATATAAATAATGATAAACATTTATAAATAAATTTGTGTGTTAATACAATTAATTGATTTGTTTTATATAACTGATATTTTTTCGTTATTATATTATATAATATTATATAACACATTAGATTATTATATTAAATTATAAACAGAAAATAAGTTTTATATATTTATGTAATATATATATGTAATGAGAATGGGATAAAAAAAATAAAAATTTATTTAATTGTTCAAAAGTGGTACCAGCATTTTATTAATAGGAATGTGTACGCCGTATGAACAATTTTCTGATAATGTGGTGAAAATAATGGAGGATTTTTAAATGATATATTTGTTACATGAAATAAAATTTAAAAAAATAATAATTTAAAAAAACATACTTACTAGACGTAACGAACTCTAAGTGAAAAGGCAGTTAAATATGACTTTTCACATCAAATAGAAATCCGTGAACCATCTATTACTGAGTTCGTTATTTAGCACTGATAAGATTATTATTATCTACGATAATTTTGAGAGTAAATCAAGCAATATGTAAAACAAATATTCTATATTAAAAAACAAAGGAAAAAGCGGACCTTAGCCTAAAAACCTAATATCATATCTCCAGGACTTTAGATATCAACTTTCTAGTAGCTACATATTTACTACATTACATTTAGTACGAACATATCAGCAAATACCTGCTAATGGTTGATGGTTCCATTCGACATTCCAAAACGGAAATCGTAACACCTTTTGGGACTTAGGTAGTTCGAGTTTTTTTGAATGACATTTAGACTCAGGAATGCAGAACAATCTTTTTAGCAAATAATGCAGTTCTATTTACTGTTTATTTTTTTATTATTTAGACGATATGTTAATATCTGTTTGATTTGAGCACTAATTAACATATTTTCAAACAATTTGTGAAAATGGGCATTCGGTTTGGTCATAAACAATTGACATGGATAAATGCGTATATGCAAAATCTGTTATTTACCTTGTCCATGTTAAAGTTAGAAAGAGATTGTTTTTCTCGGGTGGTTCATTATTAAATTATAATTAAATTGGGGATTAAAATTTAATTTGTGTGTTTATATTTATAAGAGTAAAATAATTAATAAAATTTGTTAATCAGTGTGTGTAATTTCTATAATATTTGTGCGCCGCACAATTTTATTAAAATGCACATTTTAACTGTAATGATAATGTGGAGCAGGTCGATTTTGATGTCGACAACGAAGGTGATCAATCAGGTAATTGTGCGTCTACAAGAGAAAGTACGTAAACGTAAGGGCCTTAAATATACCACGGGAATTGATACACGAATACGAAAGCGTACGCGATGAGGACAGTGATAATCTAGAGCCAGGTTAACAGAAATCAGTTGAAGGATGGATTTTGTTTTCACTGGAATGACGTGGGAGTTTATGAAGTTTGTTTGAGTGTCACTTGTGACATGTATTATTTACAAATGTCTATGGACATTCAAAACATTTAAAAGGTCGTTGGCTGGTATGGATTCGTTTGTGGAGGAGTTGTTTGCCTGATGATGTAGAACTCTTGTCACATTCACTACACAGTTAAGGACGTTGCTTGATATGGGTTTGAACATGAAGTCGTTTAAACTTTCCACACCACGAGCACGTAAATATATGACCGTCTCAGATATGAAATCGTATATGAGCTTTTTGATTTCCGCATTCTGCGGATGGTTTTTCTTAATGAGGACATATAAATGGGGTTTTTAAATTAGCTTTATTAAATTCACCATAAAATGATAAAACTTTATAAAACACCATTAAACCATAAAATAATTGATTATGTTTACTTCTTAAACCAAAAAAATCAAAATATTTCAAAATTTATTCTGTATTAATTCAGTAGTAAATAATAATGTCAATATCAACACGCCATGTTTATTTCATTGCAATACAAGTAGGTAGTTATTTTTTGACAAAGTTTATAGACTGAGTTATCGGATTTTTTTGTAACGAAAAAAATTTACAATTTTAAGGGAATTTTGAATTTAGTGAATTTTTTGAATTAGTGAATTTAAGTTGAATTTTGATCGTCTGAAAATTTTTAATATTTTCAAATAGATGGCACTGCGAATATTGTTGTCTTCGATTTTTAAATGTAATATACGTCGGTAGACTTTTGAAATTTTATAACAGATGGCACTTTAAATGGTGTTGTCTTCGTTTTTTACATGTAATTTACATTTTATGTAATTTACGCAGTTTTTTACATAATTTACATAAAAAAATGTAAAAAACGTTATTTACATGTAAAATGCCAACACTGTCAACATAGCATAAAACTATTTTTATTTGCATAGTTTTTAATGTTTTTATGCTTGAATATGGTAGGTATAGTTGTATTATAACATAAAAATATGCACAACATATATAAACATAACTATTTATGCTCTTTTTTTTAGGTTAAAAATTCCCCATGATAAATAGATTTATTACATAAAATTGTTATAAATAATTGAATATTGATATGGTTTTTTGTATAAATAATTGTAAATTGATATCATATTGGATAATACATAAATTTTGGAATTTTAAAATGGCGGTATATAGGGTAAATTGGGGTTTAATGTAGTTTAATGTTTGCAATATTGTATGGAATATTCCCTATATTATTTTGTTTATATACAAACTTTTTAACGTTTTTGTTACTGATTATAGTTCATACAGATTTATTATAACATAAAAGTATGTAAAAAAGTTTAAAAATATATGATTTATGCTCTTTTTATGCTCATAATGAATATATAGGATAAATATATAATTAACGTTAAATAGTTATAAATAATAATAAATTGATAATGTTTATTGATTGGTATTATATACAAAGATCATTATAATGATAATAAATATTTTTTAGAGTTCATAAATGAATATAAATGGGTCATTTCCGGCTTTGATTTTAATGGGATACGCACCATATTTCATTCAACATAGCATAAAAATATTTTTATTTGCATAGTTTTTAATGTTTTTATGCTTGAATATGGTAGGTATAGTTGTATTATAACATAAAAATATGCACAACATATATAAACATAACTATTTATGATTGGTATTATATATAAAGATCATTATAATGATAATAAATATTTTTCAGAGTTCATAAATGAATATAAATGGGTCATTTCCGGCTTTGATTTTAATGGGATACGCACCATATTTCATTCAACATAGCATAAAAATATTTTTATTTGCATAGTTTTTAATGTTTTTATGCTTGAATATGGTAGGTATAGTTGTATTATAACATAAAAATATGCACAACATATATAAACATAACTATTTATGCTCTTTTTTTTAGGTTAAAAATTCCCCATGATAAATAGATTTATTACATAAAATTGTTATAAATAATTGAATATTGATATGGTTTTTTGTATAAATAATTGTAAATTGATATCATATTGGATAATAGATAAATTTTGGAATTTTAAAATGGCGGTATATACGGTAAATTGGGGTTTAATGTAGTTTAATGTTTGCAATATTGTATGGAATATTCCCTATATTATTTTGTTTATATACAAACTTTTTAACGTTTTTGTTACTGATTATAGTTCATACAGATTTATTATAACATAAAAGTATGTAAAAAAGTTTAAAAATATATGATTTATGCTCTTTTTATGCTCATAATGAATATATAGGATAAATATATAATTAACGTTAAATAGTTATAAATAATAATAAATTGATAATGTTTATTGATTGGTATTATATACAAAGATCATTATAATGATAATAAATATTTTTTAGAGTTCATAAATGAATATAAATGGGTCATTTCCGGCTTTGATTTTAATGGGATACGCACCATATTTCATTCAACATAGCATAAAAATATTTTTATTTGCATAGTTTTTAATGTTTTTATGCTTGAATATGGTAGGTATAGTTGTATTATAACATAAAAATATGCACAACATATATAAACATAACTATTTATGATTGGTATTATATATAAAGATCATTATAATGATAATAAATATTTTTCAGAGTTCATAAATGAATATAAATGGGTCATTTCCGGCTTTGATTTTAATGGGATACGCACCATATTTCATTCAACATAGCATAAAAATATTTTTATTTGCATAGTTTTTAATGTTTTTATGCTTGAATATGGTAGGTATAGTTGTATTATAACATAAAAATATGCACAACATATATAAACATAACTATTTATGCTCTTTTTTTTAGGTTAAAAATTCCCCATGATAAATAGTTTTATTACATAAAATTGTTATAAATAATTGAATATTGATATGGTTTTTTGTATAAATAATTGTAAATTGATATCATATTGGATAATAGATAAATTTTGGAATTTTAAAATGGCGGTATATAGGGTAAATTGGGGTTTATTGTACTTTAATGTTTTCAATATTGTATGGAATATTCCCTATATTATTTTGTTTATATACAAACTTTTTAACGTTTTTGTTATTGATTATAGTTCATATAGATTTATTATAACATAAAAGTATGTATAAAAGTTTAAAAATATATGATTTATGCTCTTTTTATGCTCATAATGAATATATAGGATAAATATATAATTAACGTTAAATAGTTATAAATAATAATAAATTGATAATGTTTATTGATTGGTATTATATATAAAGATCATTATAATGATAATAAATATTTTTTAGAGTTCATAAATCTAATCTAATATTATAATACGAGCAATAATTGTTTGTATATATATTTGAACGATATCGGAAACGGCACGTAGGATTTACATGAAAATTTGCAGAAGGGGGTTTTCTAACACCAGAAGTCGATTGCGATGGGTGTTGATTCCACCAAAACTCGTTAAAGGGGCGCTCCAGTGGGGCTCGGGCCCCATTTTCTAATTATATTCTTTCCATATCAACCTAGATTGATGAAAATTACTGACGGGGGGTTTTCGAGTACTACGAAGCGATTGCGATCGGTTTTGGTTTCCGGAAAATTCGTTTAAGGTTGGCTCCAGTGTTTTTTTAGGTATTTTCTTCAAATATCAACCTACTTTGATGAAACTTATTGACGGGGGGTTTTCAAACACCAGAAATCGATTGGGATGGGTGTTGGTTCCAGAAGCACTCGTTTAAGGGGGGCTCCAGAGGGGCTCGGATATTTTTTACCATATCAACCTATATTAATGAAAATCACTGACGAGGTCTCCTATGGGACCCGGGCCCCATTTTCTAGTTATTTTTTTCCATATCAACCTACATTGATAAAAGTTAATGACGGCGGGTTTTCGAGTATAAGAGATTGATTTGTATGAATTGCCGGTTGGGTTTTCGTCGTAAACTCATAAACGTTCTCCAAATTGTTTGAGAGCTATTAAATTCCAAATCTGCTCCCACACTGGTAATTAATCTTGCAGTATGAATTGGAATTATCAATGTTTCGATACCACAGCGCAGTTCGCAATCCAACCGCTAATTGTAAATATTTAATGATTTGTATTAAAAAAACATTGTGAATAATTATAAGACTTTATTTTGTGATAAAATAAAGAAACACTTTACTAATACTTAACTTTACTAGAATAAAGTTTGACATTTAATTTTAATATTAATCTTCAATAACAAAACTACTGATAAAAATAATAGCACGTATCAGTGAGACAAATTCCACTTTTGAATTTGCATTTAAATGATCCAAAAGCCTATTATCTTGGACGTCAAAAAGGAACCAACATTTTGCTGAAAAATATACAAAATAGTGTAAAATGTTTATTTTATACTAAGGAATTTAGGTGCATACAATACCTTTAAGAGAAATAGCCAAATTGAAAAACGATTGGTTATCTTGTCCTATATAACCATACATAATCCGTTATATTTCGCGAATATTAAGTCCAGCATATCAGATTGTTTATAAATGGCTAGCTTTACAATCTCGACATTATCGTAGTTTCGGGTGGCTTAATGTAATAATGGCTAAATAATGGCTTTTACCGCATAGTTTTCTGAGAGCGTTTTTAATAGTTTTAAGACCTCATTCGTATGTTTAAGATTCAATCGTACATTTTAGTCCATTTGCTATTCCTACAATTAAACAAAATTCGTTCCGAACGGCACATCTCGGTGAACCTAGTACGGACATGTATATTAGCTTTCTCAAATTCTACATGAATATCATCGTCCAACATTACGATCATCGTTGGCCATTAACGGCTTAAGATCATTCACAAACTTCTCACTCATAATATTTTGAAGATTCATTATTGGTCTAGAACACAGACTTTTTGAAACCAAATTAAGCAGTTACATACAATCTCACTTGATGGATTCTGAAGTAGCTTTCGGATGACGGGAAGCCATTCTAATTGAAGTATAGCTATATATAATTTATCGGTCCAACCAGTATAACTATATAATAACGTATAATATAAAGTAATCGAATAAAATAATCGCGTTAATATAAAATAATCGTCTTCGGTTTTTAATCTTCGCCCATTGCTTTTCGCTTGTCCGGATCATAGAATTATAATATATAATATAGAATGAATGTAATTTTTTTTTCCATATAAAATTTTCTATTTCGCGTGTCTCAGGTTAGAGGAGGATGGTTGTATATCATTAGAAGATGGAAAGGAGATCATCAGGAGATGGAAGAAGCAAATCCCACAACAATAGATTTTGTTTTTAATTTGTATTGACAGCTCACATAAGAATTTCCTCAAATGATAAGAATATTAATTAAAACAACTAAAAAATTATAATTTTATACGTTTGGTATATAATAGTTAGTATTTTTAACTTACATTATAACGGGTGATTTTTTTGTGGTTAGGATTTTCATGCATTAGTATTTGACAGATCACGCGGGATTTCAGACAAGGTGTCAAAGAGAAAGGTGCTCAGTATGCTTTGACATTTCATAATGAATAGACTTACTAACGAGCAACGCTTGCAAATAATTGAATTATATTACAAAAATCAGTGTTCGGTTCGAAAAGTGTTTCGCGATTTACGTCCGATTTATGGTCTACATAATCGACCAAGTGAGCAAACAATTAATGCGATTGTGACCAAGTTTCGCACTCAGTTTACTTTATTGGACATTAAACCAACCACACGAATGCGTACAGTGCGTACAGAAGAGAATATTGCGTCTGTTTCTGAGAGTGTTGCTGAAGACCGTGAAATGTCGATTCGTCGCCGTTCGCAGCAATTGGGTTTGTGTTATTCGACGACATGGAAGATTTTACGCAAAGATCTTGGTGTAAAACCGTATAAAATACAGCTCCTGCAAGAACTGAAGCCGAACGATCTGCCACAACGTCGAATTTTCAGTGAATGGGCCCTAGAAAAGTTGGCAGAAAATCCGCTTTTTTATCGACAAATTTTGTTCAGCGATGAGGCTCATTTCTGGTTGAATGGCTACGTAAATAAGCAAAATTGCCGCATTTGGAGTGAAGAGCAACCAGAAGCCGTTCAAGAACTGCCCATGCATCCCGAAAAATGCACTGTTTGGTGTGGTTTGTACGCTGGTGGAATCATTGGACCGTATTTTTTCAAAGATGCTGTTGGACGCAACGTTACGGTGAATGGCGATCGCTATCGTTCGATGCTAACAAACTTTTTGTTGCCAAAAATGGAAGAACTGAACTTAGTTGACATGTGGTTTCAACAAGATGGCGCTACATGCCACACAGCTCGCGATTCTATGGCCATTTTGAGGGAAAACTTCGGAGAACAATTCATCTCAAGAAATGGCCCGGTAAGTTGGCCACCAAGATCATGCGATTTGACGCCTTTAGACTATTTTTTGTGGGGCTACGTCAAGTCTAAAGTCTACAGAAATAAGCCAGCAACTATTCCAGTTTTGGAAGACAACATTTCCGAAGAAATTCGGGCTATTCCGGCCGAAATGCTCGAAAAAGTTGCCCAAAATTGGACTTTCCGAATGGACCACCTAAGACGCAGCCGCGGTCAACATTTAAATGAAATTATCTTCAAAAAGTAAATGTCATGGACCAATCTAACGTTTCAAATAAAGAACCGATGAGATTTTGCAAATTTTATGCGTTTTTTTTTAAAAAAAAGTTCTCAAGCTCTTAAAAAATCACCCGTTATAAGTGAATAATTTATAAAAAAAAATGAAGTGCCTCGTTAAAAAATGCCAAAATAGGCAAGGCAAATACAACAAAGGGATTTCATATCCCCGATAATTTAATTATAGTTTATGTTAAAAACTAAGCAATTTGTGATAAAAGTTTAATAAATATTAAACTGAAAAGCTAAAAAAATAGTAAATAAAAAATTTATTGTTTGTTGTGAGATTTACTTTTTGACAACAAATTTTTAAACAGTGTCGCATTTTCTTTATATGTAGTATTTTTTATATTTATTTATTTTTTCACTTTTTAAATACGGCCCTTTTGGTTTATTCGCTTTTTTCTGTTACCCTCCGAAATTGAGACACTTGACAACTGCTTACATTCCATCTATATATTTTATTATAAATCTATGGTCCGGATGGTGTTGCAATACAATTTTACGATAAGCCCGCTTTATATCATCGTCCGTAGCATTAAAGCGCAGTTTTTAATCCCAGAACCGCATAATGGCCTTGATCCTTCCACTCTTTTGGATCCAAACTTTGTAAATATCACAAATACTCTCCACCGTGTTATCCGAATCACCAACATCGTTCTCATCATTCAAATGCCTTCTATGTATGGTATTTTATGTATTTGTTTTTTAATTTGTTGCGGTCAGAAGTTTCCATCCAAGAGGTATTTTATGTATTACTTTCCAATATTTTGCACTCGTTTTACATTGAGTAAATTTACTAACGAAATGCTCCCGATAATTTTACTATATTTTAGAAACTAGATAGTGATATTACATTTATTCTAATTTAATTGAAAATAGTTTTTTTCGTTCAACTTCGACCGAAACAAAAGAAAAGAGCTCAAATGAGTACTAGAATAAAGTTTGACATTTTGTGACAGTTTGACGTTTTGGTCACTTGTGGTTTCTCGGGTAGATAGATAGTTATTCGTGTAACCAAAATTTGTGATCACAATAATTTACAGAAAATTCTCACAAAACGGAATTTCCTATCTGTCATACATATTTTGATCATTTAGCACATGATTTAAGCGAAAATTAAGTGACAATATTGTGATCACAAAATTGTTTACTAATTAGTCAAAATTGAACCTCATTGTTGTCACAGATTCGGTTCACAATTTTATGACAAATTTGTACAAAAATTACAACAGATTGTCACAAAATGGAAATTAGCTTTTGTGACATATTGATGTCATCGTTTGACAAATTATTTATGTGAAAATTAAGTGGCAGTGTTGTGACCATAAAATTGATTTTAAAAAGTATTTAATTCGCAAAGTCAAAATGTTATTGCTTTATTGAAAAGGATGAAGTATTAATCATTATTTTTATAGGTGCTCAGTGCAACCTGTCGAGAAGACCATGAAGCATGGTACACCACTTCTATTGGCAGATACCAGAATATTGTAAATGGGTAGGTACATCAAGTAAATGGGTGCCTCGGCAACGTTGCATACGCGTTATTGGTCGAATTCATAACATTAATTTTGTTGCTCAACCAGAACTCTACCACTTGCGACTATTGTTATATCACGTTAAGAACGCAACAAGTTTCGATGATCTTTTGATGGTTAACGGCAACCGATATTCCACATACAAACAAGCTTGCCTTGCTCAAGGACTCGTATTCAACGATCGGCAGTGGATAGAAGGTCTCCAAGAATCAGCCGTGTCAAAAATGCCAAGAGTAATGAGAACGTTATTCGTGCAGATACTGATTTTTGGTTCCCCTGAAAATCCAAAACGTCTCTGGGAAACGTTTAAGCGAGATTTGGCTGAGGATTTTATACAAGAAGCCAGAAGAATTGGCAATGCTGACGAAGACGGTATTAAACGAGCATATAGGGTTATAGCCTACAAATTAAACACAGAAGCAACGGAAGGCAGAAATTTTCGCTACTGGGTAGAACGTTTCGGTATGGACAATATTGACGACCATGAGAACCAGTTAAATGAACAAGTCTTTAATATCGACAATTCAACAACTCTCGGTCACCGCATGTACGAGATGCTTAATGAAAAACAGATGGAGATTGTTGATTTGATTTTGGATGCAGTAATTAATAAGAACGTTCTTAGTCAAAAGTGTTTCTTTATTGATGGTCCAGGTGGCACAGGCAAAACGTTTATATACAAAACTCTTTACTACATGTTGCAGGGCCGAAATTTTAATGTCAAGTGCATGGCTTTCACAGGGATTGCGTCAATTTTATTACCACATGGACGAACTGCACATAAGACCTTTGGACTCAAGGTACCATTGACATCTGAATCGATCTCAAGCATAAAACCGGGGTCAGTTAAAGCCGCAGAACTTTCAGAGATTGACATTTTTTTAATGGATGAGGCACCTATGCTACCGAAATATGGGCTCGAGAATATGGATCAATTATTACGAAGAATTGGAAATTCGAATGAACCATTTGGAGGAAAGATTATGGTTCTGGGAGGTGATTTTCGCCAATGCCTGCCTGTTCAGCCCCGAGCCAACCAAAGTGAACTGCTCGATCTATCAATAAAACAAAGTCACCTCTGGATAAATTTCTGTTCATTTTCATTGGTGGATAATATGCGTGTCGATTTTGAACAAATTGAATTCGCAAATTATTTGTTAAAGTTGGGAGACGGAATACTTCCGTTGAACCAGTTTGATGAACCAGTGCAAATGCTATCAAATGGCAATTTGATAAATGAAGTGTTCGGTATTGCCTCGGCAATCACAATTATGAAGGAATGAAAAATAGAACAATTTTAGCACCGCTAAACAAAGACGTAGGTAAGATTAATGATGATATTATCGAGCGGCTCCCTGGGGATTACAAGGTATATACAAGTTATGATTCAGTCAAAGACCAACCAGAAGGAGCATTACAATTCACATCGGAGTTTCTTAACACCATTGAAATTTCCGATTTGCCACCGCATGAGTTGAAATTGAAAAAGAACTCAATTATAATGTTATTGCGGAATTTAGATGTCTCAGAAGGACTCTGTAATGGAACAAGATTAATCGTAACTGAGCTGTGCAACAACATCATTAAGGCCAAAATCATCACTGGCGAACAATCAGACCGCGAAGTGCACATACCAAGAATAACACTCGACTCCAGCAAATGTCAACTTGGATGTACAATGCAAAGACATCAATTTCCTATTCGACCAGCGTTTGCTATGACGGTGCACAAAGCTCAAGGCCAAACTTTTGATTTTGTAGGCGTTGATCTTCGAATATCAGTGTTCATACATGGCATATGTGGCTTTTTCACGAGTTAAAACAGAAAATAGTTTAAAGGTCCTATTACCACAACACAATCCAGAGCACACTCGAAATGTTGTCTGGAAAAAAGCTTTAAACATAAATCGGAATTCGAATAGAAGAGTTTGAATTATTTAATAGTGTAATCAAGTGTTGTGTAATTATTATTAAATACATTAAAATTCGTCGGCATGGCGATGGATTTACCCATCGGTAGAATTTCTTAACTAACTAAAATACTTTAAAATTCGTCGGCATGGCGATGGATTTACCCATCGGTAGAATTTCTTAACTAAATAAAATACTTTAAAATTCGTCAGCATGGCGATGGATTTACCCTTCGGTAGAATTTCTTAACTAACTAAAATACTTTAAAATTCGTCGGCATGGCGATGGATTTACCCATCGGTAGAATTTCTTAACTAAATAAAATACTTTAAAATTCGTCAGCATGGCGATGGATTTTTACCCATCGGTAGAATTTCTTAACTAAATAAAATACAATACATTAAAAATTCCTTTGATAATGCGACTTTGTGAATTAGGCCTATTGGGGACACCACTTTAAAAAAAGCGCACCAAGTACTATTCCCCTTGGGAGGTGTGGAAATTAGTACACTTAATTTTATAAAATATTTTTTATTTCTAATGATACAATGAGAATTTAGATGAATAATAATTGAATACGAAATACAATCAAAAATAGAGGTTTTGTATTTTGCGAAACTTCTAGAGATACATATATTGTTTTTCCCTATATTCGCAAATAATTTGTCTTCTCAAATATATAATTTAATATTCATAACGTAGAAAAGTTCTATTCTCAACAAAAATAATAAATTAGAAAAGATTTTTTACCCTATCAAATGTATATAAATGTAGTAATATTTCTTTAAATTGAATATTAACCAACTTTGACCGAGCGACGCTCGGTGCTCCAGGGACTAAACAAAATAATATAGGGAATATTCCATACAATATTGAAAACATTAAAGTACAATAAATATTGAAAACATTAAAGTACATATTTTAACGAGGCACTTCATTTTTTTTATAAATTATTCACTTATAACGGGTGATTTTTTAAGAGCTTGAGAACTTTTTTTTAAAAAAAAACGCATAAAATTTGCAAAATCTCATCGGTTCTTTATTTGAAACGTTAGATTGGTCCATGACATTTACTTTTTGAAGATAATTTCATTTAAATGTTGACCGCGGCTGCGTCTTAGGTGGTCCATTCGGAAAGTCCAATTTTGGGCAACTTTTTCGAGCATTTCGGCCGGAATAGCCCGAATTTCTTCGGAAATGTTGTCTTCCAAAACTGGAATAGTTGCTGGCTTATTTCTGTAGACTTTAGACTTGACGTAGCCCCACAAAAAATAGTCTAAAGGCGTCAAATCGCATGATCTTGGTGGCCAACTTACCGGGCCATTTCTTGAGATGAATTGTTCTCCGAAGTTTTCCCTCAAAATGGCCATAGAATCGCGAGCTGTGTGGCATGTAGCGCCATCTTGTTGAAACCACATGTCAACTAAGTTCAGTTCTTCCATTTTTGGCAACAAAAAGTTTGTTAGCATCGAACGATAGCGATCGCCATTCACCGTAACGTTGCGTCCAACAGCATCTTTGAAAAAATACGGTCCAATGATTCCACCAGCGTACAAACCACACCAAACAGTGCATTTTTCGGGATGCATGGGCAGTTCTTGAACGGCTTCTGGTTGCTCTTCACTCCAAATGCGGCAATTTTGCTTATTTACGTAGCCATTCAACCAGAAATGAGCCTCATCGCTGAACAAAATTTGTCGATAAAAAAGCGGATTTTCTGCCAACTTTTCTAGGGCCCATTCACTGAAAATTCGACGTTGTGGCAGATCGTTCGGCTTCAGTTCTTGCAGGAGCTGTATTTTATACGGTTTTACACCAAGATCTTTGCGTAAAATCTTCCATGTCGTCGAATAACACAAACCCAATTGCTGCGAACGGCGACGAATCGACATTTCACGGTCTTCAGCAACACTCTCAGAAACAGACGCAATATTCTCTTCTGTACGCACTGTACGCATTCGTGTGGTTGGTTTAATGTCCAATAAAGTAAACTGAGTGCGAAACTTGGTCACAATCGCATTAATTGTTTGCTCACTTGGTCGATTATGTAGACCATAAATCGGACGTAAATCGCGAAACACTTTTCGAACCGAACACTGATTTTTGTAATATAATTCAATTATTTGCAAGCGTTGCTCGTTAGTAAGTCTATTCATTATGAAATGTCAAAGCATACTGAGCATCTTTCTCTTTGACACCTTGTCTGAAATCCCGCGTGATCTGTCAAATACTAATGCATGAAAATCCTAACCACAAAAAAATCACCCGTTATAATGTAAGTTAAAAATACTAACTATTATATACCAAACGTATAAAATTATAATTTTTTAGTTGTTTTAATTAATATTCTTATCATTTGCGGAAATTCTTATGTGAGCTGTCAATACAAATTAAAAACAAAATCTATTGTTGTGGGATTTGCTTCTTCCATCTCCTGATGATCTCCTTTCCATCTTCTAATGATATACAACCATCCTCCTCTAACCTGAGACACGCGAAATAGAAAATTTTATATGGAAAAAAAAATTACATTCATTCTATATTATATATTATAATTCTATGATCCGGACAAGCGAAAAGCAATGGGCGAAGATTAAAAACCGAAGACGATTATTTTATATTAACGCGATTATTTTATTCGATTACTTTATATTATACGTTATTATATAGTTATACTGGTTGGACCGATAAATTATATATAGCTATACTTCAATTAGAATGGCTTCCCGTCATCCGAAAGCTACTTCAGAATCCATCAAGTGAGATTGTATGTAACTGCTTAATTTGGTTTCAAAAAGTCTGTGTTCTAGACCAATAATGAATCTTCAAAATATTATGAGTGAGAAGTTTGTGAATGATCTTAAGCCGTTAATGGCCAACGATGATCGTAATGTTGGACGATGATATTCATGTAGAATTTGAGAAAGCTAATATACATGTCCGTACTAGGTTCACCGAGATGTGCCGTTCGGAACGAATTTTGTTTAATTGTAGGAATAGCAAATGGACTAAAATGTACGATTGAATCTTAAACATACGAATGAGGTCTTAAAACTATTAAAAACGCTCTCAGAAAACTATGCGGTAAAAGCCATTATTTAGCCATTATTACATTAAGCCACCCGAAACTACGATAATGTCGAGATTGTAAAGCTAGCCATTTATAAACAATCTGATATGCTGGACTTAATATTCGCGAAATATAACGGATTATGTATGGTTATATAGGACAAGATAACCAATCGTTTTTCAATTTGGCTATTTCTCTTAAAGGTATTGTATGCACCTAAATTCCTTAGTATAAAATAAACATTTTACACTATTTTGTATATTTTTCAGCAAAATGTTGGTTCCTTTTTGACGTCCAAGATAATAGGCTTTTGGATCATTTAAATGCAAATTCAAAAGTGGAATTTGTCTCACTGATACGTGCTATTATTTTTATCAGTAGTTTTGTTATTGAAGATTAATATTAAAATTAAATGTCAAACTTTATTCTAGTAAAGTTAAGTATTAGTAAAGTGTTTCTTTATTTTATCACAAAATAAAGTCTTATAATTATTCACAATGTTTTTTTAATACAAATCATTAAATATTTACAATTAGCGGTTGGATTGCGAACTGCGCTGTGGTATCGAAACATTGATAATTCCAATTCATACTGCAAGATTAATTACCAGTGTGGGAGCAGATTTGGAATTTAATAGCTCTCAAACAATTTGGAGAACGTTTATGAGTTTACGACGAAAACCCAACCAGCAATTCATACAAATCAATCTCTTATACTCGAAAACCCGCCGTCATTAACTTTTATCAATGTAGGTTGATATGGAAAAAAATAACTAGAAAATGGGGCCCGGGTCCCATAGGAGACCCCTTAAACGAGTTTTCCTGGAACTGATGCCCATCGCAATCGATTTCTAATGCTCGAAAACCCCTCGTCAGTGATTTTCATTAATATAGGTTGATATGGTAAAAAATATCCGGGCCCCTCTGGAGCCCCCCTTAAACGAGTGCTTCTGGAACCAACACCCATCCCAATCGATTTCTGGTGTTTGAAAACCCTCCGTCAATAAGTTTCATCAAAGTAGGTTGATATTTGAAGAAAATACCTAAAAAAACACTGGAGCCAACCTTAAACGAATTTTCCGGAAACCAAAACCGATTGCAATCGCTTCGTAGTACTCGAAAACCCCCCGTCAGTAATTTTCATCAATCTAGGTTGATATGGAAAGAATATAATAAGAAAATGGGGCCCGAGCCCCACTGGAGCGCCCCTTTAACGAGTTTTGGTGGAATCAACACCCATCGCAATCGACTTCTGGTGTTAGAAAACCCCCTTCTGCAAATTTTCATGTAAATCCTACGTGCCGTTTCCGATATCGTTGAAATATATATACAAACAATTATTGCTCGTATTATAATATTAGATTAGATAGATTAGATATACAAACTTTTTAACGTTTTTGTTATTGATTATAGTTCATATAGATTTATTATAACATAAAAGTATGTATAAAAGTTTAAAAATATATGATTTATGCTCTTTTTATGCTCATAATGAATATATAGGATAAATATATAATTAACGTTAAATAGTTATAAATAATAATAAATTGATAATGTTTATTGATTGGTATTATATATAAAGATCATTATAATTATAATAAATATTTTTTAGAGTTCATAAATGAATATAAATGGGTCATTTCCGGCTTTGATTTTAATGGGATACGCACCATATTTCATTCAACATAGCATAAAAATATTTTTATTTGCATAGTTTTTAATGTTTTTATGCTTGAATATGGTAGGTATAGTTGTATTATAACATAAAAATATGCACAACATATATAAACATAACTATTTATGCTCTTTTTTTTAGGTTAAAAATTCCCCATGATAAATAGATTTATTACATAAAATTGTTATAAATAATTGAATATTGATATGGTTTTTTGTATAAATAATTGTAAATTGATATCATATTGGATAATAGATAAATTTTGGAATTTTAAAATGGCGGTATATAGGGTAAATTGGGGTTTATTGTACTTTAATGTTTTCAATATTGTATGGAATATTCCCTATATTATTTTGTTTATTTACAAACTTTTTAACGTTTTTGTTATTGATTATAGTTCATATAGATTTATTATAACATAAAAGTATGTATAAAAGTTTAAAAATATATGATTTATGCTCTTTTTATGCTCATAATGAATATATAGGATAAATATATAATTAACCAATACCACTAAAGATCAGGCCGATTATTCTCTTTTATGAGTTAGTATGAGTAAAGGGTTAGAAAACAACATAATTTGTACAATTCGTTCGTAAACTGTCGATTTCTCGTAATTTTGTGACTTTGCTATGTTATATCTTTCAATACAGGCCTTAACATCAATTTTTGTATATGAGGCATCTAAATATGATTATTTATCAAGACTGCTGTACAATAAA
This sequence comes from Tipula lateralis, assembly GCA_963932295.1. Taxonomy (NCBI): domain Eukaryota; kingdom Metazoa; phylum Arthropoda; class Insecta; order Diptera; family Tipulidae; genus Tipula; species Tipula lateralis. The sequence goes on from OZ010737.1 coordinate 100,986,879, forward strand.
TTTCCCATTTATTGATACATGCTCAAATTTTTCATTCATAAGAAATTTTCCTGATTTTTATTTTTATTTTCGGCTAATATGTTAGTTCGATAATATTTCGTTTATCGAATATGATCACATGATCAAAATGGTTCAATGTGATTCGAGAAAATGTATAAAAAGTAATTATATAACGTAACTCCTCTTTTGCATTTGAATTTTGTATGGGAAAAACACTCTAGCACACAAAGAATACACAAAGTCACGAAAATTATTTTTTTGTTTTGTTTACGTTGATTTTTTTGTTTCTTTTTGTTTTTGATGGTACATTGTCTGTTACTGTTATTGTATTGTATTGTATGTTTACTTGTCAGTATGAAAAAAATTGACCTAAAATATATTTAATTTTTGGCAAATTTAAAATATATTTGCGAAAATATAAATTTTAATAAACATATAAATAAATTTTATATGATTTAATTCATAATTTTATTGACTATATCGGTTGACAAAATTTGTATAATTGTTAATTCGTTAATTCTATTTCGAAAAATTAAACGAAACAACAATTTAATTATATTTGGAAATAATAAAATTAACGTTTTGTTTAATTTATTTCCTAGTTAAAATTCAAATAGACATCAAAATCCAAATAAAATTGATAAATATCTAAAAACCTAAAAAAAAAAATTCCGAACAGATAAAATTTTATGTATATTGAAAATAAATTACGAAAACATAAAATTTATCATAAAACAAATACATCCTCCCGTTGCAACTGCTCGTAGCAAACTAAAACAAAGCAACAAAATCAAAAATAAATTAAAAACGAAACGAATGCACTAAAAGACAACAAAGCACAACAAACGTAATTGACCAAAATATCAATTTAATAATTTTTATAATGAATGAAAGTAATTTAAGTCATACAATTCAAACTGTTTTAATAATCCTAAATAAAAATTCTGTAAGCCTAAAAAAAATTAAAACGCATAAAATGTTATGTGATCTAAAAATATTACGTAAAAACAAAATCATACTGACAACGAACACGTGCTTTCGCCTCAAATGCTCGTAGCAAACTAAAACAAAGAAACAAAATCAAAAATAAAATAAAAATTAAGCGAAATGCACTAAAAGACAACGAAGAACAAAACTGTTTGCATTATTTCAGTGCTAATGTATGTATACGGCCGACTCAGAGAGAAATATAAAAAACTGAGTTAGTATGCAGAAAGGCCTAAAAATCGAAAAATGAAAAAAATTTCTCATACAAAAGACATGAAATCAATTTTTTAAAAATCATTTTTTCAGCTTTAACTCGTCATATCTCAAAATCTATCGAGAAAATCAAAATTTGACCTAAGGGGCGACAAAAGTCCGTTTTATTCTTTAAATATTGGAATCGTTGTTTTTCAACTTAGGGAAATTTTCAGTTCTAAATTTTCGATTTTCCGCAAGATCGGACTGAATCTGGAGAGTAAAAATTGTTTTCTATATGAATTTATGTGTGTGCGTAATTTAAATGAGAATTTAAATGATTTCAACTAAAAGAAATGAAAGGAATAAGACAAAGGTACTTAAAAGTATATTAGAGTATAAGGGACGGAAAGATAAAAATTAACAACAAAAAACAAAAAAATCATTAACAAACAAACGAGAAATTCTCAACTAGAAAATATTTTAGTGTACATTCTGATTTTAAATCGGAATGTAGGAAAAGGAATGGATGTACGCAATTTTCAATTATTTTGTTCATGCATTTTTTAATTGCAATTTCAGGATTTTGGAATAGTAAACAGAAGTTGTATATGTTTTACAATTATAAAATCAAGTAATGCATACTGTTTCATTAATGAAACCAAGATTTTTTCACTTTTTATTGTATATATTGAATTTTTGTTTATGAAAACATAACCAAAAATTCAATATATACAATAAAAAGTGAAAAAATCTTGGTTTCATTAATGAAACAGTATGCATTACTTGATTTTATAATTGTAAGACAATATACAATTTCTGTTTATTATTCCAAAATCCTGAAATTGCAATTAAAAAATGCATGAACAAAATAATTGAAAATTGCGTACATCCATTCCTTTTCCTACATTCCGATTTAAAATCAGAATGTACACTAAAATATTTTCTAGTTGAGAATTTCTCGTTTGTTTGTTAATGATTTTTTTGTTTTTTGTTGTTAATTTTTATCTTTCCGTCCCTTATACTCTAATATACTTTTAAGTACCTTTGTCTTATTCCTTTCATTTCTTTTAGTTGAAATCATTTAAATTCTCATTTAAATTACGCACACACATAAATTCATATAGAAAACAATTTTTACTCTCCAGATTCAGTCCGATCTTGCGGAAAATCGAAAATTTAGAACTGAAAATTTCCCTAAGTTGAAAAACAACGATTCCAATATTTAAAGAATAAAACGGACTTTTGTCGCCCCTTAGGTCAAATTTTGATTTTCTCGATAGATTTTGAGATATGACGAGTTAAAGCTGAAAAAATGATTTTTAAAAAATTGATTTCATGTCTTTTGTATGAGAAATTTTTTTCATTTTTCGATTTTTAGGCCTTTCTGCATACTTTTAATATTTTTAGTGAATCGGCCGTGAACACATACATTAGCATTGATTATTTCTAAAAAAACATTGAAACGAAGGAAAATGAAAAAAAACGAGCGGGATGTAAAATAAAATCATATTAGCACGTGTTAGCGGGAAACAGAGCACAATCTAATATCTAAACCCGATATTACAAATTCATTTCGTTTTATTTTGTTATTCACGATCGAAAATATAAAAATCTAGATTCTTAAATCTTCAAAATCATGAATTAAAATATTGGTTTAAATGAAAATTATTAATCCAGGATTGTTGATAAATAATCATTTTCCAAACTCTGGATAGTGAGTATTTGGTTATCGGGCGTGCCTACCAAGTTATAGGAAGTTAAAAGTCAAAAATTTCGAAAAAATCAGCTTTTTCATACGATTGTTGATGTATTTACCACTTTCTAACCCATTACACATACATAGGATCGGCCATGTTTTTCGATGGGAAACGGCCGTATACATATACGCATTGAATTAACGTTAAATAGTTATAAATAATAATAAATTGATAATGTTTATTGATTGGTATTATATATAAAGATCATTATAATGATAATAAATATTTTTTAGAGTTCATAAATGAATATAAATGGGTCATTTCCGGCTTTGATTTTAATGGGATACACACCATATTTCATTCAACATAGCATAAAAATATTTTTATTTGCATAGTTTTTAATGTTTTTATGCTTGAATATGGTAGGTATAGTTAAATTATAACATAAAAATATGCACAATATATATAAACATAACTATTTATGCTCTTTTTTTTAGGTTAAAAATTCCCCATGATAAATAGATTTATTACATAAAATTGTTATAAATAGTTGAATATTGATATGGTTTTTTGTATAAATAATTGTAAATTGATATCATATTGGATAATAGATAAATTTTGGAATTTTAAAATGGCGGTATATAGGGTAAATTGGGGTTTATTGTACTTTAATGTTTTCAATATTGTATGAAATATTCCCTATATTATTTTGTTTATATACAAACTTTTTAACGTTTTTGTTATTGATTATAGTTCATATAGATTTATTATAACACAAAAGTATGTATAAAAGTTTAAAAATATATGATTTATGCCATTTTTATGCTCATAATGAATATATAGGATAAATATATAATTATCGTTAAATAGTTATAAATAATAATAAATTGATAATGTTTATTGATTGGTATTATATATAAAGATCATTATAATGATAATAAATATTTTTTAGAGTTCATAAATGAATATAAATGGGTCATTTCCGGCTTTGATTTTAATGGGATACGCACCATATTTCATTCAACATGGCATAAAAATATTTTTATTTGCATAGTTTTTAATGTTTTTATGCTTGAATATGGTAGGTATAGTTATATTATAACATAAAAATATGCACAATATATATAAACATAACTATTTATGCTCTTTTTTTTAGGTTAAAAATTCCCCATGATAAATAGATTTATTACATAAAATTGTTATAAATAATTGAATATTGATATGGTTTTTTGTATAAATAATTGTAAATTGATATCATATTGGATAATAGATAAATTTTGGAATTTTAAAATGGCGGTATATAGGGTAAATTGGGGTTTATTGTACTTTAATGTTTTCAATATTGTATGGAATATTCCCTATATTATTTTGTTTATATACAAACTTTTTAACGTTTTTGTTATTGATTATAGTTCATATAGATTTATTATAACATAAAAGTATGTATAAAAGTTTAAAAATATATGATTTTATGCTCTTTTTATGCTCATAATGAATATATAGGATAAATATATAATTAACGTTAAATAGTTATAAATAATAATAAATTGATAATGTTTATTGATTGGTATTATATATAAAGATCATTATAATGATAATAAATATTTTTTAGAGTTCATAAATGAATATAAATGGGTCATTTCCGGCTTTGATTTTAATGGGATACGCACCATATTTCATTCAACATAGCATAAAAATATTTTTATTTGCATAGTTTTTTAATGTTTTTATGCTTGAATATGGTAGGTATAGTTGTATTATAACATAAAAATATGCACATTATATATAAACATAACTATTTATGCTCTTTTTTTTAGGTTAAAATTCCCCATGATAAATAGATTTATTACATAAAATTGTTATAAATAATTGAATATTGATATGGTTTTTTGTATAAATAATTGTAAATTGATATCATATGGATAATAGATAAATTTTGGAATTTTAAAATGGCGGTATATAGGGTAAATTGGGGTTTATTGTACTTTAATGTTTTCAATATTGTATGGAATATTCCCTATATTATTTTGTTAATATACAAACTTTTTAACGTTTTTGTGATTGATTATAGTTCATATAGATTTATTATAACATAAAAGTATGTATAAAAGTTTAAAAATATATGATTTATGCTCTTTTTATGCTCATAATGAATATATAGGATAAATATATAATTAACGTTAAATAGTTATAAATAATAATAAATTGATAATGTTTATTGATTGGTATTATATATAAAGATCATTATAATGATAATAAATATTTTTTAGAGTTCATAAATGAATATAAATGGGTCATTTCCGGCTTTGATTTTAATGGGATACGCACCATATTTCATTCAACATAGCATAAAAATATTTTTATTTGGACAGTTTATAATGTTTTTATGCTTGAATATGGTAGGTATACTTGTATTATAACATAAAAATATGCACAACATATATAAACATAACTATTTATGCTCTTTTTTTTAGGGTTAAAAATTCCCCATGATAAATAGATTTATTACATAAAATTGTTATAAATAATTGAATATTGATATGGTTTTTTGTATAAATAATTGTAAATTGATATCATATTGGATAATAGATAAATTTTGGAATTTTAAAATGGCGGTATATAGGGTAAATTGGGGTTTATTGTACTTCACCCAGAGAAACGTATATTCACTTATTATGATTAATCACGGAATATTCTCCTAGGAATACCATTAAATAATGTTTATTCCAGTTAACCACATATGATTCAATATAAGATTAATATCTTCCTAGCTTTTATAAAATATACCTAAGTTTGAATATTTGATGCTTAAAAATTTATTTCAGATTAATCATAAATCATGATTCTATTAATATTTTCATTAACACTGCCTTCTTACGGGTTATATTATTTCACAAAACTGGGATTGAATCATTCCTATTAATTCATGGATTATGATAGATATTATGTTTAATAAACTCTTTGTGGTGCATGATACAATCCCGACTAATGTATATTTATTCATTTCATGCAATTCTGCGGATGATACAAATAAAATAAAAATTTATGAATAAGAATGTATTAATTATTCAACGAAATGAATGATTCCATCCTAATAGGCATAGTTACACAAACGATTTACTGTTATCCAAGCAGGATTCACTTGTTTTTTTTTTATAACAGTCCCACTGTAGATGTTGAACAATTTAGTTCTGTTTGTGTCATAAAGTGAAATTAAAAATTAATTGTGTTAATTAAGTGAAAAATCAGATTTGAAAGTGCAAATAATATTTTTAGTAGACTTTAGTGGTGCAGTGCAAATAATAATTATTAGTTTATTCGATACCATCAATAATAATAATATACGAAATACGAATACATACATAGGTTTTAACATAAGCGGTAAGTTTACTACTATATAAATTTTTATGTAACTTTTACCAGAAACCACGTGATTTTTTATTGTTCAATTTAATCTAGTTTTTCAATATGGAAGATTATAGTAATCGCAGTATTACATCAAATGAAGATAGAACAGATTTTATCAATACTAACAATGAAACAATAGATATAGAATCTGTAATTTTCGTAGATATAAACTTTCAGAATCTTCTTAAGGAATGGTCAATGGAACCAATTTTACCAAGATTATTAGGTACCTAACAACAACATTTTTTTCTCGAACAAATTTGAACCATTTTTTTTCCTATTATTTAAGAGTTCAATATTGATCTTGAAAGTCTCGCGTATTTAACGGAAGCAGAGTTATGCGATATTTTTAAAAATGATCTTGGCAACCGCGCGAAGTTTCGAGCTCGCCTCAACGAATGGAAAAAAAATAATGTTTGTAGTAACTAAATTTATTATCCTAATTTCAGTAATAGCTAATATGCATATGTAATTATTTTGTTATAGAACATTGTCTCAAGTGAAAGTGACACAGTATCAAACTCTAGCTCACTTTCGTGGTCCGATCTAGAAAGTAACAAAAGAAGTAATTCATCGTTAAGTTCATGTTCCTCGTCATCCGGATTTAATTTCGTAAATAATTTTCTTATTTGTTTTTTACCATTAGTATAATTTAAATCTTCACTTTTGTATTTATTTAAGGATTTAAAAAAAATTTTTGAAGGCTCAAATGGTGCCCGAATTCGAAGTTTATACAAAAACAAAACACCTCCTGGTTTTACGCCTGAGTGTAGGGAATTATTCTGTACATTTATAGTAAATAAGTTCGTCAACAACAATCATGCCATGACTCTCGATATTTTCCGTGATGTAACCAGACAAATAAAAATTATGTTTCCTGAAGAAAACTCTGTAAGTGATATCTACACAGAATGGCTTTTTTTAAATTTCGAAAATCAGTTGCAATCTATTGCACCTTATAGTATTTTTCTGTACTTTACAATGTAATTAATATTTGTTTCAGGAATACTATTTCAAGCAACACACCAATCCAACGGGCAAGTTGTATAATAAGTATCGCGTTATATCAAAACAAGTTAAAAAAAGTGGTTATTTTACTGCTATTAAAAGACAGCGTCGAGAAACACAGGAAACCTTTACTTCAGGTATATAAATGCTCTGAAAATTGATTTAGGTGGAAACTATAGTCAGCCAGTAAACATGCTTACGGAATTTAACGAAAAAAATTTTAAAATTTTACAGCTGGCTAGTCAGACTGTGTCATATTTTCATTTCAATAACTGATAAATTATGCTATAGTTTTAGTTCCGGATTTGTGAAATTTTTTGTATCCAATTTATTTAGTTTTTCTCCGTAAGCATTGTTACTAACATGCCGACTTATACGCTTTATATTTGTAACACATACTTACATTTGACATTTTGTGTAGATGTTTCCAACAACAACAACATCGATACAACCGACGATAATACCGAAGACGATAACACAAACACGGAAATAAAAGATTGGTTGAAAGTGCATTGCACTCCCTGGGCAGTAATAGAAACTAAATGGGTCGCTACTTGGAGTATTAGAAAGCGAAATCTACAAAATAGCGGTACGAGTATAATCTTAACTGAATGGCCATTATACAAAAAATTCATCTGGTTTTCGATTGGTATGTATAAACTATTATATAATATATTTTATCAACAAATACTAATAAAATCAGGCAAAATTTCTTTTTATAGTTAAAAATATTAGTTTATGGGACCAATTTCTTTTAAAGATAAGAGGTCAATAGTTTTCAGACAACATAAACATTCATTTTTCCGATCAAAACAAACCGAGCATTTAGTCGTATATCATATAAATTTCAGAGTATATTTGAGTATATTTTATATAAATTGCAAGAAACGTAGGAGGTAGGACGACAGGGGAGCTAGGGTGAAGTAGGCAGAGGTGGAGGAGTTGGTGGAGGTGGGGGAGGTGAGGGAGGTCGGGCAGGTGGCGGAAAGTGGGGGGAGATGTTGAAGGATGGAGAAATGGGGGGCGTTGGGGATGTGGGGTGGGTGAGGAAAGTCTGGCGCAGTTGGGAACAGGTGGGGATAGGTGGGGATTGGTGAAGACAGATAGTGAGGGGTGGGAGAGATAAATAGTACTAACAATAAATTATTCACTTACATTTCAGGTCGAGCTAGATTTTCAAAAACTGTTTCCAGTAAATCACGGAAAACTACTACACTGCTGGGAAAGTTTTAAAACTAATATAAATGAACTATTCGCGAAAAATCTAAAAGACAAATCTGCCATTGAAATTTTCCGAAACTTTTCAAAACTCGAAGATAAAATAATTTATAATAAAATGTTGATGCTGTTAAGTGTAAACTAATCACTAAATTATATTTACAGATATTCATAATTTACAAATATGCAAATTAATGCATTACATATTAAAACCGTCGGGAAAATCAAAGATCTCATCAGGAAAATATTGGAAAATATCTATTAATGATTCTATACAGTCATTTCTAGTTGAAGTGTTAGATTCTTCGCATGTCAATAAACAAATACAAATAGCAAAAGAATTTTGCACATCGAGAAATTTGAGGTTAAAAGTTAAGTTAAGTTGATGTGGCTGCTATCGCACACTTAGACTAAATTTGATCCGTTGTGATACCACTCTATACGGCTATAGGTCCGAGTCTTTCCGTAGAGCCATCTGCGCATTGCATAGCTCCATATCAGTCCTATAGTACTGACATGGAAGATGGGTCGGCCCAAGGATTCTAAACACGACAGAGGATCCAGATTATGTTTATTTTTCACCACCGATCGCACCGCCCAAACGATCGAAGGTGAAAAACCCATTTTGCATCCTGCCTCGATTCGGATTCGAACCCGTACCTCCCGCTCCAACTGCCGCAGCTTTAACCACTGCGCCACCTGGGCGGTCGTTGAGGTTGCAGCCATTCATAATATTTGTCAATAGCAATACTCCTCAATTTTGTGTCTCATATGACGGAATTTTTTACAGTTTTGACAATTTTCTTTTGGCTTTGGATATTTGCTTCAAAATTTTTTTTGTTTTCAATTTAAAATACCCAAAACAATCAGAAAAGTTTTGGTTATTTATACAAAAATATTTTTACGAAATAGAAACAGAATTTGACCATTTAACGTCAGATATCATAGATACAATATCTCAATTAGCTTGCTAATTGGTTCAGGTAACAAAATTTATTTCATTCAATATAAATACTTTAATTTATCAAAAAATTGAATTTACACTGAATATTATATGAATTTTAGTTATTATATATTAAACGAATTTTAAAACATGTTTATTTGTTTTAATTGTCATAGGTCATTTAGTGAAATAGAATTTTTAATGTTTCATTTAACACATGTACAAGATGTTGCCAGGATAATTGTGGTCAGTTATTTTCGAACCGTAACTCATTTAAACGGCACCTGCTTAATCAACATTCAAGTATCTCGTTGCCAAGTAAAAATCCCAGTAGTACCATTCAAACTTTTGAAGCCAAATCACAAACCTCAGATCATAACGTTTGTTTAGGTAATAAGATACTTCAAAATGGAATACAATCACTGAATAAACCTTCAGTTTTAGATATAACAAATTTAAAAGATACACTACAAAAACAAGCACTACTTTTTGTTTTAGAACTTTACTCTAAAACTAATATGACAACCACTCTTATTGATACAATTGTAAAATCTTTTAATAGTTGTATTTTACAAACCTTGCTTTGTTCCTCAAATATTGAGATTACTGAAGTCTTAGATGCCATGTCGAAAACATTTGATAAAGTAAAATCTGAGCATTTATTAGTTAAGGAATTAAGATGTAAAATACAATATGAAGTACCCCAAAAAAAGACAATTCACAAAGAAACAAAACAAGTATTTAAAAGAGGTCAACCAATCTTTAAAAATATCGATTACGATTGTGTCTTATTGCCTATCACCTATCAGATTAAAAAATTCTTTGAATTTCCAAACATTTTTCAAGATACTGTAACCAATACAAATCGCTTGACTTCTTCCGTTGCGGATACGGTAGAGAATTTTGCTCAAGGGAAACTATGGAAGGAAAAATTAAAAACTTTTCCACCGAATGATATTGTTTTACCCTATATACTTTATTATGATGATTTTGAAACAGGCAATGCTTTAGGAAGTCATGCCGGTTCACAATCAATCGCTGGATTTTACTTTTTTTTTCCTACGGTCCCATACCAAAATTTAAAATTAAATAATATATTTGTGGCATTATTAATGAAAACCAAACATTTTAAAAAATTTGGTGCTAATCAATCTCTATCTCATCTAATAGATTCTTTAAAGTTAATTGAAACTGAAGGAATTAATTTAGATCTATCAGGTGTAACTAAAAACGTGAAATTCGTATTGGGCTTAATAATTGGGGACAACCTGGCATTAAACTCTATCATGGGATTTTGCTCATCTTTTTCCCATAATTTTTATTGTAGACACTGCCGAGAACCCAAATCAAACATGGAATCTTCAGTTGCTGAGAATACTTCCAATTTGCGCACCATAGATAATTACAAATCAGATTTGGAAAAGGACGATTTCAAAACCACTGGCATAAAGTTCAAGTCAACATTTAATGATCTAATATCCTTCCATGTGACCAACAATTTTTATTGTGACATTATGCATGACGTTTTCGAAGGAATTGTTAAATTTGGACTGGCCCAATCTTTAAAATTTCTAATATTTGAGACGCAATATTTCACTATAAATTTATTAAATAGCAGTATCGAAAGCTTCAATTATGGGGAGATTGAAGTACAGAATAGACCAAATATTATAAAAGAAGAGCACATAAGAAACTCAAACTTACACATGTCTGCTAGAGAAAGCTATTGCTTTTTTACGATACTTTCCTGTTTTGGTTGGCAATTATGTGCCAAAGACCGATTTGTGTTGGAAATATGTTTTGAGTTTATACAAATTAGTTGAATTTTTACTTAAGGACTCTTTTTCGAATAATGAACTTTTGTCTCTCGATAATTTGATAAAAGATCACGGTACTCGTTACATGCAATGTTTCAATACAAATCTAAAACTTAAACATCATTTTATATGTCACTACCCAAGATTAATTGAATATTCAGGGCCCTTAAAATTATTAAGCTGTATGCGACTTGAAAGCAAAAATAAATATGTTAAGGAATATTCGAAAGAATGTAATTCTCGAATTAATCTTCCATACTCGCTTGGTAAAAAATGTAGTTATGCTCTTGCTTATAATATTCTAAATAACCAAATTCTTGAATGTGACATTGAAATACTACAAATTAAAAAGCAATTGGATATTAGTAAATGTAATTTTAAAGATCTCAACTTGGAGCAATATCTTAAGATAAAATCAATTATTTTAGTAATTGCTATGCGGTATAAGGGTACTTTGTTCAAGAAAAATTATTACATATATGAAAATAACAAATTATTTCTAATTGAAGATATTGTGTATGATAACAGCTCTATGTTTCTTATTCTAATCGAAATTCGAATAATTGGTTTCGATTCACATTTGAGGGTTTACAAATTAGGTGAAAAAATGGGTAAACATTTCTTAAAAAATATTAGAGATTTATGTACAAAAAAACCTTTTGAGGTGCATTTACTTTTAAACGGCCAAAAAATTTTCTTACCTAGAATTCTGTAGACTGGATTAAATTTCAATAAAATTAAAAAAAAAAAAAATTAATGTAATTAGATTTTATTAAATTTAAAATGAAGTGTAATTTGATGAAAATAAATTTTTAGTAACACGCTAATAGTATTTATAACTGTTTTTGATTTTAACAAATATTTAAATATATCTTATGAATTTGGAATTATTCAGGAACGGGATAGGTCACACCTAAGAAGTATTCAGCAATCTACATCTATTTACCTGCAAGCATAATACAAACCGTAATCAGGAATAAAAAGTTCGTATCTGTTCATTATTTATTCAAAGTTCTTGTATTATATTCTCGTATGCTGGAATTTACTATGCCGAAATATGGATAAATCTCTCTGACATTTTGCACAATTTACTCCAAAACAATTTCATATTCTGGAATTTTTCATGCCGATATATGCATCATTCTGTCTAACATTTTGCACAATTTATTCCAAAATAATTTCATATTTTGGAATTTATCATTCCGAAATATGCGTGAAGCTGTCTGATATTTTGCACCATTTATTCCAAAATAATTTCATATTCTGGAACTTGTCATGCCAAAATATGCATAAAGCTTAAACAATTCATTCCAAACTGGTATGATAAATGACTACTCATTTATGCATAATAAATTCTTTTTATGAATAACTTATTCCTGAGCTAGGTCAAGTTGAATTTCATCCGAACTTTTTCCATTGATAATCCGCTATAGGAACAATACGTACTTTGATTTCTCTGGGTGTTTAATGTTTTCAATATTGTATGGAATATTCCCTATATTATTTTGTTTATATACAAACTTTTTAACGTTTTTGTTATTGATTATAGTTCATATAGATTTATTATAACATAAAAGTATGTATAAAAGTTTAAAAATATATGATTTATGCTCTTTTTATGCTCATAATGAATATATAGGATAAATATATAATTAACGTTAAATAGTTATAAATAATAATAAATTGATAATGTTTATTGATTGGTATTATATATAAAGATCATTATAATGATAATAAATATTTTTTAGAGTTCATAAATGAATATAAATGGGTCATTTCCGGCTTTGATTTTAATGGGATACGCACCATATTTCATTCAACATAGCATAAAAATATTTTTATTTGCATAGTTTTTAATGTTTTTATGCTTGAATATGGTAGGTATAGTTGTATTATAACATAAAAATATGCACAACATATATAAACATAACTATTTATGCTCTTTTTTTAGGTTAAAAATTCCCCATGGTAAATAGATTTATTACATAAAATTGTTATAATTAATTGAATATTGATATGGTTTTTTGTATAAATAATTGTAAATTGATATCATATTGGATAATAGATAAATTTTGGAATTTTAAAATGGCGGTATATAGGGTAAATTGGGGTTTATTGTACTTTAATGTTTTCAATATTGTATGGAATATTCCCTATATTATTTTGTTTATATACAAACTTTTTAACGTTTTTGTTATTGATTATAGTTCATATAGATTTATTATAACATAAAAGTATGTATAAAAGTTTAAAAATATATGATTTATGCTCTTTTTATGCTCATAATGAATATATAGGATAAATATATAATTAACGTTAAATAGTTATAAATAATAATAAATTGATAATGTTTATTGATTGGTATTATATATAAAGATCATTATAATGATAATAAATATTTTTTAGAGTTCATAAATGAATATAAATGGGTCATTTCCGGCTTTGATTTTAATGGGATACGCACCATATTTCATTCAACATAGCATAAAAATATTTTTATTTGCATAGTTTTTAATGTTTTTATGCTTGAATATGGTAGGTATAGTTGTATTATAACATAAAAATATGCACAACATATATAAACATAACTATTTATGCTCTTTTTTTTAAGTTAAAAATTCACCATGATAAATAGATTTATTACATAAAATTGTTATAAATAATTGAATATTGATATGGTTTTTTGTATAAATAATTGTAAATTGATATCTCTACTATCTCTACTATCTGTTTTGGGGCTCGAGGCACTTCCAACAAATTGATATCATATTGGATAATAGATAAATTTTGGAATTTTAAAATGGCGGTCTATAGGGTAAATTGGGGTTTATTGTACTTTAATGTTTTCAATATTGTTTGGAATATTCCCTATATTATTTTGTTTATATACAAACTTTTTAACGTTTTTGTTATTGATTATAGTTCATATAGATTTATTATAACATAAAAGTATGTATAAAAGTTTAAAAATATATGATTTATGCTCTTTTTATGCTCATAATGAATATATAGGATAAATATATAATTAACGTTAAATAGTTATAAATAATAATAAATTGATAATGTTTATTGATATATAAAGATCATTATAATGATAATAAATATTTTTTAGAGTTCATAAATGAATATAAATGGGTCATTTCCGGCTTTGATTTTAATGGGATACGCACCATATTTCATTCAACATAGCATAAAAATATTTTTATTTGCATAGTTTTTAATGTTTTTATGCTTGAATATGGTAGGTATAGTTGTATTATAACATAAAAATATGCACAACATATATAAACATAACTATTTATGCTCTTTTTTTTAGGTTAAAAATTCCCCATGATAAATAGATTTATTACATAAAATTGTTATAAATAATTGAATATTGATATGGTTTTTTGTATAAATAATTGTAAATTGATATCATATTGGATAATAGATAAATTTTGGAATTTTAAAATGGCGGTATATAGGGTAAATTGGGGTTTATTGTACTTTAATGTTTTCAATATTGTATGGAATATTCCCTATATTATTTTGTTAATATACAAACTTTTTAACGTTTTTGTGATTGATTATAGTTCATATAGATTTATTATAACATAAAAGTATGTATAAAAGTTTAAAAATATATGATTTATGCTCTTTTTATGCTCATAATGAATATATAGGATAAATATATAATTATCGTTAAATAGTTATAAATAATAATAAATTGATAATGTTTATTGATTGGTATTATATATAAAGATCATTATAATGATAATAAATATTTTTTAGAGTTCATAAATGAATATAAATGGGTCATTTCCGGCTTTGATTTTAATGGGATACGCACCATATTTCATTCAACATAGCATAAAAATATTTTTATTTGCATAGTTTTTAATGTTTTTATGCTTGAATATGGTAGGTATAGTTGTATTATAACATAAAAATATGCACAACATATATAAACATAACTATTTATGCTTTTTTTTTTTAGGTTAAAAATTCCCCATGATAAATAGATTTATTACATAAAATTGTTATAAATAATTGAATATTGATATGGTTTTTTGTATAAATAATTGTAAATTGATATCATATTGGATAATAGATAAATTTTGGAATTTTAAAATGGCGGTATATAGGGTAAATTGGGGTTTATTGTACTTTAATGTTTTCAATATTGTATGGAATATGCCCTATATTATTTTGTTAATATACAAACTTTTTAACGTTTTTGTTATTGATTATAGTTCATATAGATTTATTATAACATAAAAGTATGTATAAAAGTTTAAAAATATATGATTTATGCTCTTTTTATGCTCATAATGAATATATAGGATAAATATATAATTAACGTTAAATAGTTATAAATAATAATAAATTGATAATGTTTATTGATTGGTATTATATATAAAGATCATTATAATGATAATAAATATTTTTTAGAGTTCATAAATGAATATAAATGGGTCATTTCCGGCTTTGATTTTAATGGGATACGCACCATATTTCATTCAACATAGCATAAAAATATTTTTATTTGCATAGTTTTTAATGTTTTTATGCTTGAATATGGTAGGTATAGTTGTATTATAACATAAAAATATGCACAACATATATAAACATAACTATTTATGCTCTTTTTTTAGGTTAAAAATTCCCCATGATAAATAGATTTATTACATAAAATTGTTATAAATAATTGAATATTGATATGGTTTTTTGTATAAATAATTGTAAATTGATATCATATTGGATAATAGATAAATTTTGGAATTTTAAAATGGCGGTATATAGGGTAAATTGGGGTTTATTGTACTTTTATGTTTTCAATATTGTATGGAATATTCCCTATATTATTTTGTTTATATACAAACTTTTTAACGTTTTTGTTATTGATTATAGTTCATATAGATTTATTATAACATAAAAGTATGTATAAAAGTTTAAAAATATATGATTTATGCTCTTTTTATGCTCATAATGAATATATAGGATAAATATATAATTAACGTTAAATAGTTATAAATAATAATAAATTGATAATGTTTATTGATATATAAAGATCATTATAATGATAATAAATATTTTTGAGAGTTCATAAATGAATATAAATGGGTCATTTCCGGCTTTGATTTTAATGGGATACGCACCATATTTCATTCAACATAGCATAAAAATATTTTTATTTGCATAGTTTTTAATGTTTTTATGCTTGAATATGGTAGGTATAGTTGTATTATAACAAATATGCACAACATATATAAACATAACTATTTATGCTCTTTTTTTTAGGTTAAAAATTCCCCATGATAAATAGATTTATTACATAAAATTGTTATAATAATATATTATTGATATGGTTTTTTGTATAAATAATTGTAAATTGATATCATATTGGATAATAGATAAATTTTGGAATTTTAAAATGGCGGTATATAGGGTAAATTGGGGTTTATTGTACTTTAATGTTTTCAATATTGTATGGAATATTCCCTATATTATTTTGTTTATTTACAAACTTTTTAACGTTTTTGTTATTGATTATAGTTCATATAGATTTATTATAACAGTAAGTATGTATAAAAGTTTAAAAATATATGATTTATGCTCTTTTTATGCTCATAATGAATATATAGGATAAATATATAATTAACGTTAAATAGTTATAAATAATAATAAATTGATAATGTTTATTGATTGGTATTATATATAAAGATCATTATAATGATAATAAATATTTTTTAGAGTTCATAAATGATATAAATGGGTCATTTCCGGCTTTGATTTTAATGGGATACGCACCATATTTCATTCAACATAGCATAAAAATATTTTTATTTGCATAGTTTTTAATGTTTTTATGCTTGAATATGGTAGGTATAGTTATATTATAACATAAAAATATGCACAACATATATAAACATAACTATTTATGCTCTTTTTTTTAGGTTAAAAATTCCCCATGATAAATAGATTTATTACATAAAATTGTTATAAATAATTGAATATTGATATGGTTTTTTGTATAAATAATTGTAAATTGATATCATATTGGATAATAGATAAATTTTGGAATTTTAAAATGGCGGTATATAGGGTAAATTGGGGTTTATTGTACTTTTATGTTTTCAATATTGTATGGAATATTCCCTATATTATTTTGTTTATATACAAACTTTTTAACGTTTTTGTTATTGATTATAGTTCATATAGATTTATTATAACATAAAAGTATGTATAAAAGTTTAAAAATATATGATTTATGCTCTTTTTATGCTCATAATGAATATATAGGATAAATATATAATTAACGTTAAATAGTTATAAATAATAATAAATTGATAATGTTTATTGATTGGTATTATATATAAAGATCATTATAATGATAATAAATATTTTTTAGAGTTCATAAATGAATATAAATGGGTCATTTCCGGCTTTGATTTTAATGGGATACGCACCATATTTCATTCAACATAGCATAAAAATATTTTTATTTGCATAGTTTTTAATGTTTTTATGCTTGAATATGGTAGGTATAGTTGTATTATAACATAAAAATATGCACAACATATATAAACATAACTATTTATGCTCTTTTTTTAGGTTAAAAATTCCCCGTGATAAATAGATTTATTACATAAAATTGTTATAAATAATTGAATATTGATATGGTTTTTTGTATAAATAATTGTAAATTGATATCATATTGGATAATAGATAAATTTTGGAATTTTAAAATGGCGGTATAGAGAGTAAATTGGGGTTTATTGTACTTTAATGTTTTCAATATTGTATGGAATATTCCCTATATTATTTTGTTTATATACAAACTTTTTAACGTTTTTGTTATTGATTATAGTTCATATAGATTTATTATAACATATAGATTTATTATAACATAAAAGATCATATTGATTTATTATAACATAAAAGTATGTATAAAAGTTTAAAAATATATGATTTATGCTCTTTTTATGCTTATAATGAATATATAGGATAAATATATAATTAACGTTAAATAGTTATAAATAATAATAAATTGATAATGTTTATTGATTGGTATTATATATAAAGATCATTATAATGATAATAAATATTTTTTTAGAGTTCATAAATGAATATAAATGGGTCATTTCCGGCTTTGATTTTAATGGGATACGCACCATATTTCATTCAACATAGCATAAAAATATTTTTATTTGCATAGTTTTTAATGTTTTTATGCTTGAATATGGTAGGTATAGTTGTATTATAACATAAAAATATGCACAACATATATAAACATAACTATTTATGCTCTTTTTTTTAGGTTAAAAATTCCCCATGATAAATAGATTTATAACATAAAATTGTTATAAATAATTGAATATTGATATGGTTTTTTGTATAAATAATTGTAAATTGATACCATATTGGATAATAGATAAATTTTGGAATTTTAAAATGGCGGTATATAGGGTAAATTGGGGTTTATTGTACTTTAATGTTTTCATATTGTATGGAATTTTCCCTATATTATTTTGTTTATATACAAACTTTTTAACGTTTTTGTTATTGATTATAGTTCATATAGATTTATTATAACATAAAAGTATGTATAAAAGTTTAAAAATATATGATTTATGCTCTTTTTATGCTCATAATGAATATATAGGATAAATATATAATTAACGTTAAATAGTTATAAATAATAATAAATTGATAATGTTTATTGATTGGTATTATATATAAAGATCATTATAATGATAATAAATATTTTTTAGAGTTCATAAACGAATATAAATGGGTCATTTCCGGTTTTGATTTTAATGGGATACGCACCATATTTCATTCAACATAGCATAAAAATATTTTTATTTGCATAGTTTTTAATGTTTTTATGCTTGAATATGGTAGGTATAGTTGAATTATAACATAAAAATATGCACAACATATATAAACATAACTATTTATGCTCTTTTTTGAGGTTAAAAATTCCCCATGATAAATAGATTTATTACATAAAATTGTTATAATAATATATTATTGATATGGTTTTTTGTATAAATAATTGTAAATTGATATCATATTGGATAATAGATAAATTTTGGAATTTTAAAATGGCGGTATATAGGGTAAATTGGGGTTTATTGTACTTTTATGTTTTCAATATTGTATGGAATATTCCCTATATTATTTTGTTTATATACAAACTTTTTAACGTTTTTGTTATTGATTATAGTTCATATAGATTTATTATAACATAAAAGTATGTATAAAAGTTTAAAAATATATGATTTATGCTCTTTTTATGCTCATAATGAATATATAGGATAAATATATAATTAACGTTAAATAGTTATAAATAATAATAAATTGATAATGTTTATTGATATATAAAGATCATTATAATGATAATAAATATTTTTTAGAGTTCATAAATGAATATAAATGGGTCATTTCCGGCTTTGATTTTAATGGGATACGCACCATATTTCATTCAACATAGCATAAAAATATTTTTATTTGCATAGTTTTTAATGTTTTTATGCTTGAATATGGTAGGTATAGTTGTATTATAACAAATATGCACAACATATATAAACATAACTATTTATGCTCTTTTTTTTAGGTTAAAAATTCCCCATGATAAATAGATTTATTACATAAAATTGTTATAATAATATATTATTGATATGGTTTTTTGTATAAATAATTGTAAATTGATATCATATTGGATAATAGATAAATTTTGGAATTTTAAAATGGCGGTATATAGGGTAAATTGGGGTTTATTGTACTTTAATGTTTTCAATATTGTATGGAATATTCCCTATATTATTTTGTTTATTTACAAACTTTTTAACGTTTTTGTTATTGATTATAGTTCATATAGATTTATTATAACAGTAAGTATGTATAAAAGTTTAAAAATATATGATTTATGCTCTTTTTATGCTCATAATGAATATATAGGATAAATATATAATTAACGTTAAATAGTTATAAATAATAATAAATTGATAATGTTTATTGATTGGTATTATATATAAAGATCATTATAATGATAATAAATATTTTTTAGAGTTCATAAATGATATAAATGGGTCATTTCCGGCTTTGATTTTAATGGGATACGCACCATATTTCATTCAACATAGCATAAAAATATTTTTATTTGCATAGTTTTTAATGTTTTTATGCTTGAATATGGTAGGTATAGTTATATTATAACATAAAAATATGCACAACATATATAAACATAACTATTTATGCTCTTTTTTTTAGGTTAAAAATTCCCCATGATAAATAGATTTATTACATAAAATTGTTATAAATAATTGAATATTGATATGGTTTTTTGTATAAATAATTGTAAATTGATATCATATTGGATAATAGATAAATTTTGGAATTTTAAAATGGCGGTATATAGGGTAAATTGGGGTTTATTGTACTTTTATGTTTTCAATATTGTATGGAATATTCCCTATATTATTTTGTTTATATACAAACTTTTTAACGTTTTTGTTATTGATTATAGTTCATATAGATTTATTATAACATAAAAGTATGTATAAAAGTTTAAAAATATATGATTTATGCTCTTTTTATGCTCATAATGAATATATAGGATAAATATATAATTAACGTTAAATAGTTATAAATAATAATAAATTGATAATGTTTATTGATTGGTATTATATATAAAGATCATTATAATGATAATAAATATTTTTTAGAGTTCATAAATGAATATAAATGGGTCATTTCCGGCTTTGATTTTAATGGGATACGCACCATATTTCATTCAACATAGCATAAAATATTTTTATTTGCATAGTTTTTAATGTTTTTATGCTTGAATATGGTAGGTATAGTTGTATTATAACATAAAAATATGCACAACATATATAAACATAACTATTTATGCTCTTTTTTTAGGTTAAAAATTCCCCGTGATAAATAGATTTATTACATAAAATTGTTATAAATAATTGAATATTGATATGGTTTTTTGTATAAATAATTGTAAATTGATATCATATTGGATAATAGATAAATTTTGGAATTTTAAAATGGCGGTATAGAGAGTAAATTGGGGTTTATTGTACTTTAATGTTTTCAATATTGTATGGAATATTCCCTATATTATTTTGTTTATATACAAACTTTTTAACGTTTTTGTTATTGATTATAGTTCATATAGATTTATTATAACATATAGATTTATTATAACATAAAAGATCATATTGATTTATTATAACATAAAAGTATGTATAAAAGTTTAAAAATATATGATTTATGCTCTTTTTATGCTTATAATGAATATATAGGATAAATATATAATTAACGTTAAATAGTTATAAATAATAATAAATTGATAATGTTTATTGATTGGTATTATATATAAAGATCATTATAATGATAATAAATATTTTTTTAGAGTTCATAAATGAATATAAATGGGTCATTTCCGGCTTTGATTTTAATGGGATACGCACCATATTTCATTCAACATAGCATAAAAATATTTTTATTTGCATAGTTTTTAATGTTTTTATGCTTGAATATGGTAGGTATAGTTGAATTATAACATAAAAATATGCACAACATATATAAACATAACTATTTATGCTCTTTTTTTTAGGTTAAAAATTCCCCATGATAAATAGATTTATAACATAAAATTGTTATAAATAATTGAATATTGATATGGTTTTTTGTATAAATAATTGTAAATTGATACCATATTGGATAATAGATAAATTTTGGAATTTTAAAATGGCGGTATATAGGGTAAATTGGGGTTTATTGTACTTTAATGTTTTCAATATTGTATGGAATTTTCCCTATATTATTTTGTTTATATACAAACTTTTTAACGTTTTTGTTATTGATTATAGTTCATATAGATTTATTATAACATAAAAGTATGTATAAAAGTTTAAAAATATATGATTTATGCTCTTTTTATGCTCATAATGAATATATAGGATAAATATATAATTAACGTTAAATAGTTATAAATAATAATAAATTGATAATGTTTATTGATTGGTATTATATATAAAGATCATTATAATGATAATAAATATTTTTTAGAGTTCATAAACGAATATAAATGGGTCATTTCCGGTTTTGATTTTAATGGGATACGCACCATATTTCATTCAACATAGCATAAAAATATTTTTATTTGCATAGTTTTTAATGTTTTTATGCTTGAATATGGTAGGTATAGTTGAATTATAACATAAAAATATGCACAACATATATAAACATAACTATTTATGCTCTTTTTTGAGGTTAAAAATTCCCCATGATAAATAGATTTATTACATAAAATTGTTATAATAATATATTATTGATATGGTTTTTTGTATAAATAATTGTAAATTGATATCATATTGGATAATAGATAAATTTTGGAATTTTAAAATGGCGGTATATAGGGTAAATTGGGGTTTATTGTACTTTAATGTTTTCAATATTGTATGGAATATTCCCTATATTATTTTGTTTATATACAAACTTTTTAACGTTTTTGTGATTGATTATAGTTCATATAGATTTATTATAACATAAAAGTATGTATAAAAGTTTAAAAATATATGATTTATGCTCTTTTTATGCTCATAATAAATATATAGGATAAATATATAATTAACGTTAAATAGTTATAAATATTTATTATCATTATAATGATCTTTTTATATAATACCAATCAATAAACATTATCAATTTATTATTATTTATAACTATTTAACGTTAATTATATATTTATCCTATATATTCATTATGAGCATAAAAAGAGCATAAATCTTATATTTTTAAACTTTTATACATACTTTTATGTTATAATAAATCTATATGAACTATAATCAATAACAAAAACGTTAAAAAGTTTGTATATAAACAAAATAATATAGGGAATATTCCATACAATATTGAAAACATTAAAGTACAATAAACCCCAATTTACTCTATATACCGCCATTTTAAAATTCCAAAATTTATCTATTATCCAATATGATATCAATTTACAATTATTTATACAAAAAACCATATCAATATTCAATTATTTATAACAATTTTATGTAATAAATCTATTTATCATGGGGAATTTTTAACCTAAAAAAAGAGCATAAATAGTTATGTTTATATATGTTGTGCATATTTTTATGTTATAATACAACAATACCTACCATATTCAAGCATAAAAACATTAAAAACTATGCAAATAAAAATATTTTTATGCTATGTTGAGTGAAATATGGTGCGTATCCCATTAAAATCAAAGCCGGAAATGACCCATTTATATTCATTTATGAACTCTAAAAAATATTTATTATCATTATAATGATCTTTATATATAATACCAATCAATAAACATTATCAATTTATTATTATTTATAACTATTTAACGTTAATTATATATTTATCCTATATATTCATTATGAGCATAAAAAGAGCATAAATCATATATTTTTAAACTTTTATACATACTTTTATGTTATAATAAATCTATATGAACTATAATCAATAACAAAAACGTTAAAAAGTTTGTAAATAAACAAAATAATATAGGGAATATTCCATACAATATTGAAAACATTAAAGTACAATAAACCCCAATTTACCCTATATACCGCCATTTTAAAATTCCAAAATTTATCTATTATCTAATATGATATCAATTTACAATTATTTATACAAAAAATCATATCAATATTCAATTATTTATAACAATTTTATGTAATAAATCTATTTATGATGGGGAATTTTTAACCTAAAAAAAAGAGCATAAATAGTTATGTTTATATATGTTGTGCATATTTTTATGTTATAATACAACTATACCTACCATATTCAAGCATAAAAACATTAAAAACTATGCAAATAAAAATATTTTTATGCTATGTTGAATGAAATATGGTGCGTATCCCATTAAAATCAAAGCCGGAAATGACCCATTTATATTCATTTATGAACTCTAAAAAATATTTATTATCATTATAATGATCTTTATATATAATACCAATCAATAAACATTATCAATTTATTATTATTTATAACTATTTAACGTTAATTATATATTTATCCTATATATTCATTATGAGCATAAAAAGAGCATAAATCATATATTTTTAAACTTTTATACATACTTTTATGTTATAATAAATCTATATGAACTATAATCAATAACAAAAACGTTAAAAAGTTTGTATATAAACAAAATAATATAGGGAATATTCCATACAATATTGAAAACATAAAAGTACAATAAACCCCAATTTACCCTATATACCGCCATTTTAAAATTCCAAAATTTATCTATTATCCAATATGATATCAATTTACAATTATTTATACAAAAAAACCATATCAATATTCAATTATTTATAACAATTTTATGTAATAAATCTATTTATCATGGGGAATTTTTAACCTAAAAAAAGAGCATAAATAGTTATGTTTATATATGTTGTGCATATTTTTATGTTATAATACAACTATACCTACCATATTCAAGCATAAAAACATTAAAAACTATGCAAATAAAAATATTTTTATGCTATGTTGAATGAAATATGGTGCGTATCCCATTAAAATCAAAGCCGGAAATGACCCATTTATATTCATTTATAAAAAATATTTATTATCATTATAATGATCTTTATATATAATACCAATCAATAAACATTATCAATTTATTATTATTTATAACTATTTAACGTTAATTATATATTTATCCTATATATTCATTATGAGCATAAAAAGAGCATAAATCATATATTTTTAAACTTTTATACATACTTTTATGTTATAATAAATCTATATGAACTATAATCAATAACAAAAACGTTAAAAAGTTTGTATATAAACAAAATAATATAGGGAATATTCCATACAATATTGAAAACATTAAAGTACAAGAAACCCCAATTTACCCTATATACCGCCATTTTAAAATTCCAAAATTTATCTATTATCCAATATGATATCAATTTACAATTATTTATACAAAAAACCATATCAATATTCAATAATTTATAACAATTTTATGTAATAAATCTATTTATCATGGGGAATTTTTAACCTAAAAAAAAAGAGCATAAATAGTTATGTTTATATATGTTGTGCATATTTTTATGTTATAATACAACTATACCTACCATATTCAAGCATAAAAACATTAAAAACTATGCAAATAAAAATATTTTTATGCTATGTTGAATGAAATATGGTGCGTATCCCATTAAAATCAAAGCCGGAAATGACCCATTTATATTCATTTATGAACTCTAAAAAATATTTATTATCATTATAATGATCTTTATATATAATACCAATCAATGTGCCATTTTACACTGGCACTCTTGCGTGTGACTCAAACCGGTTTTTTCCTCGTCTCTTTCTTCTTTTGTCTATAAACTAATTTTGGAGTGGGGATTTCTTGACGCACAACTTTCGACAAAAATTATTATGCACTCTTGTGAGTTTCGCACAATACATATAAAAAGCAATAAAACTATTTTATGAGGTTCAAAATTTTTTTATTGTTTTCGACTCAACATTTTCATTTTGCATTTTGAAGAGTGCAGATGAAATAGAAAAATATGGTTATGTATGACGATTTTTGTTTTACAGATGAGGAAATTTATTACAGATGACGATTTTTTTACAGAAAATAAATATAAAATATATTGATTCGTAAAAAATATAATTTTTGTATGTTAGTTTGATAAATTGTAATTTATTTTTATATTAATTTATATAAATTGTAATTTATTTATTTATTATTATAATGGAATTCATTGATTTATTATAATATTTTTTAATTAATAATAAAATATTATACATATATTGATGACGTTTCTAAAAATGGTAAAAACGCCGGAATGATGAAAATATATAACTACATATATATTATAATATATTAAATAATATTATATAAAAAATAAACATGTTCCTGTAAAAATGAAAACAAAATCGTGCTAAAATTTTTTTTCTTCATTTGGTTATATGATGTTCGCTCGACCAAGTATTCATTGATAATGAAATATTTTCCACACACACATAGACAAATATGAAAAAAAAACTCTGCCGCACGAAAAAGCGAAATTGACGCGAGAGTGCCAATGTAAAATGGCACAATAAACATTATCAATTTATTATTATTTATAACTATTTAACGTTAATTATATATTTATCCTATATATTCATTATGAGCATAAAAAGAGCATAAATCATATATTTTTAAACTTTTATACATACTTTTATGTTATAATAAATCTATATGAACTATAATCAATCACAAAAACGTTAAAAAGTTTGTATATTAACAAAATAATATAGGGAATATTCCATACAATATTGAAAACATTAAAGTACAATAAACCCCAATTTACCCTATATACCGCCATTTTAAAATTCCAAAATTTATCTATTATCCAATATGATATCAATTTACAATTATTTATACAAAAAACCATATCAATATTCAATTATTTATAACAATTTTATGTAATAAATCTATTTATCATGGGGAATTTTTAACCTAAAAAAAAGAGCATAAATAGTAATGTTTATATATGTTGTGCATATTTTTATGTTATAATACAACTATACCTACCATATTCAAGCATAAAAACATTAAAAACTATGCAAATAAAAATATTTTTATGCTATGTTGAATGAAATATGGTGCGTATCCCATTAAAATCAAAGCCGGAAATGACCCATTTATATTCATTTATGAACTCTAAAAAATATTTATTATCATTATAATGATCTTTATATATAATACCAATCAATAAACATTATCAATTTATTATTATTTATAACTATTTAACGTTAATTATATATTTATCCTATATATTCATTATGACCATAAAAAGAGCATAAATCATATATTTTTAAACTTTTATACATACTTTTATGTTATAATAAATCTATATGAACTATAATCAATAACAAAAACGTTAAAAAGTTTGTATATAAACAAAATAATATAGGGAATATTCCATACAATATTGAAAACATAAAAGTACAATAAACCCCAATTTACCCTATATACCGCCATTTTAAAATTCCAAAATTTATCTATTATCCAATATGATATCAATTTACAATTATTTATACAAAAAACCATATCAATATTCAATTATTTATAACAATTTTATGTAATAAATCTATTTACCATGGGGAATTTTTAACCTAAAAAAAGAGCATAAATAGTTATGTTTATATATGTTGTGCATATTTTTATGTTATAATACAACTATACCTACCATATTCAAGCATAAAAACATTAAAAACTATGCAAATAAAAATATTTTTATGCTATGTTGAATGAAATATGGTGCGTATTTATTACATAAAATTGTTATAAATAATTGAATATTGATATGGTTTTTTGTATAAATAATTGTAAATTGATATCATATTGGATAATAGATAAATTTTGGAATTTTAAAATGGCGGTATATAGGGTAAATTGGGGTTTATTGTACTTTAATGTTTTTAATATTGTATGGAATATTCCCTATATTATTTTGTTTATATACAAACTTTTTAACGTTTTTGTTATTGATTATAGTTCATATAGATTTATTATAACATAAAAGTATGTATAAAAGTTTAAAAATATATGATTTATGCTCTTTTTATGCTCATAATGAATATATAGGATAAATATATAATTAACGTTAAATAGTTATAAATAATAATAAAGATAATGTTTATTGATTGGTATTATATATAAAGATCATTATAATGATAATAAATATTTTTTAGAGTTCATAAATGAATATAAATGGGTCATTTCCGGCTTTGATTTTAATGGGATACGCACTATATTTCATTCAACATAGCATACAAATATTTTTATTTGCATAGTTTTTAATGTTTTTATGCTTGAATATGGTAGGTATAGTTGTATTATAACATAAAAATATGCACAACATATATAAACATAACTATTTATGCTCTTTTTTTTAGGTTAGAAATTCCCCATGATAAATAGATTTATTACATAAAATTGTTATAAATAATTGAATATTGATATGGTTTTTTGTATAAATAATTGTAAATTGATATCATATTGGATAATAGATAAATTTTGGTATTTTAAAATGGCGGTATATAGGGTAAATTGGGGTTTATTGTACTTTAATGTTTTCAATATTGTATGGAATATTCTCTATATTATTTTGTTTATATACAAACTTTTTAACGTTTTTGTTATTGATTATAGTTCATATAGATTTATTATAACATAAAAGTATGTATAAAAGTTTAAAAATATATGATTTATGCTCTTTTTATGCTCATAATGAATATATAGGATAAATATATAATTAACGTTAAATAGTTATAAATAATAATAAATTGATAATGTTTATTGATTGGTATTATATATAAAGATCATTATAATGATAATAAATATTTTTTAGAGTTCATAAATGAATATAAATGGGTCATTTCCGGCTTTGATTTTAATGGGATACGCACCATATTTCATTCAACATAGCATAAAAATATTTTTATTTGCATAGTTTTTAATGTTTTTATGCTTGAATATGGTAGGTATAGTTGTATTATAACATAAAAATATGCACAACATATATAAACATAACTACTTATGCTCTTTTTTTAGGTTAAAAATTCCCCATGATAAATAGATTTATTACATAAAATTGTTATAAATAATTGAATATTGATATGGTTTTTTGTATAAATAATTGTAAATTGATATCATATTGGATAATAGATAAATTTTGGAATTTTAAAATGGCGGTATATAGGGTAAATTGGGGTTTCTTGTACTTTAATGTTTTCAATATTGTATGGAATATTCCCTATATTATTTTGTTTATATACAAACTTTTTAACGATTTTGTTATTGATTATAGTTCATATAGATTTATTATAACATAAAAGTATGTATAAAAGTTTAAAAATATATGATTTATGCTCTTTTTATGCTCATAATGAATATATAGGATAAATATATAACTAACGTTAAATAGTTATAAATAATAATAAATTGATAATGTTTATTGATTGGTATTATATATAAAGATCATTATAATGATAATAAATATTTTTTAGAGTTCATAAATGAATATAAATGGGTCATTTCCGGCTTTGATTTTAATGGGATACGCACCATATTTCATTCAACATAGCATAAAAATATTTTTATTTGCATAGTTTTTAATGTTTTTATGCTTGAATATGGTAGGTATAGTTGTATTATAACATAAAAATATGCACAACATATATAAACATAACTATTTATGCTCTTTTTTTTAGGTTAAAAATTCCCCATGATAAATAGATTTATTACATAAAATTGTTATAAATAATTGAATATTGATATGGTTTTTTGTATAAATAATTGTAAATTGATATAATATTGGATAATAGATAAATTTTGGAATTTTAAAATGGCGGTATATAGGGTAAATTGGGGTTTATTGTACTTTAATGTTTTCAATATTGTATGGAATATTCCCTATATTATTTTGTTTATATACAAACTTTTTAACGTTTTTGTTATTGATTATAGTTCATATAGATTTATTATAACATAAAAGTATGTATAAAAGTTTAAAAATATATGATTTATGCTCTTTTTATGCTCATAATGAATATATAGGATAAATATATAATTAACGTTAAATAGTTATAAATAATAATAAATTGATAATGTTTATTGATTGGTATTATATATAAAGATCATTATAATGATAATAAATATTTTTTAGAGTTCATAAATGAATATAAATGGGTCATTTCCGGCTTTGATTTTAATGGGATACGCACCATATTTCATTCAACATAGCATAAAAATATTTTTATTTGCATAGTTTTTAATGTTTTTATGCTTGAATATGGTAGGTATAGTTGTATTATAACATAAAAATATGCACAACATATATAAACATAACTATTTATGCTCTTTTTTTTAGGTTAAAAATTCCCCATGATAAATAGATTTATTACATAAAATTGTTATAAATAATTGAATATTGATATGGTTTTTTGTATAAATAATTGTAAATTGATATCATATTGGATAATAGATAAATTTTGGAATTTTAAAATGGCGGTATATAGGGTAAATTGGGGTTTATTGTACTTTAATGTTTTCAATATTGTATGGAATATTCCCTATATTATTTTGTTTATATACAAACTTTTTAACGTTTTTGTTATTGATTATAGTTCATATAGATTTATTATAACATAAAAGTATGTATAAAAGTTTAAAAATATATGATTTATGCTCTTTTTATGCTCATAATGAATATATAGGATAAATATATAATTAACGTTAAATAGTTATAAATAATAATAAATTGATAATGTTTATTGATTGGTATTATATATAAAGATCATTATAATGATAATAAATATTTTTTAGAGTTCATAAATGAATATAAATGGGTCATTTCCGGCTTTGATTTTAATGGGATACGCACCATATTTCATTCAACATAGCATACAAATATTTTTATTTGCATAGTTTTTAATTTTTTTATGCTTGAATATGGTAGGTATAGTTGTATTATAACATAAAAATATGCACAACATATATAAACATAACTATTTATGCTCTTTTTTTTAGGTTAAAAATTCCCCATGATAAATAGATTTATTACATAAAATTGTTATAAATAATTGAATATTGATATGGTTTTTTGTATAAATAATTGTAAATTGATATCATATTGGATAATAGATAAATTTTGGAATTTTAAAATGGCGGTATATAGGGTAAATTGGGGTTTATTGTACTTTAATGTTTTCAATATTGTATGGAATATTCCCTATATTATTTTGTTTAAATACAAACTTTTTAACGTTTTTGTTATTGATTATAGTTCATATAGATTTATTATAACATAAAAGTATGTATAAAAGTTTAAAAATATATGATTTATGCTCTTTTTATGCTCATAATGAATATATAGGATAAATATATAATTAACGTTAAATAGTTATAAATAATAATAAATTGATAATGTTTATTGATTGGTATTATATATAAAGATCATTATAATGATAATAAATATTTTTTAGAGTTCATAAATGAATATAAATGGGTCATTTCCGGCTTTGATTTTAATGGGATACGCACCATATTTCATTCAACATAGCATAAAAATATTTTTATTTGCATAGTTTTTAATGTTTTTATGCTTGAATATGGTAGGTATAGTTGTATTATAACATAAAAATATGCACAACATATATAAACATAACTATTTATGCTCTTTTTTTTAGGTTAAAAATTCCCCATGATAAATAGATTTATTACATAAAATTGTTATAAATAATTGAATATTGATATGGTTTTTTGTATAAATAATTGTAAATTGATATCATATTGGATAATAGATAAATTTTGGAATTTTAAAATGGCGGTATATAGGGTAAATTGGGGTTTATTGTACTTTAATGTTTTCAATATTGTATGGAATATTCCCTATATTATTTTGTTTATATACAAACTTTTTAACGTTTTTGTTATTGATTATAGTTCATATAGATTTATTATAACATAAAAGTATGTATAAAAGTTTAAAAATATATGATTTATGCTCTTTTTATGCTCATAATGAATATATAGGATAAATATATAATTAACGTTAAATAGTTATAAATAATAATAAATTGATAATGTTTATTGATTGGTATTATATATAAAGATCATTATAATGATAATAAATATTTTTTAGAGTTCATAAATGAATATAAATGGGTCATTTCCGGCTTTGATTTTAATGGGATACGCACCATATTTCATTCAACATAGCATACAAATATTTTTATTTGCATAGTTTTTAATGTTTTTATGCTTGAATATGGTAGGTATAGTTGTATTATAACATAAAAATATGCACAACATATATAAACATAACTATTTATGCTCTTTTTTTTAGGTTAAAAATTCCCCATGATAAATAGATTTATTACATAAAATTGTTATAAATAATTGAATATTGATATGGTTTTTTGTATAAATAATTGTAAATTGATATCATATTGGATAATAGATAAATTTTGGAATTTTAAAATGGCGGTATATAGGGTAAATTGGGGTTTATTGTACTTTAATGTTTTCAATATTGTATGGAATATTCCCTATATTATTTTGTTTATATACAAACTTTTTAACGTTTTTGTTATTGATTATAGTTCATATAGATTTATTATAACATAAAAGTATGTATAAAAGTTTAAAAATATATGATTTATGCTCTTTTTATGCTCATAATGAATATATAGGATAAATATATAATTAACGTTAAATAGTTATAAATAATAATAAATTGATAATGTTTATTGATTGGTATTATATATAAAGATCATTATAATGATAATAAATATTTTTTAGAGTTCATAAATGAATATAAATGGGTCATTTCCGGCTTTGATTTTAATGGGATACGCACCATATTTCATTCAACATAGCATACAAATATTTTTATTTGCATAGTTTTTAATGTTTTTATGCTTGAATATGGTAGGTATAGTTGTATTATAACATAAAAATATGCACAACATATATAAATATAACTATTTATGCTCTTTTTTTTAGGTTAAAAATTCCCCATGATAAATAGATTTATTACATAAAATTGTTATAAATAATTGAATATTGATATGGTTTTTTGTATAAATAATTGTAAATTGATATCATATTGGATAATAGATAAATTTTGGAATTTTAAAATGGCGGTATATAGGGTAAATTGGGGTTTATTGTACTTTAATGTTTTCAATATTGTATGGAATATTCCCTATATTATTTTGTTTATATACAAACTTTTTAACGGTTTTGTTATTGATTATAGTTCATATAGATTTATTATAACATAAAAGTATGTATAAAAGTTTTAAAATATATGATTTATGCTCTTTTTATGCTCATAATGAATATATAGGATAAATATATAATTAACGTTAAATAGTTATAAATAATGATAAATTGATAATGTTTATTGATTGGTATTATATATAAAGATCATTATAATGATAATAAATATTTTTTAGAGTTCATAAATGAATATAAATGGGTCATTTCCGGCTTTGATTTTAATGGGATACGCACCATATTTCATTCAACATAGCATAAAAATATTTTTATTTGCATAGTTTTTAATGTTTTTATGCTTGAATATGGTAGGTATAGTTGTATTATAACATAAAAATATGCACAACATATATAAACATAACTATTTATGCTCTTTTTTTTAGGTTAAAAATTCCCCATGATAAATAGATTTATTACATAAAATTGTTATAAATAATTGAATATTGATATGGTTTTTTGTATAAATAATTGTAAATTGATATCATATTGGATAATAGATAAATTTTGGAATTTTAAAATGGCGGTATATAGGGTAAATTGGGGTTTATTGTACTTTAATGTTTTCAATATTGTATGGAATATTCCCTATATTATTTTGTTTATATACAAACTTTTAACGTTTTTGTTATTGATTATAGTTCATATAGATTTATTATAACATAAAAGTATGTATAAAAGTTTAAAAATATATGATTTATGCTCTTTTTATGCTCATAATGAATATATAGGATAAATATATAATTAACGTTAAATAGTTATAAATAATAATAAATTGATAATGTTTATTGATTGGTATTATATATAAAGATCATTATAATGATAATAAATATTTTTTAGAGTTCATAAATGAATATAAATGGGTCATTTCCGGCTTTGATTTTAATGGGATACGCACCATATTTCATTCAACATAGCATAAAAATATTTTTATTTGCATAGTTTTTAATGGTTTTATGCTTGAATATGGTAGGTATAGTTGTATTATAACATAAAAATATGCACAACATATATAAATATAACTATTTATGCTCTTTTTTTTAGGTTAAAAATTCCCCATGATAAATAGATTTATTACATAAAATTGTTATAAATAATTGAATATTGATATGGTTTTTTGTATAAATAATTGTAAATTGATATCATATTGGATAATAGATAAATTTTGGAATTTTAAAATGGCGGTATATAGAGTAAATTGGGGTTTATTGTATTTTAATATTGTATGGAATATTCCCTATATTATTTTGTTTATATACAAACTTTTTAACGTTTTTGTTATTGATTATAGTTCATATAGATTTATTATAACATAAAAGTATGTATAAAAGTTTAAAAATATATGATTTATGCTCTTTTTATGCTCATAATGAATATATAGGATAAATATATAATTAACGTTAAATAGTTATAAATAATAATAAATTGATAATGTTTATTGATTGGTATTATATATAAAGATCATTATAATGATAATAAATATTTTTTAGAGTTCATAAATGAATATAAATGGGTCATTTCCGGCTTTGATTTTAATGGGATACGCACCATATTTCATTCAACATAGCATACAAATATTTTTATTTGCATAGTTTTTAATGTTTTTATGCTTGAATATGGTAGGTATAGTTGTATTATAACATAAAAATATGCACAACATATATAAACATAACTATTTATGCTCTTTTTTTTAGGTTAAAAATTCCCCATGATAAATAGATTTATTACATAAAATTGTTATAAATAATTGAATATTGATATGGTTTTTTGTATAAATAATTGTAAATTGATATCATATTGGATAATAGATAAATTTTGGAATTTTAAAATGGCGGTATATAGGGTAAATTGGGGTTTATTGTACTTTAATGTTTTCAATATTGTATGGAATATTCCCTATATTATTTTGTTTATATACAAACTTTTTAACGTTTTTGTTATTGATTATAGTTCATATAGATTTATTATAACATAAAAGTATGTATAAAAGTTTAAAAATATATGATTTATGCTCTTTTTATGCTCATAATGAATATATAGGATAAATATATAATTAACATTAAATAGTTATAAATAATAATAAATTGATAATGTTTATTGATTGGTATTATATATAAAGATCATTATAATGATAATAAATATTTTTTAGAGTTCATAAATGAATATAAATGGGTCATTTCCGGCTTTGATTTTAATGGGATACGCACCATATTTCATTCAACATAGCATAAAAATATTTTTATTTGCATAGTTTTTAATGTTTTTATGCTTGAATATGGTAGGTATAGTTGTATTATAACATAAAAATGTGCACAACATATATAAACATAACTATTTATGCTCTTTTTTTTAGGTTAAAAATTCCCCATGATAAATAGATTTATTACATAAAATTGTTATAAATAATTGAATATTGATATGGTTTTTTGTATAAATAATTGTAAATTGATATCATATTGGATAATAGATAAATTTTGGAATTTTAAAATGGCGGTATATAGAGTAAATTGGGGTTTATTGTACTTTTATGTTTTCAATATTGTATGGAATATTCCCTATATTATTTTGTTTATATACAAACTTTTTAACGTTTTTATTATTGATTATAGTTCATATAGATTTATTATAACATAAAAGTATGTATAAAAGTTTAAAAATATATGATTTATGCTCTTTTTATGCTCATAATGAATATATAGGATAAATATATAATTAACGTTAAATAGTTATAAATAATAATAAATTGATAATGTTTATTGATTGGTATTATATATAAAGATCATTATAATGATAATAAATATTTTTTAGAGTTCATAAATGAATATAAATGGGTCATTTCCGGCTTTGATTTTAATGGGATACGCACCATATTTCATTCAACATAGCATAAAAATATTTTTATTTGCATAGTTTTTAATGTTTTTATGCTTGAATATGGTAGGTATAGTTGTATTATAACCTAAAAATATGCACAACATATATAAACATAACTATTTATGCTCTTTTTTTTAGGTTAAAAATTCCCCATGATAAATAGATTTATTACATAAAATTGTTATAAATAATTGAATATTGATATGGTTTTTTGTATAAATAATTGTAAATTGATATCATATTGGATAATAGATAAATTTTGGAATTTTAAAATGGCGGTATATAGGGTAAATTGGGGTTTATTGTACTTTAATGTTTTCAATATTGTATGGAATATTCCCTATATTATTTTGTTTATATACAAACTTTTTAACGTTTTTGTTATTGATTATAGTTCATATAGATTTATTATAACATAAAAGTATGTATAAAAGTTTAAAAATATATGATTTATGCTCTTTTTATGCTCATAATGAATATATAGGATAAATATATAATTAACGTTAAATAGTTATAAATAATAATAAATTGATAATGTTTATTGATTGGTATTATATATAAAGATCATTATAATGATAATAAATATTTTTTAGAGTTCATAAATGAATATAAATGGGTCATTTCCGGCTTTGATTTTAATGGGATACGCACCATATTTCATTCAACATAGCATAAAAATATTTTTATTTGCATAGTTTTTAATGGTTTTATGCTTGAATATGGTAGGTATAGTTGTATTATAACATAAAAATATGCACAACATATATAAATATAACTATTTATGCTCTTTTTTTTAGGTTAAAAATTCCCCATGATAAATAGATTTATTACATAAAATTGTTATAAATAATTGAATATTGATATGGTTTTTTGTATAAATAATTGTAAATTGATATCATATTGGATAATAGATAAATTTTGGAATTTTAAAATGGCGGTATATAGAGTAAATTGGGGTTTATTGTATTTTAATATTGTATGGAATATTCCCTATATTATTTTGTTTATATACAAACTTTTTAACGTTTTTGTTATTGATTATAGTTCATATAGATTTATTATAACATAAAAGTATGTATAAAAGTTTAAAAATATATGATTTATGCTCTTTTTATGCTCATAATGAATATATAGGATAAATATATAATTAACGTTAAATAGTTATAAATAATAATAAATTGATAATGTTTATTGATTGGTATTATATATAAAGATCATTATAATGATAATAAATATTTTTTAGAGTTCATAAATGAATATAAATGGGTCATTTCCGGCTTTGATTTTAATGGGATACGCACCATATTTCATTCAACATAGCATACAAATATTTTTATTTGCATAGTTTTTAATGTTTTTATGCTTGAATATGGTAGGTATAGTTGTATTATAACATAAAAATATGCACAACATATATAAACATAACTATTTATGCTCTTTTTTTTAGGTTAAAAATTCCCCATGATAAATAGATTTATTACATAAAATTGTTATAAATAATTGAATATTGATATGGTTTTTTGTATAAATAATTGTAAATTGATATCATATTGGATAATAGATAAATTTTGGAATTTTAAAATGGCGGTATATAGGGTAAATTGGGGTTTATTGTACTTTAATGTTTTCAATATTGTATGGAATATTCCCTATATTATTTTGTTTATATACAAACTTTTTAACGTTTTTGTTATTGATTATAGTTCATATAGATTTATTATAACATAAAAGTATGTATAAAAGTTTAAAAAATATATGATTTATGCTCTTTTTATGCTCATAATGAATATATAGGATAAATATATAATTAACATTAAATAGTTATAAATAATAATAAATTGATAATGTTTATTGATTGGTATTATATATAAAGATCATTATAATGATAATAAATATTTTTTAGAGTTCATAAATGAATATAAATGGGTCATTTCCGGCTTTGATTTTAATGGGATACGCACCATATTTCATTCAACATAGCATAAAAATATTTTTATTTGCATAGTTTTTAATGTTTTTATGCTTGAATATGGTAGGTATAGTTGTATTATAACATAAAAATGTGCACAACATATATAAACATAACTATTTATGCTCTTTTTTTTAGGTTAAAAATTCCCCATGATAAATAGATTTATTACATAAAATTGTTATAAATAATTGAATATTGATATGGTTTTTTGTATAAATAATTGTAAATTGATATCATATTGGATAATAGATAAATTTTGGAATTTTAAAATGGCGGTATATAGAGTAAATTGGGGTTTATTGTACTTTTATGTTTTCAATATTGTATGGAATATTCCCTATATTATTTTGTTTATATACAAACTTTTTAACGTTTTTATTATTGATTATAGTTCATATAGATTTATTATAACATAAAAGTATGTATAAAAGTTTAAAAATATATGATTTATGCTCTTTTTATGCTCATAATGAATATATAGGATAAATATATAATTAACGTTAAATAGTTATAAATAATAATAAATTGATAATGTTTATTGATTGGTATTATATATAAAGATCATTATAATGATAATAAATATTTTTTAGAGTTCATAAATGAATATAAATGGGTCATTTCCGGCTTTGATTTTAATGGGATACGCACCATATTTCATTCAACATAGCATAAAAATATTTTTATTTGCATAGTTTTTAATGTTTTTATGCTTGAATATGGTAGGTATAGTTGTATTATAACATAAAAATATGCACAACATATATAAACATAACTATTTATGCTCTTTTTTTTAGGTTAAAAATTCCCCATGATAAATAGATTTATTACATAAAATTGTTATAAATTATTGAATATTGATATGGTTTTTTGTATAAATAATTGTAAATTGATATCATATTGGATAATAGATAAATTTTGGAATTTTAAAATGGTGGTATATAGGGTAAATTGGGGTTTATTGTACTTTAATGTTTTCAATATTGTATGGAATATTCCCTATATTATTTTGTTTATATACAAACTTTTTAACGTTTTTGTTATTGATTATAGTTCATATAGATTTATTATAACATAAAAGTATGTATAAAAGTTTAAAAATATATGATTTATGCTCTTTTTATGCTCATAATGAATATATAGGATAAATATATAATTAACGTTAAATAGTTATAAATAATAATAAATTGATAATGTTTATTAATTGGTATTATATATAAAGATCATTATAATGATAATAAATATTTTTTAGAGTTCATAAATGAATATAAATGGGTCATTTCCGGCTTTGATTTTAATGGGATACGCACCATATTTCATTCAACATAGCATAAAAATATTTTTATTTGCATAGTTTTTAATGTTTTTATGCTTGAATATGGTAGGTATAGTTGTATTATAACATAAAAATATGCACATTATATATAAACATAACTATTTATGCTCTTTTTTTTAGGTTAAAAATTCCCCATGATAAATAGATTTATTACATAAAATTGTTATAAATAATTGAATATTGATATGGTTTTTTGTATAAATAATTGTAAATTGATATCATATTGGATAATAGATAAATTTTGGAATTTTAAAATGGCGGTATATAGGGTAAATTGGGGTTTATTGTACTTTAATGTTTTCAATATTGTATGGAATATTCCCTATATTATTTTGTTTATATACAAACTTTTTAACGTTTTTGTTATTGATTATAGTTCATATAGATTTATTATAACATAAAAGTATGTATAAAAGTTTAAAAATATATGATTTATGCTCTTTTTATGCTCATAATGAATATATAGGATAAATATATAATTAACGTTAAATAGTTATAAATAATAATAAATTGATAATGTTTATTGATTGGTATTATATATAAAGATCATTATAATGATAATAAATATTTTTAAGAGTTCATAAATGAATATAAATGGGTCATTTCCGGCTTTGATTTTAATGGGATACGCACCATATTTCATTCAACATAGTATAAAAATATTTTTATTTGCATAGTTTTTAATGTTTTTATGCTTGAATATGGTAGGTATAGTTGTATTATAACATAAAAATATGCACAACATATATAAACATAACTATTTATGCTCTTTTTTTAGGTTAAAAATTCCCCATGATAAATAGATTTATTACATAAAATTGTTATAAATAATTGAATATTGATATGGTTTCTTGTATAAATAATTGTAAATTGATATCATATTGGATAATAGATAAATTTTGGAATTTTAAAATGGCGGTATATAGAGTAAATTGGGGTTTATTGTATTTTAATATTGTATGGAATATTCCCTATATTATTTTGTTTATATACAAACTTTTTAACGTTTTTGTTATTGATTATAGTTCATATAGATTTATTATAACATAAAAGTATGTATAAAAAGTTTAAAAATATATGATTTATGCTCTTTTTATGCTCATAATGAATATATAGGATAAATATATAATTAACGTTAAATAGTTATAAATAATAATAAATTGATAATGTTTATTGATTGGTATTATATATAAAGATCATTATAATGATAATAAATATTTTTTAGAGTTCATAAATGAATATAAATGGGTCATTTCCGGCTTTGATTTTAATGGGATACGCACCATATTTCATTCAACATAGCATAAAAATATTTTTATTTGCATAGTTTTTAATGTTTTTATGCTTGAATATGATAGGTATAGTTGTATTATAACATAAAAATATGCACAACATATATAAACATAACTATTTATGCTCTTTTTTTTAGGTTAAAAATTCCCCATGATAAATAGATTTATTACATAAAATTGTTATAAATAATTGAATATTGATATGGTTTTTTGTATAAATAATTGTACTTTGATATCATATTGGATAATAGATAAATTTTGGAATTTTAAAATGGCGGTATATAGGGTAAATTGGGGTTTATTGTACTTTAATGTTTTCAATATTGTATGGAATATTCCCCTATATTATTTTGTTTATATACAAACTTTTTAACGTTTTTGTTATTGATTATAGTTCATATAGATTTATTATAACATAAAAGTATGTATAAAAGTTTAAAAAATATATGATTTATGCTCTTTTTATGCTCATAATGAATATATAGGATAAATATATAATTAACGTTAAATAGTTATAAATAATAATAAATTGATAATGTTTATTGATTGGTATTATATATAAAGATCATTATAATGATAATAAATATTTTTTAGAGTTCATAAATGAATATAAATGGGTCATTTCCGGCTTTGATTTTAATGGGATACGCACCATATTTCATTCAACATAGCATAAAAATATTTTTATTTGCATAGTTTTTAATGTTTTTATGCTTGAATATGGTAGGTATAGTTGTATTATAACATAAAAATATGCACAACATATATAAACATAACTATTTATGCTCTTTTTTTTAGGTTAAAAATTCCCCATGATAAATAGATTTATTACATAAAATTGTTATAAATAATTGAATATAGATATGGTTTTTTGTATAAATAATTGTAAATTGATATCATATTGGATAATAGATAAATTTTGGAATTTTAAAATGGCGGTATATAGGGTAAATTGGGGTTTATTGTACTTTAATGTTTTCAATATTGTATGGAATATTCCCTATATTATATTGTTTAATACAAACTTTTTAACGTTTTTGTTATTGATTATAGTTCATATAGATTTATTATAACATAAAAGTATGTATAAAAGTTTAAACATATATGATTTATGCTCTTTTTATGCTCATAATGAATATATAGGATAAATATATAATTAACGTTAAATAGTTATAAATAATAATAAATTGATAATGTTTATTGATTGGTATTATATATAAAGATCATTATAATGATAATAAATATTTTTTAGAGTTCATAAATGAATATAAATGGGTCATTTCCGGCTTTGATTTTAATGGGATACGCACCATATTTCATTCAACATAGCATAAAAATATTTTTATTTGCATAGTTTTTAATGTTTTTATGCTTGAATATGGTAGGTATAGTTGTATTACAACATAAAAATATGCACAACATATATAAACATAACTATTTATGCTCTTTTTTTTAGGTTAAAAATTCCCCATGATAAATAGATTTATTACATAAAATTGTTATAAATAATTGAATATTGATATGGTTTTTTGTATAAATAATTGTAAATTGATATCATATTGGATAATAGATAAATTTTGGAATTTTAAAATGGCGGTATATAGGGTAAATTGGGGTTTATTGTACTTTAATGTTTTCAATATTGTATGGAATATTCCCTATATTATTTTGTTTATATACAAACTTTTTAACGTTTTTGTTATTGATTATAGTTCATATAGATTTATTATAACATAAAAGTATGTATAAAAGTTTAAAAATATATGATTTATGCTCTTTTTATGCTCATAATGAATATATAGGATAAATATATAATTAACGTTAAATAGTTATAAATAATAATAAATTGATAATGTTTATTGATTGGTATTATATATAAAGATCATTATAATGATAATAAATATTTTTTAGAGTTCATAAATGAATATAAATGGGTCATTTCCGGCTTTGATTTTAATGGGATACGCACCATATTTCATTCAACATAGCATAAAAATATTTTTATTTGCATAGTTTTTATGCTTGAATATGGTAGGTATAGTTGTATTATAACATAAAAATATGCACAACATATATAAACATAACTATTTATGCTCTTTTTTTAGGTTAAAAATTCCCCATGATAAATAGATTTATTACATAAAATTGTTATAAATAATTGAATATTGATATGGTTTTTTGTATAAATAATTGTAAATTGATATCATAT
Organism: Tipula lateralis; assembly: GCA_963932295.1. Lineage (NCBI taxonomy): Eukaryota > Metazoa > Arthropoda > Insecta > Diptera > Tipulidae > Tipula > Tipula lateralis. The sequence continues at coordinate 101,029,694 of OZ010737.1, forward strand.
TGGATAATAGATAAATTTTGGAATTTTAAAATGGCGGTATATAGGGTAAATTGGGGGTTTATTGTACTTTAATGTTTTCAATATTGTATGGAATATTCCCTATATTATTTTGTTTAATACAAACTTTTTAACGTTTTTGTTATTGATTATAGTTCATATAGATTTATTATAACATAAAAGTATGTATAAAAGTTTCAAAATATATGATTTATGCTCTTTTTATGCTCATAATGAATATATAGGATAAATATATAATTAACGTTAAATAGTTATAAATAATAATAAATTGATAATGTTTATTGATTGGTATTATATATAAAGATCATTATAATGATAATAAATATTTTGAGTTCATAAATGAATATAAATGGGTCATTTCCGGCTTTGATTTTAATGGGATACGCACCATATTTCATTCAACATAGCATAAAAATATTTTTATTTGCATAGTTTTGAATGTTTTTATGCTTGAATATGGTAGGTATAGTTGTATTATAACATAAAAATATGCACAACATATATAAACATAACTATTTATGCTCTTTTTTTTAGGTTAAAAATTCCTCATGATTTATTACATAAAATTGTTATAAATAATTGAATATTGATATGGTTTTTTGTATAAATAATTGTAAATTGATATCATATTGGATAATAGATAAATTTTGGAATTTTAAAATGGCGGTATATAGGGTAAATTGGGGTTTATTGTACTTTAATGTTTTCAATATTGTATGGAATATTCCCTATATTATTTTGTTTATATACAAACTTTTTAACGTTTTTGTTATTGATTATAGTTCATATAGATTTATTATAACATAAAAGTATGTATAAAAGTTTAAAATATATGATTTATGCTCTTTTTATGCTCATAATGAATATATAGGATAAATATATAATTAACGTTAAATAGTTATAAATAATAATAAATTGATAATGTTTATTGATTGGTATTATATATAAAGATCATTATAATGATAATAAATATTTTTTAGAGTTCATAAATGAATATAAATGGGTCATTTCCGGCTTTGATTTTAATGGGATACGCACCATATTTCATTCAACATAGCATAAAAATATTTTTATTTGCATAGTTTTTAATGTTTTTATGCTTGAATATGGTAGGTATAGTTGTATTACAACATAAAAATATGCACAACATATATAAACATAACTATTTATGCTCTTTTTTTTAGGTTAAAAATTCCCCATGATAAATAGATTTATTACATAAAATTGTTATAAATAATTGAATATTGATATGGTTTTTTGTATAAATAATTGTAAATTGATATCATATTGGATAATAGATAAATTTTGGAATTTTAAAATGGCGGTATATAGGGTAAATTGGGGTTTATTGTACTTTAATGTTTTCAATATTGTATGGAATATTCCCTATATTATTTTGTTTATATACAAAC
>OZ010737.1:101031323-101046323 GCA_963932295.1 Tipula lateralis
ATGATGATGATGATGATGATGATGATGATGATGATGATGATGATGATGATGATGATGATGATGATGATGATGATGATGATGATGATGATGATGATGATGATGATGATGATGATGATGATGATGAGATGATGATGATGATGATGATGATGATGATGATGATGATGATGATGATGATGATGATGATGATGATGATGATGATGATGATGATGATGATGATGATGATGATGATGATGATGATGATGATGATGATGATGATGATGATGATGATGATGATGATGATGATGATGATGATGATGATGATGATGATGATGATGATGATGATGATGATGATGATGATGATGATGATGATGATGATGATGATGATGATGATGATGATGATGATGATGATGATGATGATGATGATGATGATGATGATGATGATGATGATGATGATGATGATGATGATGATGATGATGATGATGATGATGATGATGATGATGATGATGATGATGATGATGATGATGATGATGATGATGATGATGATGATGATGATGATGATGATGATGATGATGATGATGATGATGATGATGATGATGATGATGATGATGATGATGATGATGATGATGATGATGATGATGATGATGATGATGATGATGATGATGATGATGATGATGATGATGATGATGATGATGCTGATGATGATGATGATGATGATGATGATGATGATGATGATGATGATGATGATGATGATGATGATGATGATGATGATGATGATGATGATGATGATGATGATGATGATGATGATGATGATGATGATGATGATGATGATGATGATGATGATGATGATGATGATGATGATGATGATGATGATGATGATGATGATGATGATGATGATGATGATGATGATGATGATGATGATGATGATGATGATGATGATGATGATGATGATGATGATGATGATGATGATGATGATGATGATGATGATGATGATGATGATGATGATGATGATGATGATGATGATGATGATGATGATGATGATGATGATGATGATGATGATGATGATGATGATGATGATGATGATGATGATGATGATGATGATGATGATGATGATGATGATGATGATGATGATGATGATGATGATGATGATGATGATGATGATGATGATGATGATGATGATGATGATGATGATGATGATGATGATGATGATGATGATGATGATGATGATGATGATGATGATGATGATGATGATGATGATGATGATGATGATGATGATGATGATGATGATGATGATGATGATGATGATGATGATGATGATGATGATGATGATGATGATGATGATGATGATGATGATGATGATGATGATGATGATGATGATGATGATGATGATGATGATGATGATGATGATGATGATGATGATGATGATGATGATGATGATGATGATGATGATGATGATGCTGATGATGATGATGATGATGATGATGATGATGATGATGATGATGATGCTGATGATGATGATGATGATGATGATGATGATGATGATGATGATGATGATGATGATGATGATGATGATGATGATGATGATGATGATGATGATGATGATGATGATGTGATGATGATGATGATGATGATGATGATGATGATGATGATGATGATGATGATGATGATGATGATGATGATGATGATGATGATGATGATGATGATGATGATGATGATGATGATGATGATGATGATGATGATGATGATGATGATGATGATGCTGATGATGATGATGATGATGATGATGATGATGATGATGATGATGATGATGATGATGATGATGATGATGATGATGATGATGATGATGATGATGATGATGATGCTGATGATATGATGATGATGATGATGATGATGATGATGATGATGATGATGATGATGATGATGATGATGATGATGATGATGATGATGATGATGATGATGATGATGATGATGATGATGATGATGATGATGATGATGATGATGATGATGATGATGATGATGATGATGATGATGATGATGATGATGATGATGATGATGATGATGATGATGATGATGATGATGATGATGATGATGATGATGATGATGATGATGATGATGATGATGATGATGATGATGATGATGATGATGATGATGATGATGATGAGATGATGATGCTGATGATGATGATGATGATGATGATGATGATGATGATGATGATGATGATGATGATGATGATGATGATGATGATGATGATGATGATGATGATGATGATGATGATGATGATGATGATGATGATGATGATGATGATGATGATGATGATGATGATGATGATGATGATGATGATGATGATGATGATGATGATGATGATGATGATGATGCTGATGATGATGATGATGATGATGATGATGTGATGATGATGATGATGATGATGATGATGATGATGATGATGATGATGATGATGATGATGATGATGATGATGATGATGATGATGATGATGATGATGATGATGATGATGATGATGATGATGATGAATGATGATGATGATGATGATGATGATGATGATGCTGATGATGATGATGATGATGATGCTGATGATGATGATGATGATGATGATGATGATGATGATGATGATGATGATGATGATGATGATGATGATGATGATGATGATGCTGATGATGATGATGATGATGATGATGATGATGATGATGATGATGATGATGATGATGATGATGATGATGATGATGATGATGATGATGATGATGATGATGATGATGATGATGATGATGATGATGATGATGATGATGATGATGATGATGATGATGATGATGATGATGATGATGATGATGATGATGATGATGATGATGATGATGATGATGATGATGATGATGATGATGATGATGATGATGATGATGATGATGATGATGATGATGATGATGATGATGATGATGATGATGACTGATGATGATGATGATGATGATGATGATGATGATGATGATGATGATGATGATGATGATGATGATGATGATGATGATGATGATGATGATGATGATGATGATGATGATGATGATGATGATGATGATGATGATGCTGATGATGATGATGATGATGATGATGATGATGATGATGATGATGATGATGATGATGCTGATGATGATGATGATGATGATGATGATGATGATGATGATGATGATGATGATGATGATGATGATGATGATGATGATGATGATGATGATGATGATGATGATGATGATGATGATGATGATGATGATGATGATGATGATGATGATGATGATGATGATGATGATGATGATGATGATGATGATGATGCTGATGATGATGATGATGATGATGATGATGATGATGATGATGATGATGATGATGATGATGATGATGCTGATGATGATGATGATGATGATGATGATGATGATGATGATGATGATGATGATGATGATGATGATGATGATGATGATGATGATGATGATGATGATGATGATGATGATGATGATGATGATGATGATGATGATGAAGATGATGATGATGATGATGATGATGATGATGATGATGATGATGATGATGATGATGATGATGATGATGATGATGATGATGATGATGATGATGATGATGATGATGATGATGATGATGATGATGATGATGATGATGATGATGATGATGATGATGATGATGATGATGATGATGATGATGATGATGATGATGATGATGATGATGATGATGATGATGATGATGATGATGATGATGATGATGATGATGATGATGATGATGACTGATGATGATGATGATGATGATGATGATGATGATGATGATGATGATGATGATGATGATGATGATGATGATGATGATGATGATGATGAGATGATGATGATGATGATGATGATGATGATGATGATGATGATGATGATGATGATGATGATGATGATGATGATGATGATGATGATGATGATGATGATGATGATGATGATGATGATGATGATGATGATGATGATGATGATGATGATGATGATGATGATGATGATGATGATGATGATGATGATGATGATGATGATGATGATGATGATGATGATGATGATGATGATGATGATGATGATGATGATGATGATGATGATGCTGATGATGATGATGATGATGATGATGATGATGATGATGATGATGATGATGATGATGATGATGACTGATGATGAAGATGATGATGATGATGATGATGATGATGATGCTGATGATGATGATGATGATGATGATGATGATGATGATGATGATGATGATGATGATGATGATGATGATGATGATGATGATGATGATGATGATGATGATGATGATGATGATGATGATGATGATGATGATGATGATGATGATGATGATGATGCTGATGATGATGCTGATGATGATGATGATGATGATGATGATGATGATGATGATGATGATGATGATGATGATGATGATGATGATGATGATGATGATGATGATGATGATGATGATGATGATGATGATGATGATGATGATGATGATGATGATGATGATGATGATGATGATGATGATGATGATGATGATGATGATGATGATGATGATGATGATGATGATGATGATGATGATGATGATGATGATGATGATGATGCTGATGATGATGATGATGATGATGATGATGATGATGATGATGATGATGATGATGATGATGATGATGATGATGATGATGAGATGATGATGATGATGATGATGATGATGATGATGATGATGATGATGATGATGATGATGATGATGATGATGATGATGATGATGATGATGATGATGATGATGATGATGATGATGATGATGATGATGATGATGATGATGATGATGATGATGATGATGATGATGATGATGATGATGATGATGATGATGATGATGATGATGATGATGATGATGATGATGATGATGATGATGATGATGATGATGATGATGATGCTGATGATGATGATGATGATGATGATGATGATGATGATGATGATGATGCTGATGATGATGATGATGATGATGATGATGATGATGATGATGATGATGATGATGATGATGATGATGATGATGATGATGATGATGATGATGATGATGATGATGATGATGATGATGATGATGATGATGATGATGATGATGATGATGATGATGATGATGATGATGATGATGATGATGATGATGATGATGATGATGATGATGATGACTGATGATGATGATGATGATGATGATGATGATGATGTGATGATGATGATGATGATGATGATGATGATGATGATGATGATGATGATGATGATGATGATGATGATGATGATGATGATGATGATGATGATGATGATGATGATGATGATGATGATGATGATGATGATGATGATGATGATGATGATGATGATGATGATGATGATGATGATGATGATGATGATGATGCTGATGATGATGATGATGATGATGATGATGATGATGATGATGATGATGATGATGATGATGATGATGATGATGATGATGATGATGATGATGATGATGATGATGATGATGATGATGATGATGATGATGATGATGATGATGATGATGATGATGATGATGATGATGATGATGATGATGATGATGATGATGATGATGATGATGATGATGATGATGATGATGATGATGATGATGATGATGATGATGATGATGATGATGATGATGATGATGATGATGATGATGATGATGATGATGATGATGATGATGATGATGATGATGATGATGATGATGATGATGATGATGAGATGATGATGATGATGATGATGATGATGATGATGATGATGATGATGATGATGATGATGATGATGATGATGATGATGATGATGATGATGATGATGATGATGATGATGATGATGATGATGATGATGATGATGATGATGATGATGATGATGATGATGATGATGATGATGCTGATGATGATGATGATGATGATGATGATGATGATGATGATGATGATGATGATGATGATGATGATGATGATGATGATGATGCTGATGATGATGATGATGATGATGATGATGATGATGATGATGATGATGATGATGATGATGATGATGATGATGCTGATGATGATGATGATGATGATGATGATGATGATGATGATGATGATGATGATGATGATGATGATGATGATGATGATGATGATGATGATGATGATGATGATGATGATGATGATGATGATGATGATGATGATGATGATGATGATGATGATGATGATGATGATGATGATGATGATGATGATGATGATGATGATGATGATGATGATGATGATGATGATGATGATGATGATGATGAGATGATGATGATGATGATGATGATGATGATGATGATGATGATGATGATGATGATGATGATGATGATGATGATGATGATGATGATGATGATGATGATGATGATGATGATGATGATGATGATGATGATGATGATGATGATGATGATGATGATGATGATGATGATGATGATGATGATGATGATGATGATGATGATGATGATGATGATGATGATGATGATGATGATGATGATGATGATGATGATGATGATGATGATGATGATGATGATGATGATGATGATGATGATGATGATGATGATGATGATGATGATGATGATGATGATGATGATGATGATGATGATGATGATGATGATGATGATGATGATGATGATGATGATGATGATGATGATGATGATGATGATGATGATGATGATGATGATGATGATGATGATGATGATGATGATGATGATGATGATGATGATGATGATGATGATGATGATGATGATGATGATGATGATGATGATGATGATGATGATGATGATGATGATGATGATGATGATGATGATGATGATGATGATGATGATGATGATGATGATGATGATGATGATGATGATGATGATGATGATGATGATGATGATGATGATGATGATGATGATGATGATGATGATGATGATGATGATGATGATGATGATGATGATGATGATGATGATGATGATGATGATGATGATGATGATGATGATGATGATGATGATGATGATGATGATGATGATGATGATGATGATGATGATGATGATGATGATGATGATGATGATGATGATGATGATGATGATGATGATGATGATGATGATGATGATGATGATGATGATGATGATGATGATGATGATGATGATGATGATGATGATGATGATGATGATGATGATGATGATGATGATGATGATGATGATGATGATGATGATGATGATGATGATGATGATGATGATGATGATGATGATGATGATGATGATGATGATGATGATGATGATGATGATGATGATGATGATGATGATGATGATGATGATGATGATGATGATGATGATGATGATGATGATGATGATGATGATGATGATGATGATGATGATGATGATGATGATGATGATGATGATGATGATGATGATGATGATGATGATGATGATGATGATGATGATGATGATGATGATGATGATGATGATGATGATGATGATGATGATGATGATGATGATGATGATGATGATGATGATGATGATGATGATGATGATGATGATGATGATGATGATGATGATGATGATGATGATGATGATGATGATGATGATGATGATGATGATGATGATGATGATGATGATGATGATGATGATGATGATGATGATGATGATGATGATGATGATGATGATGATGATGATGATGATGATGATGATGATGATGATGATGATGATGATGATGATGATGATGATGATGATGATGATGATGATGATGATGATGATGATGATGATGATGATGATGATGATGATGATGATGATGATGATGATGATGATGATGATGATGATGATGATGATGATGATGATGATGATGATGATGATGATGATGATGATGATGATGATGATGATGATGATGATGATGATGATGATGATGATGATGATGATGATGATGATGATGATGATGATGATGATGATGATGATGATGATGATGATGATGATGATGATGATGATGATGATGATGATGATGATGATGATGATGATGATGATGATGATGATGATGATGATGATGATGATGATGATGATGATGATGATGATGATGATGATGATGATGATGATGATGATGATGATGATGATGATGATGATGATGATGATGATGATGATGATGATGATGATGATGATGATGATGATGATGATGATGATGATGATGATGATGATGATGATGATGATGATGATGATGATGATGATGATGATGATGATGATGATGATGATGATGATGATGATGATGATGATGATGATGATGATGATGATGATGATGATGATGATGATGATGATGATGATGATGATGATGATGATGATGATGATGATGATGATGATGATGATGATGATGATGATGATGATGATGATGATGATGATGATGATGATGATGATGATGATGATGATGATGATGATGATGATGATGATGATGATGATGATGATGATGATGATGATGATGATGATGATGATGATGATGATGATGATGATGATGATGATGATGATGATGATGATGATGATGATGATGATGATGATGATGATGATGATGATGATGATGATGATGATGATGATGATGATGATGATGATGATGATGATGATGATGATGATGATGATGATGATGATGATGATGATGATGATGATGATGATGATGATGATGATGATGATGATGATGATGATGATGATGATGATGATGATGATGATGATGATGATGATGATGATGATGATGATGATGATGATGATGATGATGATGATGATGATGATGATGATGATGATGATGATGATGATGATGATGATGATGATGATGATGATGATGATGATGATGATGATGATGATGATGATGATGATGATGATGATGATGATGATGATGATGATGATGATGATGATGATGATGATGATGATGATGATGATGATGATGATGATGATGATGATGATGATGATGATGATGATGATGATGATGATGATGATGATGATGATGATGATGATGATGATGATGATGATGATGATGATGATGATGATGATGATGATGATGATGATGATGATGATGATGATGATGATGATGATGATGATGATGATGATGATGATGATGATGATGATGATGATGATGATGATGATGATGATGATGATGATGATGATGATGATGATGATGATGATGATGATGATGATGATGATGATGATGATGATGATGATGATGATGATGATGATGATGATGATGATGATGATGATGATGATGATGATGATGATGATGATGATGATGATGATGATGATGATGATGATGATGATGATGATGATGATGATGATGATGATGATGATGATGATGATGATGATGATGATGATGATGATGATGATGATGATGATGATGATGATGATGATGATGATGATGATGATGATGATGATGATGATGATGATGATGATGATGATGATGATGATGATGATGATGATGATGATGATGATGATGATGATGATGATGATGATGATGATGATGATGATGATGATGATGATGATGATGATGATGATGATGATGATGATGATGATGATGATGATGATGATGATGATGATGATGATGATGATGATGATGATGATGATGATGATGATGATGATGATGATGATGATGATGATGATGATGATGATGATGATGATGATGATGATGATGATGATGATGATGATGATGATGATGATGATGATGATGATGATGATGATGATGATGATGATGATGATGATGATGATGATGATGATGATGATGATGATGATGATGATGATGATGATGATGATGATGATGATGATGATGATGATGATGATGATGATGATGATGATGATGATGATGATGATGATGATGATGATGATGATGATGATGATGATGATGATGATGATGATGATGATGATGATGATGATGATGATGATGATGATGATGATGATGATGATGATGATGATGATGATGATGATGATGATGATGATGATGATGATGATGATGATGATGATGATGATGATGATGATGATGATGATGATGATGATGATGATGATGATGATGATGATGATGATGATGATGATGATGATGATGATGATGATGATGATGATGATGATGATGATGATGATGATGATGATGATGATGATGATGATGATGATGATGATGATGATGATGATGATGATGATGATGATGATGATGATGATGATGATGATGATGATGATGATGATGATGATGATGATGATGATGATGATGATGATGATGATGATGATGATGATGATGATGATGATGATGATGATGATGATGATGATGATGATGATGATGATGATGATGATGATGATGATGATGATGATGATGATGATGATGATGATGATGATGATGATGATGATGATGATGATGATGATGATGATGATGATGATGATGATGATGATGATGATGATGATGATGATGATGATGATGATGATGATGATGATGATGATGATGATGATGATGATGATGATGATGATGATGATGATGATGATGATGATGATGATGATGATGATGATGATGATGATGATGATGATGATGATGATGATGATGATGATGATGATGATGATGATGATGATGATGATGATGATGATGATGATGATGATGATGATGATGATGATGATGATGATGATGATGATGATGATGATGATGATGATGATGATGATGATGATGATGATGATGATGATGATGATGATGATGATGATGATGATGATGATGATGATGATGATGATGATGATGATGATGATGATGATGATGATGATGATGATGATGATGATGATGATGATGATGATGATGATGATGATGATGATGATGATGATGATGATGATGATGATGATGATGATGATGATGATGATGATGATGATGATGATGATGATGATGATGATGATGATGATGATGATGATGATGATGATGATGATGATGATGATGATGATGATGATGATGATGATGATGATGATGATGATGATGATGATGATGATGATGATGATGATGATGATGATGATGATGATGATGATGATGATGATGATGATGATGATGATGATGATGATGATGATGATGATGATGATGATGATGATGATGATGATGATGATGATGATGATGATGATGATGATGATGATGATGATGATGATGATGATGATGATGATGATGATGATGATGATGATGATGATGATGATGATGATGATGATGATGATGATGATGATGATGATGATGATGATGATGATGATGATGATGATGATGATGATGATGATGATGATGATGATGATGATGATGATGATGATGATGATGATGATGATGATGATGATGATGATGATGATGATGATGATGATGATGATGATGATGATGATGATGATGATGATGATGATGATGATGATGATGATGATGATGATGATGATGATGATGATGATGATGATGATGATGATGATGATGATGATGATGATGATGATGATGATGATGATGATGATGATGATGATGATGATGATGATGATGATGATGATGATGATGATGATGATGATGATGATGATGATGATGATGATGATGATGATGATGATGATGATGATGATGATGATGATGATGATGATGATGATGATGATGATGATGATGATGATGATGATGATGATGATGATGATGATGATGATGATGATGATGATGATGATGATGATGATGATGATGATGATGATGATGATGATGATGATGATGATGATGATGATGATGATGATGATGATGATGATGATGATGATGATGATGATGATGATGATGATGATGATGATGATGATGATGATGATGATGATGATGATGATGATGATGATGATGATGATGATGATGATGATGATGATGATGATGATGATGATGATGATGATGATGATGATGATGATGATGATGATGATGATGATGATGATGATGATGATGATGATGATGATGATGATGATGATGATGATGATGATGATGATGATGATGATGATGATGATGATGATGATGATGATGATGATGATGATGATGATGATGATGATGATGATGATGATGATGATGATGATGATGATGATGATGATGATGATGATGATGATGATGATGATGATGATGATGATGATGATGATGATGATGATGATGATGATGATGATGATGATGATGATGATGATGATGATGATGATGATGATGATGATGATGATGATGATGATGATGATGATGATGATGATGATGATGATGATGATGATGATGATGATGATGATGATGATGATGATGATGATGATGATGATGATGATGATGATGATGATGATGATGATGATGATGATGATGATGATGATGATGATGATGATGATGATGATGATGATGATGATGATGATGATGATGATGATGATGATGATGATGATGATGATGATGATGATGATGATGATGATGATGATGATGATGATGATGATGATGATGATGATGATGATGATGATGATGATGATGATGATGATGATGATGATGATGATGATGATGATGATGATGATGATGATGATGATGATGATGATGATGATGATGATGATGATGATGATGATGATGATGATGATGATGATGATGATGATGATGATGATGATGATGATGATGATGATGATGATGATGATGATGATGATGATGATGATGATGATGATGATGATGATGATGATGATGATGATGATGATGATGATGATGATGATGATGATGATGATGATGATGATGATGATGATGATGATGATGATGATGATGATGATGATGATGATGATGATGATGATGATGATGATGATGATGATGATGATGATGATGATGATGATGATGATGATGATGATGATGATGATGATGATGATGATGATGATGATGATGATGATGATGATGATGATGATGATGATGATGATGATGATGATGATGATGATGATGATGATGATGATGATGATGATGATGATGATGATGATGATGATGATGATGATGATGATGATGATGATGATGATGATGATGATGATGATGATGATGATGATGATGATGATGATGATGATGATGATGATGATGATGATGATGATGATGATGATGATGATGATGATGATGATGATGATGATGATGATGATGATGATGATGATGATGATGATGATGATGATGATGATGATGATGATGATGATGATGATGATGATGATGATGATGATGATGATGATGATGATGATGATGATGATGATGATGATGATGATGATGATGATGATGATGATGATGATGATGATGATGATGATGATGATGATGATGATGATGATGATGATGATGATGATGATGATGATGATGATGATGATGATGATGATGATGATGATGATGATGATGATGATGATGATGATGATGATGATGATGATGATGATGATGATGATGATGATGATGATGATGATGATGATGATGATGATGATGATGATGATGATGATGATGATGATGATGATGATGATGATGATGATGATGATGATGATGATGATGATGATGATGATGATGATGATGATGATGATGATGATGATGATGATGATGATGATGATGATGATGATGATGATGATGATGATGATGATGATGATGATGATGATGATGATGATGATGATGATGATGATGATGATGATGATGATGATGATGATGATGATGATGATGATGATGATGATGATGATGATGATGATGATGATGATGATGATGATGATGATGATGATGATGATGATGATGATGATGATGATGATGATGATGATGATGATGATGATGATGATGATGATGATGATGATGATGATGATGATGATGATGATGATGATGATGATGATGATGATGATGATGATGATGATGATGATGATGATGATGATGATGATGATGATGATGATGATGATGATGATGATGATGATGATGATGATGATGATGATGATGATGATGATGATGATGATGATGATGATGATGATGATGATGATGATGATGATGATGATGATGATGATGATGATGATGATGATGATGATGATGATGATGATGATGATGATGATGATGATGATGATGATGATGATGATGATGATGATGATGATGATGATGATGATGATGATGATGATGATGATGATGATGATGATGATGATGATGATGATGATGATGATGATGATGATGATGATGATGATGATGATGATGATGATGATGATGATGATGATGATGATGATGATGATGATGATGATGATGATGATGATGATGATGATGATGATGATGATGATGATGATGATGATGATGATGATGATGATGATGATGATGATGATGATGATGATGATGATGATGATGATGATGATGATGATGATGATGATGATGATGATGATGATGATGATGATGATGATGATGATGATGATGATGATGATGATGATGATGATGATGATGATGATGATGATGATGATGATGATGATGATGATGATGATGATGATGATGATGATGATGATGATGATGATGATGATGATGATGATGATGATGATGATGATGATGATGATGATGATGATGATGATGATGATGATGATGATGATGATGATGATGATGATGATGATGATGATGATGATGATGATGATGATGATGATGATGATGATGATGATGATGATGATGATGATGATGATGATGATGATGATGATGATGATGATGATGATGATGATGATGATGATGATGATGATGATGATGATGATGATGATGATGATGATGATGATGATGATGATGATGATGATGATGATGATGATGATGATGATGATGATGATGATGATGATGATGATGATGATGATGATGATGATGATGATGATGATGATGATGATGATGATGATGATGATGATGATGATGATGATGATGATGATGATGATGATGATGATGATGATGATGATGATGATGATGATGATGATGATGATGATGATGATGATGATGATGATGATGATGATGATGATGATGATGATGATGATGATGATGATGATGATGATGATGATGATGATGATGATGATGATGATGATGATGATGATGATGATGATGATGATGATGATGATGATGATGATGAT
>OZ010737.1:101048823-101076323 GCA_963932295.1 Tipula lateralis
CCAAACACTTATTATTTGTAAACAATTGACAGATAAAATCTGTGTTTGTATATACATTACATGTACATGTAGCTCAATATCATGATGAGTTGATTAAATTTGGTTAATAGTTAATTATTTAGCCATCTATAGTAGAATAGAATAACCTCATGATACTGACTTACATAATTTTCTATAATTATAGCTTAAGTAAAATTTAGTACACTATCGGAGAACTTGAAACCTACAATATGCAAGTCATTTGCAAAAACCTAATCAAAAAATCTCTTCTCAATCAAACTGGCGATAGAACAACATCAAATATATTACATTGTTAATTATCTAAATCATAAAACAAATTGTTACTTCTTAAATAAACTTAAATACAAATACAACATAACTTAAATATAAAATCAATCAAAGCTACACCATCCAGAGATTTTCATCCAGTTTCACATACATTTTTTGGTGCCGAAACCCGGGAATTTCCCACAAAATAGATAAGTACATTTATCTTACTTATTAAATTTTCTAAATTTACAACCTGAAAGTTGGGTGAAAATTAATAGCCGTCGAGCTAATCAAAACCGTGTGTGCAACAAGTGATCAGTGATAAAGTGACTTAGTGAAAAGATGAGCGATAGAATTATTCGAATGCGCGATCGAGCGCTTAATCAAATGCTGTATATAAAACAATTTAGTGAATCGATCAATGAGAATACAGCCGTTGAAGATATAAAGATCAGACTGGAAACATTAGAGTCTCGATACCAAACGGTGAACGAGCTAGAAAACCAATTATGCGAAGATCCAAAGTATGAGCCAATCACCAACGATACTGATGATATATATTACACGGCGCATGCACTGTTAACCAAGGCTGCAACTACTCATGATGGAGTCAAGGACAATCAGGAATTGAACACTACCTTAGGGCAGTTCATCGATCAGCAGAGGACGTTCTACGAAGGTGTTAATACGTCTCAACATGTGCGATTACCAAAAATCCAAATCGAGCAGTTTTCCGGAGATTACAAGCACTGGGCTTCATTTCACGATTTATACACGACTACTGTGCATGATAACCACAACATCACCGAAGTACATAAACTACAAATACTAAAGGGACTTCTTTCTGGTGAAGCCGCTGCTCTAATAAGACATATACCAGTTACACAAAACAATTACGCCGAAGCATGGGATAAAATATGTAGCCGATATAATAAACTCATTCCTATAGTCTCATCATTAATACAATCATTTTTTGATCAAAAACCATGTTCTCAAACCAATGGCAAGGAATTACGTCGTGTTACAGAAGCAGCTGATGAAATAACTCGTGGTCTTCGGGCAGTGGGGCCAGATGCAGAAAAAAGAGATCCTTGGCTTATACACATATTATTGACAAAGGTGGACAGCGAATCAAAACAAATGTGGGCGCATGAATCCGTCGGTAACAACTTTCCAAAATTTGAAAAGTTTTTAGAATTTTTAAATAGAAGATGCGATGCATTAGAAGTTTGTGATATAACGAATAAGATCACCTCAAGACCTACTGCAAAAACATTTATTTCAAACACTAACTCTCCATCACAGTGTCTAGCGTGCAACCAGTCACATCCATTGTTTAAATGTCCAATTTTTAAGAATGACGATATTGAGACTCGTTTAAAATTTATTAACAAAAATAATCTCTGTCATAATTGTTTAAAAGGTGGTCATTTAAGTACAAAATGCTATTCAAAATTCACTTGCATGATTTGTCAATGCCGTCATCACACATTATTACATTCGAGTCAGAGTCGACCAGAAGCACAGCGGAAACCAGATAAAACATCAAGTCATCGCGCTACTCTTAATGGATCTTCAAGCAGTCAGACGATGCCGGATACGTACAACAGAGAAGTAACAGAACCAGACAAAACAAGCAATGTATTACATTCATTTCATTCATCGCCATCAGCGGTACTACCAACTGCGATTGTATACGTCGAAACAAGTACCGGAGAACGTCAGCTAATTCGAGCGCTTTTGGACTCAGGCTCACAAACTTCCCTTGTGACCGAGTCATGTGCACAACGCCTAGGCCTCAAGCGAACATCAAGTTTCATTTCGATACACGGCTTAGCATCATCATCAGCTGGCAAAACTAGAGGAGAAACCGATATGACCATCCATTCACGAATTGATAACCAATATCAATTAGCTGTAAAGGCTCATATCATCGGTAACATCACAAACATGCTACCAAATGAACCAATTCATGTTAAACATAAAATTGCGGGATTAAACTTAGCAGATCCACAATTTTTTAAACCTAGTCAGATCGATATCTTACTGGGAGCAGATATATTTTTCCAGATATTGAATCCTGAAAAGCGAATCATAAACGGATTTCCAATATTACAATCATCCAAATTTGGATGGTTAGTCGCTGGAACGTATAACAACCAAAACAAAGAAGTCTCATCATTCAATGGCCATCATATCACTAATACGGACAATCAACCAAACGACGAGCTACATCAACTATCAACGAAATTTTGGGAGGTTGAAAAGTTTGGTCATCATATCGGGCAAAATTCAATGAGCAGGTTGCCTGAACAATATGTTGAAGTTACAATCACAAAGGATTCATCCGGTCGATGCTTTGTAAGACTGCCACTTAAGGAGAACTCTAAACATCCATTAGGCAGTTCGTTTCAAGCAGCCCAGCAGCGATTGTTAGAGATGGAATTAAAATTCATAAAGTGTCCAGAAAAAATAATCAAAAATACAAACCATACGAGCATGATCACTCCAGCTGAAATGATGGGTACAGGAGTTTTACGGGTGAGAGGAAGATTAAAAGAATCTTCAAGTTGTATCAATTCGTTGAAAGTATACATTCGACATCGATGCCACAAGTCGCAGCAGAAAATGGGAAACTTACCAGCAGAACAGTGTACACAAAGCCAACCATTCTTCAAGGTTGGGTTAGAGTATCTTGCACCACTACACATCAAAACAAGGAAACGTAGAAACACTCCAGCTGATAAGGCGTATGTAGCGATGGTCATCTGTTTAGCGGTCAAGGCAGTCTATTTGAACGCAGCGAGTGGACTCGATACATCGTTTCTAGTAGCACTAAAACGGTTCATATCACGTCGTGGAATAATAGAACAAATGTGGTGTGATCATCGAGCCAAATTCATCGTAGCCAACAGAGACCTCAAAGAGCTAAAACATCAACTAATTTTTCAAACAAATAATCGAATAACTTCTGATTTTTTATTGCAGAAAGGCATTCATTTTTATTTCGAACATCTTCATGCTCCTCATTTTGGCAAATTATGGGAGACGTGCGTTATATCATTCAAGTACCTTTCGAAACGCGTGACGAATCCTTATTTTACTTTCGAGGAAATGACAACGACGACTATCCAGATTGAGCCATTATTTAATTCGAGGCCGTTATGTCAAATTACCGATGATCCAGCCGATGTAGAAATCCTCCCACCAGGTTACTTGCTGATCGGAGAGAGTTTGACAGTTATTCCGGAACCAGGGTTAACTGAAGTACTATCTAACAAATTGTCAAAATGGCAAAACATCCAGCAACGGCTTCAAGAGTTTTGGAACAGATGGCATCGCTATTATCTAGTGTCACTGCAGCAACGAAACAAATGGAAGTCTAATGCAGAACAATTTAAAATCGGTGACATCGTTCTTCTCACAGAAGATACAGAAGTATCCTATAGTCAATGGGTTCTTGTCAGAACAACAAGTGTCCATGCCGGAATAATCGAATCATTACAGTCACAACACTCAAAACATAAAATCAAACGAACTACCATCAAATTAATTAAATTAATCAAAAAAATAAATTTCGTTAAGGCGCGGGAGTATGTTTGCGAATTCGACGGTAAAAATAACACAAGATATATATTTATTAACTCATTTATTTAACACAAAACTAATAAATACATTTTAAATATCTTATTATAAGTTAACACTAAAATATCGCGATTGTCGAAGGCAAACTGTTCCTACGTCACACATCTAAAAGAAAACAATAACATTAGAACATATTTAAATCTTTGTAAATAATTTTAAACTAGTTTGTTTACTTACCTTTGAATTGTATAATTGTAATTATGTAGTACCTAAAATCAAAATCAATCATATTAATATTTATTTAGAGAACATTGCATTGTAAATATCAATACTTATCTTGTAATATTTGTAGCCATCCAATAATCACCAAACACTTATTATTTGTAAACAATTGACCGATAAAATCTGTGTTTGTATATACATTACATGTACATGTAGCTCAATATCATGATGAGTTGATTAAATTTGGTTAATAGTTAATTATTTAGCCATCTATAGTAGAATAGAATAACCTCATGATACTGACTTACATAATTTTCTATAATTATAGCTTAAGTAAAATTTAGTACACTATCGGAGAACTTGAAACCTACAATATGCAAGTCATTTGCAAAAACCTAATCAAAAAATCTCTTCTCAATCAAACTGGCGATAGAACAACATCAAATATATTACATTGTTAATTATCTAAATCATAAAACAAATTGTTACTTCTTAAATAAACTTAAATACAAATACAACATAACTTAAATATAAAATCAATCAAAGCTACACCATCCAGAGATTTTCATCCAGTTTCACATACAATGATGATGATGATGATGATGATGATGATGATGATGATGATGATGATGATGATGATGATGATGATGATGATGATGATGATGATGATGATGATGATGATGATGATGATGATGATGATGATGATGATGATGATGATGATGATGATGATGATGATGATGATGATGATGATGATGATGATGATGATGATGATGATGATGATGATGATGATGATGATGATGATGATGATGATGATGATGATGATGATGATGATGATGATGATGATGATGATGATGATGATGATGATGATGATGATGATGATGATGATGATGATGATGATGATGATGATGATGATGATGATGATGATGATGATGATGATGATGATGATGATGATGATGATGATGATGATGATGATGATGATGATGATGATGATGATGATGATGATGATGATGATGATGATGATGATGATGATGATGATGATGATGATGATGATGATGATGATGATGATGATGATGATGATGATGATGATGATGATGATGATGATGATGATGATGATGATGATGATGAGGATGATGATGATGATGATGATGATGATGATGATGATGATGATGATGATGATGATGATGATGATGATGATGATGATGATGATGATGATGATGATGATGATGATGATGATGATGATGATGATGATGATGATGATGATGATGATGATGATGATGATGATGATGATGATGATGATGATGATGATGATGATGATGATGATGATGATGATGATGATGATGATGATGATGATGATGATGATGATGATGATGATGATGATGATGATGATGATGATGATGATGATGATGATGATGATGATGATGATGATGATGATGATGATGATGATGATGATGATGATGATGATGATGATGATGATGATGATGATGATGATGATGATGATGATGATGATGATGATGATGATGATGATGATGATGATGATGATGATGATGATGATGATGATGATGATGATGATGATGATGATGATGATGATGATGATGATGATGATGATGATGATGATGATGATGATGATGATGATGATGATGATGATGATGATGATGATGATGATGATGATGATGATGATGATGATGATGATGATGATGATGATGATGATGATGATGATGATGATGATGATGATGATGATGATGATGATGATGATGATGATGATGATGATGATGATGATGATGATGATGATGATGATGATGATGATGATGATGATGATGATGATGATGATGATGATGATGATGATGTGATGATGATGATGATGATGATGATGATGATGATGATGATGATGATGATGATGATGATGATGATGATGATGATGATGATGATGATGATGATGATGATGATGATGATGATGATGATGATGATGATGATGATGATGATTGTTTGCGAATTCGACGGTAAAAATAACACAAGATATATATTTATTAACTCATTTATTTAACACAAAATTAATAAATACATTTTAAATATCTTATTATAAGTTAACACTAAAATATCGCGATTGTCGAAGGCAAACTGTTCCTACGTCACACATCTAAAAGAAAACAATAACATTAGAACATATTTAAATCTTTGTAAATAATTTTAAACTAGTTTGTTTACTTACCTTTGAATTGTATAATTGTAATTATGTAGTACCTAAAATCAAAATCAATCATATTAATATTTATTTAGAGAACATTGCATTGTAAATATCAATACTTATCTTGTAATATTTGTAGCCATCCAATAATCACCAAACACTTATTATTTGTAAACAATTGACAGATAAAATCTGTGTTTGTATATACATTACATGTACATGTAGCTCAATATCATGATGAGTTGATTAAATTTGGTTAATAGTTAATTATTTAGCCATCTATAGTAGAATAGAATAACCTCATGATACTGACTTACATAATTTTCTATAATTATAGCTTAAGTAAAATTTAGTACACTATCGGAGAACTTGAAACCTACAATATGCAAGTCATTTGCAAAAACCTAATCAAAAAATCTCTTCTCAATCAAACTGGCGATAGAACAACATCAAATATATTACATTGTTAATTATCTAAATCATAAAACAAATTGTTACTTCTTAAATAAACTTAAATACAAATACAACATAACTTAAATATAAAATCAATCAAAGCTACACCATCCAGAGATTTTCATCCAGTTTCACATACATTTTTTGGTGCCGAAACCCGGGAATTTCCCACAAAATAGATAAGTACATTTATCTTACTTATTAAATTTTCTAAATTTACAACCTGAAAGTTGGGTGAAAATTAATAGCCGTCGAGCTAATCAAAACCGTGTGTGCAACAAGTGATCAGTGATAAAGTGACTTAGTGAAAAGATGAGCGATAGAATTATTCGAATGCGCGATCGAGCGCTTAATCAAATGCTGTATATAAAACAATTTAGTGAATCGATCAATGAGAATACAGCCGTTGAAGATATAAAGATCAGACTGGAAACATTAGAGTCTCGATACCAAACGGTGAACGAGCTAGAAAACCAATTATGCGAAGATCCAAAGTATGAGCCAATCACCAACGATACTGATGATATATATTACACGGCGCATGCACTGTTAACCAAGGCTGCAACTACTCATGATGGAGTCAAGGACAATCAGGAATTGAACACTACCTTAGGGCAGTTCATCGATCAGCAGAGGACGTTCTACGAAGGTGTTAATACGTCTCAACATGTGCGATTACCAAAAATCCAAATCGAGCAGTTTTCCGGAGATTACAAGCACTGGGCTTCATTTCACGATTTATACACGACTACTGTGCATGATAACCACAACATCACCGAAGTACATAAACTACAAATACTAAAGGGACTTCTTTCTGGTGAAGCCGCTGCTCTAATAAGACATATACCAGTTACACAAAACAATTACGCCGAAGCATGGGATAAAATATGTAGCCGATATAATAAACTCATTCCTATAGTCTCATCATTAATACAATCATTTTTTGATCAAAAACCATGTTCTCAAACCAATGGCAAGGAATTACGTCGTGTTACAGAAGCAGCTGATGAAATAACTCGTGGTCTTCGGGCAGTGGGGCCAGATGCAGAAAAAAGAGATCCTTGGCTTATACACATATTATTGACAAAGGTGGACAGCGAATCAAAACAAATGTGGGCGCATGAATCCGTCGGTAACAACTTTCCAAAATTTGAAAAGTTTTTAGAATTTTTAAATAGAAGATGCGATGCATTAGAAGTTTGTGATATAACGAATAAGATCACCTCAAGACCTACTGCAAAAACATTTATTTCAAACACTAACTCTCCATCACAGTGTCTAGCGTGCAACCAGTCACATCCATTGTTTAAATGTCCAATTTTTAAGAATGACGATATTGAGACTCGTTTAAAATTTATTAACAAAAATAATCTCTGTCATAATTGTTTAAAAGGTGGTCATTTAAGTACAAAATGCTATTCAAAATTCACTTGCATGATTTGTCAATGCCGTCATCACACATTATTACATTCGAGTCAGAGTCGACCAGAAGCACAGCGGAAACCAGATAAAACATCAAGTCATCGCGCTACTCTTAATGGATCTTCAAGCAGTCAGACGATGCCGGATACGTACAACAGAGAAGTAACAGAACCAGACAAAACAAGCAATGTATTACATTCATTTCATTCATCGCCATCAGCGGTACTACCAACTGCGATTGTATACGTCGAAACAAGTACCGGAGAACGTCAGCTAATTCGAGCGCTTTTGGACTCAGGCTCACAAACTTCCCTTGTGACCGAGTCATGTGCACAACGCCTAGGCCTCAAGCGAACATCAAGTTTCATTTCGATACACGGCTTAGCATCATCATCAGCTGGCAAAACTAGAGGAGAAACCGATATGACCATCCATTCACGAATTGATAACCAATATCAATTAGCTGTAAAGGCTCATATCATCGGTAACATCACAAACATGCTACCAAATGAACCAATTCATGTTAAACATAAAATTGCGGGA
Source organism: Tipula lateralis (assembly GCA_963932295.1). Classification (NCBI taxonomy): domain Eukaryota; kingdom Metazoa; phylum Arthropoda; class Insecta; order Diptera; family Tipulidae; genus Tipula; species Tipula lateralis. Next base: position 101,057,501 of record OZ010737.1, read on the forward strand.
TTAAACTTAGCAGATCCACAATTTTTTAAACCTAGTCAGATCGATATCTTACTGGGAGCAGATATATTTTTCCAGATATTGAATCCTGAAAAGCGAATCATAAACGGATTTCCAATATTACAATCATCCAAATTTGGATGGTTAGTCGCTGGAACGTATAACAACCAAAACAAAGAAGTCTCATCATTCAATGGCCATCATATCACTAATACGGACAATCAACCAAACGACGAGCTACATCAACTATCAACGAAATTTTGGGAGGTTGAAAAGTTTGGTCATCATATCGGGCAAAATTCAATGAGCAGGTTGCCTGAACAATATGTTGAAGTTACAATCACAAAGGATTCATCCGGTCGATGCTTTGTAAGACTGCCACTTAAGGAGAACTCTAAACATCCATTAGGCAGTTCGTTTCAAGCAGCCCAGCAGCGATTGTTAGAGATGGAATTAAAATTCATAAAGTGTCCAGAAAAAATAATCAAAAATACAAACCATACGAGCATGATCACTCCAGCTGAAATGATGGGTACAGGAGTTTTACGGGTGAGAGGAAGATTAAAAGAATCTTCAAGTTGTATCAATTCGTTGAAAGTATACATTCGACATCGATGCCACAAGTCGCAGCAGAAAATGGGAAACTTACCAGCAGAACAGTGTACACAAAGCCAACCATTCTTCAAGGTTGGGTTAGAGTATCTTGCACCACTACACATCAAAACAAGGAAACGTAGAAACACTCCAGCTGATAAGGCGTATGTAGCGATGGTCATCTGTTTAGCGGTCAAGGCAGTCTATTTGAACGCAGCGAGTGGACTCGATACATCGTTTCTAGTAGCACTAAAACGGTTCATATCACGTCGTGGAATAATAGAACAAATGTGGTGTGATCATCGAGCCAAATTCATCGTAGCCAACAGAGACCTCAAAGAGCTAAAACATCAACTAATTTTTCAAACAAATAATCGAATAACTTCTGATTTTTTATTGCAGAAAGGCATTCATTTTTATTTCGAACATCTTCATGCTCCTCATTTTGGCAAATTATGGGAGACGTGCGTTATATCATTCAAGTACCTTTCGAAACGCGTGACGAATCCTTATTTTACTTTCGAGGAAATGACAACGACGACTATCCAGATTGAGCCATTATTTAATTCGAGGCCGTTATGTCAAATTACCGATGATCCAGCCGATGTAGAAATCCTCCCACCAGGTTACTTGCTGATCGGAGAGAGTTTGACAGTTATTCCGGAACCAGGGTTAACTGAAGTACTATCTAACAAATTGTCAAAATGGCAAAACATCCAGCAACGGCTTCAAGAGTTTTGGAACAGATGGCATCGCTATTATCTAGTGTCACTGCAGCAACGAAACAAATGGAAGTCTAATGCAGAACAATTTAAAATCGGTGACATCGTTCTTCTCACAGAAGATACAGAAGTATCCTATAGTCAATGGGTTCTTGTCAGAACAACAAGTGTCCATGCCGGAATAATCGAATCATTACAGTCACAACACTCAAAACATAAAATCAAACGAACTACCATCAAATTAATTAAATTAATCAAAAAAATAAATTTCGTTAAGGCGCGGGAGTATGTTTGCGAATTCGACGGTAAAAATAACACAAGATATATATTTATTAACTCATTTATTTAACACAAAACTAATAAATACATTTTAAATATCTTATTATAAGTTAACACTAAAATATCGCGATTGTCGAAGGCAAACTGTTCCTACGTCACACATCTAAAAGAAAACAATAACATTAGAACATATTTAAATCTTTGTAAATAATTTTAAACTAGTTTGTTTACTTACCTTTGAATTGTATAATTGTAATTATGTAGTACCTAAAATCAAAATCAATCATATTAATATTTATTTAGAGAACATTGCATTGTAAATATCAATACTTATCTTGTAATATTTGTAGCCATCCAATAATCACCAAACACTTATTATTTGTAAACAATTGACAGATAAAATCTGTGTTTGTATATACATTACATGTACATGTAGCTCAATATCATGATGAGTTGATTAAATTTGGTTAATAGTTAATTATTTAGCCATCTATAGTAGAATAGAATAACCTCATGATACTGACTTACATAATTTTCTATAATTATAGCTTAAGTAAAATTTAGTACACTATCGGAGAACTTGAAACCTACAATATGCAAGTCATTTGCAAAAACCTAATCAAAAAATCTCTTCTCAATCAAACTGGCGATAGAACAACATCAAATATATTACATTGTTAATTATCTAAATCATAAAACAAATTGTTACTTCTTAAATAAACTTAAATACAAATACAACATAACTTAAATATAAAATCAATCAAAGCTACACCATCCAGAGATTTTCATCCAGTTTCACATACAATGATGATGATGATGATGATGATGATGATGATGATGATGATGATGATGATGATGATGATGATGATGATGATGATGATGATGATGATGATGATGATGATGATGATGATGATGATGATGATGATGATGATGATGATGATGATGATGATGATGATGATGATGATGATGATGATGATGATGATGATGATGATGATGATGATGATGATGATGATGATGATGATGATGATGATGATGATGATGATGATGATGATGATGATGATGATGATGATGATGATGATGATGATGATGATGATGATGATGATGATGATGATGATGATGATGATGATGATGATGATGATGATGATGATGATGATGATGATGATGATGATGATGATGATGATGATGATGATGATGATGATGATGATGATGATGATGATGATGATGATGATGATGATGATGATGATGATGATGATGATGATGATGATGATGATGATGATGATGATGATGATGATGATGATGATGATGATGATGATGATGATGATGATGATGATGATGATGATGATGATGATGATGATGATGATGATGATGATGATGATGATGATGATGATGATGATGATGATGATGATGATGATGATGATGATGATGATGATGATGATGATGATGATGATGATGATGATGATGATGATGATGATGATGATGATGATGATGATGATGATGATGATGATGATGATGATGATGATGATGATGATGATGATGATGATGATGATGATGATGATGATGATGATGATGATGATGATGATGATGATGATGATGATGATGATGATGATGATGATGATGATGATGATGATGATGATGATGATGATGATGATGATGATGATGATGATGATGATGATGATGATGATGATGATGATGATGATGATGATGATGATGATGATGATGATGATGATGATGATGATGATGATGATGATGATGATGATGATGATGATGATGATGATGATGATGATGATGATGATGATGATGATGATGATGATGATGATGATGATGATGATGATGATGATGATGATGATGATGATGATGATGATGATGATGATGATGATGATGATGATGATGATGATGATGATGATGATGATGATGATGATGATGATGATGATGATGATGATGATGATGATGATGATGATGATGATGATGATGATGATGATGATGATGATGATGATGATGATGATGATGATGATGATGATGATGATGATGATGATGATGATGATGATGATGATGATGATGATGATGATGATGATGATGATGATGATGATGATGATGATGATGATGATGATGATGATGATGATGATGATGATGATGATGATGATGATGATGATGATGATGATGATGATGATGATGATGATGATGATGATGATGATGATGATGATGATGATGATGATGATGATGATGATGATGATGATGATGATGATGATGATGATGATGATGATGATGATGATGATGATGATGATGATGATGATGATGATGATGATGATGATGATGATGATGATGATGATGATGATGATGATGATGATGATGATGATGATGATGATGATGATGATGATGATGATGATGATGATGATGATGATGATGATGATGATGATGATGATGATGATGATGATGATGATGATGATGATGATGATGATGATGATGATGATGATGATGATGATGATGATGATGATGATGATGATGATGATGATGATGATGATGATGATGATGATGATGATGATGATGATGATGATGATGATGATGATGATGATGATGATGATGATGATGATGATGATGATGATGATGATGATGATGATGATGATGATGATGATGATGATGATGATGATGATGATGATGATGATGATGATGATGATGATGATGATGATGATGATGATGATGATGATGATGATGATGATGATGATGATGATGATGATGATGATGATGATGATGATGATGATGATGATGATGATGATGATGATGATGATGATGATGATGATGATGATGATGATGATGATGATGATGATGATGATGATGATGATGATGATGATGATGATGATGATGATGATGATGATGATGATGATGATGATGATGATGATGATGATGATGATGATGATGATGATGATGATGATGATGATGATGATGATGATGATGATGATGATGATGATGATGATGATGATGATGATGATGATGATGATGATGATGATGATGATGATGATGATGATGATGATGATGATGATGATGATGATGATGATGATGATGATGATGATGATGATGATGATGATGATGATGATGATGATGATGATGATGATGATGATGATGATGATGATGATGATGATGATGATGATGATGATGATGATGATGATGATGATGATGATGATGATGATGATGATGATGATGATGATGATGATGATGATGATGATGATGATGATGATGATGATGATGATGATGATGATGATGATGATGATGATGATGATGATGATGATGATGATGATGATGATGATGATGATGATGATGATGATGATGATGATGATGATGATGATGATGATGATGATGATGATGATGATGATGATGATGATGATGATGATGATGATGATGATGATGATGATGATGATGATGATGATGATGATGATGATGATGATGATGATGATGATGATGATGATGATGATGATGATGATGATGATGATGATGATGATGATGATGATGATGATGATGATGATGATGATGATGATGATGATGATGATGATGATGATGATGATGATGATGATGATGATGATGATGATGATGATGATGATGATGATGATGATGATGATGATGATGATGATGATGATGATGATGATGATGATGATGATGATGATGATGATGATGATGATGATGATGATGATGATGATGATGATGATGATGATGATGATGATGATGATGATGATGATGATGATGATGATGATGATGATGATGATGATGATGATGATGATGATGATGATGATGATGATGATGATGATGATGATGATGATGATGATGATGATGATGATGATGATGATGATGATGATGATGATGATGATGATGATGATGATGATGATGATGATGATGATGATGATGATGATGATGATGATGATGATGATGATGATGATGATGATGATGATGATGATGATGATGATGATGATGATGATGATGATGATGATGATGATGATGATGATGATGATGATGATGATGATGATGATGATGATGATGATGATGATGATGATGATGATGATGATGATGATGATGATGATGATGATGATGATGATGATGATGATGATGATGATGATGATGATGATGATGATGATGATGATGATGATGATGATGATGATGATGATGATGATGATGATGATGATGATGATGATGATGATGATGATGATGATGATGATGATGATGATGATGATGATGATGATGATGATGATGATGATGATGATGATGATGATGATGATGATGATGATGATGATGATGAAGATGATGATGATGATGATGATGATGATGATGATGATGATGATGATGATGATGATGATGATGATGATGATGATGATGATGATGATGATGATGATGATGATGATGATGATGATGATGATGATGATGATGATGATGATGATGATGATGATGATGATGATGATGATGATGATGATGATGATGATGATGATGATGATGATGATGATGATGATGATGATGATGATGATGATGATGATGATGATGATGATGATGATGATGATGATGATGATGATGATGATGATGATGATGATGATGATGATGATGATGATGATGATGATGATGATGATGATGATGATGATGATGATGATGATGATGATGATGATGATGATGATGATGATGATGATGATGATGATGATGATGATGATGATGATGATGATGATGATGATGATGATGATGATGATGATGATGATGATGATGATGATGATGATGATGATGATGATGATGATGATGATGATGATGATGATGATGATGATGATGATGATGATGATGATGATGATGATGATGATGATGATGATGATGATGATGATGATGATGATGATGATGATGATGATGATGATGATGATGATGATGATGATGATGATGATGATGATGATGATGATGATGATGATGATGATGATGATGATGATGATGATGATGATGATGATGATGATGATGATGATGATGATGATGATGATGATGATGATGATGATGATGATGATGATGATGATGATGATGATGATGATGATGATGATGATGATGATGATGATGATGATGATGATGATGATGATGATGATGATGATGATGATGATGATGATGATGATGATGATGATGATGATGATGATGATGATGATGATGATGATGATGATGATGATGATGATGATGATGATGATGATGATGATGATGATGATGATGATGATGATGATGATGATGATGATGATGATGATGATGATGATGATGATGATGATGATGATGATGATGATGATGATGATGATGATGATGATGATGATGATGATGATGATGATGATGATGATGATGATGATGATGATGATGATGATGATGATGATGATGATGATGATGATGATGATGATGATGATGATGATGATGATGATGATGATGATGATGATGATGATGATGATGATGATGATGATGATGATGATGATGATGATGATGATGATGATGATGATGATGATGATGATGATGATGATGATGATGATGATGATGATGATGATGATGATGATGATGATGATGATGATGATGATGATGATGATGATGATGATGATGATGATGATGATGATGATGATGATGATGATGATGATGATGATGATGATGATGATGATGATGATGATGATGATGATGATGATGATGATGATGATGATGATGATGATGATGATGATGATGATGATGATGATGATGATGATGATGATGATGATGATGATGATGATGATGATGATGATGATGATGATGATGATGATGATGATGATGATGATGATGATGATGATGATGATGATGATGATGATGATGATGATGATGATGATGATGATGATGATGATGATGATGATGATGATGATGATGATGATGATGATGATGATGATGATGATGATGATGATGATGATGATGATGATGATGATGATGATGATGATGATGATGATGATGATGATGATGATGATGATGATGATGATGATGATGATGATGATGATGATGATGATGATGATGATGATGATGATGATGATGATGATGATGATGATGATGATGATGATGATGATGATGATGATGATGATGATGATGATGATGATGATGATGATGATGATGATGATGATGATGATGATGATGATGATGATGATGATGATGATGATGATGATGATGATGATGATGATGATGATGATGATGATGATGATGATGATGATGATGATGATGATGATGATGATGATGATGATGATGATGATGATGATGATGATGATGATGATGATGATGATGATGATGATGATGATGATGATGATGATGATGATGATGATGATGATGATGATGATGATGATGATGATGATGATGATGATGATGATGATGATGATGATGATGATGATGATGATGATGATGATGATGATGATGATGATGATGATGATGATGATGATGATGATGATGATGATGATGATGATGATGATGATGATGATGATGATGATGATGATGATGATGATGATGATGATGATGATGATGATGATGATGATGATGATGATGATGATGATGATGATGATGATGATGATGATGATGATGATGATGATGATGATGATGATGATGATGATGATGATGATGATGATGATGATGATGATGATGATGATGATGATGATGATGATGATGATGATGATGATGATGATGATGATGATGATGATGATGATGATGATGATGATGATGATGATGATGATGATGATGATGATGATGATGATGATGATGATGATGATGATGATGATGATGATGATGATGATGATGATGATGATGATGATGATGATGATGATGATGATGATGATGATGATGATGATGATGATGATGATGATGATGATGATGATGATGATGATGATGATGATGATGATGATGATGATGATGATGATGATGATGATGATGATGATGATGATGATGATGATGATGATGATGATGATGATGATGATGATGATGATGATGATGATGATGATGATGATGATGATGATGATGATGATGATGATGATGATGATGATGATGATGATGATGATGATGATGATGATGATGATGATGATGATGATGATGATGATGATGATGATGATGATGATGATGATGATGATGATGATGATGATGATGATGATGATGATGATGATGATGATGATGATGATGATGATGATGATGATGATGATGATGATGATGATGATGATGATGATGATGATGATGATGATGATGATGATGATGATGATGATGATGATGATGATGATGATGATGATGATGATGATGATGATGATGATGATGATGATGATGATGATGATGATGATGATGATGATGATGATGATGATGATGATGATGATGATGATGATGATGATGATGATGATGATGATGATGATGATGATGATGATGATGATGATGATGATGATGATGATGATGATGATGATGATGATGATGATGATGATGATGATGATGATGATGATGATGATGATGATGATGATGATGATGATGATGATGATGATGATGATGATGATGATGATGATGATGATGATGATGATGATGATGATGATGATGATGATGATGATGATGATGATGATGATGATGATGATGATGATGATGATGATGATGATGATGATGATGATGATGATGATGATGATGATGATGATGATGATGATGATGATGATGATGATGATGATGATGATGATGATGATGATGATGATGATGATGATGATGATGATGATGATGATGATGATGATGATGATGATGATGATGATGATGATGATGATGATGATGATGATGATGATGATGATGATGATGATGATGATGATGATGATGATGATGATGATGATGATGATGATGATGATGATGATGATGATGATGATGATGATGATGATGATGATGATGATGATGATGATGATGATGATGATGATGATGATGATGATGATGATGATGATGATGATGATGATGATGATGATGATGATGATGATGATGATGATGATGATGATGATGATGATGATGATGATGATGATGATGATGATGATGATGATGATGATGATGATGATGATGATGATGATGATGATGATGATGATGATGATGATGATGATGATGATGATGATGATGATGATGATGATGATGATGATGATGATGATGATGATGATGATGATGATGATGATGATGATGATGATGATGATGATGATGATGATGATGATGATGATGATGATGATGATGATGATGATGATGATGATGATGATGATGATGATGATGATGATGATGATGATGATGATGATGATGATGATGATGATGATGATGATGATGATGATGATGATGATGATGATGATGATGATGATGATGATGATGATGATGATGATGATGATGATGATGATGATGATGATGATGATGATGATGATGATGATGATGATGATGATGATGATGATGATGATGATGATGATGATGATGATGATGATGATGATGATGATGATGATGATGATGATGATGATGATGATGATGATGATGATGATGATGATGATGATGATGATGATGATGATGATGATGATGATGATGATGATGATGATGATGATGATGATGATGATGATGATGATGATGATGATGATGATGATGATGATGATGATGATGATGATGATGATGATGATGATGATGATGATGATGATGATGATGATGATGATGATGATGATGATGATGATGATGATGATGATGATGATGATGATGATGATGATGATGATGATGATGATGATGATGATGATGATGATGATGATGATGATGATGATGATGATGATGATGATGATGATGATGATGATGATGATGATGATGATGATGATGATGATGATGATGATGATGATGATGATGATGATGATGATGATGATGATGATGATGATGATGATGATGATGATGATGATGATGATGATGATGATGATGATGATGATGATGATGATGATGATGATGATGATGATGATGATGATGATGATGATGATGATGATGATGATGATGATGATGATGATGATGATGATGATGATGATGATGATGATGATGATGATGATGATGATGATGATGATGATGATGATGATGATGATGATGATGATGATGATGATGATGATGATGATGATGATGATGATGATGATGATGATGATGATGATGATGATGATGATGATGATGATGATGATGATGATGATGATGATGATGATGATGATGATGATGATGATGATGATGATGATGATGATGATGATGATGATGATGATGATGATGATGATGATGATGATGATGATGATGATGATGATGATGATGATGATGATGATGATGATGATGATGATGATGATGATGATGATGATGATGATGATGATGATGATGATGATGATGATGATGATGATGATGATGATGATGATGATGATGATGATGATGATGATGATGATGATGATGATGATGATGATGATGATGATGATGATGATGATGATGATGATGATGATGATGATGATGATGATGATGATGATGATGATGATGATGATGATGATGATGATGATGATGATGATGATGATGATGATGATGATGATGATGATGATGATGATGATGATGATGATGATGATGATGATGATGATGATGATGATGATGATGATGATGATGATGATGATGATGATGATGATGATGATGATGATGATGATGATGATGATGATGATGATGATGATGATGATGATGATGATGATGATGATGATGATGATGATGATGATGATGATGATGATGATGATGATGATGATGATGATGATGATGATGATGATGATGATGATGATGATGATGATGATGATGATGATGATGATGATGATGATGATGATGATGATGATGATGATGATGATGATGATGATGATGATGATGATGATGATGATGATGATGATGATGATGATGATGATGATGATGATGATGATGATGATGATGATGATGATGATGATGATGATGATGATGATGATGATGATGATGATGATGATGATGATGATGATGATGATGATGATGATGATGATGATGATGATGATGATGATGATGATGATGATGATGATGATGATGATGATGATGATGATGATGATGATGATGATGATGATGATGATGATGATGATGATGATGATGATGATGATGATGATGATGATGATGATGATGATGATGATGATGATGATGATGATGATGATGATGATGATGATGATGATGATGATGATGATGATGATGATGATGATGATGATGATGATGATGATGATGATGATGATGATGATGATGATGATGATGATGATGATGATGATGATGATGATGATGATGATGATGATGATGATGATGATGATGATGATGATGATGATGATGATGATGATGATGATGATGATGATGATGATGATGATGATGATGATGATGATGATGATGATGATGATGATGATGATGATGATGATGATGATGATGATGATGATGATGATGATGATGATGATGATGTGATGATGATGATGATGATGATGATGATGATGATGATGATGATGATGATGATGATGATGATGATGATGATGATGATGATGATGATGATGATGATGATGATGATGATGATGATGATGATGATGATGATGATGATGATGATGATGATGATGATGATGATGATGATGATGATGATGATGATGATGATGATGATGATGATGATGATGATGATGATGATGATGATGATGATGATGATGATGATGATGATGATGATGATGATGATGATGATGATGATGATGATGATGATGATGATGATGATGATGATGATGATGATGGTTGTACCAATAACTCATATAAGAGACTGTTCTATTTTATTATAATTTTTTTCATTTTATAAATTTCACAAATACAATTACTTCTAATATTATAAATGTATTTATCATCTAAAGAATATAATACCATCACAAATATCACTACTGTCAAGTTGCCAATAGCGGGAACGTATTCGTACATTTGGTATACACTATACTCGAGTACCATTGTATATATATATTTGTACACCACTTTGTAATTACGCGCTGTATTACCTATACTACTTTGATTTGTAATTACCCAAATTGTTATGTATAAATAATAAATTTATATTACGCGACCTAATTAGCTGCGATGGGTACAGCTACAATACTCCCTCCGCAGCGTTAGCGTCTATAACCAGTAGATTGGATAACACTTACCGTCTGTATTGCTGTTGACATTATGATTATGTTGATACTACGAAAATTTTACACGATTATGGTTTCTCAGAGGAAGAGTTTTTTCTAGTGTTTTAGTCACGTATGCCGGTTTGATTCTGTCGATAGAGATAGAAATATTTTTACCTTTTATCTCTACGATAAAATATTTGCGAAGCTTTTTAATCACCTTATATGGACCTTCATATGGAGCTGTTAGACCAATTTTAACTTTATCCACGCGGACGAATACGAAGTCGCAGTCTATCAAGTCTTTGTGAATAAATATGTTGTCCTTTGGAGGGGTTCGTGGTTGCTTAGGTACGATATTGTGCATCCACTCTTTAAGTTTCCCGACCAGTGACATAGGATCAGTTGATAACACGGGCTCAGAATGCATTAAAAGATCTCCAGGAACCTTTGGTGTTTGTCCGTAGACAAGGTCCGCTGGAGTGCACCCTAGGTCATCTTTAACCGAAGTTCGTATTCCAAGAAGAATAAAGGGGAGCTCGTAACTCCAATTAATGGTGTTTTCGCGAGCATAGAGAGCGGCTTTAAGCTGCCGATGGAAACGCTCCACCATTCCGTTTGCCTTTGGATTGTAACTTGACGTTCGTATTCTGTAGGAACCAAGCATTTTTCTAAATTCTTGGAAAAGGTTGCTCTCGAATTGACTGCCTTGGTCAGTCGTTATCTCTAATGGTACACCAAACCGAGAAATGTACTGGTCGACGAAAGCATGTATTACAGTCGATGTTTTCATATCCACAAGTGGAATTGCTTCTGGCCATCGTGTGAAACGGTCTATTATGGTTAAAATGAATGAATAACCGTTTGAAGGTGGTAATGGAAACCTACAAGATCCATGTGTATGTTTTCGAACCTACTAGTGGGCATTTTGAACGTACCTAGTTCCGATTTTGTATGTCTATGCACCTTAGCTCTTTGACACGAAATGCATGTTTTAGCCCAATTACCCGTATCAATATTCATTTTTGGCCAAAAATATTTACGTGAAACTAATTTGCGACTAGTGCGCACACCAGGATGTAATAAATTGTGCAATTGGTCGAATATTGACCTACGCATTTGTTCAGGAATATACGGTCGATTTACTCCCGTCGAAGTTTCAGACCAAATCTTCCGTTTCGATATGTTATCACTTATTTGGATGAGCTTCCATTTATGGTTATTTTTGGCATTGTTGCATAGTTCAAGAAGCTCGTTATCAGTTTCTTGTAAAGTAACTAATTGTTCGATATTTATGTTCGCGAGTTGAATTTTAAAAATGTCGTCTATTTCCGGCCTGCTCAGTGTATCAGCTACAATATTACTGTCGCCTTTAATATACCTGATGTCGGTAGTAAATTGAGAAATATAATCCAATTGACGGGCTTGGCGAGGGATTCGTTCCGTCTTGGATGAAATAGCTGAGCACAATGGTTTGTGATCGGTAAAAACTGTGAATATTCTGCCTTCGACGAAATATCTAAAGTGCTTTATAGCATAGTAGATAGCAAGTAACTCTCGGTCAAACGTAGAATACTTTTGTTCTGCAGGAGTAAGTTTCTTGGATAGAAATCCAATTGGTTCTCGGATTCCTTGTCTATGTTGTTCAAGTACTCCTCCCAAAGCCACATTAGAAGCATCGGTTGTAATACTTATTCGGCAATTATTCCTTGGATGTGCTAAAAGTGTACTCTGTGCGAGGGCTGTCTTAATTTTATTAAAAACTGCTTCACATTCAGTATTCCAAGAAAATATTATTTTATTTTTCACTTGCTTCAATGTTTTTATATGTTCATGGACTGGGGCAAGTAATTCTGCCAAATGCGGGATAAACCTGTGGTAATAGTTAACCATACCTACGAATTTCTGTACTTGTCGTACTGAAGTAGGTTGGGGGAAATTCCGAATTGCCTCGACTCTATTCGTTGACGGTATTATTCCATCTTTCGTTATTTCATGACTGAGAAATTCGATTTGATTCACTCCAAAAACGCACTTCGATGGTTTAATATTTAAACCATACTCTGCTAATCGACTAAGGACTGTTTTAAGGTGACATTTGTGTTCTTCGTGAGAGCCACTAGCTACCAATATGTCATCGATATAAGCAAACACAAAGTCGAGACCTCTGGTTACCTCGTTTACAAAACGCTGAAAGGTTTGAGCCGCGTTCCGCAAACCATAAGGCATTCTGACAAACTCAAACAGACCAAACGGAACTGTAATTGCTGTTTTATATATATCGCTTTCCGCTACCGGGATTTGATGGTAGGCTCGTACCAAGTCTATTTTGGAGAAAAACGAACAACCCTGTAGATTCATTGAAAAATTGTGAATATGGGGCAGTGGATATCGATCCGGTACTGTTACCGAATTGAGTCTCCTGTAATCCCCACAGGGTCGCCAATCGTTACTATCTCGTTTTGGTACAAGATGTAGGGGTGAAGAAACTGAAGAATCAGATGGTCTACACAATCCTAACATTGACATGTGTTCGAATTCAGAACGAGCAATTTTATGCCGCTCAAGGTCCAATCTTCTAGGAGTAGAATACGGAAGATGACCTTGGGTGATTATTTTATGAACCACCTTGTGCTTAACTGGTACATCATATCTTGGTTCTTGAGTCAAGGAAGGGAATTGACTTAGTAATTTTCCATATTCCCCGTTAATACTGTGTAGTCGCGGGGAAGACGAGTTGTCCTTTTTAATGATCGAGCTGACAGATAAAGTTGTTTTATTATCTCTCAAAACTCTTTTTGCAAGATCAACCGTTAACCCGAATTTAATTAGGAAGTCAACGCCTAATATGGGCTTTGTTACATTTCCTATCACAAATGGGTGCCTAAATTCTCGACGTAGACCTAAATCGATGGTTACAAGTCGCATACCGAAAGTTTTTATTGGTGTGCCATTTGCGGCCACAAGTAGTGGTTCTCTATCAGCATGTAAATCGTTAAAATGTTGTGGAGGAATAACCGAAGAGTCGGCTCCAGTATCGACTAAAAAATTCAATTTAGTTTTTATACATTTAACGAATAATCGACGATTTCCTGCAGCCCCGTCGTTCGTCGAGTTAACGACAGGACGTTTTAGTTTTCCGAATTACCGGATGAATTTTTATTTATTTTCCACGTACAACCACGTTGGCACTTAGTGGCTCTATTTTTAAAATTATGATGGTACCAGCAAAGATATTTACCCGAAGTTCTACTTCTAGAGCGACTACTATTGTTACCTCTATCGCGTAAATTAATTTTACGTGGGTTTACGTTTTTGGATTGCGATCTAGGATTGGAATTTTTTTTCTCCCACTGGTCAAATCTTGAACGTAATTCGTTTATCGTTAGTACTAAGCTATGAACTGAATATTTGTCAGTTTCTGTAACTGTTTTATTCGAATGTGTCGCGGTAATATGAGAAGTAGATGGTAAAGTTATTTGCCATATTTTATCAGCTAGCTCGCATAATTCGGTTATCGAATCAGATTCTCGCACCATAACAACCGCTTTTATAGAATCTGGCAGTCTCTTTAACCATAAAGTTTTCAATAATTGTGCATTTACTGCACCAGATGAACCAGCAATTTGTTCTAAATTCCGATAAAATTCTGATGGAGATTTATCACCCATTAGTGTAGATTCAATTATTTTTTCTACCCGTTGCGTTTCGGACAAGGTTTTACGTTTAATTAAACCTTCACGTAGAGCATCATATTTACCGGTAGTTGGAGGTTTAGCAATTATGTCGGATATCGAAGAAATTATATCTAACGGTAAACACGCTATCGTATTTAAGTATCGTTTAGTGTCATTTGTAATTTTTCTCACTTCGAACACCGCCTCCATTTGCGAAAACCATAATTCAGGCATATGAGCCCAATAAGGAGGGTAAGCTACCGATGCTTGAAAACCTGCGATTTCCGATTTATCTTCCGTATCAGATATTATTCTCAGCTTGATCAATACAGTATTGTTGAAAAATTGTATCCGTTAAATCTAGTATTACTGACAAAACCGCTACTCAATATATCGAGTAGGAAGGAGACATCGATTTGAAGTGAATTCAGAATTTAATCGATTATATGTGTGTACCAATATATATATATAACAATTCACTCACCCAGTTATTGGTTTAGTAAAACCTAGCGTACGAAACTCCAACTCCCTGGCTCTCAACGATATTAATCCTTTGTGATTTATTATTACAATATTTGTGACTAAAAAAAAAGGAAACAATTTGATAAAAAAAATTTTAGGTTGTTTAGAAAAACATTAATATGAAATAAAACATGACCTTGACATCAGGTCGATCCGGAAATAATTGGTAAATAGTCCCGCTTTAAATTTCCGTAATTGTGAATGATGACTTTCCGTTATCGAATGTTCTGGATACAAAAAGGCACGTAACAACTTTTGCTGCATGTATTCTCCTGTTAACGGTATTGGAAGCTCCCTTTTCGTTAAAATTCAGTATTCGTTGACTGAATGATTATTAATCGAAGTTGTTCAGGTCCACAAATACAAAAAAAAACCATTGATTTTGGTTATAAGGCCACATGCGTTGGGATAGCAACTGATATCCGCTATATTGTCAACAAATTTTGTAATTCCACTCGGACACCAACTCCGTTGCACCGTTAATCGTTATAGACTAATGGCGGGAGCCCCTCGTGTAGTTTATTAAATAAACTATGGTTTGCACTATTCTTAAAAACTCTAGTTCAATAATCTTATCACGTCGGGGTCACCAATGTGGGTAGGCTAGTTAATAGCCACCGCACTTAATAAAAAGACTTTTAAGAATTTAGTTACTTATTAATTTTTATTTATTTATAAAGTTTAAATTTAATTTTTAGAAACAATTTTGTTGGTTGTACCAATAACTCATATAAGAGACTGTTCTATTTTATTATAATTTTTTTCATTTTATAAATTTCACAAATACAATTACTTCTAATATTATAAATGTATTTATCATCTAAAGAATATAATACCATCACAAATATCACTACTGTCAAGTTGCCAATAGCGGGAACGTATTCGTACATTTGGTATACACTATACTCGAGTACCATTGTATATATATATTTGTACACCACTTTGTAATTACGCGCTGTATTACCTATACTACTTTGATTTGTAATTATCCAAATTGTTATGTATAAATAATAAATTTATATTACGCGACCTAATTAGCTGCGATGGGTACAGCTACAGATGATGATGATGATGATGATGATGATGATGATGATGATGATGATGATGATGATGATGATGATGATGATGATGATGATGATGATGATGATGATGATGATGATGATGATGATGATGATGATGATGATGATGATGATGATGATGATGATGATGATGATGATGATGATGATGATGATGATGATGATGATGATGATGATGATGATGATGATGATGATGATGATGATGATGATGATGATGATGATGATGATGATGATGATGATGATGATGATGATGATGATGATGATGATGATGATGATGATGATGATGATGATGATGATGATGATGATGATGATGATGATGATGATGATGATGATGATGATGATGATGATGATGATGATGATGATGATGATGATGATGATGATGATGATGATGATGATGATGATGATGATGATGATGATGATGATGATGATGATGATGATGATGATGATGATGATGATGATGATGATGATGATGATGATGATGATGATGATGATGATGATGATGATGATGATGATGATGATGATGATGATGATGATGATGATGATGATGATGATGATGATGATGATGATGATGATGATGATGATGATGATGATGATGATGATGATGATGATGATGATGATGATGATGATGATGATGATGATGATGATGATGATGATGATGATGATGATGATGATGATGATGATGATGATGATGATGATGATGATGATGATGATGATGATGATGATGATGATGATGATGATGATGATGATGATGATGATGATGATGATGATGATGATGATGATGATGATGATGATGATGATGATGATGATGATGATGATGATGATGATGATGATGATGATGA
>OZ010737.1:101096323-101191323 GCA_963932295.1 Tipula lateralis
ATGATGATGATGATGATGATGATGATGATGATGATGATGATGATGATGATGATGATGATGATGATGATGATGATGATGATGATGATGATGATGATGATGATGATGATGATGATGATGATGATGATGATGATGATGATGATGATGATGATGATGATGATGATGATGATGATGATGATGATGATGATGATGATGATGATGATGATGATGATGATGATGATGATGATGATGATGATGATGATGATGATGATGATGATGATGATGATGATGATGATGATGATGATGATGATGATGATGATGATGATGATGATGATGATGATGATGATGATGATGATGATGATGATGATGATGATGATGATGATGATGATGATGATGATGATGATGATGATGATGATGATGATGATGATGATGATGATGATGATGATGATGATGATGATGATGATGATGATGATGATGATGATGATGATGATGATGATGATGATGATGATGATGATGATGATGATGATGATGATGATGATGATGATGATGATGATGATGATGATGAGGTTATTGTTCGGTTCGGATGATAATTAAGTATGTGTTATTAGTAAACCCGATCGCTTAAATTTAATAAAAACTAGAATTCGACACTATCTTAAAATCGCTCACGAGCGATCTGCGCAAAGGTATAACCTACGTAGCCGAAACCGCGAATTTGCTGTAGGGCAATCCGTTTTTGTTCGCTCTTTTGTCCAAAGCGATGCAACTAATTAATTTTGCACTAAACTATCTGCAAGGTTCATCCCAGTGATTATTGATTTCAAAGTGGGAAACGTCGCTTATAACATACGGGATTTAGAAGGCAAACCATTAGGAGTATTTCACCTAAACGATATTCGGTCTTAATTTTTCGTAGTTGGTTATAAGTATATGATTTGAGATCAGCTCTTGGAGTTCGAGAGAATGAAGCCCAGCATGAGTACTCTTCAGGGTGTGGGACTTTCCCACGATTTGTAATGATGCTCTCAAAGGCACGTTACAATGCACCAATTGAGAAGAGTTATATGTTATAGGCGAAATAAAGTGGAATTCTACTTTATCGGCGATGCGGTGATAAAGATGCAGGTGATAATTTGGTTATGTCTGATAATTTTTGGAAAAAAGCAGACAAAAGATGGAAAAGGAGGTTGTTTCTAATGGATACGTTGAACTAAAATAAGAAAAAAGTATATATCCCTTAAATAAAGAAAGTTTAGGATAGTAAAATAATAAATTATATAAATAAGTTTAAGCTAAATGTTAAGTGATAAAAAAAGTATAATTAGTTTGGTTGATTTCGTATCACTAAGCCATGAGAGAAAAATAAAAAACTACAATACTAAAACCCGAACATTTATCTATAGTGAACAAGAACATAAGCCTATTGTTAAAATATATATAGTTTGGTGATAAAAACAAAAAAAAACAAAGACATATATATATATATATATATATATATATATATATATATATATATATATATATATATATATATATATATATATATATATATATACATATATATATATATATATATATATATATATATATATATATATATATATATATATATATATATATAATCTACAATGTTCAATTGTTGGAAAGTGATATCATTTTATCTTAGTAATAATGGTGTTCATAAATTGTGAGTTCAAAAACTAGGAATACAACATAAATTAAAAGAATACAATTTATAGTAAAAAAAAATATAAATAACTGTGAGAAACTCTAAATGATTTAGTGTTCGAATTAAAGTTAAGCGATGAATCACCAAATCTTGAACCCTGTAAAATATAAAAGTATTTGATTCGTCAATTAGTACAGTTTGTTCGGTTGCTGTAAAAAAATCAATACGGCATGACCGATACAAACAATACAGAACATATTAAGAATACTTAATAAATTAAACAACAACAAAAAAAACATGAACAATAACATACAACTAAAATATGCACAGTATAATAAAAAAAATAATTCTCTATATAATTTTTATTAGTTCTTAAGTACATATTTAGTTCTTAAGTTTCTTTTATACTAAGGGTGATTGAGTAAGCTAGTTAGAATTAATTATATCAACTTTTGATTTCAAATATATTTTTTTCTTACCTTGAACTGAATAAATTTTTTTTATTTTTATTGAATTTAAATATAATTTGTGTTAAACCTTCAATACGAGATAGATAAAGAACATCACTTGAGGATGAGCTGGTGTAAGTACATTTCGGTCTGACTGAACGTGGATAATCAGCAATTCTCCTTTCTCGCGGTTACACATGACATATACACATTCTGAATCCCCCACGCATCCTCTGAAGCTTAGCCGGCAACGACCGCTAGAATCCCTGTATATGTCAAATTCTGATAACACCAAGTGAATGCTGATGATCCAGCACCCTGCAGTGTTACATCGGTGAAAGCGTCGATCTTGATCCGCTCTGTGTATTCTCCTGCCATGTTGTAGTGGGTGAGGTACACTTACCGCGTTATATCAGCCGCATACTCCCGGAGCGTCTGTCCAACCCGCTGACATCGTCCCTTTAACTCCATACGATGTAGCTCCCGTCGGTGGTGACCTCCATATTTACGCTCCAAACCCAACATGATTTTGTCGTTGTCCTCCCTTTCGTATTCCGGCACGATCTGAAGTAGTTCCGCAGCACTGCCTTTTAACGCCACAATTAACGCTGCCACTCGATCCTCCTTACAACATTCCTTGTGGCCGCCATTTCAAACTGGAGTTCGAAGATGTTGAATGGTGAGGTTCCGTCGAACGTTGGTGGCTTAAATTTTATTGCGCTGGTTGGGCGGGCAATTGGAGCGCTGCCGTCGGTTTTGTGATCCATTAGCTCTTGTTCGATCTTCATGATTCGTTGATCTGCCGTTTTAAGCTGTTGATCTATCTCGATTTTGAAGGTGTCGACTTTTGTGTTAAATGTCGTTGTCATTTAACGAAACTGCTCGTTGACAGTTTCCTTTTGTTGTTTTAGTCTTTCCAGAACGAGTTCTTGATTTTGTCGTTGTTTAGCTCTCATGCTTTCCTGTTCAGCCAATAATCTCACCTGATATGCTCCTTTTTGTCGTTCTTTAATTGATCTTGGCCGGTAATCATTCGCTGCATTTCGGCCATAAGTTGCTCCATATCGAAACCTCCAGATGTTTTTTTTTTTATATATATATTTTATTCTATGCTATCTTTTTTGGGGCTAACGGCTCTCCCAGCTCTTTCGCGGTTCGCTTATTTACGTCCTACTTTACGCCTTAACGGCCAAATCGAACCTCCAGATGTTGTTGGAGTAGTTTCTTTAACGACGACATTCTGGTCTTCTGCTCTGGTCGTTGTTTCTGTTGTTACTACAATCGCTTGTACTTTGGTTGAAACCGGTGCCCTCAAATAAATTCGTGTTGATCCGGGTCAACATTTTCCTCTAACCAAGCTGTACGGAGTCTCAACTGCACATTGCGGTTGCCCAATGTTTGTTAAATTACGCTGGCCCAACTCCTTCTACAAATCTGCCACTTTTAAGTCCATTAATTTCATCTTGGATATTCACACATATTCCATTATTGTTTGCAATGTAAACACAAACGGTTGTTTATTAAATTTTATCTATTTAATATTTATTTTAGTTTTCAAAATAATTAAAATAAAATTCAAAAATTCAAAATAAAATTAGATCGCGCTTTTAAGATATGTCAAAAATAGACACACACAAAAGTATTATGTATATTTAGTATATAATAATACAGTCACAGAAACAAAATTTCCCTTTTGGAAATATTTGCATTCTGCTTTGAATTTTTTCACACGTATAGTATACATTCAAAAAAAATCGGTATACAAATTTTTTCACTCACACATACAAACATTTATAAAGCGATTTGCAATGAAAAGTAGTCGTCCAAAGTACTTTTTGATTTGCAAATATTTCATATTCAACAAAATCGAAAAATTTCCCTTATTTTGTTCAACCCTGCATTAAATTCTGTCAAATTTTTTTTTTTTTTTTAAATATTGTTCAAGCGGCAAATATCATTTGGATTATTAGTGCTGTGGAGCTGTATTTAAGATGAAAAGTGCGGTACCCAATTGTGTTTCACGAAATTTAATGTAAAATAAAACAGATAAATAAATTTCCAGTATTTTATTTTCAAATATTAAATACTATCTCACTGCCGTTGTACTGATCCGTCTGCCATGAAATAGAAAATTTCGCATTTCATTCGCGGTTGAAGATTTAATTCTTCAATGAAGTAATGTAAACACAAACGGTTGTTTATTAAATTTTATCAATTTAATACTTATTTTAGTTTTCAAAATAATTAAAATAAATATTTAAAAAATTAAAAACAACTTTATATCGCGCTTTTAAGATATGTCAAATATATACACACACAATAGTATAATATTATATACTAATTAATACAGTCACAGAAACAAAATTTCCTTTTGCGAATATTTGCAATGCATGCCAAATGAAACTAAAGGTTAATATCGGGAAGTGATAATAAATGAAAGTATAGTGTTTAAATAATTGAAGTGATAATTATTGTGGAAAATAAGTGTAATTTTTTTTTCGGTTTTTACAGGCCATTATTGGCCCGTACCGTGTCAACAATCTGAATCCAACGGTTTCGATCACGAACCAGATCTTCATACTGTTGCAAGCAGTTGTCGCCGACAGTGACCTCTTCGCCTACCGAAAGGCGGTTCTCCCTTTAAAGATCGCTGTATCATTCGTTTCGGATCAGCACGCAGAATGTGACTGAGCCAGCGTATTCGCTGTCCTTTGATTTCATGCACGATATCAGGAATTTGCATTAAATTCCTGATCTCGTGATTGAATAGAATGTGCCATCGACGTCCCTTTTTAGGCCATATATCAACGCATGATTCTTCTCTCGAATGTTAGAAGCCATCTTTCGTATTCATCCGTCAAGGTTCCACTCTCACATCCATACATGACAACGGGTCTGATCAACACTCTGTACAGTTTCAGTTTATCCGTATTTGCAAGATATTTTGATTTCTTTCAGCAGTAGACGTAGAGGATACAAATCCCGATTGCCAGCAGCAAGGCGAAACTTGATATCCTCTCCCACTATTATCGTGAGTAATGAGAGATCCAAGATACTTGAATCTCATCACTCCCTCAAACGTGTGGTTTCCACTACTGAAATCAATTGCGTCTTGGTCTCGAAAACCAGAGATCAGATATTTGGTTTTGGACTCATTGATTTTGAGACCAACGGAAGTTGAAAACTGTTCTAGTGGATCAATTATCTCTATCACTCCGTTGCCATTTAATCCAATAACACAGATATCATCTGCATATGCAAGAAGTTGATTGGATTGTCGGAATAAGATATTGTCCTGAGGTGTTTCACTTTTACGAAGGATGTATTCCAACATGAGATTAAAAAGTATCGGGGACAGCGCGTCTCCTTGTCGAACACCAGAAGTAATTGCAAAAATTCTCGATAGCCTGTTCTCAACTTAGGTTAGCGTGAAGTTTATGACAAATGATGTGTATGTATGTAGTAGTAATAGTGTAGGAATACAGTAAAACCTTACAACAGTAATAAACACATAATTAAAAAATTGTTATTTTTTTAATTATGTGTTATACTCAAGGGGTAACATATAGAAAATATAAAAAATGTTACACTTTTATTGTGTAGGCCAATCTTTGACGGCCAATGACATGCATTTCTAGAGATGTCTAAGTGAATCTGAGTCTTCCACCATATAGGTGGATGTCAACTGGACACTTTGAACTATTCATGATATCAGCGCGACCCTCAAGGGATGAGATATAGAAAATATAAAAAATGTTACACTTTTATTGTGTAGGCCAATCTTTGACGGCCAATGACAGGCATTTCTAGAGATGTCTAAGTGAATCTGAGTATTCCACCATATAGGTGGATGTCAACTGGACACTTTGAACTATTCATGATATTGTAGCGAGAATTCGCTTCTAAAAAAAATCTCCAGAAAACAAGAAACAGATAACTACATTCCATAATCGTGTTGATATTTATCTAAAATAAACAAAATTATTATGAAACTAAATAATAATTTTCAATATTATTATGCTTATCTTTGTTTTTTTTCCTGGCAATTTTGTTTATTTTCATGGTAAACTAATGACATTTGGATTTGTTTTTCAATTTTTTTTTGTAATAGATCTGTGTTATTGGTTTTTAGATCTAAGCTATAATTGCTGCCATCTATGGTTCAACATATCAAACTCAATGTTGAACCGATTGGCTAGCACAGATTCGAACCGAATCTTTCCAATGTTTCCAAACGACCAACCGCTATCCAAACAGTTTTTCCAATCAGTTGCTTTCCAAACGACCAACCGCTAGTACCCGCTAGAGAACCGCTAGTAATTCCTTGTGTGTCTTTGCTAATTTATCTACTCGCAACTGCTCTTGCTATTTTTCACGAGTAGCTAGAAGCAGTTACGCATAATTTCGCCACTACGCGGCTAAGCGTAGAACCGTTTCACTTTTTCGTTCAAAAATATTTTTTTTTATTTGTATTTAAAATAAAAATAATTTTATTTTCATAGTAACAACAGTTAAGACTAACAAAAAAGTTTTGATAAAGATTTTTGACAATTTTTATGCATACACAATAAAATATAGGTTATGTTTTACACTTATAGGTTATGTTTTACTCATATTTTTCAATTATTAGCGTTCCAATCGACCAACCGCTAGTACCCGCTAGTGAACCGCTAGTAATTCGTTGTGTGTCTTTGCTAATTTATCTACTCGTAACTGCTCTTGCTATTTTTCACGAGTAGCTAGAAGCAGTTACTCATAATTTCACCACTACGTGGCGAAGTGTAGAACCGCTTCGATTTTCCGTTCAAAAATAATTGTTTTATTTCTATTTAAAATAAAAATAATTTTATTTTCATCGTAGCAACAATCTTGACTAACAAAAAAAGTTTTGATAAAGATTTTTGACAATTTTTTTGCATACATTATAAAATATAGGTTATGTTTTACACATATAGGTTATGTTTTACACATATTCATCAATTTTAGCGTTCCAATCGACCATAGCAAAGACACGCAACGAACTACTAGCGGGAACTAGCGGTTGGTCGATTGGAAAGCAACTATTAGCGTTCCAATCGACCATAGCAAAGACAGGCAACGAACTACTAGCGGGTACTAGCGGTTAGTCGATTGGAAAGCAACTATTATGTCTCCGTAATAATTAAGGTATTTATTTTAAGCTTAGAATTAGGGCTCAAAATTTGAGATTTCGAGAAACCAATGAGAAAACCACACGAAACCGAGTTTTTCGAAGCTTGATGCGAAACCATGACCGCGGGAAGAAAAAGAAAACGATGATGGAGGGGGAGTTTTTTTTTGGACACAGAGTTGGGAGATAAGGCGAAGGTAGAAGACATACCGCAGATCAGAAATTGAAAAGAATTGACGAAAATAATAATTATAATTAATAGCAATAATAATAAATAATTATAATTAATAGCAATAATAATAAGTAATAATAATTAATAATAATTAATAATAATAATTACATATTAATTATAGGGATGGAGAATATCTTATAATCAAATGATAGATAAATAATAAGATACTATATCCTATATCTAGTGATAAAAAGAAAATTTTTTTTTTTGAGTGAATGGCCCGAAATAAAACTAAAGACAAAAAAAAACATTGAAAGTGCCAAGCAATTATAAGTGGTTTCTCGAAAAACAAAACTTTTTAAGTAGATTAGTTTAAGTAGTGTAGAATTAGATTATTTGGTTGCTTAATAAATAACGATGGGTAATGGGTAGCGTAGAAATTAATAATTTTTTTTTTTTGAATTTATCTTTGTATAAATATAGTGTTATTTCAAATTTAGTCTACTGTTTTCTTTTATTTTGGTTTTTTGTTTCTTATTTTTTTCTTGTGAGTGAAGTGAAATTAAGAAAATATCTAAAAAAAAAAACGTGGAAAAATTAAAATGACGGGCTGAGTAGCGGAACCTGGCGGCGGGTGAACGAGATGAGGTAAATGGAGTGTATGTTATGGGGGGCTGGTTATCTACCCTGTTCTTCACCATTTAAAACCCGATTTCCTTCTCTTTCCTTTCGCGGTCTTAACTAGGTTTATTCATACTTCGGAAAATCCCACTCCCTTACCCTGAGCTCAAGCCGGCTAAAATAGACCGTCCCGAAGTCCCTGAATAAACAATCTCTCTCTGTTCGAGTTTTCCTGAGTGAATTCTCAGCACAATGACCTATGGTCATATTACAGTGGCGCCCAAATTCGTATAGGCTATTTCCTATCCATCCATTTCTTTCCTTATACCTATTCCTTTGTTAATAATTTTCATTTTTATTTCATTTTTTTTTAACACGTGCACAATGCGGTCTCATCCGTGGTTGATCCATTGTCGGACAACACGTGGCTTTCCGTTTATTACAAATTAGTTAAACCTTTTTTTTTCTGATCGGAATTGATGACGTAACCACACAGGCTCTATTGTATTATGTTGATTCCAGTGTGAGTTCTTACATCATCAACCCCGGCATGATACGTAAAGTATATTTTTGCACGCTCGCGTGGGTATTCTACTCCTTGTGTGACCACCATGTTAGCACAGAAGCAAAAATATATACCGATTTTCGTACCTCGGCTTTCAAACACACCTTATTCTAATTAAGTTTGTTGATTTTGGTGTATAATTTGAAAGCTTAGTAACTTATTCCGTATTCCTTTTTAATCTCTTTTTAATCCACTCTCCTATCCTTTCCTAAATTTAAGAATTTTTCAGATACCAGCCCCAGTCGTACCAAGGATCAGTAGCTGAACTGACCGTACCCGCTTATCTCATCTCACCCCGCTAACATAACCAATATAAATAATTTACATTTTTTTTTAGCTATTTAACTAATTATTTTCAACGTGGTTTTCACATAACATAATCATTTAAATTTATCATATTTTTACTTTTTTTTTTTGCATAAACGCGTCATATTTCTAATTTTGAACTTCAAGTATAACTTTTCCACTTGTTGATACCTACTTTCCACTGAGGATTTCATCGTGGTCCAATTATTTATAATACAATAATTTTTTTTTATAAAATTCATCCGAACCATTTTGAAATCATATCAAATTATAGTTTATTTTAGTTATCGCTTTGTTTTATAATGGAAACGTTAATAAATTGCCAAGAGTTGGAATCAGACGAGTTCGCAATTGAATGCGAAGTTAGAGGACTTTAAGGACCTATGGCTTCTCTCTTTGTGGAATTACAGAACCATTTTGATAAGGAAAGTGTGGACCCTACCGAATTACCAACTCGTGCTCACCTGCGAACCCTAAAAACTCCTCAGCGAGAAACGGCTTCTTGCTGCGATAAGTTGAAAGCGATACATGCAGAACTTAAAACAAGAATAGCGTCTGAACCTGATCAAGTTCTTGAAAACCTCTCGTGTTTAACTTCACGGCTTCTCCACGTCCAGCAGTGAATATCCCGAATTTCAGCCTCCAAAAGTGTTGCTCGTTCGGTTGGAACGTTAATGACTTCTTGCCAGTCTTTGCTGGAGCTGGTGGCTAACTTAAAAGAGACACCCCCGAATCTTGATAAGTCTTTGGATAAACTTAATTCCATTCATCTCCAAGATGACTCAGGTAAGAAAGCCAATCGTTCCTCGGATGACGAAGATCAGCAGTCTCAGTCTGAACGTGATTCAAGTCGCCAACCTCCAGCCGGGAGAAAAGAAGTGTCACCAACCTTTAAATCTAAGTACGCAGCAGATGTATCGAGTGCTCGACAAGGTCCATTTTATGCGCTTAATTCTAAGCAACGGGAAATCGGGAATGAAAATCGACATCCAAGGCAACATCAATTAGACAATCTAAAACTTCTTGCTCCTTCGGTTTTACCGCAACATGTCCATTTTCAAACCAAGGCATCACCCCATAATCAAGCTAAATTAACTTCAGCAACACAAGTGCCCATAATGTCACAGGATGCATTCAAACCGATTGCTTCGGATCCATCCCAAATGGCTCCATCTGGCAAACAGCCATCAAGAGGCATAAACTACCCTATCCCTTGGCCAGACAATTATAATCGGATGCCGTATCCTAATTACATGCATCCACAGAACGTGAATCCAGTCCAAACGCCACTACCAATGCCTATTCAGATGATTCCAGTACCTCAGCAGACAAGGTATGATATTCACAAATGGAACATCTCATTTGATGGAACTGCGAGTAGCACGCCTGTGGAGAGATTTTTCTTCAGAGTGGAGTTAATGGCCGAAACGCATGGTGTACCAAAGGAATCACTTGTTTACAATATTGGTCCATTATTGGAGGGTATCGCTCGTGATTCGTGAACACTATTGGCTCATACTCGAGCAGCATCCACATTGTGGATGGAACCAGTTAAAAGACGGATTTTTGCACCGATTTCAAGATCGTCGAAGTGATTCGGATATTAAAAACTCCTTGGACCAACGTAAACAAAAGATAAGAGAATCGTTCGTCGATTTCTATTATCAGATACTTAGTCTAGCGCAGCCTCTGCGAACTCCGTTGACTGAAACCGAACTCACGGACATTTAAAAAAAAAACATGCGCCCCGGACTTCGTGTGGCTGTTGCAGGAGAAGTGTTTGCTTCTGTACCCTTGATGGTAAATCGATGCGTGTCCATTGAGGAAGCGTGGAAGGGCATGGGATATAACCCAGAAGTAGCTATGGGTCCTGGATTTTCCCGGGCTGTACATGAAATTATCGCCCATTCACCCGAGGCAAATTTGTATGCTCATCCAGATAATCTCATCGCTCGTCCAGTCCCAGTTCAAGCAGGCATTACTCCCCAGCAGATCTTCGCCCCGCAGAATATCCAACCACCGATAGCCAATAGGAGTAATTCCCGGTTCTGTTCGAATTGTGGCCATCCTATGCAAAACAACACTACAGGATGTGTAAATTGTAACTGGAGATCGGTAAACTCGCAGACGGAAATGAGGATCACTGGGAATCCTTATTTCCAACAGACAACTCTTCCACCTCCCAGACAAAATATTGTGGAGGCGGCAACGACTACCGACCCCGAATTTTACGCTCGGTTACGCCACCACAAATAGACACACAACCTGTTTCACTTTTACCAATCAATAACTTAACTTCTAATAATTATCTTTCTTCGGCCTATCGTCATAAATCTCGGTCAATTAAATATTTTCGTCATTAGAGGAAATTACGTCACAAATTAGCAAAAGCTAATTTTTCCTCCGTGAACTCAGCTTTTCCCATTGACAATCGCCCGTATGCCACCATCACTATATGTGAAACTGACATTTGCGGATTGCTAGATAGCGGTGCCTCAATTAGTGCCTTAGGGAAAGGTTGTCTTGATTTTATTAAAAAGCACGGTTTAAAATTATATCCCCTAAGTGCTTCTGTTCAAACGGCTGACGGAACCAAACAGTCAGTGCTAGGCTACGTGAACGTAGAAATATCCTATAGCGGAAAAACTTTGCCCATGCAGCTCTTCTTAGTTCCCGAGCTACAGCAGGAGTTATATTTAGGATATGACTTTTGGACCTTATTTGGTCTGAGACCAATACAGATTGAGGAGATGACAGGTAAACAATCAAATACGCGATCAAATACACACCTAAAAGTTCACGATCTAACAAGTCCTCAGCTAAAGCGAGTTCAAGAAATAATAAACCAGTTCCCGAGTTCTGCAGAGCTAGGGCTTGGTCGAACATCTCTGGCTACACACCGAATCGACACTGGTGATGCCAGTCCCATTAAACAGCGGTTCTTCGCTGTGTCACCCGCAGTCCAAAAAGAGATGTATGCAGAATTAGATCGCATGTTGTCTCTAGGTGTTATCCAAGAGAGTACAAGTCCTTGGTGTTCCCCAATGGCCCTAGTCAGAAAATCTAACGGGAAGGTTCGACTTTGCTTAGACGCCCGTAAATTGAATAGCGTTACAAGGAAAGATGCCTACCCCTTACCTTTAATCGATGGTTAACTAAGTCGACTAGACAAATCTCAGTTCATGTCTAGTCTCGACTTAAAGGATGCGTTCTGGCAGATTCCCTTAGATTCAGAGTCTATGGAGAAGACAGCTTTCACTGTGCCAGGACGCCCGCTATACCATTTTACTGTTATACCATTCGGACTTTGCAATGCGCCGCAAACCTTGTGCCGATTGATGCATAAAGTTATCCCACACCATCTGCATGATCGAGTATTCGTATACCTCGATGATCTGCTCATTACAACGCCAACATTTGAGGAGCACCTGTCACTTCTAACCGATGTAGCATCTCGGTTAGCTGCTGCAGGGCTTACTATTAATGTGGACAAAAGTAAATTTTTACTGAGAAAGATCGAGTATCTTGGTTATGTAGTTGGTGGGGGTACTTTACGCCCCAATCCGGATAAGGTGAAGGCAATTGCGGATTACCCGGTGCCAAAAACGGTACGTCAGGTAAGGAGGTTTCTGGGTATTTGTGGCTGGTATAGACGCTTCCTCGACCAATATTCGTCAATTTCAACGCCACTGACGAACTTATTGAAAAAGAACCAAAAATTTATTTGGTCCGAATCAGCCCAAAACGCTTTTGATTTATTGAAATCAGCCCTTACCACCGCCCCTGTGCTGAACACGGCTGATTTCAATAAACACTTTTACATACAGTGCGACGCTAGTTCAACGGGAGTCGGAGCCGTTCTGTTTCAAAAGACGGAGGATGGCCAAGACACGCCCATAGAGTTCATGTCTCACAAGCTCAACGGAGCTCAACGAAACTACAGTGTGACAGAGCTAGAATGCTTGGGTGCGGTATTAGCCATAAAAAATTTCGGTCATATGTGGAAGGTTTACCTTTCACAGTGATAACCGATCACGCGAGTCTCACTTGGTTGATGTCGCAGAAGGACCTCACCGGTAGATTGGCGAGATGGAGCTTGAAGTTGCAGGGGTTCAATTTTGAGATTGAGTACAGAAAAGGGACACAGAATTGTGTTCCTGACGCACTCTCTCGAGTATATATGGACGAACTCTCTGGCGAATTAGTAAAAACTCGAGTTGCTCTCTGCGACGGTGAGGATCCAGTCCATGTGGATCTTGATTCCGTGCATTTTAAGGACTCCGATTATTTAAAACAAGTAAATCAAGTCGAATCTTCTTCGAAACCCTCAAACCTGAAGGTAATTAACGGGAAATTGTTCCTAAATGTCCATCCGTTGAACCCTGATGGGAAGTTTGATGTGCCCAGTTGGAACTTAATTGTACCAGAAGCTCTTTGGAATGCATTAATACAATCGACTCACACACCCCCAACTGCAGCTCATTTGGGGATCGCTAAAACCACAGAATTGGTTAAACGTTATTATTTTTGGCCATGCATGACGAAGGACATTCGTAATTTTATATCCTCCTGTGATTTATGCAAATGCAGCAAGGCACCAAATCACCAGCTAAGACCCCCACTAAGTTCATTTCCGATGACATTTCGGCCATGGCAGAGGGTTTACGTCGATTTTCTGGGACCGAATCCTCGAACGAAAGCAGGAAATACAGCCATCCTCATTGCAGTAGACCACTATTCCAAATTCGTGATCACGCGAGCTGTGCGGCAAGCAACCGCCGAGGAGGTTGTCAAGTTTCTTGAAAAAAGTATTTTTTTCCTGTTTGGCGTTCCAGAGAGCCTTGTGACTGACAATGGGCGTCAATTTACCTCCACCTTAGTCAAAAGGTTGTTCAAGAGATACGGGGTTCAGCATGTACTTACGGCAAAATATTCACCTCAAAGTAACTCATCAGAGCGAGTCAATCGGACAATACTGGCGGGCATCCGCTCGTATATCAAGGATGACCACAAAACATGGAATACAAACCTTGACGCCGTTACCTAGGCAATACGCGGAACCATCCACGAATCTACCGGGTATGCCCCTCATCTACTTGTTTTCGGACAGCATCCCATCATGCACGGATCAGTGTATGAATTGTTTCGAGATGTTTTTACAACCTCAGGAAATTATATGCAACCTGAAGAAAAGCCCGACGAATTACAAATTATTTCTGAAAAGGTCAAAGAAAATTGATTTAAAGCACAAATAAAATCGCATGCACCCTATAATTTGAGAAGTCGACCACCAAAATTCTACCAAAATCCTACGTGGGAACGTTTCTTGTGAGGTAGTCAACGATGCTGGAAGTTCACTCGGCATCTTTCATTTTAAAGGCGTGCGCATATGATTTCAAAATTGGTCATTTGAATTCCGTAAACCAGAATAATTATCATCTATCTTTTAAAATCACATTTTCATTCAACCGTTGAATTGTTTTGTTAGGCCCAGCATAATGAGACCTCAGGGATCAGTGGGTACGTCACCACGATTTGTAGCGAGAATTCGCTTCTAAAAAAAAAAAAAAAAATCTCCAGAAAACAAGAAACAGATAACTACATTCCATAATCGTGTTGATATTTATCTAAAATAAACAAAATTATTATGAAACTAAATAATAATTTTCAATATTATTATGCTTATCTTTGTTTTTTTTCCTGGCAATTTTGTTTATTTTCATGGTAAACTAATGACATTTGGATTTGTTTTTCAATTTTTTTTTGTAATAGATGTGTGTTATTGGTTTTTAGATCTAAGCTATAATTGCTGCCATCTACGGTTCAACATATCAAACTCAATGTTGAACCGATTGGCTAGCACAGATTCGAACCGAATCTTTCCAATGTTTCCAAACGACCAACCGCTTTCCAAACAGTTTTTCCAATCAGTTGCTTTCCAAACGACCAACCGCTAGTACCCGCTAGAGAACCGCTAGTAATTCGTTGTGTGTCTTTGCTAATTTATCTACTCGCAACTGCTCTTGCTATTTTTCACGAGTAGCTAGAAGCAGTTACGCATAATTTCGCCACTACGCGGCTAAGCGTAGAACCGTTTCACTTTTTCGTTCAAAAATATTTTTTTTTATTTGTATTTAAAATAAAAATAATTTTATTTTCATAGTAACAACAGTTAAGACTAACAAAAAAGTTTTGATAAAGATTTTTGACAATTTTTATGCATACACAATAAAATATAGGTTATGTTTTACACTTATAGGTTATGTTTTACTCATATTTTTCAATTATTAGCGTTCCAATCGACCATAGCAAAGACAGGCAACGAACTACTATCGGTTCACTAGCGGGTACTAGCGGTTGGTCGATTGGAAAGCAACTATTATGTCTCCGTAATAATTAAGGTATTTATTTTAAGCTTAGAATTAGGGCCCAAAATTCGAGATTTCGAGAAACCAATGAGAAAACCACACGAAACCGAGTTTTTCGAAGCTTGATGCGAAACCATGACCGCGGGAAGAAAACGAAAACGATGATGGAGGGGGAGTTTTTTTTTTGGACACAGAGTTGGGAGATAAGGCGAAGGTAGAAGACATACCGCAGATCAGAAATTGAAAAGAATTGACGAAAATAATAATTATAATTAATAGCAATAATAATAAATAATAATAATTAATAATAATTATAATTAATAGCAATAATAATAAGTAATAATAATTAATAATAATTAATAATAATAATAATAATAATAATTAATAATAATAATTACATATTAATTATAGGGATGGAGAATATCTTATAATCAAATGATAGATAAATAATAAGATACTATATCCTATATCTAGTGATAAAAAGAAAATTTTTTTTTTGAGTGAATGGCCCGAAATAAAACTAAAGACAAAAAAAAACATTGAAAGTGCCAAGCAATTATAAGTGGTTTCTCGAAAAACAAAACTTTTTAAGTAGATTAGTTTAAGTAGTGTAGAATTAGATTATTTGGTTGCTTAATAAATAACGATGGGTAATGGGTAGTGTAGAAATTAATAATTTTGTTTTTGAATTTATCTTTGTATAAATATAGAGTTATTTCAAATTTAGTCTACTGTTTTCTTTTATTTTGGTTTTTTGTTTCTTATTTTTTTCTTGTGAGTGAAGTGAAATTAAGAAAATATCTAAAAAAAAAAACGTGGAAAAATTAAAATGACGGGCTGAGTAGCGGAACCTGGCGGCGGGTGAACGAGATGAGGTAAATGGAGTGTATGTTATGGGGGGCTGGTTATCTACCCTGTTCTTCACCATTTAAAACCCGATTTCCTTCTCTTTCCTTTCGCGGTCTTAACTAGGTTTATTCATACTTCGGAAAATCCCACTCCCTTACCCTGAGCTCAAGCCGGCTAAAATAGACCGTCCCGAAGTCCCTGAATAAACAATCTCTCTCTGTTCGAGTTTTCCTGAGCGAATTCTCAGCACCATGACCTATGGTCATGTTACAATATCAGCGCAACCCTCAAGGGGGGGAGATATAGAAAATATAAAAAATGTTACACTTTTATTGTGTAGGCCAATCTTTGACGGCCAATGACAGGCATTTCTGGAGATGTCTAAGTGAATCTGAGTATTCCACCATATAGGTTGATGTCAACTGGACACTTCGAACTATTCATGATATAAGCGCGACCCTCAAGAGGGGAGATATTGAATATACAAAAAGGGTTACACTTTTATTGTGTAGGCCAATCTTTGACGGCCAATGACAGGAATTTCTATAAATGTCTAAGTGAATCTGAGTATTTCTTCATATAGGTGGATGTCAACTGGACACTTCGAACTATTCATGATATTAGCGCGACCCTCAAGGGGGGATATATAGAAAATATAAAAAAATTTACACTTTAATTGTGTAGGCCAATCTTTGACGGCCAATGACAGGCATTTCTAGATATGTCTAAGTGAATCTGACTATTCCACCATATAGGTGGATGTCAACTGGACACTCCGAACTATTCATGAGATCAGCGCGACCCTCAAGGGGTGAGAGATATTGAATTTTCAAAATGTGTTACGTTTGTGTGGTCGTTATGTTAGTAACATTTATTATGCTCATGTAAGTTTTGTTGATCCTATACACAAATTTTATTTCAATATATTTAACATATTAAAATAAACTTTGTGTATAGGATTTATTTGGAGAAAAAGCTTGTTAAATAATTTTTCTTATTTAAATTCAATGTAAAACAACGTAACTGGATTAACTCTATTTTCTGGTTTGGTTTCATAAATTTCATCAGCTAAGTCATCATGTATTTGCCATGACCCGGATTTTCTTTTTATGTAAGCAATATAATGTCCTGGAGAGCTATTAGTCATCCCTCGTTTATAGTGCACTAAGGCAACCAATTTTAATTTTACTGCCCCCAGTTTAATTTCATCGAAATTTCATCTATTTTGATATTATAGAATACATTTGGATTTAATGGCTGTACGTCTAATACCACGAAACCGGTTTGGGGTTTAATAATTATTTCCTCGGGATGATCGATATACTCGTTACAATTTCGGCATGTAGATCCACCAAATTTAAAGGAACTACCACTATCCTTCAAGTTACTTTCTTTAAAATTTATATAATCTATGGGCAAATAAAAATTATCGGTCTCATGTTGGAAAATCTAGCTTTATACTACGTTTCATAAAAAATTCGATATATTTTGATATATTACAAACACAGTTGAGATCAATTTTTTTAGTAGAGCTTAATACATTAAAACAATTTAGT
This sequence comes from Tipula lateralis, assembly GCA_963932295.1. NCBI lineage: Eukaryota > Metazoa > Arthropoda > Insecta > Diptera > Tipulidae > Tipula > Tipula lateralis. The sequence goes on from OZ010737.1 coordinate 101,114,004, forward strand.
AATAAGGTACTACGTTTCATATTTGTTGCAAGAGTAGCCCCATATATACCGAAACGATGTATAAAATGGAAATATTCTAATTGGTTATCTAGTTTTAAAGTAATTTCTTGATAATCCATTGCTACAGTACATATTATCTGGGATACCGAATCAAATCCGCATGTTGAATGTACATTTATTTCAACTTGACCCTCGTTGATATATGAAAACCTATTTGTTAAAAGGCGTTCGATGCCTTGTGGGGTTGTGGGAACTTGAGAGTCGATTTCAGATGAAATATTAAAAAATCTCTTGGAGGAATACCTCTTAATGACACATTTGCCGATATGTTTGGGTGAGTTATACACCCGTAGTTTTTTGTTCCACTTTTCCTCATTTTTTATGTTATCAGGCTCCTCGTCAGAATCATTTGATAAAAGCAGTTTTCGTTTTAATAATTTTGACGTAGGCTTAAGAGCTTGGGAAACCGCTAGGGAATTAATTAAAAGCTCATTTTTGCGCTTTAATAATGCCACAAACCTCCCGACTCTGAGAAACTTCTTTTCTATATATATATTTTTTACGTGACTGAACCACAACTCTGCATTAGCATTTGACAATCGACCATCTATTTTTAAAATTTTTGAGTAGCATGTACTCCACAATGGAAGGTAGGCAAAATACTTTTTTATAGTAAATAAAACAAATTCTTGACAGTAAAATATGTTTTCCATCAAATCTCTTTCCTCATTTTCATCTTGAACTGTTTGATATATACTTAAACATTTTTTGAAGTAAGGACTGGCAGAGTAGTAATTTTTGGTATTATCAGAAGTATTTTCTTCATAATCATCTGAATGAGTGGTTTTGGTTGTGATGTTAACACTTTCGTGACTGTAAATATACTTTTTAAATTGTTGAAATGCCCGCTCTACAGCTTCTGTTCTATATTTGTTTGTACAAATAATACAATAAAGTTCAAATAAGGTAAATACTTCATCTATTGTATCACAGTTCAGTATTACACAAAATATATCTAAAATAAAATTTTTTAAATTAGAAGTGACATTTGGAATTTTCTTTTTGATTTGAATGGCTATTATATTGATAAAATGTGTACAACATACGAAAACTGACACAACCCTTTTGGTTGGGTCGTTTTGAGATTGCAGCGAATTATAAGTGCGTTCAATATATTCTACCACACTCATTTTGTTAAAAATATAAAGAATGGCTTGAATATAAGCCCAAGTCCAATCTACAACGTACACTAATGGAAATATTAGTTTCGGGATCAGTGCCATTTCCGATTTAAATTTCATTAAAAATAATGATAAAGTCGTGGTATCATGTTTGCTTGAAATTAATTCAGCAACAGGTACAATTGTTGTACCTACTTTCACAACGCAAGCGTAATATAAAATTTTCTTACAGCTATGTTCTGGATGACATTTTGGGTTTCTCACGACACTGCCTGTAGCATCCAAATACATAATTAAAGATGTGTAATTTACAAGAATCTCTAGTTGACATTTTCTTATTAATGTAATCATTAAAGGTAGTGAAACAGAATTTATGTACTGGTTCTCAGCTTCTAGTTGTTCCATATCCCATCGGCGAATCACATCAAAAATATCACAGTCTAGAATTAAATCATCTTTTTTTAAAACTTCTGATCTTATTTTTCTCAAAACTTCATTAGTAGTTAATTGCATGGTATTTCCACTTTTAATTAAATCTATATCAGAATTAGATCTCATTTCTAAGCTCATTTCTAATGTATAGTTCGAAGTGTCCAGTTGACATCCACTTATATGGTGGAATACTCAGATTCACTTAGACATTTCTAGAAATGCCTGTCATTAGCCGTCAAAGATTGGCCTACACAATAAAAGTGTAACCCTTTTTGTATATTCAATATCTCCCCTCTTGAGGATCGCGCTTATATCATGAATAGTTCGAAGTGTCCAGTTGACATCCACCTATATGGTGGAATACTCGGATTCACTTAGACATTTCTGGATCCGTTCTATTGAAATGTTTATAATAATTTCTTAGCTTTTGCTAATATTGGCTGTTAGCAGGTTTCCAATTATTAACACAGACACATTTTTTTGTCAATATTTTTTGTCATAAACTTCACATTAGTTCAACTTAGACACAGCATTGTGACTGCGTTACTGTCATTTTACACAGATGAACATATTTTGTTGGCGCATACCATAGCCTCTCTCGATTGATCGAGTCATAGGATTGCTTGAAATCTAGGAATACCTGGTGTACATCGCGAGATGTTTCATAAGACTTGGAAAGAATCATCCGCAGCGAAAAAACTTGACCAGTGACTGACCCATTTGGACGGAATCCTCCTTGGTAGTCACCGACAATTTCCTCCGCTAGAGGAGTAATTCTTCCCAAGATAATATATGACAGTAAATTGTATGCTGTGCAAAGGAGAGCTATACCACGATAGTTCACGCATTTCATGCGATCACCCTTTTTGAATATTGGGCATAACGCGGCCACTTTCCATTCATCAGTCATCACTTCATTTCGCCATACCAATCGAACAAGGTTGAAAAGACAGTTCCACAAAGTTAGCCCTCGGAATATCAAGAGCTCTGAATTAATGCAATCAACCCCTTTATCTTGGGGTTTATTCCATCAGTGGGCGCATGTACACAAACAATTGACAGGTTGGCTAATCTCATGTGCAAGCGAAGCTTACACATTCGATTATCGACTGCCTGGAAGTCCATCACAGCCTTTTTTACCTGCGGCCCAATGAGAAAGCCAACTCCAAGATTTCCAAGGTCATCTCCACTGTGAAGCAACGTGTAGCCTTGGGACACATGGACTCCACTTTTAGGCTCTACCAGATTTAGTCGCCTCCTACGACAAGCTCTGGATACTGTGGTGGTATTCTATGGATCTCATGTTTCGTTCGAAATATTTACGAAACATGTTTGCCCCCACCTACAGGGCCATGGCGGGTGACTACACAGAGCAGAATTAGATCGACGCTTCCACCTTTGCCATACGGGATCCGGATACGAGACGTGTAGTTAATTTTGTCTCCAAAAGTAACGTTTGCGGAAACGATCGCATGTGCCCTAACAAACGAGACTGCAAACATCATAAAACCAGCAGTCAAGGTACGTCGCGATTAAATGGAACCAGCAATCAGTCACAAATCAGGAAGTTACATCAAACCAACAGATCACAAACAAAATAAAAATAATGTTACGATTTCGCCGAGTGGTTATTCAAATTATTTTATGCGGTTCGATCACTGGATTGTGAATATTAAACTCGCAAAGATTAAATTTCAATTAAATTTATTTCCCACAAAAACTACACAAATATTTCACAAATAATTCACTAATATTTATTTTCACTATTAGTTTACACAATATTTATCACTACTATTATTTAAACACTTCACTTTTTATCACTTACCGATATTAACACTTCGAAATTCAGAATTGAACTGTTCCGTAACTCAAATGTCTACACCTATTTATATGACGCAAATACTTGTAGAATATTCCATTATTTTGCTTCTCTACACTTCTCGAAATTTCGTTGCGTCGTGTTTTGTTCGCTCCGCCTATTTCATTATTTGTTTTTATTCTGTTCGTATGTGTAAACAATTGGTTACAGGGTAATCCCTACTGCTATAATTTTCTTGTTAATTATCACAGGTGACATCTGTGATTCGTGACACTACCCTTCGCCCAAACCTGTTCGTCCCGAAGAGGATCCAGACCTCTTCTTCTATAGAACGCCAGTCTCTCCACGTGTACAACCTTGGGTTTTCCTCGTACTCCTCTTTGGATCCTATAGATCACGTCGTTAGTTCTGACCTTGTACGGTCCCTCCCATCTAGGTTCTATCTTCTTTGATAATCCGTTACTTCGTCGTGTTCCAGTACCTCCATCCAATTTCCCACAAACAACCGTTTCCAAGTGTGGTGGTAGCTTCGTTCGATGATCCAATGTTATCCTCCTTACGACTGGCTCCTTCCCGTTGTTCAGTTGCAAAGGCAGTTCGACATTACCGTAGCTCAATGTTCCCCGTCCGACATCCAATACGAATCCATTTCGCTTCATGAAGTCCATTCCCAGGATGACTTCATCCACAATATCCGCAACCAGAACTTCATGTCAAAAACCATTTTTACCGATTCGTATTTCCACCTCTTTCTTTCTTTTCATAGCTGCACTGTCGCCTGTCGCCGTTTGTAACTTGAACCCTTCCATTGATCGAACTCCATTTGTGATAAAATCCGGCCGCACAATCGTTCTCGTTGCTCCAGTGTCCAATGTTATCATACTGGATCGTCCTTCTACTTCGCCTTTCGCCATCAAGCTATCACCACCTTTTGCCAATCTGGAAATGGAGATGAAGGTTTTGGAGCATTTGGTTGTGGGAGTCAGCTTTTGCTCCTCAAAGCTGACTCTTACTCGTTTAACGCCTTCCTTCACGGCTGCTGCTTTTCTTTCCTCCGGTGGCCGTCGGTACATCGGCGATGATGTTCTCGCCCGTTTGCGCCTTATCTCCTAGCATTCCCGCGAGATGTGTACTATTTTGTCACAAACCCAACATCTGATTTTACTAGTCCCATCCCGGAATCTCGTTGTCCGCCAGTTATCTGCTGGTCTGATGTTATTGCCCTGTTTGTGACTGATTGCTGGTTCCACTTCCACACGACGTACCTTGACTGCTGGTTTGATGATGTTGTTTGCAGTCTCATTGGTTCGTGCACACGCGATGGTTTCCGCAAACGTTGCTTTTGGAGACAATACAACTGCACGTCTCGTATCCGGATCTCGTATACCATCGGTGAAAGCGTCGATCTTGATCCGCTCTGTGTATTCTCCTGCCATGTTGTAGTGGGCGAGGTGCACTAACCGCTCTATATCAGCCGCATACTCCTGGAGCGTCTCCCCAACCCGCTGACATCGTCCCTTCAACTCCATACGATGTAGCACCCGTCGATGGTCACCACCATATTTGCGCTCCAGACCCAACATGATTTTGCCGTAATCCTCTCGTTCGTATTCTGGCACGATTTGTAGGAGCTTCGCAGCACTTCCCTTTAAAGCCACAATTAATGCTGCCACTCGATCCCTTTCACACCAACCGTTCGTGGTAGCCGCCATTTCAAACTGGAGTTTGAAGATGTTGAATGGTGTGGTTCCGTCGAACGTTGATGGCTTCAACTTTATTGAGCTGGTTTGTCGAGTAACTTGAGCATTCCCGTTGGTTTTGAGATCCATTAGCCCTTGTTCGATCTTCATTATTCGTTGGTCTGCCGTTTCAAGCTGTTGATCTATCTCGATTTTAAAGGTGTCGACTTTTGTGTTAAATGTCGTAACCATTTCTCGAAACTTTGTAGCGAAACGCGAAGCTATCAGAATATTCCCTTAGAGGTTTCTAGGCGGTAATTTGTAGCCGGCTAAAGCTCAGTGTTGGTCGTGGGGGTTCTAGAAACATAAGAGAATCTTGAATATACCGCGAGTTAAAACAAAAAAAGGAAAAGCGATGAATCACCAATTACAGTCTTCGAAAATCAACTTCGACTCACCATTTTGATTTCAATCGGTATTTAGTACATTGGCAGTACCAGTGCTAAATCGGTAAAAATGGTAATCATTGATTCTGGAAGTAAGTTCATTAAATAATTATAACTAGATAAATAAATTATAATTCTACTTGAACTGTATTTGAAAATTAATATTTATTTCAAAAAAAAAATCCAAAATAAGATAATTGAAAAAAAACTTGGTACAATAAACTAAGTACAATAAACTTAAGAATTAATAAATAATCTTAGCAAAAATTAACAAAACTTATATGGATCCGGACCATTAACCATATAAACAATTCATTAAGTATATATAATTAAAAAATAAATGAGTATAAATATAATTTTTTTTTTTTTTTTTCAATAAAAATTTTCTAAATGTATTTACCCAGACCTATAGGTTGAATGTTCCTGCAGCGATGATAACAATATATGGTAGATATACAGGTATGTGCATGTGTACTCTTTCACGTTCTTGTGGAAAGTATTCATACACCATTGCTATGTTGTAAACTCAGCTTTTTTATTCTGGTAGATGTGTAATCGTATTCATCACCTTATGTTGTTTCGTTGATTCCATAGGTTCAAAAGTATACGGTATTATCTCGCAGCGAATCATTTACTGGTATATATACATAGTTAATCACCAAAACACCAAGATTCAGGTGATAGTTACGTTCCCTGTTTGGCGTATAACCAACTGTATGGCTTTTATTATGACTTTTTTTTATATTAAGATTAAAATTTTAATTGTTCAGGATTAATTCACTTAATTTATTTTATTTACATATAATAGTTTTCATTTTTTTTTCGTTCATTGAGCTTTTTTTATATATATACAGGGTGTCTCCGATTGGGATGCTGATCCGTTACGGGCTGATTCCTTGGTTCATTTCATGAAAAAAATCGTATCGCAGGGGGGGTCAATTTTTGATATTCTTTGAGATACAGCGCGTTTAAAAAATTTGGTTCGGACAAAAAGTACAAGCGGATATTAAGATGTAACTTACAAAATTTCGTAATTTCAATTCTTGGTAATTCTTCCTTAATCTGTTGAGCCGCTGTGTGTATTCTTTGAATTAGTTCTTCTTTTGTTTCTATCTCTTTGGTATATACAAGTGCCTTCATCATTCCCCATACATAAAAATCTAACACAGTTAGATCGGGCGATCTTGCAGGCCATTGAATTGGACCATTCCTTCCAATCCAATTATTTAGATAATTTTCGTTACCAAGAATTGAAACATAGAATTGAATTATTACCAAGAATTGAAATTACGAAAGGTATACTTAATCGAACATTAGCCTGCATTCAGCAACAAGGAGGACATTTTGAGCATCTTTTATAAATCTTTATAGTTGTTTTATTATGACACTGAATTAAAATTAATTTTAAAAACATTCTAATTGTTTTTTTTTGTTTAGAAAATACGGTTTTTATAAAAAAAAATAAAGTTTTAAATAAATATTTAGGGAAGTACATTTTAATATTTGTGTGTCGTGTTTTCATTCTTCGTCTCATAAGTAAAAAACTATAACACATGGGTACAAATAATGTATTGGGGGATTGTAGAGGAGATCATAGCGGATTAAAATTAAGTAAAAAAAACTCAAGTTTATGAAAAAAAATATCTTTTTTTTTTTATTTTTTTAACTTTAAAACGGACCGTTTCCGGTCTAAGTGTGCTGTAGCAGCCACTCAACCTAACCTAACCTAACTTTAAAACGCCATAGCTCTTAAATCGATACAGATGCGAGATATCAAATGAGATCTTAAATATAGCCTATTTAGTTGTCCGTCAAATAAGACTTTGTTAGTTGCTGTCCAATAAAAATTTTGTAAGTTACAGCTTAATATCCGCTTGTACTTTTTTTCCGAACCAAATTTTTTAAACGCGCTGTATCTCAAAGAATATCAAAAATTGACTCCCCCTGCGATACGATTTTTTTCATGAAATGAACCAAGGAATCAGCCCGTAACGGATCAGCATCCCAATCGGGGACACCCTGTATATATGTATATATATAAATATACATATACATATATTTGTTTTGTCTTAAATATAGTAATTTTTTTTTCAAATAACCAAACTTTCGGTACAACAGTTTTTCATTAATTTCATAATGAACTTCACAGAAATCAAAAACTTAAGTATGATCTCCATTTACATGAAACTGGATTTGAAACCGCGATCCCCACGCGTTAATAAATATTTTTAATAAATATTTTTTTTTGTTTGTTACAGGCAGTGTTGTGCGATTACGCGTATTTTGATATTGTCGACATGTTGGTGTCGACAATTAGTAGACAATGTCGACAATTCGTAGACAATGTCGACAATTCGTAGACAATGTCGACAATTCGTAGACAATGTCGACAATTCGTAGACAATGTCGACGTTTAATAAACAATTCGAAGTATACCAAATATGTTAGCTTATTATAACTATACAGATTAACGAAAATAATATTATTTTATTTAAAATCAAAATTTCTTACGAATTTTGAATAATGTCATAGAAAATTACAATAGATAAGTAAGAAAATTCCCAATATAAAATAAATATATTTTATGCAATTTGTTGATGTAACTTTTGTAATAGATTTTGTAATTATATCTGTTCACCTTTTTCTAACATTAATGTATTGTATAAGTATGATCATAATTTTTGTGTGTACAAAAACATTTTAAAACTAAAGCAAAAAAAATCGCGTTCTATAACTCAAACAATATATATTTTTTCAAATGTCATTCATAAAACAATAAATATATTTCTACTTACTTCCCTGTAAACGCTTGCTAAGATCTATATTTTCAATTGTTTTTTTAATAAACGCAACAATCCAACAAAATTTTAGGCGACATATCGTCGGCGAAAACTAGACCGTGTTTAAGTAAAAAACATATATATTTGTGTATCGGAAAACAATGCACCAACGATACGTATTTGTTTTTTAGGACAGAAATACGATTTTTGCTTTTAGTTGCAGCTGATTACTGAAATTGGCGTTATAAACATAATTTACATTTACATTATCACAATCTGAAAGTTGACCGATAGTGGTACTATCGTTTACCTTATTCATATCTAAGGGTGTTTTCCAAACAATGACTTATTTGCTTTTACCGACTTATTCAAATCAGTCTGCTATCTAGGTAGTTTATTTTCTATCTTTTTCTTTCAGCAGAACTGAGAAATTACCAAATCAAACAAAAAAAGTTTTTTTTATCAAAATGTGTCAAAGCGTGGCTAAACATCAGATATCGAGTGGTAATACCTGAAATCTTAAAATAAACAAACCATATAACTTTTTAAATATTTTCATCATCTATAGTTATAATAAACTAACATATTATTCGGTATGGTACGCCATATTTTATCAATTGTCGACATTGTCTACGATTTGTCGACATTGTCTACATTGCGACACAACTTTTTTAATTGTCGACATACATTGTCGACACGTGTAGACAATGAATTGTCTACGTCATGTAGACAATACGGCACAACACTGGTTACAGGGATTCTTTAAAACAATATCCAAAAATTTCAAAGCTTACACTAGCACATTTTTTCTATTTTTTGTTAATGTCTAAAATTTGATGAAAGTTCAATATAGAAAAAACAAAATTCAACTTATTAACCAAAATTAAGTCAAAACGAGAAAAACAAAAGAGAGTCAAAAACATCTCCATCATCGCTATTTATACTTTAGTCGAAAACTATTTTCGCAGTGGTGATATACCTTTGGTCTTATTTTAAATAGCCCAATGGGCAGAATATACAGGGAAATATTATATTTCAATCAAGCCTGGGAACGTTGTGTTCAACTGAAGCCAACGTTTCAAACGTGGGGACGACTCATACCTGAGAGAAGTCTCATTAAGTCGGGCAAATAATCAGATAACAAATACCAGAACTACATTAAATATTTCAAAGACGAATATATTTTGAATGATACGTACCCAAAACTTTTCCCTGTAGATTTTTAATCACATAGGCTATGTTCCCTACCTTAGCTTCGATAATCCCTGGTAGAAATTTAGGAGCGAGTTTGACTGAAAATTTATTAATAGCACTACTTTGAAGAAATGACCTAACGAATACTGATTGTCCTGGATGGAAAACGCGATTTTTACTACGTAAATTGTAATAACGAGCAGTTTTATCATGAGCAACTTTCAAGTAATGTATGATTTTTTCTCTAATTAAAGTTAATCGGTCGGGTTTCGACATGACTTGAACCTCATTCGTGTCTTCGTTAAACAAAAGTTTGCGTAACTTGTAATCGGTACCATGAAGCGACATATGTTGCCCGAATACCAAATAATGAGGAGAGTGTCGTGTAGTGTCATGAACTACGTTTCTTAATGCAGCAGCTACTTCTGGTAAATGTGTGTCCCATTCCGAATGCTCGTGGTCAACTAGGTAGGAGCGTATAGCAGATAACAATGTTCGATTCACACTTTCAGAGGCATTGCTTTGAGGGGAATATATCGGCGTACGAATATGAGAGATATTGTACTTTGCAAGTAATCCTTGAAAGTTTTTCGATAGAAATTGCATCCCGTTGTCCGATGTTATAACTTCCGGAACCGAAAATAGTAGAAAGACCTCCCTTTCAAGAAAAGTGCAAAGTAGTGCTGCTGAAGCTCCACGCAGTGATTTTACCAGAATAAATTTCGAGAAGTGGTCTAGCATTATTACTATATAGCAATTTCCTTGCTTGGATCGTGGGTACGGACCCAAGAAATCCAAAAATATTTTTTGAAAGGGGCGTGATGATTCAAACTGTGTTCCCATAGACGGACGGGTTGAAAAATTCACTGGTTTATTTGTTTTGCACTTGATGCAGTTAGAAATAAAATTTTTAACTTCTAAGGACATTCGAGGCCAAAAGTATTGTCTTTGTAATCTCTCCAGTGTTTTTGCAACTCCCATGTGTGCTGAAGTAGGAGCAACATGAGCGAGTTCAATCAGAGACGAAGTTAGCGAAGCGGGTACTACAAGTTTCCATTCAGATAAGTCAGTATCTGTATATCTGGAACCAAATGTAGGAGAAATTAGTAATTTACCATCACGGACAATAACGTTGCAGTCAGAATCTTTCAGCTGTTGAGCTTCACTGATTTTTTTTATATAAGAACTATCTAGAAATGCCGAAGAATTGAGGTCATATGTAAAGGTGATATTAAGTCTGTGTTAGGATCTTCTTCAGATTGTGGCGGAGCAATAGCATCACAAAAACCTCGTGATAGCGTATCCGGTACTACATTTAGAGATCCCTTTTTATACCCAATTTGAAAATCGAAGGACTGTAGCTGCAGGCTCCGTCGAGCCAGACGCCCCGATAGTTCCTTTTGAGACATTAACCAGCGTAAACTTGAGTGGTCGGTATAGATAGTGAATGGGTACCCTTCTATATATGGGCAGAACTTTTTTACACTCAATACCGCTGCGAGACATTCTAACTCGGTTACAGAGTAATTTTTTTGAGCAGAGTTAAGTTTATGTGAAATGAACTCTATGGGATGTTCCGCATCATCATCATCCATTTGATAAAGCACACTTCCAACACCGACGGTACTGGCATCGCATTGTATAAAGAAGGGTCGGTTATAATCGGGATTAATTAAAACAGGCGCAGAAGATAGAGCCACTTTCAGAGAGTTAAAAGCAGATTCTGCAGCGTCAGACCATCTATATTTAGTAGCCTTTCCAGTAAGGTCAGTGAGTGGAGCCGCTAAGGAAGAGAAGTTTTTAATAAATCTTCGGTACCATCCACACATGCCTAGGAAACGTCGAATTTGTTTTGCGGTTTTAGGTTGTGGAAATTCCAAAATGGCTTTGCATTTTGCTGGATTTGTGTGAAGACAACCATTTCCTACGATATAACCCAGATAATTCACTTCTTTTAACAAGAACTGGCTTTTCTCCAAGTTTATGGTGAGACCCGCAGACTTTAGTAAATGGGCTACTTCTTCCAGCAAAACAAAATGTTCTTTTAATGTGGCGGACGTAATAAGAAGATCGTCTAAGTAAACAAATACTTTATCATGTAATTGGTGCGGAATAACCCGGTGCATCAGGCGACAAAGAGTTTGGGGCGCATTGCATAACCCGAATGGCATGACTTTGAATTGGTACAAGGGCCGTCCAGGTACCGTAAACGCTGTCTTATCTTTGGATTGTGGGTCGAGTGGAATCTGCCAAAAGGCATCTTTCAGATCAATAGTAGAAATATAACGAGTATGTTCTAAACGACCCAGCAATCCATTAATAAGAGGAAGCGGATAAGCATCCTTGACGGTTACCTTGTTCAATTCTCGGGCATCCAAACACAATCTTCTTCAAACGAATTTTGCCGTTGAACATCCGTACCAATGTGACTGGTGAGCACCACGATCTTTGGCTCTCTTCGATCACCCCTAAGTGCAACATGCGTTCGAGCTCTGCATACATACGTTTTTGGATGACTGGTGATACGGCATAATAGCGTTGCTTTACTGGTTTTGCGGTGCCAACGTCGATGACATGAGTAGCTAAACTTGTTTTTCCTAATCCAAGTTTAGTGCTTGAAGGAAAGGTTTGCATTAAAGCCTCTAAAGTGTTTTGAGCTTCTACGGTGAGATTATGGAATTTCGAAAATTCTATTCCATCTTCAGTAGCATCATCAGTTAGAGATATGGAAGCACATTTAGGAGTAATACCAAACAAATTCCAAAAATCGATTCCTAGGTAAAGAGACTGTTCCAATGACGGTACGATGTATATTAATGCTATGGTGCAATTTAATGGAATATGGTGGGTTATTCCATTAAATTGCACCATAGCATTAATATAGCCGAAGACACGTTCGGCTTGACCACTAGCAGTATTCACATGGGAAGGAAAATTATAGAATTTTGGCATTACTTTAGACATGTAGATTTCAGAACCTTTGCCGAGTATACTTATACTGGCCCCACTATCTAGTAAGCCCTTATAAGAGGAGTTATTAATCTTGACACATACATACGGACGCAAGTCTCCAGTTGCTGAGCATATTATAGAAGAAACAATGAGACTTCTCTTATTCCTTTGATTATTCCAATATCGTTTTGATCGGTCTTTTCTTTTCTCCCTATACCAACGCCTATGAAGAATAGATTGAGGTTTAGAGGAAACTATTATTGAGTTGGGCATAATTTTGTTACTATCCAAGGAATTTGGAGGTAGCTCAGTGTGGTTTTCAGAGAAAGGTACTGGTGAGCAGTTATAATTAGAAGATAAAGATTCCTTAGCGGAGTGTAAGTTTAAATCTAAAGATGAAGTTGGTGGTTTATACTGTTTCTTTGGCATGTTAAATTGAAGAACGTTAGGTGCAATGTTATGATTTAGAGAAGATGTTTCTATTGACGGGGCTTCGTTGTTTGATTTCGTAGCAACTCCGGATCGGTGTTGCTTGCAACATGTTCTCGGTTGACTCTAGGTGATAAGATTCTTGGGGGTTCCTGGTACCCAGTTTTCCATTGAACCCTCGAAGAGTTTTCCGCGCAACGCGAACAACGTGACGATATGGTACCTTTTAGTCCACACCTGTAACAGAATATGCCCTTTGGCGGAATCGGACACTCAACAAATGTGTGCCCAATATCATCACAATTAAAACAGATGGGATCGTTTGAAGAGAAATTAAACTGAGAGGCCCGACGCGATGTTATGCCATCTAAAGGTTTCTGATCCTTATTTTGGTCTGGTGTGTAAGATTGCATAGCGGAGACTGAGGGATATGAGACAGGTGTGTTTGGAATACTATTCGATGGTTCGATGGTCATATAGTTTGACCCACAAGTTTCTACCTGTGACACATCTAACTCATTTATAGCTCTTTTGTAAGTGGGTAAATCTTGGGGAACTCGAAATCTTTTGAATTTCTCTTCCCAAGCTACACAGCTTTTTATCAACTCGTTGAGATTGCTAAAACAGCGGTCAGTCAAGTGATATTGAAGAGCAGGCTTCATATTCATCATAAGCATCTGTATAAACTCTTCTTCCGTATATGGCGTATGACATTGAAGGCTTAATCTCCAAACATTGTGATAAAAGTCGAGGAAATTTTCATCGGATCTTTGCTTTCGCGCTTCTACTGACCTTCGAATCTCAAAATTTGTTCTTCGATCTTTAAATCTTTCCATGAAGTTTCTTTTTAAATCAGTCCATGAAGCAGCAGGATTATGTCTTCTATAAGTCCAATACCACTGAAGTGCTATTTCTTTCAAAACAGTGCTAATTTCTGTCAACAATGTCTCCTCGAATAAACACATGGAAGAAGCTATAGTTTCCAATTGAAAAAAAAACATATCGACCGTGATTCCCACCGGCGATCCATTATAAGATATGCCACTGCGAGACAAAAGACGTCGGTCATTTGCAGTAGGGTTAGACCTGGGAAAGTTTGGGTTTGTTGTTAGAGGTGATTCGTGGTGGGCAACAGGTTGCTCATTCGGTGAAATGAAAGTGCTATTATGTTGAGTCCTATAAGTATGCAAGAGGTCATTATTTGTTTGAATAGTAGAAACGGGACTTGTGCTTAACGTGGTAATGGGCAAAGCTCGGGTTGCAATATCATAATGGGTTGTAGACTCTTGAAATCTTACTTGAGTCATGATAGGACCAACGGAAGAAGGACCGACAGAATCGGGAACGGTGGGTAACTTCACCTCAGAATGTGTAAATTGGTTTGTCACTTGCATCTGAAGCTCGTTGTGTTTTTGATTTAACACTTCTAATTGCTTAGATAACTGACTGAATTGAGTCATCATCGTGGTCATCATTAATGATTGCTGGGTTAGGAAATCAGAAGAGTTAGCCATATTACTCACGGTATTTTTATCTATCGGTGTTTGATCGACCACATGTTGACTCATTTCCGTCATTTGTAAAGCAACCCCTTTGGAATGCGACGCATTTTCAGTTTCTGTGGATTTTTCGATTAGGGTCAATGCAATTTCTGGTAGTTTAGCTATCTCAATTTGTTTAGAAATTTCGATTGATTCGTCCAGGTGGTCTTGATTTTCTAAATATTTTTCGAGAGAGGCTAGTAAATTAGAACAAGGTTGTAACACCTGATTAGCGGACTGTCGATAAGTAGGAGACTGAACAGCTCTATCTAAACGACCACTAACATGCAACAATCGCGTAAATAACTCTCGTGCTTTACCGAGTTGATCTTCATTCCGTATTTGTTTCAGGTCTGTAATGGCTTTTTGGAGATGCAATAGTTTTGTTCTACATGCTTCTATTTCTAAATCAGGCCGTTTAGACGCACGAGAATGCATTTTGTAGCTAGGTAAATCGAAGCTAGTCCGCTCTTGTTGGAACTTCTTACTAAGAGTATCGACTGCCCATGGTGAGTTTGAAGAAATACCGCGTATTTCAAACTCAATTTCAATTTCATCGGGTTTTAAAAAGGATATATCCATCTTAATTATTATATATGGTACCAAAATAGGTATAAGAAAAGTAAACCGCAAATAGATCCAGCAAAGGATTAATATAATTAAGTTAAATCTTATAATTTTATAATAAGACAAAAAATGTGCTACTGTATACTGAAACCCTTACAAAACAATTATCTGTGTGTAAAAAGAATATTTATATATTATATATAATTTAATATTAGGAGATATATTTATAATCAATAAAAAAAAAAATATTGTTTTGACAATTGATTCAAAGACAATTTGATTCAAAATTTTAAATGATTATCAAAATGGTGAGACGAAGCTAACCTTCGCTTATTTTCAAATTATATCTATCTGTAATTGATGATTCGCAGCAAAACGGAAAAGAGATTAGATTCAGTACCGGAAATTCAAAATAATGATCTGTAACGAGTTGGATTGGCATGAGAGGTTTATCGAAATTTCAATAATTTCGATTCCAAAAAAAAAATGCCCTTCGTTACTGAAATATATAATCATTTATTCAGAGCTTCGGGGTGGTCATGGTTTTTGCCGGCTATGGCTCAGGGCTTGGGGTGGGGTTTTCCGAAGATGAATAAATGCTAGCTTGACCACACTAAGGGAAACAGAAGGAAAGTATAAAAGGAATTTTGGGAAAAAGAAACACAGACAAACCATTCTATTAATACTTACCCACGCCTCACTACCGTTGTTTACTTCATCGTAAACCTAATTTCTTTACAAGAACGAATTTCCCAACTACCGAAACTACTAAATTAAAGACGTAACTTATAAGATCATTAAAAAAAATAGATATGAACACTTTATTTAAACTGTGTTATGTAGTATTATGTATATATTGAATTAGTTTTAAGATAGAGAGAAAAAAAAATTTGGTTAGTAATATATCTATCAAATTAATATCCCAACACCAATTCTAAATCTAGCTTTAATATAAAACAAAAATTTATAAATAAAAAAAAATTATGAATAAAAATATATTTGAAATAAAAAAAATAAGATGAATAGTTAAATAATAAGGCTTATCTTGTGATGGCGATCGTGAATTTGATAAAATATGAATGTTGAAGGTTGAACCGGAACATGTTGAATGATGTCATTAAATTTCGGGTGAATTTGCACATTTTTATGTTGTATTTTTTTTATTAATTATATTTATTATATATATTATTATTAATATTATATATTAAATAGTATATGATTTATTAATTATATATATATTATTTGCTCAAATTATGATATCAACTTAAGTATTGTTTTTTTTTTCATCAAGAGTCTCATTATTATAATTCACTTTCTGACCTTGGTGCAGCTATTTTTCCATTCCATGTGGAAAACCATATTATTTTTTTATTGAAGCACGTTAGCCATATCAAATATTCTCTTTTTTTACTTTTTTTTTTTTAATAGTTAGAATTATTATGTTAGTTTATTTATAATTATAACTAACTTACTAAATTAGATATAGTTTTTCTAATTTAACTTAGTATAAATAATTAAAAATTAAACCAATACTTAAACTATAAGCATATACATATGTATGTCCTATGATAATAAGTACCGTATACCACAATTTTAATCACTAATTCAATATATATATATATATATATATATATATATATATATATATATATATATATATATATATATATATATATATATATATATATATACATATATATATATATATATATATATATATATATATATATATATATATATATATATATATATATATCAGAACTCAATGTCAAAATCGAACCCCTGAAGCTTCAAGCTCCATCGGGCTAGTCTACCTGAAAAATCTTTTAAAGACATTAGCCACTTCAGGCTTGAATGGTCGGTAATGACTGTGAAAGGGAGACCCTCCACGTAGAGTCTGAACTTTTTAATGGCTTCCAGTGCTGCTAAGCATTCCTTTTCTGTTACGGAATAATTTCTTTGGGCTGCATTTAATTTCCTAGACATGTACGCAATAGGTCTATCATTTCCGTCTTTATCGCGTTGGAAAAATACAGCACCTATACCGTTCGAACTCGCGTCGCACTGGATGTAAAATCGTGATTTGAAATCCGGAGTAATTAGAACAGGAGCCGAAACTAGAGCGTGTTTTAAATCATTGAAAGCGGCATTAGTTTCGTCAGTCCATTTAAATTTGGTACTTTTCTTGAGCATACCGGAGTAGGTAAGGGGGCACTTTGGCCAGACACAGTCTGCTGACAATGACGTCACAGTCTGCTGACAACAATAGTAAACATTTGGGAGAACTTACGCTTAATGGTTGTATCTCAGCTAATTTATAGTATACATTTGGGAGGAATGTTCATGAGCTTTATGTGTCTATGCTGAATTACTGAATAATGATTGGTTTTTGTGCTTTTTAGAACTAAAATTGTTTGAACCTTGAAGATTTCTACCAACTAACTACAACAACATCATCTGTTTTTTGTAATTCAAGTTATATGCGCGCGCGCGACATGTAGATATTTTGCGTAATAAGATTGTGTGATGTCATACTAAATATTATTTCGTTTTTTTTTATAATAAAAATTCATCGGTCATGGCGAGATTCGAACTCGAGACCACAGCGTAGAAAGAAATTGCTTTAACCGATAGACTACGAGCGGTATTTAAGATACTGATAAATTTGTGTTTTATATAAAAAAATATTCATATGTTTATAAGTAAATATTTACATATGCTTATAACTTAGGCTAAATGATAATTACATATTATACACATGATATTATTATTCAAAATTAATTGTCCCGTAGAAATATTTTGTGGATAAAATCAATTATTTTAGTAGTGCGGATTATAATTTATTCTTATCAGTAATTAATTGCCTATGTACATATGTTTACAAGTTATTCTTATAAATAGAAATAAATTATTTTTAAATTATTACTCAGCTGATTTTAAACTATACATCTCAACACAGGTTTTAATTTTAACCTTGAAGAATATTTTGCGTTATTCTTTTTAATATTATTTGTATGATGTAAATTAATCACACGATATAACTTAAAACGATATCGTTTTTTGGAAATTACATTGAACTGATACATTTTTTAGTATGCTGCATGGTACAAGTGCACATTTAGCAGGAATAGAATATACATATATGTATGTATACAAATATAATGTATGTATTTGTAAATACTTTAAAAAGATTTAATAATTTGCAAAAGAAGATTAATCAAGAACATAAAAATTCAGATTAATATTTTTTTTTATATACCTTCTTTTATTTACGCATACTATGCAATGAGTGTAAGAGAAAGTGATGTCATTCAACACAAAAATATATGAAGTTAATTTTTATTTTTTGTCAGCAATTTATTTTTAAAATAGTATGCAATTCAAACGGAGTTATACTATTCTATTATTTTATAATAATATGCTTATTTAGTGCCATTTAGGATAAAATTTGTGTTAGTGTTTTAATAGCTGAATTAAGAAAAAAGTCAATATGAAAAGTCAGTTCAGTATTTAACTGAAATAATACAAATTTTTAAAAAATACACAATTGCGGGGCAGAATTTTTTGTCGCATACATATATAAAAAGATTAAATAAGTAAATCATTTGAAAATCTTTCACATATTGTAAAACTTTTATTTTATTTTGATTATAATAAATAAATGTAAGGTGATATAAATGCATTAATATATAATTCTTGTAAAATTTATACAAAAATTAAGAATTTATGACTGATTAGAAAATAAAATAAAAATGTTATCTTTATTTAGAATTTAGATGAAGAAGAAGAACAATCATTGAAAAAAAAGATGACATAAAAATATAATATATATATTACATACATAATTTTGTATTGCAAAGTAACTTTTTTAATGTACATTTGATTATGCATATACATAAATATAATATGATTCGGTTGAAAGAGAGCGACATCACTCATTCAATTGATTGAGGTCATTGCATTTTAAACTCACTGCGTCTGTGTTCCGACATGATCATTCATGATTATTAAAAATAAATACAAAATGGCATTCAAAACGACAGCGTTTTTACTGTTCTCTATTACCGTTTTATATACATCCATGGAAAAGCAATGCATGCACACATTGTAAGTGTTTTTAAAAGTTATCGTGCGGCTATATAAGCCGGTTGCAGTGTAGTGTATTTTTCGTTTGTAGTTAGAAACTTGCAGTGACTAGTCGCAAGACATTAATCTGAATATATTATACTTGAAAAGCAAATTAATTTCGTAATAGAAAATAAAAAAAAGGTATAACCAAATCTGTGTTTTTATAAATTAATAGTTGTTAGTGTATTGTTAAACAAAACAAACCGATTTAGAAAAAAAATGTCTCGTTTTATTATCACTAAAGATATTCAATCTAAAGTTAAACGTTTTAATTTAAGTGGTCGGAAACTAGATTTTAAAATTAAAACAGTACCTGATAGTGAAGATCCTATTGATTGGATCAAAGGAGCTATAGAAGAAATTGTACATCATGCTGTTCAAGGAGTAGAACCTAGTGACAAAATAGGTATAACATTTTGTGGAGAGAGTTTTAATGAGCATGGACCAGGTTGGCTTCCATTTACCGATGCTGACCAACTTAAGATGAATGATGTATGGGAAATGATCTCTAAAATTTTTCAAAGTAATTCGAAAGGTAAGTACATATTTAATTAAAAATATAAAAAAAAAATAAATAAATTAGTTTATCAAAAAATAAATTTTTGAATAATAAATTTTAATTTATTTTTATTTTAGCTTTAAACACAGACTCATTTTGTCTCTCTGCTACGACAGTTAGTCTACCGATAGGTTCAGGCAGGCAAAATAAATATAATTCATTCGGTGAAGAATGCGCAATGCGAAAAGGTATTGTGTCAATAAACAATAAAGACAATCTATGCCTTCCTCGAGCCTTGGTGGTATCAATAGCTGCGACATTGAAAGATGTAAACTATAGAAAAATAAGAAAAGATACTGAAAAAATGCAAACCAAACGTACGGAGGAGCTGTTAACTTTATCAGATGTTGTTATTCCTGCAGAAGGATCAGGTATTACAGAACTAGTTTTATTTCAAAAATATTTAGTAGATTTTAAAATAACTGTGTATCAGCATAGTAATAACAATAAGGGAAGGGATATCATGTTTGAAGGTCAAAACGAGCACTCAAAATATAATTTAAACCTTTTATATAATAATGGTCACTATTGTGTAATAACGTCTCTCACGGCAGCTTTTTGCTGTAGTTATTATTGTGAAATTTGTCATGAACCATATAATAGTAAAAATAGGCATAGATGTGGTGGAACTTGCCCCTGTTGTCAGCAAACTCCAGCATGCGATAAATACTCTGCAAATATTAACTGTACTAACTGCAATCGAAACTTCAGAGGTCAAGAATGTTACGAAAAACATTTGACTTCTGGATCACTTAATCGCGAAAATGTTTGTAGTCAGATAAGAAAATGCGATGAATGTTTAAAAACATATAACTGTGCTAATAATATGCATGTATGTGGTGAAGTTTTTTGCAAAATATGTCATACAAATATGCCACAAGACCACTTCTGTTTTGTCAGACCTGACACACGTAAACCATCAAAGAAAAGTGTTCTATTTCTGTTCTATGATTTAGAATCTCGTCAAGATAAAGTTATAGATGAAATAATTGTGCAAGGTAGTATAACAGACGTAAAACTTCATGAACCAAACCTATGTGTCTTCCAACAAAGATGTGATCAATGTATCGATAAGAATCAGAAGATATGTGCTCAGTGTGGTATAAGAGAACATGTGCTCAATATTAATCCAATTGAAATGTTTATTGAATTTATTCTCAATCAGAGAAAAATATTTTCAAAAGTAACGGTTATTGCACATAATGGACAAGCTTTTGACCATCAATTTTTGTTGAAAAATATATTACATAAAACAAATTTAAAGCCTGATTTGATAATGCGGGGATCTAAAATAGTTTTAATGAAATTAGGAAATGTTAAATTTATTGATAGTCTCAACTACTTTCCGATGAGTCTTTCGAAACTGCCAAAAGCATTTGATTTACCGGATATTTTTAGAAAAGGTTATTTTCCTCATTTGTTTAATACTAATCAGAATGCAAATTATATTGGGTCTTTACCTGAAAAGGTGTATTACAGCCCCGATACTATGAAAGTTGATGATCGTGAAGCTTTTATTAAATGGCATGATGAAAATAAACATGAAAGATTTGATTTAAAACGCGATCTTGTAGAATATTGCATTAGTGATGTTAGAATTCTGGCAGAAGCATGTATTACGTTCAGAAAAATTATGCTAGATCAATGTAATGTATGCCCATTTACTGAAGCTGTTACAATTGCCTCTGCATGTAACTTGGTGTTTCGTAGAAATTATTTAAAAGATTTCACAATCGGAATAATACCAAAAAATGGATATCGAAACATCGATAATCAATCAAATTTGGCTATTCAATGGTTATTATGGCAGGAAAAAACCCGCGGAATCGAAATTGTTCATAGTGGTAAGCAAAATGAGGCAGTTTTACATGGTGTTAAAGTTGATGGGTATTGCCCACTTACAAATCAAGTTTTTGAGTTTCATGGTTGTTATTATCATGGACATCCCGAATGTCTCAAATATAATCGAAACGAGCCTTTACACGATAATCCAAATGATAATCTGAATCAACGTTATGAAAACACGGTTGCTAAAACAAAACGCTTACGTTCATTTGGTCATGAAGTAGTGGAAATGTGGGAATGTGATTTTTACAGAGAAGTAAAAAACAACAAAGCAATAAACGAATTAATATCTACCAGCATGTTTGTAGATGCACCTCTAAATCCTCGGGATGCCTTTTACGGAGGTAGAACAGATAATACCAGAACGTATTATAAATGTGAACCTGGAGAGAAAATTAAATATATTGATGTTTGTTCTCTTTACCCATGGGTTTGCAAGAATAGTAAATTTCCTGTGGGTCATCCAGAAGTCTACTTGGGAAACGAAAAATGTTCCAAACTAAATTTAAACCGTATAGAAGGGTTAATTAAATGTAAAATTCTACCACCACAAGAGCTGTATCATCCTGTTCTCCCTATTAAGCAAAACAACAAATTAATGTTCACACTATGCTATAGTTGCAGTAAAGAGAAAAATCAGAATGAATGCATTCATACTGAAAATGAAAGAGCATTAACTGGAGTTTGGGTACTAGATGAAATAAGAAAAGCTATCGAAAAAGGTTATAAAATATTAAAAACATATGAGATATGGAGTTACAAAGTGGAACAGTATGATAAATTAACTCATACGGGTGGGTTGTTCACCAGTATGATGAATAAATTTTTGAAAATGAAACAGCAAGCTTCCGGTTGGCCAGTGGACTGTTCTACTAACGAAGAAAAGGAAAAATATATCGAACATTTTTTAAATAATGAGGGTATTCAATTAGAATTTACTGAAATTAATAATAACCCAGGGTTGAGATCTATGGCTAAATTAATACTAAATTCATTTTGGGGTAAATTTGGTCAGAGGGAAAACCAACCGAAAACGTCAATCATAAATCAACCTGCTGAATTATATACTTTACTCACCAACCCATCTATTAATGTCTTATACATATTACCTATCAATGAAGTAACTCTTGTAGTCAATTGGGAATATAAAGAAGAAGCTGCTGATTCTCTTGCTACAGTAAATGTCTGCATTGCTGCATATACTACGGCACAGGCCCGTCTTAAACTATACAGTTATTTAGAGTGTATTGGAAACAGAGTGCTATACTGCGATACTGATTCAGTGATTTATGTTAGTAAAGACGGGGAGTATGATCCTCCAACGGGAGATTTAATTGGAGACATGACAGATGAGCTAAAGTCTTATGGCAATGGAAGCTATATTACTGAATTTGTTTCTGGAGGACCCAAAAACTATGCGTTAGAAATATATAGTACAAACAAAAAGAAATTGGAGACGTTGTGCAAGGTGAAAGGTATTTGTTTGAACTATGAAGCGTCAAAGCTAGTTGGTTTTGAATCAATAAAAGATATGATTCTAAATTTTGACACCAATAATGATCACATTCCTATCATTTCTACTAACATTCGACGTACAGAACAATTCAATGTAGTTACAAAATCTGAAGTTAAAAAATACAAACCCAACTCTGAGAAACGCAAGTTTTTAGAAAACCACGATTCAGTACCGTACGGTTATAAAATTGCGAAAACCGTATGACCGCAACTCCATTTTTGATTTTCATAACTTAATAATGATTTATAGGTTGTAGGATAAAATAATAACATAGTATTTTAAATTAGTATATAAAACTTGTAAAAACTATGAAATAAAAATATATTGTAAACTAAAATTGAAAAAAATGTTTTTTTATTTAGCACCAATAATAAAACATGTTTTACTATTTTTTGTGCATAATGACATATTAATTGTTTATAAGAAATATTGCTCTCAAATCAACTAGAATCGACATCGAAAAAAATGATGGTACAAATTCCAAAACTTTTTCTAGTTGCACATTTTTAACATCCGTTTAGAAACAAAACATTTTAAGAGAAGAAAACCAGTAATCTATATATTTCTATAAATAGTCTATAAGTATATTCATTCACTCAACACAATCAAAAAAGTTGTTTCTGTGTAGGATGAATAATTGTTATTTAAGACATAACCGATCTTATAAACTAAATCGTAATCTGAGAATTACCTCACTAAAAAACAGCCATTTGTGGAGAATGGTCGCTTAAGAAGAATTTGGTTCTGTTTTTAAAAAATAATAATATTTTTTAAAATAATAAATAACACTCTTCATAATGTCAATCGATAAACATCTAGTTGCTCGCCTTGTCTCTAAAATTGTATCTGAAGAGTTTATTCGGGAAGGCATGTATGGAGTATGTTTGCCTGCATCTTTATTGCTCTTCGACCATTTAAAGAATTTAGGTACTAAAATTATGTATGGAAAGATGGTTAGTGATAATTTGGTACTTGCACCTATACATATATGGAAGACGTTCAAATTAAAATGCGGTTTTTTGCGGTGCCCCCTTCGGGGGCATCGCAAATAACAGTGAAAACCTAATCTGCGCTTCGCGCAGATTAGGTTTTTACTGCATTTTAATTTTTATTCCAAGACGTTTATATCAATTTTTTATAGACGTTTATACCAATCATATATATATTATATCAATTCATAGACGTTTATATCAATTTATTCGCAATACCTGATGCATTGCGAATAACCTCATTTTTCTTTTTTATTCATAGACGTTTATATCAAATGCGGTGGGTATCAAATACGGTACCCACGGTCATGTGTGGTGTTCCCGAAGGAGACTCCTCTCATGACCGCAGTTACATTATAAATCATAGACGTTTATTAGACGCAAAATTAACAAACAAATTATTAATGAAACACGTAAATTAAGATTTAAGTTTTTTTTATTTCATGTTTTATGTTTTAAGATTATCTTAACTCTTTCATTAACTCTATTTCTAATTGTTTTTAATATTGGTGGAGACACCTCAAAATAATCAGCAACATTTTGTGTATGTTTTACTTTGTAGAATACATTCATTATAGCACGATCTTCCGAATTCGTAAAAATTTGATCTTCTGAATAATATTTATACTCTATTACATCAAAAAATGACTTTTCTTGCTGGGTCAGATATGATTTAGTGATAGCAACTGTCGGATCATATTTTACGCTATCAATTTCGGTCCATATATGTATAGGTGCAAGTACCAAATTATCACTAACCATCTTTCCATACATAATTTTAGTACCTAAATTCTTTAAATGGTCGAAGAGCAATAAAGATGCAGGCAAACATACTCCATACATGCCTTCCCGAATAAACTCTTCAGATACAATTTTAGAGACAAGGCGAGCAACTAGATGTTTATCGATTGACATTATGAAGAGTGTTATTTATTATTTTAAAAAATATTATTATTTTTTAAAAACAGAACCAAATTCTTCTTAAGCGACCATTCTCCACAAATGGCTGTTTTTTAGTGAGGTAATTCTCAGATTACGATTTAGTTTATAAGATCGGTTATGTCTTAAATAACAATTATTCATCCTACACAGAAACAACTTTTTTGATTGTGTTGAGTGAATGAATATACTTATAGACTATTTATAGAAATATATAGATTACTGGTTTTCTTCTCTTAAAATGTTTTGTTTCTAAACGGATGTTAAAAATGTGCAACTAGAAAAAGTTTTGGAATTTGTACCATCATTTTTTTCGATGTCGATTCTAGTTGATTTGAGAGCAATATTTCTTATAAACAATTAATATGTCATTATGCACAAAAAATAGTAAAACATGTTTTATTATTGGTGCTAAATAAAAAAACATTTTTTTCAATTTTAGTTTACAATATATTTTTATTTCATAGTTTTTACAAGTTTTATATACTAATTTAAAATACTATGTTATTATTTTATCCTACAACCTATAAATCATTATTAAGTTATGAAAATCAAAAATGGAGTTGCGGTCATACGGTTTTCGCAATTTTATAACCGTACGGTACTGAATCGTGGTTTTCTAAAAACTTGCGTTTCTCAGAGTTGGGTTTGTATTTTTTAACTTCAGATTTTGTAACTACATTGAATTGTTCTGTACGTCGAATGTTAGTAGAAATGATAGGAATGTGATCATTATTGGTGTCAAAATTTAGAATCATATCTTTTATTGATTCAAAACCAACTAGCTTTGACGCTTCATAGTTCAAACAAATACCTTTCACCTTGCACAACGTCTCCAATTTCTTTTTGTTTGTACTATATATTTCTAACGCATAGTTTTTGGGTCCTCCAGAAACAAATTCAGTAATATAGCTTCCATTGCCATAAGACTTTAGCTCATCTGTCATGTCTCCAATTAAATCTCCCGTTGGAGGATCATACTCCCCGTCTTTACTAACATAAATCACTGAATCAGTATCGCAGTATAGCACTCTGTTTCCAATACACTCTAAATAACTGTATAGTTTAAGACGGGCCTGTGCCGTAGTATATGCAGCAATGCAGACATTTACTGTAGCAAGAGAATCAGCAGCTTCTTCTTTATATTCCCAATTGACTACAAGAGTTACTTCATTGATAGGTAATATGTATAAGACATTAATAGATGGGTTGGTGAGTAAAGTATATAATTCAGCAGGTTGATTTATGATTGACGTTTTCGGTTGGTTTTCCCTCTGACCAAATTTACCCCAAAATGAATTTAGTATTAATTTAGCCATAGATCTCAACCCTGGGTTATTATTAATTTCAGTAAATTCTAATTGAATACCCTCATTATTTAAAAAATGTTCGATATATTTTTCCTTTTCTTCGTTAGTAGAACAGTCCACTGGCCAACCGGAAGCTTGCTGTTTCATTTTCAAAAATTTATTCATCATACTGGTGAACAACCCACCCGTATGAGTTAATTTATCATACTGTTCCACTTTGTAACTCCATATCTCATATGTTGTTAATATTTTATAACCTTTTTCGATAGCTTTTCTTATTTCATCTAGTACCCAAACTCCAGTTAATGCTCTTTCATTTTCAGTATGAATGCATTCATTCTGATTTTTCTCTTTACTGCAACTATAGCATAGTGTGAACATTAATTTGTTGTTTTGCTTAATAGGGAGAACAGGATGATACAGCTCTTGTGGTGGTAGAATTTTACATTTAATTAACCCTTCTATACGGTTTAAATTTAGTTTGGAACATTTTTCGTTTCCCAAGTAGACTTCTGGATGACCCACAGGAAATTTACTATTCTTGCAAACCCATGGGTAAAGAGAACAAACATCAATATATTTAATTTTCTCTCCAGGTTCACATTTATAATACGTTCTGGTATTATCTGTTCTACCTCCGTAAAAGGCATCCCGAGGATTTAGAGGTGCATCTACAAACATGCTGGTAGATATTAATTCGTTTATTGCTTTGTTGTTTTTTACTTCTCTGTAAAAATCACATTCCCACATTTCCACTACTTCATGACCAAATGAACGTAAGCGTTTTGTTTTAGCAACCGTGTTTTCATAACGTTGATTCAGATTATCATTTGGATTATCGTGTAAAGGCTCGTTTCGATTATATTTGAGACATTCGGGATGTCCATGATAATAACAACCATAAAACTCAAAAACTTGATTTGTAAGTGGGCAATACCCATCAACTTTAACACCATGTAAAACTGCCTCATTTTGCTTACCACTATGAACAATTTCGATTCCGCGGGTTTTTTCCTGCCAAAATAACCATTGAATAGCCAAATTTGATTGATTATCGATGTTTCGATATCCATTTTTTGGTATTATTCCGATTGTGAAATCTTTTAAATAATTTCTACGAAACACCAAGTTACATGCAGAGGCAATTGTAACAGCTTCAGTAAATGGGCATACATTACATTGATCTAGCATAATTTTTCTGAACGTAATACATGCATCTGCCAGAATTCTAACATCACTAATGCAATATTCTACAAGATCGCGTTTTAAATCAAATCTTTCATGTTTATTTTCATCATGCCATTTAATAAAAGCTTCACGATCATCAACTTTCATAGTATCGGGGCTGTAATACACCTTTTCAGGTAAAGGCCCAATATAATTTGCATTCTGATTAGTATTAAACAAATGAGGAAAATAACCTTTTCTAAAAATATCCGGTAAATCAAATGCTTTTGGCAGTTTCGAAAGACTCATCGGAAAGTAGTTGAGACTATCAATAAATTTAACATTTCCTAATTTCATTAAAACTATTTTAGATCCCCGCATTATCAAATCAGGCTTTAAATTTGTTTTATGTAATATATTTTTCAACAAAAATTGATGGTCAAAAGCTTGTCCATTATGTGCAATAACCGTTACTTTTGAAAATATTTTTCTCTGATTGAGAATAAATTCAATAAACATTTCAATTGGATTAATATTGAGCACATGTTCTCTTATACCACACTGAGCACATATCTTCTGATTCTTATCGATACATTGATCACATCTTTGTTGGAAGACACATAGGTTTGGTTCATGAAGTTTTACGTCTGTTATACTACCTTGCACAATTATTTCATCTATAACTTTATCTTGACGAGTTTCTAAATCATAGAACAGAAATAGAACACTTTTCTTTGATGGTTTACGTGTGTCAGGTCTGACAAAACAGAAGTGGTCTTGTGGCATATTTGTATGACATATTTTGCAAAAAACTTCACCACATACATGCATATTATTAGCACAGTTATATGTTTTTAAACATTCATCGCATTTTCTTATCTGACTACAAACATTTTCGCGATTAAGTGATCCAGAAGTCAAATGTTTTTCGTAACATTCTTGACCTCTGAAGTTTCGATTGCAGTTAGTACAGTTAATATTTGCAGAGTATTTATCGCATGCTGGAGTTTGCTGACAACAGGGGCAAGTTCCACCACATCTATGCCTATTTTTACTATTATATGGTTCATGACAAATTTCACAATAATAACTACAGCAAAAAGCTGCCGTGAGAGACGTTATTACACAATAGTGACCCTTATTATATAAAAGGTTTAAATTATATTTTGAGTGCTCGTTTTGACCTTCAAACATGATATCCCTTCCCTTATTGTTATTACTATGCTGATACACAGTTATTTTAAAATCTACTAAATATTTTTGAAATAAAACTAGTTCTGTAATACCTGATCCTTCTGCAGGAATAACAACATCTGATAAAGTTAACAGCTCCTCCGTACGTTTGGTTTGCATTTTTTCAGTATCTTTTCTTATTTTTCTATAGTTTACATCTTTCAATGTCGCAGCTATTGATACCACCAAGGCTCGAGGAAGGCATAGATTGTCTTTATTGTTTATTGACACAATACCTTTTCGCATTGCGCATTCTTCACCGAATGAATTATATTTATTTTGCCTGCCTGAACCTATCGGTAGACTAACTGTCGTAGCAGAGAGACAAAATGAGTCTGTGTTTAAAGCTAAAATAAAAATAAATTAAAATTTATTATTCAAAAATTTATTTTTTGATAAACTAATTTATTTATTTTTTTTTTATATTTTTAATTAAATATGTACTTACCTTTCGAATTACTTTGAAAAATTTTAGAGATCATTTCCCATACATCATTCATCTTAAGTTGGTCAGCATCGGTAAATGGAAGCCAACCTGGTCCATGCTCATTAAAACTCTCTCCACAAAATGTTATACATATTTTGTCACTAGGTTCTACTCCTTGAACAGCATGATGTACAATTTCTTCTATAGCTCCTTTGATCCAATCAATAGGATCTTCACTATCAGGTACTGTTTTAATTTTAAAATCTAGTTTCCGACCACTTAAATTAAAACGTTTAACTTTAGATTGAATATCTTTAGTGATAATAAAACGAGACATTTTTTTTTCTAAATCGGTTTGTTTTGTTTAACAATACACTAACAACTATTAATTTATAAAAACACAGATTTGGTTATACCTTTTTTTTATTTTCTATTACGAAATTAATTTGCTTTTCAAGTATAATATATTCAGATTAATGTCTTGCGACTAGTCACTGCAAGTTTCTAACTACAAACGAAAAATACACTACACTGCAACCGGCTTATATAGCCGCACGATAACTTTTAAAAACACTTACAATGTGTGCATGCATTGCTTTTCCATGGATGTATATAAAACGGTAATAGAGAACAGTAAAAACGCTGTCGTTTTGAATGCCATTTTGTATTTATTTTTAATAATCATGAATGATCATGTCGGAACACAGACGCAGTGAGTTTAAAATGCAATGACCTCAATCAATTGAATGAGTGATGTCGCTCTCTTTCAACCGAATCATATTATATTTATGTATATGCATAATCAAATGTACATTAAAAAAGTTACTTTGCAATACAAAATTATGTATGTAATATATATATTATATTTTTATGTCATCTTTTTTTTCAATGATTGTTCTTCTTCTTCATCTAAATTCTAAATAAAGATAACATTTTTATTTTATTTTCTAATCAGTCATAAATTCTTAATTTTTGTATAAATTTTACAAGAATTATATATTAATGCATTTATATCACCTTACATTTATTTATTATAATCAAAATAAAATAAAAGTTTTACAATATGTGAAAGATTTTCAAATGATTTACTTATTTA
Source organism: Tipula lateralis (assembly GCA_963932295.1). Classification (NCBI taxonomy): domain Eukaryota; kingdom Metazoa; phylum Arthropoda; class Insecta; order Diptera; family Tipulidae; genus Tipula; species Tipula lateralis. Next base: position 101,144,233 of record OZ010737.1, read on the forward strand.
ATCTTTTTATATATGTATGCGACAAAAAATTCTGCCCCGCAATTGTGTATTTTTTAAAAATTTGTATTATTTCAGTTAAATACTGAACTGACTTTTCATATTGACTTTTTTCTTAATTCAGCTATTAAAACACTAACACAAATTTTATCCTAAATGGCACTAAATAAGCATATTATTATAAAATAATAGAATAGTATAACTCCGTTTGAATTGCATACTATTTTAAAAATAAATTGCTGACAAAAAATAAAAATTAACTTCATATATTTTTGTGTTGAATGACATCACTTTCTCTTACACTCATTGCATAGTATGCGTAAATAAAAGAAGGTATATAAAAAAAAAATATTAATCTGAATTTTTATGTTCTTGATTAATCTTCTTTTGCAAATTATTAAATCTTTTTAAAGTATTTACAAATACATACATTATATTTGTATACATACATATATGTATATTCTATTCCTGCTAAATGTGCACTTGTACCATGCAGCATACTAAAAAATGTATCAGTTCAATGTAATTTCCAAAAAACGATATCGTTTTAAGTTATATCGTGTGATTAATTTACATCATACAAATAATATTAAAAAGAATAACGCAAAATATTCTTCAAGGTTAAAATTAAAACCTGTGTTGAGATGTATAGTTTAAAATCAGCTGAGTAATAATTTAAAAATAATTTATTTCTATTTATAAGAATAACTTGTAAACATATGTACATAGGCAATTAATTACTGATAAGAATAAATTATAATCCGCACTACTAAAATAATTGATTTTATCCACAAAATATTTCTACGGGGCAATTAATTTTGAATAATAATATCATGTGTATAATATGTAATTATCATTTAGCCTAAGTTATAAGCATATGTAAATATTTACTTATAAACATATGAATATTTTTTTATATAAAACACAAATTTATCAGTATCTTAAATACCGCTCGTAGTCTATCGGTTAAAGCAATTTCTTTCTACGCTGTGGTCTCGAGTTCGAATCTCGCCATGACCGATGAATTTTTATTATAAAAAAAAACGAAATAATATTTAGTATGACATCACACAATCTTATTACGCAAAATATCTACATGTCGCGCGCGCGCATATAACTTGAATTACAAAAAACAGATGATGTTGTTGTAGTTAGTTGGTAGAAATCTTCAAGGTTCAAACAATTTTAGTTCTAAAAAGCACAAAAACCAATCATTATTCAGCAATTCAGCATAGACACATAAAGCTCATGAACATTCCTCCCGAATGTATACTATAAATTAGCTGAGATACAACCATTAAGCGTAAGTTCTCCCAAATGTTTACTATTGTTGTCAGCAGACTGTGACGTCATTGTCAGCAGACTGTGTCTGGCCAAAGTGCCCCCTTACCTACTTACCGGTAAGTGGAGCCGACAGCGTAGAGTACCCGTTTATAAAACGGCGATATCACCCCGTGACACCCAGGAATCTTCTTATCTGCCTTACGTTTTTAGGAGTAGGGAATTTGACAATGGCCTCAACCTTGTCAGGATTAGGTCGCAATCCTTGCTCACCAACTACATAACCGAGATATTCGATCTCTTTCAGTAGGAACTTGCTCTTCTGAACATTTATCGTCAGCCCAGCTTTTATCAGCCTTTCAGCGACATCCTGAAGCAGAGATAAATGTTCTTCGAAGTCAGCAGTAGTAATTAATAAATCATCAAGATAAACGAACACTCGGTCATGTAGATGATGAGGAATTACGTTTGACATTAACCTGCACAAGGTTTGAGGCGCATTGCAAAGACCGAACGGCATAACCTTAAATTGATACAATGGGCGTCCCGGGATGGTAAACGCCGTTTTTTCTTTCGATGCGGGATCTAATGGAATCTGCCAAAAGGCATCCTTTTGGCAGATTCCATTAGATCCCGCATGGAATTAGATCTTCGATGCGGGATCGGATCAGTGGCAGAGGGAATGCATCTTTCTTGGTTGCGCTATTGAGCCGTCGAGCGTCAAGACAAAGCCGAACACCCCCTTTTGACTTTTTAACAATCGCCATTGGAGAGCTCCAGGGACTATTACTTTCTTCGATGACATCAAGTGAAATCATTCGATCAATTTCTTGGAACATTTGTTCTTGCCCGGCAGGTGATACAGCGTAATGTCGTTGTTTCACCGGTTGAGCCTCTCCAACGTCGATTGTGTGATGAATCATGTGGGTTCGACCCAGTCCCAAACGTTCAAAGCTAGGCAACTGATCTATGATGGCTTGCAAACTCTGCTCCTGATCGGCAGCAAGCTGATGTCGGTTGTAATCGGTGCAAGAAGAATCTACGATAGGAGGAGTATCACATGAAGACGGTGGTAATCTTGAAATAGACGACACGAAAGATGGTGTAATACCAAATTTCTGCCAAAAATCGTATCCTAGATACAAGGCTTGCTGAAGATCGGGAATTACAAACAGTTTCATATCAAGAGTTTGACCATTGTAAGAAAGCTTGGCATTGATATAACCATGGATTCGCAGTGGAGAACCATTGGCAATTTGAACAAAAGCTGGAATAATATTAAGGTGAAGGTGGTGATCATCAATGAATTGTAACGAATGTTTACCTAACGCTGAGATATTGGCTCCACTATCAAGTAACCCTTGAATTTCAGTACCATTAATGAGGACTTTAGCATATGGACGGTTATCATCTAAAAAATCTATGGAGTTGCAAAATTTTGTTTTAGCGATATGTCGGTACATGAGTCTTCGCGTTTTAAAATAGTTGTTTATGCGAGAAGCGCGTAAATTTTGAATTTTGCATGAGTTGTAAAATGGTTGGATTGGTTCGTTTAATCTCGATTCTGTCGGGGTTGAGGTACATAACGAGCTGGTTGGTTCGAAAATGTGGGTCGTTGTAGTATTGTTGTTGGAGTACGATTCGATCCACTGACAATCGTCTCCCTCCTTTGGTTTAACGAAGCGGTTTTGTGAATGCAAAAGGCACAGTGTGGCTTCAACACATTGGGTTCACCACATCCATAACAAAATATTTCTTTTCGAATAACCTCGCAATCTATATACAAATGCTTGCCGACAATTCCAATACACTGGAACTGAAGGTTTTCTTAGGTCGATTGGTGGTGGTTTAGATACATCACAAGGTGTTCTACTAAATGCGTCCAGTTTAACAGCATTTGTGTTAGAAATCGCCAATCTGTCAACGGCTGGTAATGGTTGGTTAACAACCGAGTGTGGGGTGTCCCTAGTTGCCGCCATTCCTAGATTGTGATCACCAGAAGTTGAGTAGGAAGAATTTATTTCCATTTCGTATAGTCTAGGATAGGGTAAGCTTCGTGGCATTTGCTGTTCGGGAACCAGGCCGACATTTCGCCATACATCTTCAGTGGCCACACATATACTAACAAGCTCGGAGATAGAGAATATTTGCTTACCAGCAAGATGAACTTGCAAACCTGCTCTCATATTTTTCTTGAGAATCTCAAGAAATTGCTGTTCGGATGAAGGTACTTTTAATGGTAGTGATAAATTCATTAGATCATAATAGAACTCCGTAAATGCCTCTTTTGGGCGTTGTTTTCTTGAATCGATGAGTCTCATGATATCTACATCGGTTCGACGATCTTGGAATCGATGTGTAAAAACAGATTTAAATTGCTCCCAATTACAATTAGGATAACGTTGTAACACTAGCCAATAATGTTCGCTTGCAATACCTTTTAACAGACATGGCAGATCGTTGATGAGTTGAGGTAATGAAATGTTATTAGTTCGAGCCATGTGTTCAACACGATACAAAAACTTTTCTACGCCCAATCCAGCCGATAAACCATCAAAATGAATTCCCCATTTATATACCGGAGTTGACCGGTAAATGGGTTCCAAAACTGTTGGAGTAGGTATTGGTATATTCTGCCTGCTTATAGCTTCATTGTTCACAGCTTGCTCGTAATTGGGGTTAGGATAGATGGATTGAGTCTGATAGATTGGAACAGCCGTACTATCCGTCACTCCTGGTAATCGTTGAGTGATATTTGAATTGTGGTAAGCTACGTTAGGGACAATAGGATTAGCTGCATATCTGGAATACGAATGGGAGTTTAATGGATAATGTGGTTGATAATTATTAACAGTGGGTGTTCTATTTCTAACAATGTGCGAATGATATAAAGTGTTCGGTTGCTGTGGCAAAAAGCTAGTTCCTAATGGTTCAGACACCTGCATTAGATTATCAAATCTCACCTTAGGCTGTGTTTGTGGCACATTGGAAACAGAAGTTGAAGGTAAAGATCTTTGCAATTGCGTATGGTCTATACTTCGAGTTAGTGATTGAGTTTCTTTGAAAGCTTGATCTATGGCTACTAAATTAGCATACCTGGATTTAAACTGGTTTGGAGGAACTTTGGTGTGAATATCTTCTAAGCTTTCATTAACATTGGATGCTGCTACAATTTTACCATGGGGAATCTCAGGCTCGTCACTTGTTGAATTAACACTGCTTTCGGCTTCGGTCTCAGAACATCCAACGATAATTTCAATACCAGCAACCGAGGCAACTGAATCACTATGAGGAGTTTCTGAAGTTTTTAGTTTGTGCAATGATTGTTTGAGTAGATTACAAGCGGCTAGCTGTTTGTTATGCAAAAGCTCTATATTTATGATCAAGTCTGATGAATTAACAAGTGTATATTGAGAAAAAAAATGTTATAAAACTATGGTTTTGAGATGAATTGTTGATTTCGAACTGTTGAGCGATCGGATCGATTATACGATAAATTTTTACCAAAAAAAAAAAATTAATTAATAAATATATAGTATATAAAACAATTTAGTTGTAAATTATTTAAATTATTTCAAGATTGAATGAGGCGTTGGTATTATATTGAGTAGAATAGGTTTCTGCCTGTGTAGGAAAGGAAAGGAAAGGAAATACATAATGAGAAAGAAAATGTTTGAGTCAAACCTAACAGACTGTCGACAATTTTAAAATAAATTTGGAAGGATCTGCGTTGAAACTTTTTTTCTCTTCTCTAAGACGAGGATTTAATTTGCATACAATAACAAACATTGTAATCACACTCACTAGTGAGTGGAAAACAATGCGATATGCAAAAAAACTTTTGAATAGTATTTAGTAGTTACATTTTGAATAGTTACAGCTAACAATAAAATCAATAATTCGAGAACTAGAAATATTGCGACTTAAAAGTCTAATAAAATACAATCGAACATTGTAATGAAAGCATATAAACCTGACACTTGAATCGACTAAAAAGGAAATCAATTGCGTGTATAAATTTCATTAAATAGATTATATGTAATTCGAAAAGTAGCCATAATGGTTGGGCGCCATCTGTAACGAGTTGGATTGGCATGAGAGGTTTATCGAAATTTCAATAATTTCGATTCCAAAAAAAAACTACCGTTGTTTACTTCATCGTAAACCTAATTTCTTTACAAGAACGAATTTCCCAACTACCGAAACTACTAAATTAAAGACGTAGCTTATAAGATCATTAAAAAAAATAGATATGAACACTTTATTTAAACTGTGTTATGTAGTATTATGTATATATTGAATTAGTTTTAAGATAGAGAGAAAAAAAAATTGGTTAGTAATATATCTATTAAATTAATATCCCAACACCAATTCTAAATCTAGCTTTAATATAAAACAAAAATTTATAAATAAAAAAAAATTATGAATAAAAATAATAAGGCTTATCTTGTGATGGCGATCATGAATTTGATAAAATATGAATGTTGAAGGTTGAACCGGAACATGTTGAATGATGTCATTAAATTTCGGGTGAATGTGCACATTTTTATGTTGTATTTTTTTTATTAATTATATTTATTATATATATTATTATTAATATTATATATTAAATAGTATATGATTTATTAATTATATATATATATATATATATTATTTGCTCAAATTATGATATCAACTTAAGTATTGTTTTTTTTTCATCAAGAGTCTCATTATTATAATTCACTTTCTGACCTTGGTGCAGCTATTTTTCCATTCCATGTGGAAAACCATATTATTTTTTTATTGAAGCACGTTAACCATATCAAATATTCTCTTTTTTTACTTTTTTTAATAGTTAGAATTATTATGTTAGTTTATTTATAATTATAACTAACTTAACTAAATTAGATATAGTTTTTCTAATTTAACTTAGTATAAATAATTAAAAATTAAACCAATACTTAAACTATAAGCATATACATATGTATGTCCTATGATAATAAGTACCGTATACCACAATTTTAATCACTAATTCAATATATATATATATATATATATATATATATATATATATATATATATATATATATATATATATATATATATATTTTCTTTGATACTTCACGTGTAGAGTTTTAACCTTCAATTTATATTCGATAATCATGTATCTCGTTCATATATGTATTTACACTTGTTCTTATTAGATACTATCACTTATTCAATATCACAAAAAATAAAAATTTATTTAAATTGCGAATTTATTATTAATTTTTATCAGTCATCGTTTTCAAAATCCAGACATTAACTGATCCGATCGTCGAACAATCACCTCCCAAAATAAAAAAAAAACCATCTTCTTCTTTGTTTTATCAAATTCCCGATAATTTACAACTCCCGTAAATATTTACTTTTATTAACCACTTTCCCAAATTGTACAATCACGGATCGTTACAGATCTTAATAAATTCAACCGTGAGCCCAAATTCTACTTTTATCAAACCAAATTGGGAAAAAGAAAAACTTAAGATACTCAGGTTGATAATAATTATTTGCAGTTGGTTCCTAATGTTGAGCAGGTCAAACAGAAATCAACATAAAAATGGAAACAAATGAGATGCTCAATTTTTGAAACAAGTGCAAACAATCGAACGAAAGGAGAAAATTTAAACTTATGGGTAAATTATTTCTTTAATATAAATGATTCGCCAAACCACTGAAATCATACGCATTTATAGCGGAAACAGTAGCGTTGTTGCCTCAAATATATCAAAGAAGTAACAAAAAAATTAAAAATTCAACTCCCTCAATTAGCTATACATGTATCAAACAGCATAAATGCCGCAACATTAATACAATGAAGGTGCTAAACTTTAAGCATGGAAAAATCTAAAAAAAAAACAAAAAAAATAAAAATCTAAAGACTAAAGAAAGCAAGAGGGTAATTAAAGGTATAGCCGAGTGTTTGCCTTGGGCGCCACTGTAGCGAAACGAAAAGTTAAGCTATCAGAATATTCCCTTAGAGGTTTCTAGGCGGTAATTTGAAGCCGGCTAAAGCTCAGTGTTGGTCGTGGGGGTTCTAGAAACATGAGAATCTTGAATGTACCGCGAGTTAAAACAAAAAAAGGAAAAGCGATGAATCACCAATTACAGTCTTCGAAAATCAACTTCGACTCACCATTTTGATTTCAATCGGTATTTAGTACATTGGCAGTACCAGTGCTAAATCGGTAAAAATGGTAACCATTGATTCTGGAAGTAAGTTCATTAAATAATTATAACTAGATAAATAAATTATAATTCTACTTGAACTGTATTTGAAAATTAATATTTATTTCAAAAAAAAAATCCAAAATAAGATAATTGAAAAAAACTTGGTACAATAAACTTAAGAACTAATAAATAATCTTAGCAAAAATTAACAAAACTTATATGGATCCGGACCATTAACCATATAAACAATTCATTAAGTATATATAATTAAATAATAAATGAGTATAAATATAATTTTTTTTTTTTTTTTCAATAAAAATTTTCTAAATGTATTTACCCAGACCTATAGGTTGAATGTTCCTGCAGCGATGATAACAATATATGGTAGATATACAGGTATGTGCATGTGTACTCTTTCACGTTCTTGTGGAAAGTATTCATACACCGTTGCTATGTTGTACACTCAGCTTATTTATTCTGGTAGATGTGTAATCGTATTCATCACCTTATGTTGTTTCGTTGATTCCATAGGTTCAAAAGTATACGGTATTATCTCGCAGCGAATCATTTACTGGTATATATACATAGTTAATCACCAAGACACCAAGATTCAGGTGATAGTTACGTTCCCTGTTTGGCGTATAACCAACTGTATGGCTTTTATTATGACTTTTTTTATATTAAGATTAAAATTTTAATTGTTCAGGATTAATTCACTTAATTTATTTTATTTACATATAATAGTTTTCATTTTTTTTTTCGTTCATTAAGCTTTTTTTTTATATATATGTATATATAAATATAAATATACATATACATATATTTGTTTTGTCTTAAATATAGTTATTTTTTTTTCAAATAACCAAACTTTCGGTACAACAGTTTTTCATTAATTTCATAATGAACTTCACAGAAAACAAAAACTTAAGTATGATCTCCATTTACATGAAACTAGATTTGAAACCGCGATCCCCACACGTTACTATTTTAATAAATTTTTTTTTTTTTTGTTACAGGGATTCTGTAAAACAATATCCAAAAATTTCAAAGCTTACACTAGGACATTTTTTCTATTTTTTGTTAATGTCTAAGATTTGATGAAAGTTCAATATAGAAAAAACAAAATTCAACTTATTAACCAAAATTAAGTCAAAACGAGAAAAACAAAAAAAAAGTCAAAAACATCTCCATCATCGCTATTTATACTCCAGTCGAAAATTATTTTCGCAGTGGTGATATACCTTTGGTCTTATTTTAAATAGCCCAATAGGCAGAATATACAGGGAAATATTATATTTCAATCAAGCCTGGGAACGTTGTGTTCAACTGAAGCCAACGTTTCAACTTTTCGTTGACAGTTTCACTTCATGAAGTCCATTCCCAGGATGACCTCATCCACAATATCCGCAACCAGAACTTCATGTCGAAAACCATTGTTCCCGATTCGTATTGTCACCTCCTTCTTTCCTTTGATAGCTGCACTGTCGCCTGTCGCCGTTTGTAACTTGAACCCTTCCACTGATCGAACTCCATCCGTGATGAAATCTGGCCGCACAATCGTTCTCGTTGCTCCAGTGTCCAATGTTATCATACTGGATCGTCCCTCTACTTCGCCTTTCACCATCAAGCTATATCACCACCTTTTGCCAATCTGGAAATGGGGATGAAGGTTATGGAGCATTTGGTTGTGGGAGTCAGCTTTTGCTCCTCAAATCTGACTCTTTCTCGTTTAACGCCTTTGTTGTTGTTTGAAGTTCCTCCACGGCTCGCATTTTTCGTTCCTCCGGTGGCCTTCGGTACATCGGCGATGGTGTTCACGCTCGTTTGCGCCTTATCTCCTAGCATTCCCGCGAGATGTGTCCTATTTTGTCACAAACCCAACATCTGATTTTACTAGTCCCATCCCGGAATCTCGTTGTCCGCCAGTTATCTGCTGGTTTGATGTTATTGCCCTGTTTGTGACTGATTGCTGGTTCCACTTCCACACGACGTACCTTGACTGCTGGTTTGATGATGTTGTTTGCAGTCTCATTGGTTAGTGCACACGCGATGGTTTCCGCAAACGTTGCTTTTGGAGACAATACAACTGCACGTCTCGTATCCGGATCTCGTATACCATCGGTGAAAGCGTCGATCTTGATCCGCTCTGTGTATTCTCCTGCCATGTTGTAGTGGGCGAGGTGCACTAACCGCTCTATATCAGCCGCATACTCCTGGAGCGTCTCTCCAACCCGCTGACATCGTCCCTTCAACTCCATACGATGTAGCACCCGTCGATGGTCACCACCATATTCTGGCACGATTTGTAGGAGCTCCGCAGCACTTCCCTTTAAAGCCACAATTAATGCTGCCACTCGATCCCTTTCACACCAACCGTTCGTGGTAGCCGCCATTTCAAACTGGAGTTTGAAGATGTTGAATGGTGTGGTTCCGTCGAACGTTGATGGCTTCAACTTTATTGAGCTGGTTTGTCAAGTAACTTGAGCATTGCTGTTGGTTTTGAATCCATTAGCCCTTGTTCGATCTTCATTATTCGTTGGTCTGCCGTTTCAAGCTGTTGATCTATCTTGATTTTAAAGGTGTCGACTTTTGTGTTAAATGTCGTAGCCATTTCTCAAAACTTTTCGTTGACAGTTTCCTCTTGTTGTTTTAGTCTTTCCAGAACGAGTTCTCGATCTTGCCGTTGTTCAGTTCTCATGCTTTCCTGTTCGGCCAACAATCTTTCCTGGTCGACTCGCATTTGTTCCTTTAAACTTTCTTGACCACTTGTTATTTTCCCTTGCGTCTGAAGTGGCATTTGTTGCATAGCCGCCAACTATTGTCCCATATCGAAACCTCCAGATGTTGTTGGAGTAGTTTCTTTAACGACGACATTCTGGTCTTCCACTCTGGTCGTTGACTCTGTAGTCACCTCAATCGCTTGCACCTCGGTTGAATCCGGTGCCCCAAAATTAAATTCTTGTTGATCTGGGTCAACATTTCCATCTAACAAAGCTGTACGGAGTCTCAACTGCAACTCATTTCGGTTGCCCACAGTTGGTAGATTCCGTAGCCCCAACTCCTTCTTCAAATCTGTCACTTTTAAGTCCAATAATTTCATCTTGGATATTCACAATCCCACCGCTGTCACCAATCGTTACGATTTCGCCGAGTGGTTATTCAAATTATTTTATCCGGTTCGATCACTGGATTGTGAATATTAAACTCGCAAAGATTAAATTTCAATTAAATTTATTTCAATTAAATTTAATCTTTGCGAGTTTAATAATCACAATCCAGTGATCGAACCGGAAAAATAATTCGAATAACCACTCGGCGAAATCGTAACAAATGGTGACAGCGGTGGAATTGTGAATATACAAGATGAAATTAATGGACTAAAAAGTGGAGATTTGAAAAAGGAGTTGGGTGTACGGAATCTACCAACTGCGGGCAACCGAAATGAGTTGCATTTGAGACTCCGTACAGCTTTGTTGGATGATAATGTTGATCCAGATCAACATGAATTTAATTTGGGGGTACCGGATTCAACCGAAATACAAGCGGTTGAAGTGACAACGGAATCAACGGCCAGAACAGAAGTACAGAATGTCATCGTTAAAGAAACTACTCCAACAACATCTGGAGGTTTTGACATGAGACAATTGTTGGCGGCTATGCAACAAATGCAGCTTCAGACGCAACAAATGATAACCAAGCAAGAACAAATGATCGGCGGCCTCGAAGTAAAAATGATTACCGAGGAAAGGGCATTGCGTGCTGAACAGGAGCAGATGATCGGTGGCCTCGAGGGAAAAATAACAAGTGGCCACGATCAATTGAAGAGCGACCTAAAGGAGCAGATGCGAGCCGATCAAGAAAGATTGTTGGCGGAACAGGAGGTCATGATAACCGGTCAAGAAAGCATCATCGAACGATTAGAGCAGCAAGAAAAATGTATCAACGAGAAGTTTCGAGACCTTTCCGTTACATTGAACACAAAAGTCGATACCATCGAAATGGAAATGGATTACAAATTAGATCAACAAATCGAGGTGACCGATCAACGATTCCAGAAACTTGAAAAGGAGCTAATGGATCTCAAAACCAACAGCAGCGCTCAAATTGCCCAACCAACCAGCTCGATAAAATTGAAGCCACCAACGTTCGATGGAACCACACCATTCAACATCTTCAAACTCCAGTTTGAAATGGCGGCCACAAGGAATGTTTGGTGTGAGGAGGATCGAGTGGCAGCATTAATTGAAGCGCTAAAAGGCAGTGCTACAGAGCTCCTACAAATCGTGCCGGAATACGAACGAGAGGATTCCGGCAAAATCATGTTCGCTCTGGAGCGCAAATACGAAGGTGACCATGGACGAGAGCTACATCGTATGGAGTTGAAGGGACTGTAGCGGTTCAACATATTTGTTGAATAATATTTCAAACCGCTTCTTATTTATTAATGCAACTTTTTCATTAATGCCGAATTTTATTACGTCACGTTCTATCGTGTAATCGAGGTAAATATTATATTCACAGTGACAAGTGCACCATCTATATTCCTGTAGAATATTCTCGTTTCGATAGCATATTTAGTACAGCAGTTGTTACTACTTTTGAATAGATATTTTGTTGTTCGTGTCTGACATCTATTCAAAGTATAATGCACCACATTATTAATTTACATTATCATAATTAGCAACTGCATTATCTTATTTTATTTGGCTCTGTGGTTGGGGGCAAACATGTTTCGTAAATATTTCGCACGAAACATGAGATCCATAGAATACCACCACAGTATCCAGAGCTTGTCGTAGGAGGCGACTAAATCTGGTTGGATCGCTGGGCTGACGACCCGCATCCGTAAAAACCAATTACAGTTAAAAATGTCAACAAAACCAAAAAAATCGGATACCGCCTAAATCACAATGACCCCCCTCTTAAGTACCCGGATACGAGAATGAGGATCAGCACGTGGAACGTGCAGTCACAAAGAAAAACCTGGCGCGTTGGATGGCCTTATCACATGCGTGACGGAGTATCGGCTGGAACTCGTAGCGCTGCAAGAAACTCGATGGCCTAAAAGTGGAGTCCATGTGTCCCAAGGCTATACGTTGCTACACAGTGGAGATGACCTCGGAAATCTTGGAGTTGGCTTTCTCATTGGGCCGCAGGTAAAAAAGACTGTCTTGGACTTCCAGGCAGTCGATAATCGAATGTGTAAGCTTCGCTTGCACATGAAATTAGCCAACCTGTCATTTGTTTGTGTACATGCGCCTACTGATGTAAGCCAACCCCAAGATAAAGACTCATTTTACAATAATTTGGATAATCTGATGGGCTCTATACCGGAGCACGATATCAGATTGGTAATTGGTGACTTTAATGCTAGAGCTGGCAGAAATCAGACCGACTTATGTAATAACATAGGTCCGTACTCCCGACACGAAACTGCGACCGAAAATGGGGAAAGAATGATGTACTTTGCGATCGCTCATGATCTTAAAGTGGCAAGTACATTCTTTCCCCTAAAAACATCCATTTGGAAACATGGACACATCCACGTAAAACATCCCGAAGCCAAATTGACCATGTGTTGATTTCAAAAGACCGAGCTCGGGTTGTTCAAGACGTGAGATCGTATCGGTCGTCAACAAAATTCGTAGGCAGTGACCATTTTATGGTTGCACGAAACTGCGCAATATAGCCCACAAATGAAGCGCAGACTCAGTTTACAATCGCAAGAAAAAATAAGACAGTTCTTGCTAGAAGGACAGTTTAACGCATTTGTAGACTGGAGAAGCGAGAATGGTGGAAGGCTAAGGTCTTAAGAGTACAACCACTCAGCAATGAGCACAATTCGCGTGGTTTCTGTAAGGGAATCACCGAATTGCACCATACCTTAAGATCTCGGTCAACTGCCATTCGGGACCAGGATGGAAACCTCTGTGTTAACGTCGATGTGGTACTCGATACATGGCGTGAACATTTTTCTGAATTACTTAATGTTCCACATGTATCACAAGCTGTATTTGATTACCCTCAAATACAGACCGCGGAGATGTTCATTGAGGATCCATCCTATGAGGAATTCACAATGGCCATGCAGAGATTAAAGAAAAATCGTTCACCAGGGGTTGATTGCATTAATTCAGAGCTCTTGATATTCGGAGGGCTAACTTTGTGGAACTGTCTTTTCGACCTTGTTCGATTGTTATGGCGAAATGAAGTTATGCCTGACGAATGGAAAGTGGCCGCGTTATGCCCAATATTCAAAAAGGGTGATCGCATGAAATGCGAGAATTATCGCGGTATAGCTCTCCTTTGCACAGCATATAAGTTACTGTCTTACATAATCTTGGGAAGAATTACTCCTTTAGCGGAGGAAATTGTCGGTGACTACCAATGAGGATTCCGTCCAAATCGGTCAGTCACTGATCAAGTGTTTTCGCTGTGGATGATTCTTTCCAAGTACTACGAAACATCTCGCGATGTACACCAGGTATTCCTAGATTTCAAGCAAGCCTATGACTCGATCAATCGAGAGAGACTATGGTATGCGCTTGAATATTTAGGAATACCACAAAAATATGTACATCTGTGTAAAATGACAGTGACGCAGTCACAATGCTGTGTCAATGTTGAGAACAGGCTATCGAGAATTTTTGCTATTACTACTGGTGTTCGACAAGGAGATGCGCTGTCCCCGATAATTTTTAATCTCATGTTGGAATATATCCTTCGTAAAAGTGCTACACCTCAGGACAATATGTTATTCCGACAATCCAATCAACTTCTTGCGTATGCAGATGATATCTGTGTGATTGGATTAAATGGCAACGGAGTGAAAGAGATACTTGATCCACTGGAACAGTTTTCAGCTTCCGTTGGTCTCAAAATCAATGAGTCCAAAACCAAATATCTGATCTCTGGTTTTCGAGACCAAGACGCCATTGATTTCAGTAGTGGAAACCACACGTTTGAGGGAGTGATGAGATTCAAGTATCTTGGATCTCTCATTACTCACGATAATAGTGTGGGAGAGGATATCAAGTTTCGCCTTGCTGCTGGCAATCGGGCTTTGTATCCTCTACGTTCACTGCTGAAATCAAAATATCTTGCAAATACGGATAAGCTGAAGCTGTACAGAGTGTTGATCAGACCCGTTGTCATGTATGGATGTGAGAGTTGGACCTTGACGGATGAGTACGAAAGATGGCTTCTAACATTCGAGAGAAGAATCATGCGTGTGATATATGGCCCAAAACGCGACGTTGATGGCACATACCGAGTTCTTTTCAATCACGAGATCAGGAATTTAATGCAAATTCCTGATATCGTGCATGAAATCAAAGGACAGCGAATACGCTGGCTCGGTCACGTTCTGCGTGCTGATCCGAAACGAATGATACAGCGATCTTTGAAGGGAGAACCGCCTTTCGGTAGGCGAAGAGGTCGCTGTCGGCGACGATGGCTCCACGGCGTAGAGAGCGATCTGGCATCTTCCAACTGCTTACAACAGTTTGAAGAGCTGGCTCGTGATCGAAACTGTTGGAACCAGATTGTTGACACGGTACGGGCCAACAATGGCCTGTAAAAACCGGAAAAAAAATTTATCTTATTTTGATGTTAGTATTTCTCGATCGTGGCACGCGTTTCTTCCCTCTTGGTTGAGTGACGAGCTATTTATTTTCGGCCATTACTTTCATTACCTTTTTACACTTGGTGGACAACTACATTTTAACCGCCCAGGTGGATCAGTGGTTAAAGCTGTGGCAGTTGGAGCGGGAGGTACCGGGTTCGAATCCCGATAGGGGCAGGATGCAAAAGGGATTTTCACCATCTGATTACGATCGGTGGTGTTAATGAACACATCTATGACCCCCTGTTGGAGTGCAGAACTCATGGGCCGACCCATCTTCCATATCAGTACTATAGGCTGGCATGGAGCTATGCAATGCGCAGATGGTTCTACGAAAATCGGACCTATAGCCGTACGTCCTCGATTTGGCCGTTGGGGCGTAAAGTAGGACGTAAATAAGCGAACCGCGAAAGAGCTGGGAGAGCCTTGAGCCCCAAAAAAAGATAGCAGAGAATAAAATATATATAAAAAAAAACTACATTTTTGTGGAGTGGTGCAAGTGGAAAATAAAATAAATAATAAAATATAAATAAATATATATTAACATTTCTAACACATATTAAATAATTGTAATATAATATAAATTAAATAAATATAAATTAAAAATAAATAAATTAAAATATTTTACATAAAATTAATAATTGTGATACATATATAAATTAAATAAATTACAAAATAAAATTAGTTAAATATACACAACAAGAGTGTTATATTGGTGACCCCGACGGCCCTGTTTAGGGCATAATACGCTGACACGTGCCGCCAATCGCACGTGTCCACAAAAAAACGGAGTAACGCGTGTGCAAACCTCTGCGCAACGAGGGATAACGGAATATCGTGTGTGCAAACCCCCGCGCAACGAGAGAAAACGGAGGAACGCGTGTGCAAAACCCCCGCGCAACGAGGGAATATAAAACGCGTGTGCAAAACCCCGCGCACCGAGGGCGACGGAATAAGCATCGAGAGAGACGGAGAAAACGCGTGTGCATACATCGCGCAACATAATAAAAAAATTGTAAGTTTTGTTTATTTATATATATATAAAAAAAATTTTTTTTTCCACAAACCACATCTCTCAGTCTCTCATATCTAAATTTTTCTCACTTGTAAGTCCACCTGCCGATACCGTTTGCAAATTTTTCAGCAACGGTACAATACGCTCCGCCGCCACGTTTTTCACTAACGAGAAATTTTTCATTTTTAATAAACAGAGTCGTAAAACCTTATTTTTTTTGTTTTTTTGCTAAATTTCAACGAGCCCCCCAAACAGTAGTGGTCGAGAACAAGATAGCCTCCGGTTTTGGGGGTATCTCGTCTAACCGGGAGTTAAACAAAGAGGAACATCCCGGCCCCGAATCCGTCGAGAAAAATTCGTTGTGTATACCTCCGGATTCAACACAAGGTAACCATTCCTTATGTTTTTTCTTTTTTTCCGCATAGTCGATTTTTTTTCTCCTGTCTTTCTCACCACGGTCGAATTTAAAGTGTAGTGTAAGTGATGAGTGAAACTAAGGAACAAGATGTCGAGATGGACCAAGAGGACGCAAAATACAGTGAAGTTTCGTCGGCAAAGACATTGCCATTACAGCCGCTATGGATGGATGACGTACGAGGATGGTTGGTACTAGCGGAAATTACGTTCGACCTGCAAAAGACCACATCCTCAAGGCAAAAGTACCTTCAAATTATATCGTCGATCCCATCGCACTTGTTCCAAACTACAATACCGGACGTGTTGAAAAATTCCCCGCAAACAAACCACAACGAGCAGCTTAAAACTATCTTACTAAACCGTCTCGCGCCTTCAGACGAAAGGCAGCTAGAGGCATTTCTCAGGGGTCAGGATTTTGGCGACCGTAAACCGTCCGAAGCCCTCAGATATATCGAGAGTCTGGCAGGGAATAATTTCGGTGTTCCAGTTATCCGTTCACTTTGGAGCCGAAATTTACATGAATTAATACGAATTGCGTTAGCTGCTCAACCCGACTCGGCTCCTTTATCGACTCTAGCCGAGGTCGCGGATCGTATGCACGAAAGCATCTGGTTGCAACAACCAAACTTACACGCCGTCGAGAGACCCTATAATCCTCCAGCATCAAGACCATTTTCACGAGTACGAGAGCCACGAAGAGCAAGGCCAATTCAGGACGAGCAACCATCAACATCGTCATCTGACTCATTCGCGTTTCGCTTGATACGAATTGAGCAAATTGTCAGGCAACTAAGCATAGGTGCGCCAGGCCAACGCGGCAGACAATTTGCACGGCCAATAGCCCGATCACGTTCACGCTCTCGATCACGTTCACGACCTCGTACTCGCTCAAATAATCGAGGGCAAAATACTGGTTCAAATAATCCGAACCAGCTTTGTTGGTATCATTTACAGCACAAAGATAGAGCTCACATGTGTATTAAACCTTGTGCCTATAAGCCCCAAACAGGTATGATCCAAACAACTTGTAGATCCCCTGGTCAAGTCGGACGCACTCTCGACCTTAAATAACAGCCGCCTCTTTATAAATGACGTAATAAACCACCTGACTTTTCTTATAGACACGGGAGCTGACCTTTCGGTGCTCCCTGTCCGAAGTTTTTCCACGTCTATTTTTTTAAATTTAAAATCACATGATCTAGTGTTAGCAGCCGCCAATGGTACAGAAATTAACACCTATGGAACTAAATTGCTCCAGGTGAATATCGGACTTAGACGTAATTTCATGCATGCATTTGTTTTGACAGCAGTGAATCGTCCGATTATTGGCGCTGACTTTTTAAGCAAATTTGGCCTTTTAGTTGACCTTAAGCGAAAACGGCTTATTGATCCAGCGACTCAGCTGTCAATACATGCCACTACGGTGCGTGTTAATACCCCCACACCGATTTTTTACGCAATCGACAATGGCTATGGCACGCTTTTGAAAAAATTTCCTTCACTAACAGCGGAGCCAAATTATAATTCACCAGTTTGTCATTCCGTGGTACATCACATTGTTACTGAAGGGCATTTACCAGTATCAAGACCACGAAGACTAGATCCGATTCACCATAAAGCTGCCAAATAAGAGTTTCAGCATATGGTAGATTTAGGGATTTGCCGGCCATCGGCATCCGCAGTTTCTTGTCCGTTACGTATGGTGAAGAAGAAAGATAACGATTGGAGACCATGTGGTGATTATCGTAGATTGAATACGGTTACTATTCCAGACCGCTATCCGATACCCCACATTCAAAACTTTACATGGAAATAATATTTTCTCCAAAATCGATTTAGTTAGAGCTTATCATCTTATTCCCGTAGCTCCTGAAGACGTTCATAAGACGGCCATAACCACACCTTTTGGTCTTTTCGAATTTACCCGAATGCCTTTCGGACTTCGAAACGCCGCACAAACGTTTCAGCGTTTTATTAACGAAGTCGTACGAGATTTGGACTTCGTATTCGTCTATATTGACGATATTCTTGTAGCTTCACTTAACGAGGAGCAGCACAAACTCCATTTGGAAACGCTATTTAAACGATTATCAGAGTTTGATGTTCGAATCAATAGCACAAAATGTGTTTTTGGAGTTACAACTCTTGATTTCCTCAGCCACAAGATTACTCCTAATGGTATTCTGCCTTCGCCAGAACGAATTAATGCCATTAAGGTATTCCCAGCACCTACTACAATTAGGCGCATTCAGCAGTTTATCGGGATGGTTAATTATTACCACCGATTTATACCAAAGTTAGCTGAATTGCTTGCCCCAATTCATTCACACTTGGCAGCTCTACTAAAGAAGCCCAAGACGCCAAAGAATTTTTCCTGGCCCGAAGAATGTCAGAACGCATTCATTTCGCTTAAAAGTGAATTGGCTAATATAACTTTATTAGTTCATCCGCTGAACGATGCTAAATTCAGCGTGACTACTGATGCATCGAGCACGGCAGTTGGCGCCGTCCTGCAACAGTTTAACAATAATAATTGGGAACCATTGGGATTTTTCTCTAAAAAATTAACGAATGCCGAACGTAAATACTCCGCATTCGATCGGGAATTACTCGCAATTTATCTATCGATTAAACATTTTAGATACTTTGTCGAGGGTCGGGATTTCACTATTTACACCGACCATAAGCCTTTAATAAGAGCAATTCAGTCTAAAACTGAACGTAATCCAAGACAAGCACGTCATTTGGATTATATTAGTCAATTTACCACGGACATTCAACATGTGCACGGTAAAGATAATGTAGTAGCGGATGCTTTTCTCCGCACAGTAGATTGTTACGAATTTCTGAAATCATTCGCAACTTGGCATATCTGACCGGCTATAACGACACTCAGCGAGGTCGGGTTCTCAAAACAAAATTAAAATAATAACACAACTTATGATTACTAACGAACTGAATTTATAAATATCATTCTATTTCTGATTGAATTTACATCTTTTAGATTAATTTCCTTTATTATTTTTATTCCAATAATTAATGATTCTTAACATAAACATTATTGAGAGATAAAAAAATTAAAATAATAACAGGAATAGTAATGATTCTATTTTAAAGAATTTGTTTAATAAATTTTTTCCATTGTTTTATATTAAATTTTAATTATTCTCACATATATAATATAATAAAAAAATTGCTTTGGGTGGAAGTAAAGAAAAAAAAATCAAATTCTTATTATAATAATATAAAAAAAAATACATTTATTTGAAATTATTAGACTAAGTAAATTAAAATTAGAGCTTAAATATTAACTTAATTACTTAGACTTACTACTGATTGATTGGTTTGATTGGCGACGCGACGCATATCTGGATGTTGCTTTTACGCGCACATAATATTTGTTGAGCACAACTATTTAATAATTATTAATGTTTTATTTGTATAGTTTTATTTATTATAATGTCACTTATTTGTTCATTGTTTGTTTGTTTTATCTTGTGCATGAATATTCACTCACAATAGAATTTTTATATTCTGAATTTTATAAATTGAATATATATATTCACATCACCAACTAAACTTTATAGAACAGTTCTTCATATTTCACTTTATAGAACAGTGTTTTCTTTTTCAGTTCTATTCACTCCACTTTGATCACTTGATAAATCTCCATATTAGTTTAATCACTTTATTTTCAAAAAAAATATTACTTTGATCACTTTTTGTTTTTAACCGCTTTTCGATCTTGCACAGCTCTTTATTTTTTCTTTTCTCTCTCGTTTTCAAAACAATCTTGCTCTTAAATCCTTTTTCTCCCACTTAACCTCCATTTTCAATTACCAATCATTTCCAATCAATCAATCAATAACACAATCGCTCAATTAACCAACCAATCAAAATTGTATTTCTCCTACTTATTATTTCTAATTTCACTTCCTCCCCGTTTTTGTCTTTTGTTTTATGATCATGTTCTTCGTTTTACATAATTTAAATTTTGTTATTATTTCTATTGTGTTTATTGCTATTTTTTATGGTTTTATTGCTATTTTTTTTTAAAAATGTGCGTTTTATTGTACTATACCCCAAGTATAACAAAGCTAAACTCAAAAATGAGCTATCGTTTTTCCCTTCGAAATATGCGAAAATAGTCGAAAGATAAATACCTTAGTAGTGGTGCATATATGTATACAGCGTTGTGTTTGGAAAACTGCGTATTATTTGACGTGTAAAAAATTTTGCTGGTTTATTTATATATTTGGAATTTCTAAGAAATTAAATAAACTTTAATAAAATTTCTGGGTGGAAATTGTAAATTAAAATTATTCGTTCGAAAATATGTATTTATTTTTTTTGGTAAAACAGTGATAAAACGAGTTTATTATACCTTAAATATCTATCCTATTTTTTAGGTAAAAAATGGGGAGGAGACACAAGGTTCATATGTACATAGTTTGTTTTCATTCATCACTCAACCGTTCTAAGCGATTTATCAAATAGTGCATTTCAATTTCTGTGTCTTGTGATTTCAATTAAATATAAGTGTAATCAGAATTACAGTGGAGAAAGATCGTCCTTATTGGTGGCATCTAAGAAAAATTACTGTGTTGTGGACATTTTGTTTCAGATTTGGAAATAAATTAAAATGATCTTTCTTATATTCATTATTACGGAAAAAATAATTTAAAATATTATTCAAACTATCTTTTATATTAATTTAAAATCATATTTATATACATAATTTATTAAAATTACGTTTTACATTCGAAAAATTTAAATAAGTTTATATAAATATTCATTTTATTTTTTATTTAATAAATTTTTAATGGTTATTAAGTTATATTACAATTACAAATTAATAAAAATTATTTTGTTGTTTCTAAACCATTAAAATTTGTAGTTTTATTTAATAAATCCGCTACAATTTGAATTTGACGTTTTACATATGCATGCACAAAAATATTCCCACCAAATTTATTTTTGACATTTGAACACACATACATAAGCACAGTTTTACTATATTGAGTTTCGTCAGATTCGACTTATCGCGACACGTTTCATAAGAAATCTTATTCTAAGTCGAAAGAAAAACTATGTAAAAGTCGAAACTAAATATAAGTTTTTACTTCGATATTTGACGAAAAAGACGAATTTTGTTATACTTGGGACCCAAGTATAACAAAGCTAAACTCAAAAATGAGCTATCGTTTTTCCCTTCGAAATATGCGAAAATAGTCGAAAGATAAATACCTTAGTAGTGGTGCATATATGTATACAGCGTTGTGTTTGGAAAACTGCGTATTATTTGACGTGTAAAAAATTTTGCTGGTTTATTTATATATTTGGAATTTCTAAGAAATTAAATAAACTTTAATAAAATTTCTGGGTGGAAATTGTAAATTAAAATTATTCGTTCGAAAATATGTATTTATTTTTTTTGGTAAAACAGTGATAAAACGAGTTTATTATACCTTAAATATCTATCCTATTTTTTAGGTAAAAAATGGGGAGGAGACACAAGGTTCATATGTACATAGTTTGTTTTCATTCATCACTCAACCGTTCTAAGCGATTTATCAAATAGTGCATTTCAATTTCTGTGTCTTGTGATTTCAATTAAATATAAGTGTAATCAGAATTACAGTGGAGAAAGATCGTCCTTATTGGTGGCATCTAAGAAAAATTACTGTGTTGTGGACATTTTGTTTCAGATTTGGAAATAAATTAAAATGATCTTTCTTATATTCATTATTACGGAAAAAATAATTTAAAATATTATTCAAACTATCTTTTATATTAATTTAAAATCATATTTATATACATAATTTATTAAAATTACGTTTTACATTCGAAAAATTTAAATAAGTTTATATAAATATTCATTTTATTTTTTATTTAATAAATTTTTAATGGTTATTAAGTTATATTACAATTACAAATTAATAAAAATTATTTTGTTGTTTCTAAACCATTAAAATTTGTAGTTTTATTTAATAAATCCGCTACAATTTGAATTTGACGTTTTACATATGCATGCACAAAAATATTCCCACCAAATTTATTTTTGACATTTGAACACACATACATAAGCACAGTTTTACTATATTGAGTTTCGTCAGATTCGACTTATCGCGACACGTTTCATAAGAAATCTTATTCTAAGTCGAAAGAAAAACTATGTAAAAGTCGAAACTAAATATAAGTTTTTACTTCGATATTTGACGAAAAAGACGAATTTTGTTATACTTGGGACCCAAGTATAACAAAGCTAAACTCAAAAATGAGCTATCGTTTTTCCCTTCGAAATATGCGAAAATAGTCGAAAGATAAATACCTTAGTAGTGGTGCATATATGTATACAGCGTTGTGTTTGGAAAACTGCGTATTATTTGACGTGTAAAAAATTTTGCTGGTTTATTTATATATTTGGAATTTCTAAGAAATTAAATAAACTTTAATAAAATTTCTGGGTGGAAATTGTAAATTAAAATTATTCGTTCGAAAATATGTATTTATTTTTTTTGGTAAAACAGTGATAAAACGAGTTTATTATACCTTAAATATCTATCCTATTTTTTAGGTAAAAAATGGGGAGGAGACACAAGGTTCATATGTACATAGTTTGTTTTCATTCATCACTCAACCGTTCTAAGCGATTTATCAAATAGTGCATTTCAATTTCTGTGTCTTGTGATTTCAATTAAATATAAGTGTAATCAGAATTACAGTGGAGAAAGATCGTCCTTATTGGTGGCATCTAAGAAAAATTACTGTGTTGTGGACATTTTGTTTCAGATTTGGAAATAAATTAAAATGATCTTTCTTATATTCATTATTACGGAAAAAATAATTTAAAATATTATTCAAACTATCTTTTATATTAATTTAAAATCATATTTATATACATAATTTATTAAAATTACGTTTTACATTCGAAAAATTTAAATAAGTTTATATAAATATTCATTTTATTTTTTATTTAATAAATTTTTAATGGTTATTAAGTTATATTACAATTACAAATTAATAAAAATTATTTTGTTGTTTCTAAACCATTAAAATTTGTAGTTTTATTTAATAAATCCGCTACAATTTGAATTTGACGTTTTACATATGCATGCACAAAAATATTCCCACCAAATTTATTTTTGACATTTGAACACACATACATAAGCACAGTTTTACTATATTGAGTTTCGTCAGATTCGACTTATCGCGACACGTTTCATAAGAAATCTTATTCTAAGTCGAAAGAAAAACTATGTAAAAGTCGAAACTAAATATAAGTTTTTACTTCGATATTTGACGAAAAAGACGAATTTTGTTATACTTGGGTACTACGAATAGGTTGTAAAATTAAAATTTTCCAAAATTAAAAACAAAACTTAGGTAAACACAACATCTGTGTACCATCTTTTTTCTTTTTAAGAAAAAAAAACTATCTTTTCATACTCATTTATAATTTGTAGATATTTATATATCCTTAACTCACTAGATGCATTTCAGAGTAAAAATGGTCTTGAATTATCAAATTATCAGTAACGACTTTTAATTAATTAAAATAGGTCGTTACATTGCCCCCTTACCAGGGTAATTAAAATTAAAGAAAGATAAATAATCAGAAACAAGGTTTCTAAACCAAAAGTATGGTTTTGGTTTAAAGATATTAATATCTAGGATAAACTGGATCAATTCTTATGACTATGCTTAACTAGAAGAGTAATAAAAAAAAACAAAATTTATCATTAATTAGAATTCAAATTTTAACTAATTTAGACAATAAAATAATTTAAATATTAATTCCAAAAATAAATTAAAATATGTACATTGTTATTAAAATATATTCTATTTTTTTAAATCTTTTCCATGGTACGTTGATGTTCGATTTGAGTTTTAATCTTGCACTAAATAGTAAATATACGTTCGAACCTAATTGTTTTAGTACTTTAGCTTTCACCCATTTTGGAAAAAGTTTAGACATCACCCCTTTTGATGCATCCGACTGTGTGAAATTTCTTCTCCAAACCACTACTCCTTCAGTGAATGGTGGGGCTCTAGCTTGTAAATTATACCGATTTGCGGTTTTATTAAACTCGTTTTGCAAATTGATTGCTACACATCTTCGAATTTTGGAAAGTTTTACAATTCGTTCTTCTAGACTAGGGGGTGGAAAATGGTCAAGACGAGTATATTCATCTCCGTCCTGAATCATTTCCATACCGAAATTTAAAAAATATGGAGTACAAAGAGTTGCTTCATGTACAGCTGATCTAATTGCTATCCCAATTTGTGTTATGTATTTATCCCAATCTTTTTGATTGTTGGACTTAATAAATGCACGAATTGTGTTGCCAATTACCTGATTCACTCGTTCTGTAGGATTAGCTTGTGGTGAATAAACTGCAGTTTTAACGTGCTGTATGTGGTACTCTTTAAGCAACTTTTCAAATTCTTTCCCTATAAACTGGGGACCATTGTCTGAAATAATAATGCGTGGAACAGAAAATAAGCTGAAAACCTCTTCTAATTTCTTCTTTAAAATTAAGAATTTCGAATTTCTTACCGGAAATATGATTGGATATTTTGAAAAATTATCTACAATAACTAACAGAAATACAATTTCCCTGCTTGAATTTGGGAAATGGACCCATATAGTCAATACTTATAATTTCCCATGGTCTAGTCGCTTTTCGCATCTTTCCCATGGGTGGTTTAATTGATATTGTAGGTGATTTAGAAGACTTACATACGTCACAATTTGCGATGTAGTTTTGGACATCTTTATTTATACACTGAAAAAAAATTCTAGGTACATATAAACAAAAACAATGGTTAATATAAACAGACAGAGGGATTGTTTTTCAGCCAACTAAGCGCATGTTACATAACACTAAAATTGATAGTTTGTTTTTCCAATAATAACCGAGCAACATGTCAATTGTACTATTTGCTTTAGTCATCGGTTAGTAATGGTAACTTTAGCTGCAAGTTTCATATAACAGAAATTATAAGTAGTTTATGACTAAATTAACGAAATTAAAAGTTAAAGTTAACCAACAACAAAATTTTAGTATAACCAATTACTTATGTTAACTTGAACAAAATTTTCAACATTTGATAAGTCATGTTAACCTGCACTTTGTATTAATATAACTAAGCAAACCGTTAATAGTACTTAACAATTCGGTTAATTTAACTTACAATTTAAATCATACGATAGGTTATATTAACTGACTGCGTTTATTAACATAATCATTATAAAAATTTAGTTTAACTAACAATTGCAAGGTTATGTATAACCAATCATGTAGGTTAATTTAAACAAAACTAAGAGTATTTTGCAGGTCATATTTACATGTAGCGTATGTTAACATTACTATTCGCACAGTCTAGTTTAACCAATTAAAGTAAAGTCAGTATAACCAAACACGTAGATTAATTAAAACCAAAAGTTTAACATTAATTGCTTAGTTAAATTAACCTTCTCATGATATTTCAATGTAACTAGATGGAAAGTTTAATTTTATTATCCGAAAGTGCTAGTTATTTTTTGAATAATACAATTAAAATGTCTTCCTAATTCTATTAAAATATCTATTAGAACGTTAATTTTTCAAAGTTAATATATGATTTATTTGCATGTATCCCAAATTTTTATTTTTGACTGTTATTAGCACTAGTACTCTTAGTTAATTGAAAGAAACAATTTCCATAATTTTAAATAAAAATATTTATTAAAAAACGTTATAATTTCATATAAAACATATTAAAAAAAACAATTTTAGTTTTAACTTCAAATTTAATTATTTAAATATTGTAGTTGTAATTATTTATTAATTATTATTAAATAAAAAATTCAGAATATAATTTTTATCTGAAGTAAAAGCAAATTGAACTAGTAAAATGCTTTGTCAAGCCACACCAAGCATTTTATTAATTATTTGATTTTTATATACAACAAATAATTTCCAAAAAAAAATGAAATTATAAATTAAATTATTAAAATAACTAATCATATTATTTATAATAAGACATTATTTATAATTTTAATTATAATTAAAATAAATTTAAAAATTCAGACATTAAAATTACAACCAAATAAAATAATAAATAAAATACCACAAGCCACAATTATATTAATTATTTGATTTTAAATCATTGCAGAGTGTTATTACCGTAGGAACTGGGTCATCATATTTGGTTGTTATTCCATAAAAAAATAATTGGATAAACATCCATGCATTAATGCCTGCTTTCGGATATTCTAATTCAAATATGTTAAAAATTTTGAAGCATGTGTCTATTGCTTCCAAGAAACTTCCAAATTTGAATATAATATCGTCTAATATAACAAAAAATTCCTAGAAGTTTTCATTATTTCCAATAGCAGCTAAAAGAGGTTGCAACCGTTCGTTATTTTTTCGTGATTATCCCGAATTGCGCTTAATTTTTTATTCAAATCAACGAAATCTTCTGCCTTAATTATTAAATTTAATTGAGCGTCACCGATAGTTGGCTTTTTATAATTTTGTTTGGTATGACATTTTTGCAGAACTGGTGGAATGACTGTGGGTAGCAGGTAAATCAGATACAGATTATACGTATCTGGAATAAATAGTTATAGGTTTTAACAGTTAGATATTTTATGTTCAAATCATTTAGAATCTTACCAATTGTAAATTGTTCGTTTTGTTGTTGAACTTTTTCAAATAAAGACTTATTTTGCCTGTCCTTGATGTATGATTTGTAAAGCTCTACGATATTCAAAAATTGGTTTCATAGATTGTTCGATGATTCGGATATCGTATTTGGAAGTCATGTGATATCTTAAAGCAAAATAAAATTTTATTCGAGAATTTTAATTTTTGAAAATATGTTTCTTACAAGTTCTGGAGCCTGGACGGGTTTGAACAACGGCCACTGTTCAAATATACTAATCATATTCTTATCCGGATTGCTTATAATTTCTTCTATTCTCTGATGTAATGTTAGCTTCCAAAGGCTTACTACCTCCTCCCAGGGTGTTCGCATATGCTTCAATTTGTTTTTCGCTAAACTGTACTCTATATTATTCTTGACATTTGCTTTACCTAATGGAAATTTTAAAAAACCACGAACAAAACATTATATAATAATATTAGATTTCAAATAATTTAATGCTTAATACTAGCAATTCAATCAAACATATTTAACTGTTAAATGTATTACCTGAATCAATCGGCTCTGAAGTAAACAGATGTAATACATTAACATGATGTAAGAAAAATCAAATTTTGTGTATAGTACTTAGTTGATCTACTGTATACCGTACCTTTATGTGCTGTATTCTGTATCTGTATATCTGTATACAGTTGATCAACTAATACACACAATTTGTTTTTTCATCCGTGATGTAAATTTAGTATTTAAATCTAGTATATTAAATATAATTTATTATATTTAATTATTCAATTAAATTTCTGATGCAACACA
The DNA here is from genome assembly GCA_963932295.1 of Tipula lateralis. NCBI lineage: Eukaryota > Metazoa > Arthropoda > Insecta > Diptera > Tipulidae > Tipula > Tipula lateralis. The sequence goes on from OZ010737.1 coordinate 101,172,225, forward strand.
TCATCAACAAGTCGAAAAATATAAAAACTATGTTATAACCCTTTTGGTTTAAACAAAAAAATTGTATTAACAATAGATCCGACTACAATAATTAGCAGAAAACACGCGGCACCGCCATTTTTTATAATTGTTTTAAATGAATAATTTAAAAATAATAGAATAGTTTTATATTTACAAAACACTTTTTTTTACACAAGGCACAATTAAACGATTTCAAACACTTTTAAAAAAGAAGCACTCTGATATTTATTATATTTTATTATTTAATAAAAATTTACTTTTCCGATTACTCGTTCTCTTATAACTGAATTCAAACACCAACTGAATTAAATATGAAAGATGATTAACGATTACAAAAAGTTGCACCTAATTTAATTCTCTACTGCTCATTGCGCATGCATAATATAGCATTTTGAGTAAGCGTATAGGTCATGTTGAACTAGCGCATACGTAGAATATACCACGCTCGAAAGTAATTTTTTTTGCATAGTTCAATTTAACTATTGCAAAGTTAGTCCCTTATGTTTTTACAGAAATGCAAGATCAATTGCTCAAGCATACAGGTCATGTTCAACTAGCGCTTAGGTTGAATATAGTATACCAAGCGAATTAGCATTTTAGCAATTTTTTTACATAGTTTAATTTGACTATTGCAATGTTAATGAGTTATTTTGTAATGATTTGTAATGTATTTGGTAATTGTGATGTTATTTTCTAGTATTATGAATATAATTTTTACTTCATAAATCAACATAGAGGATAGATTTTTTTATAAACAAAGTTAGCTTCTAGGTACTTAGGTTAAATTACTTAAACGTAACTTAAATTGTATGTACGCATGAAAAGCTCCATATTTGGTTGAATCGGTCAGATGGGACCGTAATAGATAAACACATGATTTCATTTAACAATATGGTTGCCTTAATTTAGTTGGAAATTGGTATTTGTATGAGGACAACCTGTGGTTGGGGGCAACCATGTTTCGTAAATATTTCGAACGAAACATGAGATCCATAGAATACCACCACAGTATCCAGAGCTTGTCGTAGGAGGCGACTAAATCTGGTTGGATCGCTGGGCTGACGACCCGCATCCGTAAAAATCAATTACAGTTAAAAATGTCAACAAAAACAAAAAAATCGGATACCGCCTAAATAACAATGACCCCCCGCTTAAGTACCCGGATACGAGAATGAGGATCAGCACGTGGAACGTGCAGTCTCTAAGAAAACCTGGCGCGTTGGACGGCCTTATCACATGTATGAAGGAGTATCGGCTGGAACTCGTAGCGCTCCAAGAAACTCGATGGCCTAAAAGTGGAGTCCATGTGTCCCAAGGCTATACGTTGCTGCACAGTGGAGATGACCTCGGAAATCTTGGAGTTGGCTTTCTCATTGGGCCGCAGGTAAAAAAGGCTGTCTTGGACTTCCAGGCAGTCGATAATCGAATGTGTAAGCTTCGCTTGCACATGAAATTAGCCAACCTGTCAATTGTTTGTGTACATGCGCCCACTGATGTAAGCCAAACCCAAGATAAAGACTCATTTTACAATAATTTGGATAATCTGATGGGCTCTATACCTGAGCACGATATCAAATTGGTGATTGGTGACTTTAATGCTAGAGCTGGCAGAAATCAGACCGACTTATGTAATAATAGGTCCGTACTCCCGACACGAAACTGCGACCGAAAATGGGGAAAGAATGATGTACTTTGCGATCGCTCATGATCTCACAGTGGCAAGTACATTCTTTCCCCATAAAAACATCCATTTGGAGACATGGACACATCCACGTAAAACATCCCGAAGCCAAATTGACCATGTGTTGATTTCAAAAGACCGAGCTCGGGTTGTTCAAGACGTGAGATCGTATCGGTCGTCAACAAAATTCGTAGGCAGTGACCATTTTATGGTTGCTGCAAAGCTGCGATGGAAGTTTTCGTACAAGTCAAGGAGGACAGGAGAATATAAAACGCGATTCTCCTGTGAAGGTCTGATAAATGAAGAAACGCAACGAAAATACCAAGATCTTGTCAGCAATAGCATTTTACGATCCAATTACCAATCTGATGATGTGAACAGTGTCTGGGAAGTATTGAAAACCTCGGTTGTCGATGCTGCCCAGCACACTCTCGGTATAGTGAAAACTAGGCCCAAAAATGATTGGTTTGATGAGGAGTGTCGTCTTGCTGTTGAGCAACGAAATATAGCCCACAATGAAGCCCACAGACTCGGTTTACAATTGCAAGGAAAAACAAGGCAGTTCTTGCTAGGAGGACAGCTAAACGCATTTGTAGACAGAAGAAGCGCGAATGGTGGAAGGCCAAGGTCTTAAGAGTACAACAACTCAGCAATGAGCACAATTCACGTGGTTTCTTTAAAGGAATCACCGAATTGCACCATACCTTAAGATCTCGGTCAACTGCCATTCGGGACCAGGATGGAAACCTCTGTGTTAACGTCGATGCGGTACACGATACATGGCGTGAACATTTTTCTGATCTACTTAATGTTCCACATGTATCACAAGCTGTATTTGAATACCCTCAAATACATACCGCGGAGATGTTCATTGAGGATCCATCCTATGAGGAATTCACAATGGCCATGCAGAGATTAAAGAAAAATCGTTCACCAGGGGTTGATTGCATTAATTCAGAGCTCTTGATATTCGGAGGGCTAACTTTGTGGAACTGTCTTTTCGACCTTATTCGATTGGTATGGCGAAATGAAGTTATGCCTGACGAATGGAAAGTGGCCGCGTTATGCCCAATATTCAAAAAGGGTGATCGCATGAAATGCGAGAATTATCGCGGTATAGCTCTCCTTTGCACAGCATATAAGTTACTGTCTTACATAATCTTGGGAAGAAGTACTCCTCTGGCGGAGGAAATTGTCGGTGACTACCAAGGAGGATTCCGTCCAAATCGGTCAGTCACTGATCAAGTTTTTTCGCTGCGGATGATTCTTTCCAAGTACTACGAAACATCTCGCAATGTACACTAGGTATTCCTAGATTTCAAGCAAGCCTATGACTCGATCAATCGAGAGAGGCTATGGTATGCGCTTGAATATTTAGGAATACCACAAAAATATGTACATCTGTGTAAAATGACAGTAACGCAGTCACAATGCTGTGTCAAAGTTGAGAACAGGCTATCGAGAATTTTTGCAATTACTTCTGGTGTTCGACAAGGAGATGCGCTGTCCCCGATACTTTTTAATCTCATGTTGGAATACATCCTTCGTAAAAGTGAAACACCTCAGGACAATATCTTATTCCGACAATCCAATCAACTTCTTGCTTATGCAGATGATATCTGTGTGATTGGATTAAATGGCAACGGAGTGAAAGAGATACTTGATCCACTGGAACAGTGTTCAGCTTCCGTTGGTCTCAAAATCAATGAGTCCAAAACCAAATATCTAATCTCTGGTTTTAGAGACCAAGACGCAATTGATTTCAGTAGTGGAAACCACACGTTTGAAGGAGTAATGAGATTCAAGTATCTTGGATCTCTCATTACTCACGATAATAGTGTGGGAGAGGATATTAAGGTTCGCATTGCCGCAGGCAATCGGGCTTTGTATCCTCTAAGGCCACTGCTGAAATCAAAATATCTTGCAAATACGGATAAGCTGAAGCTGTACAGATTGTTGATCAGACCCGTTGTCATGTATGGATGTGAGAGTTGGACCTTGACGGATGAGTACGAAAGATGGCTTCTAACATTCGAGAGAAGAATCATGCGTGTGATATATGGCCCAAAACGCGACGTTGATGGCACATACCGAGTTCTTTTCAATCACGAGATCAGGAATTTAATGCAAATTCCTGATATCGTGCATGAAATCAAAGGACAGCGAATACGCTGGCTCGGTCACGTTCTGCGTGCTGATCCGAAACGAATGATACAGCGATCTTTAAAGGGAGAACCGCCTTTCGGTAGGCGAAGAGGTCACTGTCGGCGACGATGGCTCCACGGCGTAGAGAGCGATCTGGCATCTTCCAACTGCTTATAACAGTATGAAGAGCTGGCTCGTGATCGAAACTGTTGGAGCCAGATTGTTGACACGGTACGGGCCAACAATGGCCTGTAAAAACCGCAAAAAAAAAAAAAAAAAAAAAAAAAAAAAAAAAATGAGGACAACCATATTTAAGAAACCGTCAACCACATAACTCCATAATTTGGATTTAGCTTTTTTGAGTTATTGTTGTATAGGTCGATAATTCTTCAGTTTGGTTTTCTACCACAAAACCAATTAACAAATTGAACGACAAAATAGCGTCTGTCCTTATACCATGACACCAGATTGTAGTAAATAATACTTGATTTAAATAGTTTGTCTAATGTGCTGAACATTTGTCTTATGTGCTAAAATCCCAACTAAATCAAGACATATGTGGTATTTATATAGAAACCGAAAAATTATCTAAAAGTAGCATATCAGCCATGGCAGATTGGAGCGTATTAAAACAAATCCCAAATTTATTTCAAAAAGGAACGGTAAATCCGTTTAATAATTTTTCCAATTTAGTTGGAAATTGGTACGCATTTGTAGGAAATTATAATTTCATGTTTAAAAAATTTGAACGAAAAACAGAAACAAAATTTTTGTTTATACAATAAACCGTGATCGTGAGAATGTTGTAGTTGGTTCATTAAAAGAAAAAAATCGGAACAAAATTGGATTGTGTGAAAACAAAATCTATTTGATTGGTGAAAAGAAAATAGCAGACTTAGTTGGTGGTCAGATGATTTGTTAGTTAATGTTCAGCCCATTTGTTAGTTTGATTTTAGAAAGTGATTTTTACTAAATTCAAATTATGAGGAGTTGGACAATTCGTAAGGCAATTTTACATTTACATACATGGTTGTATTTTACTATTGCGATGTTATTGCATATACGAGTATTATTAACCAAGTGCTCCGATTAAATTGACATACACGCGAGTTCGATGTGCAGGAAAAAGAAGTTGTATACTTATTCAGATGAAACCAAGTCTGTATGTTGAATTGACTAGAAAGCTCAGTTTTAGAAGTTAATTAGTTAATAAACCACTACTATGTTATATTGTTAGTTTTTAAACAATTCCGTAGACAAAGATGACATATTTGTAAATTCAGTCTGTTATGAGATAAATTTGCATAAGTTTAGGTTAAACAATGCAAATTAGTTGATAGCCTCCATATGTTCAATTTTATAAGTTAATTTTGCTTTTGCATAGTATAGTTGAACTATTGCACTGTTATTATGTTGACTATCAAACAAGTGCTTAGTTTTAGGTGACATACAAGCAAGTTCAGTGTTCAAAGAAATAAGGGATTATTGATCAAGTTGAAAATAACTTAACCATTTTTGTATTATTAAACTTGCACAAGTAACTTTAACCAAGACCTTTTATAACAAAACTAAACAAATTCGGGGTCACCGTAACTAAAACAAGTTGAACTAGCATAAGTTATAAATATTTTTTGTTGGTCTGAAATTCTATAGTTTTAAAATTTCCAAAATGTCCAGCTTTAGGATCATCATGAAATTTTATTAATAAAGGTTGACGTTCATGTTCCGGGACTAACTCTTTCCATCTTGAGTAATTTCTTCAAGGCATCTAGAGAGAGTATCTGGGACAATATTTTTCTTTCCCGGACGATGAATTACTTCAAAGTTATAGTGTTGAATTTTTAAAGCCCAACGACCAACACGTCCTACTGAGTCACCTTGTCGAAGAAGCCATTTTAGTGCTGCACTATCGGTTATAATATAAAATTTGGAACCTTCTAAGAAATGTCTCCACTTGGTTAAGGCTATTAAAATACTTAAACATTCCTGCTCAAGAGTGGTATATTTTTGTTGGGTAGGAGAAAGTTTTTGTGAAATGTATGCAACCGGATAATTAATCTCATCTATTGTTTGGTATAACTGACTTCCAACACCTATATTAGAAGCATCAGTACAGACAAAAAATGGTTTTGAGTAGTCTGGATTATGTAACGTAGGAGCTGTAGCAATCGCTTCTTTTAACTTATTGAAAGCTTTGTTGGCTTCGATTGTCCATGTAATCTTCGTTGGTTTACCCTTTAAAAGATTGGTTATGGGTGAAACTATAGTAGAGTAGTTCGAAATAAATCTCCTATTCCATCCTGCGACTCCAAGAAATTGACGAATTTGTTTTATTGTCTTTGGGACTGGATAATTTAGAATTGCATCCACTTTATCTGGAGCAATTTGAATTCCGTTTTTATTTACAATAAACCCTAAATAACTTAATTCATTAACACAAAATTTGGATTTAGTTTCATTTATGGTAAGTTTAGCTTCATGAAGTTTTTGGGAAACAATTTTTAAATATTTCATATGCTTTTCAAACGTATCTGTGGCAATGATGATGCACCTACTAAGCCAAACGGCATACGTGCGAACATATAAAGTGGTCTACCTGATAGTGCGAAAGCTGTCTTTGGTTGAGACTGTTCATCTAATTGAATTTGCCAATAGGCATCAGACAGATCTATAGACGTTAGGTATGTAGTTCCTGATAAATTGGAAAGAATATTCTCAAGATGTGGCATAGGATATGAATCCTTAACCGTCATCGAATTTAGTTTTCGTGCATCAAGGCACATTCTTATTTTCCCATTTGGTTTATAGACAATAGTCATGGGTGATCTCCATGGTGAGGCTGGACATGGTTTTATAACTCCCAATTCTAACATACGCTGAAGTTCTACATCTGCGACCTTTAAAACATGAGGAGAGATGGGATAACATCTTTGCATCACCGGGGAATTATCACCAGTGTTTATAGTATGGGTAACTTATTATTTGTTTTAATTCTTGTTGTTCTGGATCTGTTAGAAATACATCTTTGCATCACCGGGGAATCATCTTTGCATCACCGGGGAATTATCACCAGTGTTTATAGTATGGGTAACTTATTATTTGTTTTAATTCTTGTTGTTCTGGATCTGTTAGAAAATTAATGAAATTACTAGTCTTGGGTGATTCTGAATTAATATAAAAAAGTGTTGGATTTAAATCAAAATTCTGCCAGAAATCCATCCCTAGAATAAGATCTTGGGTAATCTGTGGCAACACATACATAGTTAAGCTTCGCTGTTTGTTATTGAACTCGACTGAAACATCAACCACTTCACATCCTTGAAGTGAGTCACCATTAGCTACAAAAACTTTTGTATACTCTTTACGAGGTGTTAATCCACATTGGGTTATAAATTGTTTTGCATTTCTTCCTAATACGGATATTGTTGCGCCAGTATCCAATAAGCCTGTTTTCGGGTTGTTATTAATTACAACATCTAAATATAATATATTGTCACCTGGTTTTTGAACAACTATTGAAGCTACTGGTCGATTTGAACTACATTAGCACTATATACTGTGCTTGAGATGAAGGTGTATTTAGTTTGGATGAGTTTTGACGAAACAAGTGTGGATGACAAGTTTGACAGTGCGGAAATATGGTATCTTCTCTTCCACATCTATAACATAAATATTTTGCTCTTCGTGGTTTTAAACATGAATCCGGTTTGTGTCCATTTTCAAAGTAATTAACACAAGAAAAATATATTTGACCTGAATTTTGGGAATCTGAAGAGTTGAAATTATTTTGGTGACTGTTGCTTGGTGCGCGATTCTGAGTACTTTTAGAAATGCGATAAACGTGATTAGACTTTGAATGTACATTGGATTGAGAATTTATTTGTCTATTATTATGAATAGCTTTTGAATTACGAAATGATTTTGACACTACTGATCTATTCGTTAGTTCTGGATTAAAATTGGTTGTAAACTTATTATAATTAGCAGAATTTTTAGAATTTGAATTTTGATCCAATATGTTTAATTGCTGCACACGTTTATTCATTCCTATGAGAGCATTTTCTTTACATAGTTTTTCCATCCGTTCAATGTCTTTACAAAGAGTCGTTAATTCTTCAACAGAAGAAATATTATTTAAATTTCTAAAACTGAGTCCTCTTAAATAAGTAGGCCATAAATTATTGTACAAAAATCTCAGTTTCTGTTGCGTACTAGGAGCTTCTTTCAATTCTTTAAATAATAACTCCATTGAAGATCGGTAATCACCAAATGTTTCAAACCGCTGTTGTTTGCGATTTCGAATAGCATCTCTAATCTGTTCGTCATAATTTGGGTCAGAATACTCCCATTGTAATGCGTTACTGAAATCAGTCCATGTTCGAAAATTATCGAAATACGCATCATACCATTGTAGGGCACTACCATCTAGCAATAAAAAAATGGAACCTAATAACTCTTCTTCACAAATTCTTTGAGCTCTAGCCATTCGAGTTACTTTCGTAAGGAACTCATTTACATTATCACAACTTTTTCCAGAAAATTTTAATTTCCACTCTTGAATGGGTACAGGTCTCCAACGTCTCTCAGAGTATCTATTTTCGGGAATTAATTGATTTTCATGATTAAGCAATTTTGATTGAGGCTGATATTTTGTACTATTATCACTAAAATGATTAAAATTTTGTTCTGGTTGATTGAAATTCTTTGGTGGTATGGATTGATACCCACTATCGTAAAAGTTAACTGTATGTTTATGATTAGTTCCTAAATAAGGATTGGTCTTGGGAACCGATGGAATTGATTCTAACTGACTATAACTCTGGTGGTATGCATTTGACCAAGTTGTTGAGGTTGCTTCAGAATGTGTAGCTAAGTTAATTTTTTCTTGTGAAAGCAAAATTGATCTATAAGTCGAAATACATTGTGGAATTTCTAAGGCAGTTTCGAAGACGTGTGGTTTTGACAACTATAGATGGATTCGTTGTCAAGGTGAATATATTGGTAAATTAGATGCTAAACTATAATAATTTGAAGAAAACATAGTTGAGGCGGTTTGAGATATCGGACAGAAATTAAGATTATCAACTTTCAAACCAGAATAAAAATTATGAACATTGTCTGTTTCAGACGAAGTTTCCTGTATTGATGTTGAAACATTAGGTTTGATTGAAATATTTGACTCAATATGACTGGTTATGTCTCTTCGGGTAGAACGAACTCTTCGTAAAACTTTTTGAATTTCTAAATTTTGGTGTTCGTCTATTTTTGCTCTCGTTAACCTTCCTTCTATATGTTTTAAAACATTGAGCGTATCCTTGGTTGGAGATTGTTCAATTACATCCAGTCTTTTAAGTGTTAAATGAATTAGACTGGGAACATTTTCGTCAATATTTTCATTTGAGATTAACTAAAGGGAAATTTGTTCTTCATTTAACAATTTATTTAAGATATATACAGGACTTTCAGTAAATTTATCTAAATCAACATTTCGAATGTCCAATTCATATTGGACTTCTTCGTCATTTAACCCATTTATATTCATGATTATAAATGATATAACTAAACTAAAACATTTGATTTAGATACCCTGTTTATACTATTTAAAAAAAGAATTTGAAATATTCGATGAGCGCCACTGATAATGGTTAGGATAAACCAAAAATCAGAATTAATGAATTTTTGATAGTATTAGATAATTTGAATATTCAAGAACATAAAAACATATACCATGCATACGGATAAATTTTAAATAATTAAATAATATATATGTATATGTAAATTCAATAAATAAAATTAATATTTTGTTAAAATTTATCATAAATTAGATATGCGTTCACGTGACAATCTTACCAATCAAAACCGAATTAAAATTTAAAAAAAATTAAAATAACAAAAAAAAATTATGAAATTATTAATCTTTAAATTAATATTAATAAAAAAAATCTCGCTGGCCCCACGTTGGGCGCCATTTTTGTTACGAATTTCTGAAATCATTCGCAACTTGGCATATCTGACCGGCTATAACTACACTCAGAGAGGTCGGGTTCTCAAAACAAAATTAAAATAATAACACAAATTATCATTACTAACGAACTGAATTTATAAATATCATTTTATTTCTGATTGAATTTACATCTTTTAGATTAATTTCCTTTATTAATTTTACACATAAACATTATTGAGAGAAAAAAAATGAAAATAATAACAGGAATAGTAATGATTCTATTTTAAAGAATTTGTTTAATAAATTTTTTCCATAGTTTTATATTAAATTTTAATTATTCTCACATATTATAATAAAAAAATTGCTTTGATCACTTGATTAATCTCCATATTAGTTTAATCACTTTATTTTCAAAAAAAAAATATTACTTTGATCACTTTTTTTTTTTTAATCGTTTTTCGATCTTGCACAGGTCTTTATTTTTTCTTTTCTCTCCCGTTTTCAAAACAATCTTGCTCTTAAATCCTTTTTCTCCCACTTCACCTCCATTTTCAATTACCAATCATTTCCAACCAATCAATCAATAACACAATCGCTCAATTAACCAACCAATCAAAATTGTATTTCTCCTACTTATTATTTCTAATTTCACTTCCTCCCCGTTTTTGTCTTTTGTTTTATGATCATGTTCTTCGTTTTACATAATTTAAATTTTGTTATTATTTCTATTGTGTTTATTGCTATTTTTTATGGTTTTATTGCTATTTTTTTTTAAAAATGTGCGTTTTATTGTACTATACTACGAATAGGTTGTAAAATTAAAATTTTCCAAAATTAAAAACAAAACTTAGGTAAACACAACATCTGTGTACCATCTTTTTTCTTTTTAAGAAAAAAAAAACTATCTTTTCATACTCATTTATAATTTGTAGATATTTATATATCCTTAACTCACTAGATACATTTCAGAGTAAAAATGGTCTTGAATTATCAAACTATCAGTAACGACTTTTAATTAATTAAAATAGGTCGTTACAAGATGATACGGTTGCGGAGGTTTTTTCCCGCACAACCGATGATTTGGTCGCGGATGTTATTCCCCGCTCGACCAACACAAATTCAGCCAAAGTCGAGACTTACTTCAACTATGATACTATTATCAAAGCACAAAAAGCAGACCTAGAACTTCAGAATTTACTTTCTGGTTCCGAATGTCTTTCTAGTTCCAATATGAAACTAGAGCTTTTTAAATTACCTGGCTTCGAAATTTACTGCGAAACTTCAACCGGCAACAATCGCCCTTATATCGCAGAACCATTACGCAAAATAATTTTTACTACTTTACACGGCACTTCACATCCTGGTATCTGTGCTACCCGTAAATTGATTAGTGCTCGCTACTTTTGGCGTGACCGATTGGGTACGAGGCTGTTTAGCCTGCCAAAAATCTAAAGTCCAGAGGCATACTAAATCACCTCATGGACAGTTCGATATCCCACCTGGTCGATTCGAACACATCCATTTAGACGTTGTTGGACCTCTTCCACCATCTAATGGATTTACTTATATACTTACCTGTGTCGATAGATTTACTCGCTGGCCCGAAGCTTACTGCATGAACGATATTTCTGCAATTACGATAGCTAACACATTTGTCCAAAATTATGTATCACGTTTTGGCGTTCCTCTTGACATAACTACTGATCAAGGAACGCAGTTTGAGTCCAAACTTTTTAGTGAGTTAACAAAACTCCTTAGCTCACATCGGATACGGACAACAGCTTATCACCCTCAAGCTAATGGCATGGTTGAACGATTTCACCGCCAACTTTAAGCTTCTCTTAAGGCCAGAGGCAATACAATCCATTGTAGTTCCGAATTACCACTCGTTTAACTTGGTATTCGAGCAACGGTTAAAGAAGATCTGAAGTGCTCACCTGCGGAGATGGTCTATGGCCAAACAATTAAGTTACCCGGTGAGTTCTTCGTCGAAAATCCTCTTCCGTCTTTGCCACCAACCGACACAGTTGTCAATCAACTCCGCACCACCATGCAAAATCTCATCCCCACTTCAACCAGACAGGCGAAACAAACAGATATTTTTGTTCCCAAATCGCTCGATAATTGCGATTATGTCTTTGTTAGGGTTGATAGAGTAAAATCAGGGTTGCAAACTCCTTACGACGGACCTTTTAAAGTTATACAGCGTTTACGCAAGAGATTTATTGTTTCAATTAAAGGCAAAAATCAATCCATTACGATTGATAGATTGAAACCAGCGCACGGCATTTTAAATTCTGCTGATCAGATAGCAGCAATGACACGACATAAAAAAGTTCGATTTTCTGTATAACATTTCGATATTCGCGGGCTCTATCTGCGAAGGGGGTCCTGTAGCGGTTCAACATATTTGTTGAATAATATTTCAAACCGCTTCTTATTTATTAATGCAACTTTTTCATTAATGCCGAATTTTATTACGTTACGTTCTATCGTGTAATCGAGGTAAATATTATATTCACAGTGACAAGTGCACCATCTATATTCCTGTAGAATATTCTCGTTTCGATAGCATATTTAGTACAGCAGTTGTTACTACTTTTGAATAGATATTTTGTTGTTCGTGTCCGACATCTATTTCAAGTATAATGCACCACATTATTAATTTACATTATCATAATTAGCAACTGCATTATCTTATTTTGATGTTAGTATTTCTCGATCGTGGCGCGCGTGTCCTCCCTCTTGGTTGAGTGACGAGCTATTTATTTTCGGCCATTACTTTCATTACCTTTTTACACTTGGTGGACAACTAAAGTTTTGTGAAGTGGTGCAAGTGGAAAATAAAATAAATAAATAAATATAAACATTTCTTACACATATTAAATAATTGTAATATAATATAAATTAAAAATAAATAAATAAAAACATTTTACATAAAATTAATAATTGTGATACATATATAAATTAAATAAATTACAAAATAAAATTATTTAAATATACACAACAAAAGTGTTATAGGACGATGTCAGCGGGTTGGGTAGACGCTCCAGGAGTATGCGGCTGATATAGAGCGGTTAGTGCTCGTCCACTACAACATGGAAGGAGAATACACGGAGCGGATCAAGATCGACGCTTTCACTGATGGTGTACGGGATTCGAATACGAGACGTGCAGTTGTATTGTCTCCAAGAGTAACCAACGAGACTGCAAACAAAATCATCAAACCAGCAGTCAAGGTACGTCGTATGGAAGTGGAACCAGCAATCAGTCACAAACAGGGCAATAACATCAAACCAGCAGATAACTGGCGGACAACGAGATTCCAGGATGGAACTAGTAAAATCAGACGTTGGGTTTGTGACAAAATAGGACACACGTCTCAAGTTATAAATTCTAGGAGTAGGGGTCACCCTGTAACCAAATGTTTACACATACGAAAAAATAATAAATGAAATAGGTGGAGCGAAAAAAAACGACGAAAGGAACATTCGCGAAGTGTAGAGATGAAAAATAGTGGATTGATCTACAAGTATTTGCGTCGTATAAATAAGCGTAGACATTTGAGTTACGAAACAGTTTAATTTTGAATTTCGAAGAGTTAATATCGAGAAGTGATAAAAAGTGAAAGTAAAGTGTTAAAATAACAGTAGTGATAATTATTGTGTAAACTAATAGTTAAAATAAATATTTGTGAATTTTTTGTGTAATTTTGGTGGGAAATAAATTTAATTGAAATTTAATCTTTGCGAGTTTAATATTCACAATCCAGTGATCGAACCGGAAAAATAATTCGAATAACCATTCGGCGAAATCGTAACAATATATATTTTTTGACCTCTTTTACAGGTTATTTTTGGGCCGTACCGTGTCAACCATCTTACTCCATCGGTTTTAATCACCAGCTAGCTCTTCATACTGTTGCAAGCAATTAGAAGATGCCAGATTGCTTGCTTGAAATCTCGCCGCTTGCTTGAAATCTAGAATTACTCGGTGTAGATCACGAGAAGTTTCATAGTTCTTGGAATGAATCATCCGTAGCAAAAAAAACTTGATCAGTGACTGACCGATTAGGACGGAATCCTCCTTTAATTTCCCTAGCTCCTACAAATCGTGACGGAATACGAACGAGAGGATTCCGGCAAAATTATGTTGGCTCTGGAGCGCAAATACGGAGGTGACCATCGACGAGAGCTACATCGTATGGAGTTGAAGGGACGATGTCAGCGGGTTGGAGAGACGCTCCAGGAGTATGCGGCTGATATAGAGCGGTTAGTGCACCTCGTCCACTACAACATGGCAGGAGAATACACGGAGCGGATCAAGATCGACGCTTTCACTGATGCTGTACGGGATTCGGATACGAGACGTGCAGTTGTATTGTCTCCAAAAGCAACGTTTGCAGAAACCATCGCGTGTGCACTAACCAACGATACTGCAAACAACATCATCAAACCAGCAGTCAAGGTACGTCGCATGGAAGTGGAACCAGCAATAACTCACAAACAGGGCAATAATATCAACCCAGCATATAACTGGCGGACAACGAGATTCCAGGATGGAACTAGTAAAATCAGACGTTGGGTTTGTGACAAAATAGGACACATCTCGCTGGGAGATAAGGCGCAAACGGGCGAGAGCACCATCGCCGATATACCGAAAGCCACCGGAGTAAAGAAAAGCAGCAACCGAGGAGGAACACCAAACAACAACAAAGGTGTTAAATGAACGCGTCAGCTTTGAGGAGCAAAAGCTGACTCCCTCAACCAAATGCTCTATAACCTTCATCCCCATTTCCAGATTGGCAAAAGGTGGTGATAACTTGGTGGTGCGAGGCGAAGTAGAGGGACGATCCAGTAAAATAACGTTGGACACTGGAGCAACGAGAACGATTGTGCGGCCGAGTTTTATCACAAATGGAGTTCGATCTATGGAAGGGTTCAAGTTACAAACGGCGACAGGCGACAGTGCAGCTATGAAAGGAAAGAAAGAGGTGGAAATACAAATCAGTAAAAATGGTTTTTGACATGAAGTTCTGATTGCGGATATTGTGGATGAGGTCATCCTGGGAATGGACATCATAAAACGAAACAGATTCGTATTGGACTTTGGACGGGGAACATTGAGCTACAGTAATGTCGAACTGCCTTTAGAATTGCCTTTGCAACGGGGAGGAGCCAATCGTAAGGAGGATGAAACTGGATCATAGGACGAAGCGACCACCACACTCGAAAACGGTTGTTTGTGGGAAATTGGATGGAGGTCCTGGAACACAATGAAGTAAGGGATTATCCAAGAAATTGGATGGGAGGGAGCGTACAAGGTCAGATTTAACGACCTGATCTATAGAATCAAACGAGGAGTACGATGAAAACCCAAGGTTATTCACATGGACTGACTGGCGTTCTATAGAGGTAGAGGTCTGAATTCTGTTTGGGACGAACAGGTTTGGGCGGAGGGTAGTGTGACGAATCACAGATGTCACCAGTGATAACTAAAAAGAGTTATAAATTATAGCAGCAGGGGTTACCATGTAACCAAATTTTTACACATACGAACAAAATAAATAATGAAATAGGCGGAGCGAACAAAATACGACGAAACGAACATTCGCGAAGTGTAGAGATGAAAAATAATGGAATGATCTACAAGTATTTGCGTCGTATAAATAGGTGTAGACATTTAAGTTACGAAACAGTTCAATTTTGAATTTATTGTGAGTTTTTATTCACAATCCAGTGATCGAACCGAATAAATAATTTCCAAATGGATGTTTTTATGGAAAATAATGTACTTGCCTCTTTGAGATCATGCGCGATATCAAAGTACATCATTCTTTCCCATATTCGGGCGCACCAATCTGACATCGTGCTCAGGTATAGAACCTATCAGATTATCCAAATTAGTCTTAAATGAATGTTTATCTTGGGGTAGGCTTACATCAGTGGGCATTCACAAATAATAAACAGGTTGGCTAATCTCATGTGCAAGCGAAGCTTACACATTCGATTATCGACGTCCTGGAAGTCCAAAGAACCAGTTTTACCTGTAGCCCAATGAGAAACTCAACTTCTAGATTTCCGAGGTCATCTCTACTGTGTAGCAACGTATAGCCTTGGGACACATGGTCTCCACTTTTAGGCCATCGAGTTTCTTGGAGCGCTTCGTGTTCCAGCCGATACTCCTCCATACATGTGATAAGGCCGTCCAACGCGCCAGTTTGCTTAGTGCCTGCACTCATTCTTGTATCCGGGTACTTAGGCGGGGGTCATTGTTGTTTTGGCGGTATCCGATTTTGATTTGTTTGTTGACACTTTGAACAATAATTGGTAATTGCGGATGTAGATCAACAGCAATCCAACCAGATTTAGTCGCCTCCTACGACAAGCACTGAATACTGTGGTGGTATGGGTTTCGTGTTTCGTTCGAAATATTTACGAAACATGGATGTCCGCACCCACATGGCAAACCGTGTGTTGACTTGACTTCCGGATATATATTTTATTCCGGATTCAGGCGAGTCACCAAAATACTGGATTATTTCATACGTATGTGTAAAAATAATTTATTTCGTTTGGTTCTATGTCCTTGATAATTTTCTTTTATATATTTTAATTTGTCTAAGTGCGAAGAATTTGAAGAAACTGTGGCGTTCACAAATACGACGAATAGTCACGCCACAATAGTGAAGTATAAACAAAACTAACAAAATAATCGAAAAACGATTTCGATTCAAAATTCTGTAATTCGCTAGTACTGTTGCAACATAGCCTCACAATATAAATAGAAACTAAATGCAACATACATCAAGTCCGGTCGCATATGCCTGATGAGATGGATTTGATCTTTTCGATCACACAACGAGTCAATGACGTCATCAGATCGAAACCGGCCTAGCGAAACAAATATTACAGACACATACACAAGATGCCATACATTTCAAGACAAACGTCTTCGGCTGGTTGATCCAGCGCCCTAGCTGTCAATCAATGCCACTATGTGGAGTCGAATGTTTAACTCCCGCCATTCAACATTAGCTGTCACGCTTACAGCACCCAGCATCACAAATCACACTTCAACATTTGGTGACCCCGACGACCCTGTTTAGGGCATAGCACGTCAATAACCTTCTCAACACACGACCTCCCAACATTTCCAAGTGCAACAATTTAGCACACAACACCCTCCTGCCAAAAATCCGGATTCTAAAAATTACTGCAGCCTGTACCCAATACATTAACAATCGCAGTCGAAGGGGGAAATCACTTTCGGGGGGGTAATGTGGCGTTCACAAATACGACGAATAGTCACGCCACAATAGTGAAGTATAAACAAAACTAACAAAATAATCGAAAAACGATTTCGATTCAAAATTCTGTAATTCGCTAGTACTGTTGCAACATAGCCTCACAATATAAATAGAAACTAAATGCAACATACATCAAGTCCGGTCGCATATGCCTGATGAGATGGATTTGATCTTTTCGATCACACAACGAGTCAATGACGTCATCAGATCGAAACCGGCCTAGCGAAACAAATATTACAGACACATACACAAGATGCCATACATTTCAAGACAAACGTCTTCGGCTGGTTGATCCAGCGCCCTAGCTGTCAATCAATGCCACTCTGTGGAGTCGAATGTTTAACTCCCGCCATTCAACATTAGCTGTCACGCTTACAGCACCCAGCATCACAAATCACACTTCAACAAAACCAACAAATGTTGGTGTAAAAAAAAATCGAAAATCATTGCCGAGTAAATCGGTTTTTTCATGGAAATCGAAAAAAACCGGGAATACAATAGTGGCTTTCCAATCGACCAATCGATAGTACCCGCTAGGAACCGCTAGTAATACGTTGTGTGTCTTTGCTAATTCCCAAGTATAACACAACAAAACTCAAAATGAGCAAATTTGGTTTTCCTTTGGATTTTAATAAAATATTCGCAAGTCACAAAACTCGAATCCAATAGAAGATTGGTATTGGCATTGGTGTGTATACGTATACATTTTATGTACAAATTTTTTTACTATGTAGGTATAGTTTGTTAGTTAAGTTTGTATTTTATAATATTAATTTGGGTGTTGTTTTTAAAGTTTTGAGTTTTTGTTTTATGGAGATTTTTTGTGATAATTATTTTATTTAGTTACTATAGTTATTTTTCTATAGTTTAATTAATCGACGATCCACGCCATTTGTCCGTTTTTTGTGATTTAAATTTTGCTTATGGACGCTCGATATCGAGCTTGACATTTACACAGTTACACATAAAATGTATTCCCGCCAAAATAATTTATTCACACATACATTTACATATTTCTTTTATTGTGAGTTCTGTGAGTTCCCACTTTTTGCGACACAGTAGCATATGTTTTCTTATAATAATTCGTAACTTAAACAGAGGTAAACAAAGAAATAAGTTATGGGTATCTTACGAAATATTGTAAAATAGTTTGATTTAAAAATACTTGGGTTTATCTACTCGTAACTGCTCTTGCTATTTCTCACGAGTAGCTAGAAGCTTGACAAACAAAAAAAGTTTTGATAAAGATTTTTGACAATTTTTTTGCATACATAATAAAATGTAGGTTATGTTTTACACATAAAGGTTATGTTTTACACATATAGGTTATGTTTTACACATATTCATCAATTTTAGCGTTCCAATCGACCATAGCAAAGACACGCAACGAACTACTAGCGGGTACTAGCGGTTGGTCGATTGGAAAGCAACTAATATCTTTTGTAAACCGACGGATAAGTGAAACGTTTTCGTTTCAATATGTTTAAAGGGTAATTTTGTTATCTAAATTTTATTGTGTTATGCAGATGCGCGCTATAATATAATCCATTGTTACGATTTCGCCGAGTGATTATTCAATAATTTTATCCGGTTCGATCACTGGACTGTGAATATTAAACTCGCAAACTTAAAAATTTTTCACTAAATTTATTTCCCACAAAAATTACACAAATATTTCGCAAATAATTCACTTATATTTATTTTCACTATTATTTTACACAATATTTATCACTACTATTATTTTAACACTCCACTTCTATCACTTTCCGATATTTACACTCCGAAATTCAAAATTGAACTGTTTCGTAACTCAAATATCTACACGTATATATACGACGCAAATACTTGTAGAACAATCCATTATTTTTCATCTCTACACTTCGCGAATGTTCTTCGTTGTATTTGGTTCGCTCCGCCTATTTCATTATTTGTTTTTATTCTGTACGTATGTGTAAACATTTGGTTACAGGGTAATCCCTACTGTTATAATTTTCTTCTT
>OZ010737.1:101196323-101241323 GCA_963932295.1 Tipula lateralis
CCAGTACTGAATAAAAATACTTCTCTTGATATATTTTGTCGATACTGCTATAATTATTTTCTCAGTAAATTTTTTATACTGGAAATATTTTTTACTTTACTCGCACTTCAAGAAAAATTATATTTTTTATCCCGCCTTGACTATTTTATCAGTATTTTTTCATAGCGGAAATCAGGCTTAAAAATTGATTTTAGTAATTTTGCATAAATAGTGTTGTGGCTGTGGTAAAAAGAAATTAAAATAGTTGTAGATTTTGTTAACTGTTCGTTGAACAATTCAAAACATTTCAAATTTTTTTATAAACTTATGTATGTGGGTATCTTAGATTTGCTATAGATATAAGAACAATATGTTTGTGTGAAGCACTTGTATTTGTTTACAAAAACAGAAAGAAGAGAGGTTGACTCTCCATCGTCAAACAAAGTAGACGTGTTTTTCTACTCTTTGTTTTGTTAATAAAAGTTAAAAATGTTTAAAAACATAAAGTAATAATGGTGAAGAAGGATAAAAAAAACTCGTATATATAGAACTATATAATTAGATAAGTGCCATTTTATACATTTTAATTGGTTTTTTGTATCCCTTCTGTATATATTTTGTACACACCGTTAACATATCGATTACACGTACATCATGATTTCAAGCCAACTCATAACATTTAATCGTTTGTATGAGTAATTGAATAGAAAACAACAAAATTGTATAATTCATTCGTAAACTGTCGAGCGTGGATTCACGTGAAAATCGTAAACTGTCGACTTTGCTTTGTTAAATCTTACAATGTAGACATCTTAACATTAATTTTTGTTTACGATGCATTTAAATATGATCAAAACTGTCGTAAAATAATTTTCCCATTTATTGAAACAGACCCCAAATTTTCATTCATAAGCAATTTTTTTGATTTTTATTTTCGGCTAATATGTAAGTTCGATGATATTTCGGGTATCGCATATGATCAAAATGGTTCAATGTGATTCGATAAAATTTATAAAGAGTGATTATATAACTTAACTACTCTTCTGTCATCAAGAACAATAAAAAACAAACAATCAACGGAAACCAAAACCGACATTAGTGTGTGTGTGATCAAACAAACCTGCTATTTTTTATGCACGAGCACAATCAAATGAAAATATCATCCTTTGAGTGAGTTGGTAAACAAAAAATTCCATATAAAAATAAATTCAAAAATATTCGTTTCTCACTAATTCTACTTAAGTTCATTTCGAAAAACAGAAGCACATTACAAAAGGTTGAGTACTATTATTCTCTTTTTCATCTCTACTAAACTGATAAACGATTGTCAAATAATTATGCTAATTTTGATAAACAACAAAGATATTTATGCAATGACAGCTTCATTTATGCAAAATTATTTTATTTTATAATAAATATAGATTAATTGTTGTGTAAATAAATATAGTAATATTGTGAATAATTTTTTTTTTTTTTTTTCCGGTTTTTACAGGCCATTATTGGCCCGTACCGTGTCAACAATCTGACCTCTTCGCCTACCAAAAGGCGGTTCTCCCTTTAAAGATCGCTGTATCATTCGTTTCGGATCAGCACGCAGAACGTGACCGAGCCAGCGTATTCGCTGTCCTTTGATTTCATGCACGATATCAGGAATTTGCATTAAATTCCTGATCTCGTGATTGAATAGAACTCGGTATGTGCCATCAACGTCGCATTTTGGCCATATATCACACGCATGATTCTTCTCTCGAATGTTAGAAGCCATCTTTCGTACTCATCCGTCAAGGTCCAACTCTCACATCCATACATGACAACGGGTCTGATCAACACTCTGTACAGTTTCAGCTTATCCGTATTTGCAAGATATTTTGATTCCAGCAGTGGACGTAGAGGATACAAAGCCCGATTGCTTGATATCCTCTCCCACACTATTATTGTGAGTGATGAGAGATCCAAGATACTTGAATCTCATCACTCCTTCAAACGTGTGGTTTCCACTACTGAAATCAATGGCGTCTTGGTCTCTAAAACCCGAGATTAGATATTTGGTTTTTGACTCGTTGATTTTGAGACCAACGGAAGCTGAACACTGTGCCAGTGGATCAAGTATCTCTTTCACTCCGTTGCCATTTAATCCAATCACACAGATATCATCTGCATAAGCAAGAAGTTGATTGGATTGTCGGAATAAGATATTGTCCTGAGGTGTTGCACTTTTACGAAGGATGTATTCCAACATGAGATTAAAAAGTATCGGGGACAGCGCATCTCCTTGTCGAACACCGGAATTGATTGCAAAAGTTCTCGATAGCCTGTTCTCAATTTTAACACAGCATTGTGACTGCGTTACTGTCATTTTACACAGATGCATATATTTTTTTGGTATTCCTAAATATTCAAGCGCATACCATAGCCTCTCTCGATTGATCGAGTCATAGGCTTGCTTGAAATCTAGGAATACCTGGTGTACATCGCGAGATGTTTCGTAGTACTTGGAAAAAATCATCCGTAGCGAAAAAACTTGATCAGTGACTGACCGATTTGGACGGAATCCTCCTTGGTAGTCACCGACAATTTCCTCCGCCAAAGGAGTAATTCTTCCCAAGATAATGTATGACAGTAACTTGTATGCTGTGCAAAGGGGAGCTATACCGCGATAGTTCTCGCATTTCATGCGATCACCCTTTTTGAATATTGGGCATAACGCGGCCACTTTCCATTCGTCAGGCATAACTTCATTTCGCTATACCAATCGAACAAGGTCGAATATTGGGCATAACGCGGTCACTTTCCATTCATCAGGCATAACTTCATTTCGCCATACCAATCGAACAAGGTCGAAAAGACAGTTCCACAAAGTTAGCCTTCCGTGTTTTTCCTTGCAATTGTAAACCGAGTCTGCGCTTCATTGTGGGCTATATTGCGTTGCTCAACAGCAAGACGACACTCCTCATCAAACCAATCATTTTTGGGCTAAGTTTTCACTATACCGAGAGTGTGCTGGGCAGCATCGACAACCGAGGTTTTCAATACTTCCCAGACACTGTTCACATCATCAGATTGGTAGTTGGATCGTAAAATGCTATTGCTGACAAGATCTTGATATTTTCGTTACGTTTCTTCATTTATCAGACCTTCACAGGAGAATCGCGTTTTATATTCTCCTGTCCTCCTTGACTTGTACGAAAATTTCCATCGTAGCTTTGCAGCAACCATAAAATGGTCACTGCCTACGAATTTTGTTGACGACCGATACGATCTCACGTCTTGAACAACCCGAGCCCGGTCTTTTGAAATCAACACATGGTCAATTTGGCTTCGGGATGTTTTACGTGGATGTGTCCAGGTTTCCAAATGGATGTTTTTGTGGGGAAAGAATGTACTTGCCACTTGGAGATCATGTGCGATCGCAAAGTACATCATTCTTTCCCCATTTTCGGTCGCAGTTTCGTGTCGGGAGTACGGACCTATGTTGTTACATAAGTCGGTCTGATTTCTGCCAGCTCTAGCATTAAAGTCACCAAACTGATATCGTGCTCCGGTATAGAGCCCATCAGATTATCCAAATTATTGTAAAATGAGTCTTTATCTTGGGGTTGGCTTACATCAGTAGGCGCATGTACACAAACAAATGACAGGTTGGCTAATTTCATGTGCAAGCGAAGCTTACACATTCGATTATCGACTGCCTGGAAGTCCAAGACAGCCTTTTTTACCTGCGGCCCAATGAGAAAGCCAACTCCAAGATTTCCGAGGTCATCTCCACTGTGTAGCAACGTATAGCCTTGGGACACATGGACTCCACTTTTAGGCCATCGAGTTTCTTGGAGCGCTACGAGTTCCAGCCGATACTCCTTCATACATGTGATAAGGCCGTCCAACGCGCCAGGTTTTCTTTGTGACTGCACGTTCCACGTGCTGATCCTCAATCTCGTATCCGGGTACTTAAGCGGGGGGTCATTGTTATTTAGGCGGTATCCGATTTTTTTGTTTTTGTTGACATTTTTAACTGTTATTGTTTTTTACGGATGCGGGTCGTCAGCCCAGCGATCCAACCAGATTTAGTCGCCTCCTACGACAAGCTCTGGATACTGTGGTGGTATTCTATGGATCTCATGTTTCGTTCGAAATATTTACGAAACATGGTTGCCCCCACCCACAGGGCCTTATTGTGGATAATACCAAAGATTATTTTACATAAAGATGACTCAACCAAAGCAAAAATTTACAATATGAACCGTTTTGTTTTGTTTTACTATAGAACAGAGGAACCCATCACTATGTAGCGGAACCCAGAATAATAATTTTTGTATTTTAAAATGTTTCTCTGATTGAATTATCTTTTTAGTATATAATAATCTTTGATAATACACAATAGTTTAATATTGTGGATAACATCGAGTGAATGTTGCTAGTTTTGTGTCAATTCGAGGTTAGGTTTATGGTTAGATTTCTCATATCAAAATAAAATATATTTGTATTGCATAGGAATGTATTTTGATTCGAAATTCATAAATTTTTTGATGCAACTTTTATCTATTTACATTAGATTTTATTAAAATATTTTTTCTAGTCAAAATTTTCATTTCTTAAGGTGTATCGTTTGTGTAGATACACCTTAAGATTTTTATATGTGATAAAAGATAAATGTGAAGATAAATCTGCTGTTTAAAAATTGAATATTTTAAACTGTTCTGGAAATCGATCTTGCAATTAAATCATAATTCCCGCGATAATTT
The DNA here is from genome assembly GCA_963932295.1 of Tipula lateralis. Taxonomy (NCBI): domain Eukaryota; kingdom Metazoa; phylum Arthropoda; class Insecta; order Diptera; family Tipulidae; genus Tipula; species Tipula lateralis. Next base: position 101,201,042 of record OZ010737.1, read on the forward strand.
AACTCCAGTCTTGACGTCAATTCGTTCATTGCACAACAAAATTGTGCGCAACAAAAAAATTGTGACAACATATGTTCAACATATGACATCAAGTTGTCATTATATTATATATATATAATGACAACTTGATGTTAACCATATAAGTTGTCGTAGTCAAAAAGTAACTTATTTTAACTGCAGTCTAGAGTGTAGTAAGCTGGTGTCACTATAGGTACTTTCGAATCGCGTGAATTAACTGAATTAGAATTGAATTACTATTTAGATAATTCAGTTGCTATTTAAATAATTGAGCTACTAAAGTGAATTGGGTGTTCGATTGGTACCCTTCACTTCAGATAAATAATGTCAAAACGAAAATCATTTTAAATTTATTTTTTTATTAATTATAGTTCGAATTTAAATAAAATTCAAATTTAATGAAAACCAATTATATTGTTCCGATTTCGCCGAGTGGTTATTCAAATAATTTTATCCGGTTCGATCACTGGATTGTGAATATTAAACTCGCAAAGATTAAATTTCAATTAAATTTATTTCCTACAAAAACTACACTAATATTTCACAAATAATTCACTAATATTTATTTTCACTATTATTTTACACAATATTTATCACTACTATTATTTAAACACTTCACTTTTTATCACTTTCCGATATTAAAACTTCGAAATTTAGAATTGAACTGTCCCTTAACTCAAATGTCTACACGTATTTATACGACGCAAATACTTGTAGAACATTCCATTATTTTTCATCTCTACACTTCGCGAATGTTTTTCCGTCGTATTTTGTTCGCTCCGCCTATTTCATTATTTGTTTTTATTTTGTTCGTATGTGTTAACATTTGGTTACAGGGTAATCCCTACTGCTATAATTTTCTTGTTAATTATCACAGGTGACATCTGTGATTCGTGACACTACCCTCCGCCCAAACCTGTTCATCCCGAACAGGATCCAGACCTCTTCCTCTATAGACGCCAGTCGTTCCAGGTGTACAACCTTGGGTTTTCCTCGTACTCCTCTTTGGATCCTATAGATCACATCATTTATTCTTGTTATGACCTTGTACGGTCCCTCCAGGTTGTAATTTTTGCGATAATCCTTTCTTACGTTGTGGGTTGTGAAGCCATACCAATTGACCCTCGTCAAATCCGTTATTGTTTGCTCGTACATCATACCGAGTCTTTGTTTTATCACTTGACAATTTGATTTTCTCTCTGACAAATCCGTGTATGTTGTTGATCTCCTCTTTCAAGTTGTCCACATATGCTTGTCCATATTTAGCTGATGATGGAACTGCTCCAAATTTAAGATCGCCTGGTAGTCTTAAATTGTTGCCAAAAAGTATTGTCGCTGGTATTACTTCTGTTGTGTTATGCACCGCCGATCGATAAGTCATTAAGAACAATGGAATACCTTGATCCCAATTCCGCTGGTTTTTATCCACTGTTTTGGCTATGAACTCCTCCAATGTGGCATTGAAACGCTCCACCATGCCATCAGACTGTGGGTGGAAAGGTGTTGTCCGCGTTTTATTAATTCCCAGTAACTGGCACATCTCCTGGAAGACAACCGATTCAAAATTCCGCCCTTGGTCGGAATGCAGTTCCATTGGTACCCCATAACGGCTTATCCAATTGTATACCACTGCATTGGCGATTGTGGTTGTTTCCTGATTTGGAATCGGGTATACCTCTGGCCACTTACTGAAGTAGTCCATTACTACCAATACATATTTGTTGCCACTATCGCTGGTTGGAAATGGTCCTGCAACATCTATGGCAATCCTCTCAAATGGTGCTCCCACATTATATTGTTGTATCGCTCCACGGCTTTTCTTTGCCGGTCCTTTCACTGCCATACATTGGTCACACTTTTGACACCATTCAGCCACTGCCTGTCTACATCCTGCCCAGTAGAATCTTTCACGTACCTTGGCTAACGTTTTGTTGATTCCTAGGTGACCTCCGCTTGCTCCTCCGTGGTATTCCTCCAATATTTTCGCCATCCTGATCTTCGGTACCACCACTAGCGATTGCTTTGTTTTGCCATCGGAGCTTTCCCATGTTCGTTTAAAGCATCAGTCTTCCATGGTTAAACTATCCCAGTGGGCTCAGTAAGCCTTGATAGCTGGGCCTTTATCTGCAATATCGCTTCATGTGGGACGATGTTCTTCCTCCATGAATTTGAGTATTACTGCTAACTCTGGATCCTCCCGTTGCTCTTTGGAGATAACATCGTTGGTCCATTCATCAGCTGGCAACACTTTCATTAGTCTGATATCGACGATGTTTTTCTTGTTTTCTAACCGTCCGCAATGTTTACAATCCACTCTACATGGTCGTCTTGACAACACATCCGCATTTCCATGAGCGCTTCCTTTCCTATGTTGGATTTCGTAGACAAAACTCCCCAATCGCTCAATCCACCGTGCTACTTGTCCTTCGGGATTTTTAAATTGAAGTAGCCATGTCAAGGCAAAACTTGGTGGCCTTCGGTACATCGGCGATGGTGTTCTCGCCCGTTTGCGCCTTATCTCCCAGCATTCCCGCAAGATGTGTCCTATTTTGTCACAAACCCAACATCTGATTTTACTAGTTCCATCCCGGAATCTCGTTGTCCTCCAATTATCTGCTGGTTTGATGTTATTGTTCTGTTTGTGAATGATTGCTGGTTCCACTTCCACACGACGTACCTTGACTGCTGGTTTGATGGTTAGTGCACACGCGATGGTTTCCGCAAACGTTGCTTTTGGAGACAATACAACTGCACGTCTCGTATCGGGATCCCGTATACCATCGGTGAAAGCGTCGATCTTGATACGCTCCGTGTATTCTCTTGCCATGTTGTAGTGAGCGAGGTGCACTAACCGCTCTATATCAGCCGCATACTCCTGGAGCGTCTCTCCAACCCGCTGACAATGTCCCTTCAACTCCATACGATGTAGCTCCCGTCGATGGTCTCCTCCATATTTACGCTCCAGAGCCAACATGATTTGGCCGTAATCCTCTCGTTCGTATTCCGGCACGATTTGGAGTAGTTCCGCAGCACTTCCCTTTAACGCCACAATTAATTCTGCTACCCGATCCTTTTCACACTAACCGTTCCTTGTGGCCGCCATTTCAAACTAGAGTTTGAAGATGTTGAATGGTGTGGTTCCGTCAAATGTTGGTGGCTTCAATTTTATTGAGCTGGTTGGTCGAGTAACTTGAGCACTGCCGTTGATTTTTAAATCCATTAGCTCCTTTTCAAGTTTCTGGAATCGTTGATCGGTCACCTCGATTTGTTGATCTATCTTTCGAGAGTTTCTGGATTCATACTCTTCCAATTTATTTTCCATATCAATTTTGACCGTATCAACCATGGACATATCTCGAAATTTCTCGTTGACAGTTTCCTCTTGTTGTTTTAGTCTTTCCAGAACGAGTTCTCGATCTTGCCGTTGTTCAGCTCTCATGCTTTCCTGCTCCGCCAACAATCTCTCTTGTCCGCTTGTTATTTTTCCTTCGAGGCCGCCGAGCAAAGGGCATTGCGTGGTCCTGTGCAGCACGCAATGCCCTTTGCTCGGTAATCATATCGAGTTCTAGACCTCGAATCATTTGCTGCATTGAGGCCATTAATTGCCCCATATCGAAACCTCCAGATGTTGTTGGAGTAGTTTCTTTAATGACGACATTCTGATCTTCCACTCTGGTCTTTGATTCTGTTGTTACTTCAACTGCATGCACCTCGGTTGAATCCGGTGCCCCAAAATTAAATTCATGTTGATCTGGGTCAACATTTTCATCTAACAAAGCAGTACGGAGTCTCAACTGCAACTCATTTCGGTTGCCCGCAGTTGGTAGATTCCGTAGCCCCAACTCCTTCTTCAAATCTGTCACTTTTAAGTCCAATAATTTCATTTTGGATATTCACAATCCCACCGCTTTAACCAATTGTTTCGATTTCACCGAGTGGTTATTCAAATAATTTACCCGGTTCGATCACTGGACTGTGAATATCAAACTCGCAAACTTTAAATTTCAACTTAATTTATTTCCCACAAAAATTCCACAAATATTTCACAAATAATTCACTATTATTTTACACAATATTTATCACTACTATTATTTAAACACTTCACTTTTATCACTTCCCGATATTAACACTTCGAAATTCAAACTTGAACTGTCCCGTAACTCAAATGATTTACTCGCGAAATTCGGACAAATCGAAACGGACATGTTCGCAATTAACGCTGAGGAAGAATCTCGCTTATTCGAGGCCGAAGAATTGTATTTTTCAGCAGCGGCGAAGATTAACGAAATCGTACGGTTGAGAAGCCTTCAAGAAACCACAAATCATGGTGAAAGCTCAATGAACGCCACAATTGGAAGCGCCGCACCAGCGGTAAAGCTAGCAAAATTGCAGATTCCACATTTCGACGGAGACTATACTGAGTGGCAGAGTTTCTTTGACATATTCGCATCAAGCATTCATGAAAATGAAACTATACCAACCGTCCAAAAGTTTCAATACTTGGTCGGCCTACTCAAGGGTGAAGCATACTCACTCGTCAGGCATTATAAGATCACCGAGGCGAATTACCACGAGGCACTGCAAAAATTAACACAAAGATACAATCGGAAACGACACACCATTAATTTGTTCATTCGCAAATTCATTGAACAGCCCAACGTTAAGGCAGCTAGTTCCGATAATTTAAGAAAAATTCTAGATACTTCCGACGAGGTGATACGAGGCTTAAGAGCATTGAGCGAGAAGGCGGAGTCAAGAGATCCTTGGCTCATATATATGATAGTGCAAAAGTTAGACGATGATACAAGAAACCAATGGGCCCAGGATACTACAGAGCATGAGTATCCGACATTGAAAATGCTGTTCGAGTTCCTCAATAAGCGAGTGGACGCCCTCGAATCTCTCAGATGTGACCAAGTACGGCCAGCGAGATCAAACACACAGATTCATCTGAAAAGGACATTGGCGACGTTTACTAAATGGGTGTGTGTCGCATGTAACATTAAAGATCATAAATTGATTGAGTGCGATAAGTTCAAGGAACTGTCAGTAGAGGACCGAAAGATACTTTTGAGCAAGAATAAAAGATGTTTCAACTGCTTCAACTCAAATCACACTGTGTATGACTGCAAGTCTCAAGGTAGATGCCGCCTATGCTCACGAAGACATAATACGTTATTGCATACTGATGGGAATATATCAAGTGCCACAGCAATTCATGAATCACGCACTAACGAAGTAGAAACGTTAACAAATTGTACTCAGCATAACAATGGCGTTAAGGAAAACGGTATACAAGAATTAACCATATTACCAACGGCGGTGATTTATGCAATCGATAGCAATGGCACCCGCCGACCTTGCAGAGCTTTATTAGACACAGCTTCACAAGCCTCTTTTGTAACTGAAGCTTTTGTACAAAAATTGGGCTTACGACGCGTCAACGGAAGGACGATTATAACCGGAATCGGGCAGACGGGCGCTGGTAAATCACATGGAATAGCCAAAATTCGATTTACATCAAGATTCTGCGATAAACCAGTGGAATTGATAAATGCATTTATAATTTCGAAAATCACATCGCCTCTTCCAGGACGCACAATCAATATCAATCACTTATCAACCATAGCATCAAGCGAATTGGCAGACCCTTACTTTAATAAGCCAGCTACAATCGATATTCTGCTAGGTGCTGATATTATCTTCAATTTGTTTGACGATGGCATCCAGAGAATAGGACCAAGCAATCTGATGGCGCAGAATACGAAGCTAGGCTGGATAATTGGTGGTGTTTATGATGGATCGACAGCAGAACCAATTAGATCATTAACCACGCAAATTAATATAGACGAAACACTGCGAAGATTCTGGGAAATCGAAGAGTTCTCTGCAGATACAAATACGAGGTACACAGAAGAAGAACAATCTTGCGAGCAATTCTTTCAAACTACAACATCCAGAAGCAGTGATGGCAGATTCATCACGAGACTACCATTTAAGGAAAACAAGATGGAGGAAAAACTGAGTCAAACTTATGACATAGCACTATCGAGATTATTGGCCATGGAAAAAAGATTTCGGAGCGACTCAGAGTTTCAAAGACTATACGTGGACTTTATGGGAGAGTATCAGGAACTAGGCCACATGACTGAGGTCGATATAAATGAGCGAGACTTACGTAAAATGTACATCCTACCCCACCATGGAGTACGAAAGGATAGCAGTCTCACAACTAAGCTACGCGTAGTATTTGATGCGTCTGCGAAATGCGGAGGATGTTGCTCTTTGAACGAGAAACTGATGATAGGACCTACCGTACAAGCAAATTTATTAGAAATTCTTTTAAGATTTCGACAGCATCGTTACGTACTTGTCGGAGACTTGGAGAAAATGTATCGACAGGTTCTCATGCACGAGGAAGACAGGAAGCACCAAATTATATTATGGCGAGATGAGCAACAATGTATCAAACCATATGCGTTAAATACAGTGACATATGGCACGGCATCCGCATCGTTTATGGCCACCAGATGTTTAGTTGAACTATCGAAATCGTACTCAGATGCATTTCCAGAAGCTGCCCGTGCAATTGAAAAGGACTTATACGTCGACGACTTAATGACAGGTGCTGCAACATTACCACAGCTACAAGATTTGAAGCATAGCATAGTGAGAATCATGCAGAGTGGCGGATTCAATTTGAGGAAACTCTCCTCCAATCATAATTCAATCATAAATCAAACCAATCAGATTGATAGTGGTGACCTTAAACAACTATCAGAGCACGAGCAATCCATTAAGTTACTTGGGATAGCATGGCAATCATCAACCGATCGATTCATTTTTCAAGCCAAAATAAGTACTCTAAAGAATTACACAAAAAGAAATCTACTGTCTGAAGCAAGCCGCATATTTGACCCGTTAGGATTGATTTCTCCGATAGTAATCCGGGTTAAAATCTTGTTCCAGAAACTTTGGCTGTTAAAGCTAGACTGGTATGAAGAGCTGCCGACTGACATAAAAATGGAATGGGTCAAATTAAGAACCGAACTATGCAGCAATTCTAAAATTGAGATTCCGAGGTGGATGGGTACCACCACTACAGTCCGCATTCACGGGTTTTGTGATGCGAGCAAATGGGCCTACGCAGCGGTACTATATGCGATCACAGAAAGCTCAGATGGAGTTCATTCACACTTAATTTGTTCAAAATCAAAGGTAGCTCCTCTAAAGCAGGTGAGTCTGCCCAGCTTAGAACTTATGGGAGCAGTACTGTTGAGCCGAGTTACGAAACAAGCAGTCAGTATTTTGAATCTCGAAATCTCCCAAATAACATTATGGACAGATTCTAAGATCGTCTTAGATTGGCTGATCAACCACGACGATGGACTACATTCGTAGCCAACCGCACGGCGGAAATAATAAATGAGCACAACAGAAGCATGTGGAGACACGTTCCATCAAAGGAGAATCCAGCGGATTATGCCACTCGTGGCAAATCGTATCATGAAATAGCAAGAGACGAATTTTGGTGGAACGGACCTCAGTGGCTGCGTGAAGATAGAGCAAGATGGCCAAAACAATCGGATAACCCCCATACAACTACAGAAGAAAGTAGTACCTCATTAGCATGTCACAGTGCAATACGCAGCCAGAGCGACACATCAGATATAGTATACGATCTGATCAATAAAATTTTAATAAATTACAGAGAATACTCGCTTATGTTCTCCGGTTTCTTAATAATTGCAGATCATCGAAAGCGAAGGCCAAATCCAGAACACTGACAAGATCGGAAATTGAGGCAGCCGACCAAATCCTAGTTCGAAAGGCACAACTACTTGATTTTCCGGAAGAATATGGAGCTCTCCTTAAAAATAAGCCAATAGCAAGACAAAGCAAATTACGAACAATAAATCCCTTCCTTGATGATACTCAAATCATGCGAGTTGGCGGAAGATTGGAGAATTCAGCTTTACCGTATCATACTAAGCATCCCGGTATCATATCAAGCCAGAACCGACTGTCAACCTTAATTACTAGGCACATACACAAAGAAAATCAGCATCCTGGTACCAATTTATTGACGAGTCTAGTCCGTCAAAACTACTGGGTAGTAAGAGGCAAGGACGTCGCAAACAGGGTATTTCGAAAATGTATCAGATGCTCAAAGCAGCGACCGAAGATGACCAAACAACTAATGGGGCAACTACCTCAAGACCGAGTTCAACCAGGCTTTCCATTTTCTGCAGTAGGCGTAGATTTCTGCGGTCCTTTCCAAGTACACGCAATTCGAAGACGAGGAGCAGTTCCCAATAAGGCATATTTATGTATATTTGTTTGCTTCTGCACACGCAATACACATCGAAGTCTGTATGAACTTGACTACAGAATCATTTATCGCAAGTTTAAAACGTTTCGTGAGTCGCCGTGGATTATGTAATACGATTTATTGCGACAACGGTACGAACTTCATTGGCGCAAGGAATCATTTACAGGCGGTTTACAACTTCCTACATCAACACTCAAATGAAATTGTTAGTCATCTTTCGAACCAAAAAATAGAGTGGAGATTTATACCACCGGCAGCCCCTCATCAAGGCGGATTATGGGAGAGTGCCGTTAAGTCTACCAAGACCCATCTTCAACGATCCATCGGAGAGGCGATACTTACGTTAGAGGAATTCACAACGCTTGTGACGCAAATTGAAGGAATATTGAATTCCAGACCGATCTGTTCATCTAACTCCGACGAAGTAGATTATCTCACTCCACCACACCTGCTAATCGGTAGACACATCCAGCAAGTTCCTGAAATGCCGGAACAAAACCTATCAATTCATTCACGCTGGGATATAGTCAAACGAATTCATGAACAATTTTGGAAGCGCTGGAAAATCGAATATTTAACATCTCTACAAACACGTTCTAAATGGCAGGACAAACATCCAAACTTGATGATCAATGACGTTGTCATTATTCAGGACCATAACTTGCCGCCAACGCAGTGGTTGTTAGGAAAGATTATTAAAGTATATCCCGGTAGTGATGGTAATACCCGCGTAGTACACGTTAAAACTAAAAATGGCACTATGAAACGATCAGTACAACAAATTTGCCGTCTTCCTATTCTTGAATCAAATGATTCAAGGCCGGGAGTATGTTCAGAAACTCCAACACTGGTAATAGTCACATAAGATTTAACAGCCTACATTAGGGCGAAACCAAATATTCAATTGGATTCCAATTACCAAACATCTGGTCTAATTAGAATCCAATTGAACAATCTCGAATTTATGGTTTCTGGTCATCTTGTCTTGTCTGACGAATCATTTTTTTTATTATTACATTTTTGAAGTCAACGAGACTACAACAATAAAGAAAATCATCATTGACTGCGTTTTTTATTACGTTTTATTATTTCACTATTTCATAACTGGAATGGCGATTGGAATTCGCACAACAATAAATAATAAATAAATAAAAAAAATTTATGGTTTTATGTTTGTGTTTACACGATACATAGTCACATCAAATATTACTTCGTCCCTCATGACTTTACCTATAAACTATGATGGAGGGGAAAATGTTTTTGATGTTCTTTTTCAGCACAAAATTTAGCTGCGGAACGAGTTGAAATTAAAGGCTGATTTCCATTATGAAAAAAATTTTGTCAGTATTTTTTACTGAAAAAGCAAGAGCGAGAAAAAAGTTAAAAATGCCATAAGAGTGAATGAGATCGTTTTTTCCTTTTTTCTTTTTTTATTTTAACAGATGCGTGTAACATTACCAATAAATTTCAATTTTTTTTTGGTTTTTAATAAAAAAGAACAAAATACTCTTTAACTCTACAACAATAAATTTAAAAAAAATAAACTAAACATAAGTATTCATTATTTCAATTATTTTCACAATGAATTAAGATGAATGACACAAAACGAAATGTTAAAATTATTCATTGACCACAAAAAATCAGCCATCTTTATTTTTCCTATAAGATATTTCTCCAGTACTGAATAAAAATACTTCTCTTGATATATTTTGTCAGTACTGCTATAATTATTTTCTCAGTAACCATAAAAATTTATTCAGTACTGACTAAATTTTTTGTACTGGAAATATTTTTTATTTCACTCGCACTTTAAGAAAAAATTAATTTTTTATCCCGCCTCAATAGTCAATTTTGTCAGTATTTTTTCATAATGGAAACACAAACATAAAAGCATAAAAAAAATTTTAAATAATTTTTTATTGCTCTTATTTTCAATTTGTATTTTGACGAGCAAACACCGCTACAAAGAAATAATATATCTTTTATGAATTGATAATTTTAGATTTTCCATTCTTTTTTAAATTCGATAATCGAGATGTATAATGGAATTTTTTGAATGATTCGCCTATAGAATAATTTAATTTACTTAAAATATGTAATTCTTAATGTTAAATGTGTTTTGTTGCCAGTATATATGATTTAATTAAATAATAAATAATTTAAATAATTGTTAATTATTTAATTAAATATGATTAAATCAAATAATTAACAGACTGAATTAAATTCAATTTTGCTTTTTCTAAAAATAGTTATTTCAATTTAATAACGAACAATTTAAATTTAAAACGAGATATTTACACAAAGGATAATAAAATGTACCTAATTTAAATAAAATTGGACTTTCCTAATTATAGAACTTGTGTAACGCTTCTTCGTGGTTATATGATGCACATGCTTGAGTATCTGTATCCAGAGAGCTCAGGGCTGGTAGGGTTCGTAAAGAATAGCCACCACTTTTCGCATTACAAAAAAACATTCACGTGCAAAAAAAATCCGGTTGACCATTGCAACCTCACCAGCCGACCCAGTCATGTTAACTTCCCCTTTAAAAAAATAAACTTAAGCCACCATGTTAAATTTAAAGGTCTTTTATTATAAAGAATTCATTAAATGGTCAAACACTCAGTAATAAATTAAGGATAATACAAAAAAAATATATCTTTGAAAATCTAAGCAAAAATGAATGAATACCAAAATTTACTATTCACTAACACACTTATAGTATATTATAAATAATTAATTAATTTAATGAATATAATATATACATATATACGTGTATATGTATTATGGCTCATAATTTCGTTTCGGTGAAATAAGAAGAAAAATAACAACAAAAAAATTACTTACCCACGACTCCAGAGCGCTCAGGGTTGCAGTGCATCGGACAAAAACTCATCCGTTAAATCGCTAAAAAAAATAAAACTTTCTAATAACACCAAAAAGTGATTTTTTTTTTTTTTTTTTTTAAATAACACCTTTATTGGTATGACTACTACAATCTTAAATATTATTACTTAATTCATTAGTAGGGTTGACATTAGTACTTATGAGATAAGCATAAAACTTGTTTGGGTCTGCTGAACCAGTGTCCAGTTCTCTTGTTATATAATATTCATACGGTTAACTCATGTGATTTCATTCGTTGGAGCCGCCTTACTTCGTTTGTACTGTCCAGTAGTTGTACGGCCTCGACGTTGGTATGGGTAAGAAGTCTCTTCTCATGTCTAATGGCACATTCGCGGATGACGTCGTCAATCAATTGAATTTCTAGATCATTGTGTATTTCCCGGTTAGTCACGAATCGGTAAGCGTTGGTGATCATTCGAAGAAATTTATTTTGACTACGTTGTATAATGTCTCTATTAGACTTATGAGTACAACCCCATAGCTGCGCGCCATACATCCATATTGGTTTGAAGATAGTTTGATAGACTAGTCTTTTGCAATACAGGTTCATTTTGGAATGATGCCCAATTAACCAGTACATTTGACGTTGTTTAAATTGTATTTGTTCAGCTTTTTGTCTTACGTGATGTTTCCAGTTGAGCCTTGAATCTAAATGCAGACCAAGGTATTTTGCCGAATCAGCCTGCGGCACTTGCGCTCCATTGAGGTATAAGCGTAGATTGTTATTTTTGTGTCGAAGTGTAAATGTCACATGGGTTGATTTAAACTCATTAAGCACAATTTTCCAATCAATTGTCCATTTAGTAACGTCGTTCAATGCTCGTTGCAGATTTTCCACTGCCCTTGATTGTGATTCGTCTACTGACATAATTACGGTGTCATCGGCAAACGTACCGATGAATGTTTTATTCGTTGTAGGTATGTCCGCAGTGTAGAGAAGATAGAGGACAGGTCCCAAAACACTTCCGCTTTTGCTTTGTCTTGTCGAACCCAACTGCCTTGAGCATTTCTTATAGGTGGTATTCGAACTACAAGTCGTTTAAATTTTCTGGTTGCTTTCCATAACGAGTAATCCTTATTCATTTCAGGACCTAGCCCTCTTAGGTAGTTGTCGAAGCAACCCTGTTTGAAGCTTTTAATTAGTCTATTGGCTTTGTTACTTACACGATTGAAAGTTGTCTTGTCAGCGGGATTTCTGGTCAGATGCCATATTCTCCTTGCCTTTCTTCTTTCTTTGATTTGTTCTCTGATTTCAGCTGGATATTTGACTTCGAACTCCGCTTTATCCGTTATTTCTGGAGTAGTTAGACTGGCGGCTGAGCAGTAGTTAGACTGGTGGCGGAATGTATTCAATAAAATTGTTTGTTTGTTGTTCCAATTCGTCAATACTTTTAATACTAACTTTTAGCTCAACTATATCTTCCAATTTTTCTCTGAAGAGATCCCAATCCGTGAATTGATTAGTTAGGTTTTGTTTTTTCTTTTTCTTGATGACTATAGTGTTTACTGATAACAGTACAGGGATGTGATCAGACGTTAAGTCGTTAATTCCTTCGACACTAGTGCAACTGGATGAAATACCTTTTGTGATGAAGAAATCAAGTAGATCTAGAATTTTTCCTGCATCCGTTGGCCAATACGTTGGCCCTCCTGGAGAAAAATATTCGCAGTTATTTTCATGAATGGCATTGAACAAAGCATTCCCTTTCCCAGGGGAAATTAGCCTGGAACCCCAAGCTGTATGTTTTATATTATAGTCCCCTCCAATAATAAACCTTGGACTGAGTTTATTGAAGACGTTATTAAATTGTGACCTCGTTGGTGAATGCCGTGGGGGACAGTATGCTGCCGCAATCTTTAAATCTGCGTCATTATATTGAATTGAGATCACAGTTACTTGCATATAGCTTTCACGAATATCCTCTTGTTGATTATGTTTGATATTATTTTTTATTAGTACAGCTGAACCGCCACTGGCTCTTTCACTAGGATGGGTTGTCCAGTAGGAGGTAAATCCCTTTATTCTAATAAAGCTTTTGTTCGAGAAGTGTGTTTCTGATATCAGGGCAATGTCTATGTTGTTTGTATGGAGGAATATTTCCAGTTCTTGGGCTCGTTGGATGAGCCCATTAGCGTTCCAAGTTACAATGCGTAGGAACGAGTTAATCATTATTGTGTATGCTGACTATTTTGCTTTCCAGCTTTGATACTCTCTCTGCTAGGTGACCAAAAAGTGAAATGAGGCACCATAAAGTTTTGTTATTTTTTTACAATTCAAACTGAATTCTGGTATAAATATGTACTTTGAATATGTTGTTGGACAAGCTAGAATTTTATTAGCTAACTCAACATACTTGGCATCCGAAAAATGTTTAGAGTTCAGATTAACGACTTCGTTCATCAACAGGTTGTTATCTAACAGTTCGCTAATAGTATCAGAAAATATCATTTGAAAAGTGTCCGGTACCACATTCAACGAACCTCTTTGATGTTCGATCGTAAAATCGAAAGACTGTAGCTTAAGAGACCACCGTGCAAGCCGACCGTTCAAGTCCTTTTGGGACATAAGCCACTTCAGACTCGCATGGTCAGTAATTAAAGTAAACTTATAATCCTCAATATAGGGTCGAAATTTTTGAACACATACGAGAGCCGCCATAATTCCAATTCGGAAACACAATAGTTGCGTTGAGCACGATTTAACTTCTGAGATATGTACGCAATCGGACGCTCCTGATCATCTTTATCTTTTTGGAACAAGACTCCTCCTATACCTTCGGAACTGGCATCGCATCTGATAAAGAAGGGTTTTGAAAAGTTCGCGTTAATAAGAACTGGAGCCGAGGTAAGGATCACTTTTAGCCTTTCAAAAGATGCCTGTGCCTCGCTGGTCCAAATAAATTTCTGTCCCTTTTTAAGTAAGTTCGTGATTGGAGTGGAAATTTCGGCAAAGTTGGGAATAAACCGGCGATACCAGCCTCCCATGCCTAAGAACCTACGAACTTGCTTGACTGATGTTGGGCTAGGGAAACCACAGATGGTTTCAACCTTGGCTGGATCGGTACGGAGGCCCTCCTCTCCAACAATAAATCCAAAATACTTGATCTGACGCTGGAGAAATTTCCTTTTTGATAGATTTATTGTCAGTCCTGCTTTTGATAGGAGATCTGCTACCGTTTTCAAAATCTCAAAGTGGTCTTCTAAAGTGGCAGAAATGATTAATAGATCGTCCAAATAAACGAAAACTCTCTCATGATATTGATGAGGAATAACTTTGTCCATTAGCCTGCACATACTCTGAGGCGCATTGCAGAGGCCAAACGGCATCACGGTGAACTGGCAGAGGGGCTTACCAAGCACCGTGAACGCAGTCTTCTCTCGAGATACTGCCTCCAGAGGTTTTTGCCAAAAGGCATCTTTTAGGTCTAATGAACTGATATATTTCGTAGTATTTAAGCGACTTATTAACGCATCTACTTATTACGCTTATCCGCTTCCATCGTGAGGAAGCGGATAAGCGTCCTTCTTGGTAACGACGTTCAGCTTTCGGGAATCTAAACATAGTCGAACCTTGCCATTGGATTTTCTTACCATCAATACTGGTGAACTCCAGGCACTAACTGACTCCTCAATCGCCCCCAATTCTATGATACGATCTAGTTCGGAGTACATAAGACTTTGAATAGCAGGTGACACATTATAAAATCTTTGCTTTATAGGAGTACTTTGGCCGACATCAATGATATGTTCCATCAAGCTTGTACGTCCTAAACCGTGTACTTTAAATGATGGGAATGCCTTTTAAATGGACTCAAGAGTTTCATTTTGAGCTGGGTTTAAACAATGTTGTGTAGGATCACTAGTTGCCAATGTATCACTCGATAACCAGCCCGTATAAGTACTGGTCTATCGACTGGTTGATTTTGTTTATCGGTGAATTTAGCACAGGCATCGGCTACATCTTTCGCGGAACCTATTTCCAGACTAGCCTCGCTATCTTGGTGGGGTTTACTTGGTCTAGGTCGCGAATTGGATTCTTCTTCTAGCATGTAATTTAAAAGTAATTCAATAGCATTCTCCAAATTTGGATCGATCTCCCGAATACGGAGTTCTACCTTAAATTCGTTATCGCTAAGCGCCTTGAGGTAGCTATGAACATCCATGATTTGTTTAAATTAAACTTATACGATACTATACATAAATATTTTTTTTTTGTTTTTTGAAAAATTTGTGTTTAGATCGTCGAAGAATATATGGTACAATGAACTAAGAATAACTGAATCACTGCAAATCGATTAGTTCATTGTTACTAATATATTTCACGAATAATTTGCACTTTTCCAAATTTGGTCAGAGACCGAAACTATACATTCTGGAACAGTATCTCAAACTTGAATATAATGAAATTTAAATAAAAATATGCTATAACTTATTCAGTGAATGGGTAGACTCACTATGTCTAGTAAACGGAACAAAATTATCACGTTAAGATCATACCAAATCATGGTCAGTCGATTAACGAGAAATTAGTCCGCCATCCAACAAATAAGATATCACCCACACAAAACAGAACAAAAAAAACGTAATGAGATAAATATTGCCGATTAATTAACAAGAACGCAAAGAATCACTTTGTAATCGATTATTAATTAACTTATGCATTATTCAGGTTCAAACCGATCGAGAAGGTAAGTGCTCAAGAACTGCTCTATCTTCTTGATGAGTTTAATTCACACCTTCGGTCTCTCAAGTCTCTTGGCCGTCCTACTGAATAGTGGGGCGATTTGATTACTTAGTTAATTGCTTCAAAGTTCGGTTCTGAGACAAGATTACGGTGGAGGGAGGAAGCCCCAGTAAACTCTATTGCCACATTTGAAGATATTTCCAAATTTACTAAAAAAAGGAGTTACAAATTGGAAGGGCAGAAATCAGAGTTCACATACGTCGCATCAACCATCAACAAGGGCAATAACCACTACTAAACAGTCCGTTAATCGTTCTCGCCAAAGTTTTCATTCAACTGGAACTTATTCGTGCGTCAATTGCAAACAATCAAGGCATTCGATTATGCGCGGCTTACAATTTCTTAGTCTGTCTGCTGATGAACGACAAAAACGTGTTGAGGAATTAAAAATCTGTTCAAACTGCTTGCGAACCAATCATCGTGTTGACAATTGTTCTGTTGAAGATCGATGTCGTACTTGCAACGGTGAGCATCACAGCCTCCTTCACATTTACAATAGTTCTGTTACTAATAAAATAAAATATTTTTATTTTTAATTAAAATATTCCTTTTCGTGGAATTATATTTTCGTAAATTTTTTATATATAACGGGTGATTTTTTAAGAGCTTGAGAACTTTTTTTTAAAAAAAAACGCATAAAATTTGCAAAATCTCATCGGTTCTTTATTTGAAACGTTAGATTGGTCCATGACATTTACTTTTTGAAGATAATTTCATTTAAATGTTGACCGCGGCTGCGTCTTAGGTGGTCCATTCGGAAAGTCCAATTTTGGGCAACTTTTTCGAGCATTTCGGCCGGAATAGCCCGAATTTCTTCGGAAATGTTGTCTTCCAAAACTGGAATAGTTGCTGGCTTATTTCTGTAGACTTTAGACTTGACGTAGCCCCACAAAAAATAGTCTAAAGGCGTCAAATCGCATGATCTTGGTGGCCAACTTACCGGGCCATTTCTTGAGATGAATTGTTCTCCGAAGTTTTCCCTCAAAATGGTCATAGAATCGCGAGCTGTGTGGCATGTAGCGCCATCTTGTTGAAACCACATGTCAACTAAGTTCAGTTCTACCATTTTTGGCAACAAAAAGTTTGTTAGCATCGAACGATAGCGATCGCCATTCACCGTAACGTTGCGTCCAACAGCATCTTTGAAAAAATACGGTCCAATGATTCCACCAGCGTACAAACCACACCAAACAGTGCATTTTTCGGGATGCATGGACAGTTCTTGAACGGCTTCTGGTTGCTCTTCACTCCAAATGCGGCAATTTTGCTTATTTACGTAGCCATTCAACCAGAAATGAGCCTCATCGCTGAACAAAATTTGTCGATAAAAAAGCGGATTTTCTGCCAACTTTTCTAGGGCCCATTCACTGAAAATTCGACGTTGTGGCAGATCGTTCGGCTTCAGTTATGAAATGTCAAAGCATACTGAGCATCTTTCTCTTTGACACCTTGTCTGAAATCCCGCGTGATCTGTCAAATACTAATGCATGAAAATCCTAACCACAAAAAAATCACCCGTTATAATTATTTCGGCAACGATCTTGCCATCATCAGTATATTTTATTTACTAAAAAATAAATTTATTTTTCATGCCTTTTAATACTTTTTTCTCTAGGGTATATTGTTGAAAATGGGCGTATATTTTGTGATGTATTTTTCAAAACTAGCTCGTAGAGTTTGTTCGTCATAGTATTAATTTTGTTGTTAAGGAGAAATTTATTGTGGCGATTTTTATATATTTCAAATTCTTCTAGCCTGTTCATTTGGTCGCTTTTATTCATCTTGTAGAGAATTTTTAAGTCTGTATCCATATCTGTGTAGTTGTGTAGTGTCTTATTGATATGGAGGGCAAATCTTGACTCAGTATTGATTTTACCGATATCCTTTATATGTTCGTTAAATCTTATTTTAAAGGATCTTCCGGTTTGTCCTTTGTAAAATGATGGACAGTCTGAGCATGTTAATTTATAAATACCGCTGTCTAATGTAATGTTACTGTTTGGTCTAATTTGTTGTTCTAATTTGTTATGTGTTTT
This sequence comes from Tipula lateralis, assembly GCA_963932295.1. NCBI lineage: Eukaryota > Metazoa > Arthropoda > Insecta > Diptera > Tipulidae > Tipula > Tipula lateralis. The sequence goes on from OZ010737.1 coordinate 101,219,079, forward strand.
GTAAGCAACTTTATATCCAAAGTTTTGGAATATTTTCTGGATATGTTGGCTAGTGTTTTTATTATAATCCACAATAACGTATTTTCCTTGTGTATTATCATCAAACTGTAACGTTGTATTTCGTCGGTAATTGGTTCTGAATATATATTTTTCATTTTGATAATCTTCTTTTGACATCGGGATCTTATTTAATCGGTGTATCATATGGTTATATACAGCTATTTTATGCTGGTATGGGTGGTTTGAGTATTTTTTTGAGTTTTTATGTATAGTTTGGTCCGTAGTCACCTCAACTATCGTGACTAGACAAAACGAATACGTCTATAAGGGCTCAAAACTTCGCCATTAAACAAAGGGTAATCAACTCATAATGCTGTATCTTCAAAACCGATTCCCGAACATAATTCCTGCACTGTGCTAGCCGCAACCTTCAATGGCTCAAGGCATGTCTTCCTCGCCACAGCACTCGTAGAATTGTCTGATGTTAGCAACCACAATGTAGTTGCAAGAGCAATGCTAGATTCTGGCTCTATGCTTAATTTCATTACAAAATCATTATCACCCAAATTGGGTTTAAGAGCAACTAAATCTCCAGCTCAAATACGAGGTATTGGCGGTTCACCCATCATGGATTGTAACTCTGCGTCTATTGAGTTTCGGTCTCGAGTCAACAATTATTCTGCTTCAATAGAGGTACATATTTTACCGAAAATCTCTGGATATCAGCCGACTATTCAATATGATGCATCCAAATGGCCTATTCCATCTAACATCAAACTGGCGGATCCAAAATTCTTTTCACCTCAAAAAATTGATTTGCTCATTGGCGCAGAACTATTCTTTGAGTTACAGTCTGTCGGTCAAATTAAATTAGGAGATTACCTCCCAATTCTTCAAAACACAAGATTGGGATGGGTGGTGTCAGGGAAGGTCCATGAGCCACCTGTCGATTATCAAACCTGCAATCTAGCTGTCGTGAATTCTCCATCTACTTATTTGGATACACTTATGGAACGATTTTGGGTTTTAGAAGAAGGAGATGATTTAACCCAAGATAGGAGACTTCGAACAATAAGTGCGAAAATCATTTTGTACAAAATTACACGAGGGATATCGATGGTCGTTTCATAGTTCGGTTGCCATTTTCTAGTACTGAACGGGACCTAGGCAACTCCGCAGTTCAAGCGAGACGACGGTTCTTCAATCTTGAGACAAAATTAAATCGAAATTCTGAGCTTCGCCTTTCATATAATGCATTCATGAGTGAATATGTTTCACTCGGACACATGGAACTAGTCAAATCAATTGAACCAAGTTATTTTTATCTTCCGCACCACTGTGTGTTCAAACTTGACTCGAGCTCAACCAAATTGAGAGTCGTGTTTGATGGCTCGGCTAAAACTAGCTCTGGCACATGTCTAAATCGAATTCTAATGTGCAGACCAGTCATTCAAAATGAACTCATTATAATTTTACTCAGATTTCGTTCACATGCATACGCGATAAGTGCAAATATCACAAAAATTAATCGTCAGGTAAATATTCACCCCGATGATCGAAGATTCCAATATATTTATTGCCGATTTGATCCGAAGGATCCTTTACTCATATATCAGCTCAAAACCGTTACATATGGCACAACTCCGGCGTCTTTCTTAGCCACTCGGTGCCTTCTTCAACTAGCTCTAGATCACGAGGCAGAATTTCCAACGGCAAGCTCTACAATTCGCAATGATATGTATGTTGACGATCTTTTGAGTGGATCTAATTCGAAAGAAGAAGTCCTGGCTATTAAGGACCAGGTATCGTTCATTCTTCAATCAGCAGGTATGACACTCCGAAAGTGGTGCTCCAATGAAGCATCTATTCTTGCCGATATTCCCGAAGGTGATCGTGAACAACTTGTGCAAATCGATGATGACCGACGATTGGGAGGCCAATTCTGATACATTTCGCATTAATGTCAACTTTGGTGAAGATTATCCGAGAATAACAAAGCGTACAATTATTTCTCAAATAGCTAAAATTTTTGACCCTATTGGGCTGATATCACCGGTTGTTATACTAGGGAAGATGTTTATGCAGCAGTTATGGCAACTTAAGCTAAATTGGGACGAAGGTCTGCCCATGGATCTACACACGTATTGGTCTTCTTTTCGTGAAAAATTACAAAAACTTAAAGCGCTTCACGTACCGCGACACATGTTGAATATTGTCGATTTCCAACAAACATCCAAATACATGGTTTTGCGGATGCTAGCCAAAAGGGTTACGGGGCTGCAGTCTATGTTCGAAGTCACACCTCGAAGGGTGTTATCGTTAGACTTTTGTGTTCGAAATCCCGAGTTGCTCCCGTTAAACAAGTGACTCTACCTCGACTTGAACTTTTGGCCGCCCAGTTATTATAAATGTTGATTGCAAAAATCAAACCTAGTCTAAATTTTTCAATCGACGATTATTTTTTCTGGACAGATTCCACGATTGTTTTGCACTGGATAAACGCTCCGCTTGATCGTTGGAAAACATTTGTTGCTAACAGGGTATCAAATATTCAATCTTTGGTTGCCACAAGAAATTGGCGCCATTTCAGTTCCAATCTTAATCCAGCCGATTTGATCTCGCGTGGATTACTCCCAGAACAGTTAATTATTTCTGAATTATGGTGGAATGGTCCGAGTTTTCTTCAATCATTTGACATTCATTTCAATCATAAGGGCTGCTTGCTGCCGTGCGATGTAACTATTGGCCAATAAATGGGCTTCGCCTCGCTCGAAAGGTGTTTAAGCAATGCGTGAGTTGCACCCGAGCAAGACCGACTTTATTGCAGCAGAAGATGAGCGACCTTCCGTTTGAAAGAGTTCACCAGGCACTTCCTTTCTATTACGTGGGTGTGGACTACTGTGGCCCATTCTACGTGCACTACACGATTCGTGGCCGAGTACCGACAAAGGCTTACTTAGCTGTCTTTGTCTGCTTTGTCACAAGGGCCGTTCATTTAGAGTTGGCATCTTCACTTTCAACAGCATCATTCATGGGTGCATTAAATACCAACATAATACCAACAATACTAACTTCGTAGGCGCCAACTCAGAGTTACATGAATTGTTTGAACTACTTCAACGCCCCGATCTTAAATCCGAAATTCAACTGATGTGCCAACGCGACAAAATTGAGGGGTCATTTGCTCCACCCGGTTCACCGCATTTTGGTGGTCTTTACGAGGCCGCCGTTAAGTCTGCAAAATACCATCTACGCCGCTTAACTTTAAATGCCAAGCTGACGTATGAAGAGCTCAGTACACTAATAAACAGGTCAAATCAGTATTGAACTCTCGCTCGCTTGTTCCAATATCAACCGATGATGTAATCGAAGTACTCACTCCAGGTCACTTCCTTGTTGGTGGGCCCCTTAAGTCAATTGGATCATCTTACTCATTGGAGCCTCACAAAAGTTATATTTCAAAACGTCTGGTCACGTTGGTCCAAGGAATATATTCAAGAACTTCAAAATCGTCACCGTTGGACAAAAAAAGCGCCGAATATCAAAATTGGTACAATAGTCATTATCTAGGAAGACGATATTCCATTGCTCAAGTGGAAGTTGGGTAAGATAATTAATGCCCATCCTGGAGCTGATGATCGCGTCCGCGTAGTAACGATGGAGAAATGAAGCGTGCTCCATTACCAATTGATCCTGTTCATTCTAAGGATCAAGGCAGGGAGGATGTTAATGATCGGCGTCCGAATGATGCTAGGTTTAAATATACTTGTTTGGCTACCATTCAATATCATTACATTGTTTATTTTAATAACGGTCCCGAATAAAAGCGTAATGGTAACGAAACAAGTATAATAAGTAACAGTATGTTAAAATGTTATTTGCCATTTAAAATTATATTTTTTCTTGTTCTTGGTTTTTTAATCTGAATCAATCTACTTTTGGTATTTGGCCAAAAGTAGATTGATTCAGATTAAAAAACCAAGTACAACCTTTGGTACAGCCGCAATTTGTAAAAAATAATAATTGTATAAAAATAAAACAAAACTGTTCATAAAGTAAAATAAATTAATAAAATAGTATTCTTAAATCTAATCAAAATAATAAAACCTTATAAGGTGAAGTTTTATAAAAATTGCTACAACTAGGGGAAAAGCTCTTCCCAACATTTAACAAATAATGTAAAAGCGGCCATACAATCTTCTATAGTTGAGGAGTGAAGCTCCTTGGATGCTTTTTTCGAGTCACCAAAATTAAAGCACAATAATTTCTTTCCAGCAACACCTTTAAGGTCCTGTTTCGGCGCCATTTTTGTAACGCTTCTTTGTGGTTATATGATGCACATGCTTGAGTACCTGTATCCAGAGAGCTCAGGGCTGGTAGGGTTCGTAAGAAATTAGCCACCACTTATCGCATTACAAAAAAAGCATATCTATGAAAATCTAAGCAAAATGAATGTATACCAAAATTTACTATTCACTAACACACTAATAGTATATTATAAATAATTAATTAATTTAATGAATATAATATATACATATATACGTGTATATGTATTATGGCACATAATTTCGTTTTGGTGAAATAAGAAGAAAATAACAACAAAAAAATTACTTACCCACGACTCCAGAGCGCTCAAGGTTGCAGTGCATCGGACAAAAACTCATCCGTTAAATCGCTAAAAAAAATAAAACTTTCTAATAACACCAAAAAATGAAATGAGGCACCATAAAGTTTTGTTATGTTTTTACAATTCAAACTGAATTGTGGTAAATTTTGGTTTTTCTTTTACTTTAGTTAACTAATACAGGCTCTATGGCATAACTATGGCCATTTTCATATAAAAAAAATTCAAAAAAATATATATGCATGTAGTATAAATTTTAACACTAATTATGGCACTCAATTTAGTTCATATTGCATGACCGGAACTATAATCACTAAGATGACATATAAACTACCTATGAAGAAATTGGCTCATATATGTAGGTAGTAACGATTCCCCGGTATCCGATTAGGTTCTAATAGCTCCAACCTTATCATCCACGCCACTTATGCTCTGGTACTAGTTTGTAGGAAAACTTCTATCTTCTTAAAAGTATGTATGGCACCCAAATTTTTACAGCCGGCCGTTAACTGAACAGTGAGACCCAGCCTCACCCCACAAATATCTCTTGTGTTTTTTTCTTGGTTGTTCTTGGTTTCCAATTGCAACAAAAAACGACAATGCAAACCACCAGCTAGGGAACTTGATCTCAGTATAAAAGGTGATTACAGGAAGAAAAAAAAATTGATCTAAATAATTCCGTCAGACGCTATTTAATATCAAAATAGTAGGCGATGGTGATCATTTGCAAGTCACTCGAGAAAAGAATCCGATTTGAGTCTTTCCGATACGTATTCGTCACGTATTTTCATCACGCACAAGGTGTGGTAGGAGGAAATAAACCGGATACGAAATTACACGATTAAATCAAGCGGATGAATCACACTGATGAATTCCCTACAGCCAACAAGTAACAATAAGACAATTTCTGATGAATTTTGGAATTTGTTTGAAATTCATTCCTCTACATTTATGAGTAAATTAAATCGAATGCGAACTTATATGTGAAGAAAAAAATAATAACATCTCTCCAATGTTACACTTGGATACTAAAACTTCGTCCTAACGAAATTTTTTGGGGCGGTACAATATTCTAGATTGAAATATTCACATTTTATGGTCCTTATCCTCAATATACTTATTACTTTTTATTACACAAAGAATATATTTTTAAATATTGTTGTTATTCAAAATTTTTTGAATAAATATCTGTGTATCCGCAAAATATATTTTAATCTAAAAGTGTACTTCTGTGTAATTACAAATTAATTATTGAGAGTTAAAAATATAAAAAACCATGTCAGAAATTGAAAATACTGTGGAACATTGGACTCGACAGCAAACATTAATTTTAATTCGTCAGTTCAGGCTTATGGAATCCAAGTGATAAATGTTTTATGAAATCAGTATCACAGAAAATATTAATATAGAATGACAGCAACAAATAATATTTTAACATAAAAACCGAAACAAGAAAAAGCGAATACAAAATGAAAATAAATTAACGCATACATGCGCAAGTAACATCAACAACTTATTCTCGTGTAAGCGAAAACTGATGTCATTCCACTGTGCAATTATGTATTGTGTAAACACAGTGAATGTAGTTTCAATGCTAATGTGTTAATTTACACTTGGTCTCATGCATCCGGATTCTGTGGATTCAAAAATCCCATCGTCGTTTACACAAGGATTCATGAATCCGGTTTCATTTAATATATTTCTATGTATGTGTATGAATCTTTTTCATTTCATAAATGATTTTCAACTGGGAATTTTATGTCCTTGAGAATTTTTATATTTCATTTTTGTTTGTGTTAGTGCGATGAAACCCGAGAAATACAAAACATTTTGGTTTAAAAATGAATCCCCAACATGGCGGCAATAAAACCGGTTTTGTAGGTAAAGGAGGGAAATACGAAGAATGAATCCGGATTCATGAGACAAAATTTTCCGTAAGATCGGACTGAATCTGGAGAGTAAAAATTGTTTTGTATATGAATTTATGTGTGTGCGTAATTTAAATGAGAATTAAGGAAATGAAAGAAATAGGACAAAGGTACTAAAAAGTATATTAGAGTATAAGGGACGGAAAGATAAAAATTAACAACAAAAAACAAAAAATGATTAATAAACAAACAAGAAAGTCTCAACTAGAAAATATTTTAGTGAACATTCTGATTTTAAATCGGAATGTAAAGGAAAAGGAATGGATGTACGCATTTTCAATTATTTTGTTCCTTCATTTTTTTTATTGCAATTTCAGGATTTTGGAATAATAAACAGAAGTTGTATATTGTTTTACAATTATAAAAGCAAGTAATTCATACTGTTTCATTAATGAAACCAAGATTTTTTCACTTTTTATTATATATATTGAATTTTTGGTTATGTTTTCATAAACAAACTTTTTACAGTACGATTTAAATTAATTTAAATCGTTTCATTAATGAAACAGTACGCATTACTTGATTTTATAATTGTAAAACAATATACAACTTCTGTTTATTATTCCAAAATCCTGAAATTGCAATAAAAAAATGAAGGAACAAAATAATTGAAAATGCGTACATCCATTCCTTTTCCTTTTTCCTACATTCCGATTTAAAATCAGAATGTTCACTAAAATATTTTCTAGTTGAGACTTTCTTGTTTGTTTGTTAATCATTTTTTGTTTTTTGTTGTTAATTTTTATCTTTCCGTCCCTTATACTCTAATATACTTTTTAGTACCTTTGTCCTATTTCTTTCATTTCCTTTAGTTGAAATCATTTAAATTCTCATTTAAATTACGCACACACATAAATTCATATAGAAAACAATTTTTACTCTCCAGATTCAGTCCGATCTTACGGAAAATCGAAAATTTAGAACTGAAAATTTCCCTAAGTTGAAAAACAATGATTCCAATATTTAAAGAATAAAACGGACTTTTGTCGCCCCTTAGGTCAAATTTTTATTTTATCGATAGATTTTGAGATATGACGAGTTAAAGCTGAAAAAATAATTTTTAAAAAATTGATTTCATGTCTTTTGTATGAGAAATTTTTTTCATTTTTCGATTTTTAGGCCTTTCTGCATACTAACTAAGTTTTTTATATTTCTCTCTGAGTCGGCCGTATACATACATTAGCACTGATAGTTATTAGCCATAGTTAATTTAAGTCAATTTTTTTTTGTGAAAATAGTTAAATTTATTTATTTTTCCTAAGAAAAAAAAAACGCGGGAAAACGGTGTGGTAATCTTCTAATTTTCAGCTAGGCGGACATCCGAACTGGAAAGTACTCTTTGGCAGAATGTCTGGGTGAGTTGATTATTATAATTATTATAAAATTCTATTTAAGATTTAACACGATTTTGTTTTCCACTGATATATACGTACTATATACAGCCCTTCCGTTTATCCGTTTGGCTATATAAGTAGCTTGTGTTTTTTTTTGGAATAATTTGATAATTTAGCAAATAGTTTAATAAATTTAGTTATATGCTATTCAATTTAGAATGAATTATATGTATAAATTAAACATGGAGTGAGTGTTTCTTTCAATATTTGGTGATGTGGTGGACAAAAAATAGATAGTTCGTGCTTTAAGTTTTACGTACATGATTTGTTCGGCAAACATGTTTCTGGAGACAAATAACCTCCCGTTGTCGCTGAAGCCTATTCAAGTTAAAATACATATACGTAGCATCTCCGGATTGGTCAGTAACAAGGCTACTAGAAAATTTTTTTGATTATGTCAGGATTTACCTTCACACCATATTGGGTTATTATGTGTCCCAAGAATTTAGTTTCTCTTTTGAAAAATTCACATTTGTCTACTTGTATTTTTAAATTAAAGTACGCTAATCTCTGTAGGACTTTGCTGAGATTTGCTAAATGATTTTGAAGGTTATGTCCAATTATGATTATGTCATCCAAATATACATGACATATATTATCGATTAATCCCTGCAATATGTTGTTCATAGTTCTTTGAAAAGTAGCGGGCCATTTTTCAGTCCGAAGGGCATTCTCGAGAACTCGAAATGTCCTTTATCAGTTGAAAAGGCTGTTTTTGCTTTAGATTTTTCGTCCACTGGAATTTGGTGAAAACCTGATTACAAGTCTAATGTCGTGAAATAGACAGATTTACCCAGATTAGCCAATATTTTTTCTATGTGCGTGGTTGGGAATTTATCGTCTTTCGTTTTCTCATTAAGTTTTCAATAATCGATTACTATTCGAACTTTTCGTTTCCCCGATGCATACGCTTTCTTGGGAACAACCCAAATAGGTGACGAATATGGGCTACTTGAGTGTTGTATAATCCCACTGTCCAGCATTTCTCTCACTTGCTCCTTTACTTCCTGTTTGAAGCAATGGGGATATCTATACGTTTTTGTATAGACTGGTGTCTCATCTTTTGTATGAATTTTGTGCTTCATTGTATTTGTAGCTGATAGTTGTCAATGCGTAAAGTCGTATTGGTATAGTCAATGCGTATATGTATACGGCCGTTTCCCATCGAAAAACATGGCCAGTCCTATGTATGTGTAAATAGAAAGTGGTAAATACATCAACAATTGTATGAAGAAGTTGATTTTTTCGAAATTTTTGACTTTTAACTTCCTATAACTTGGTAGTTAGGCCCCTTAACCAATTACTCACTTTCCAGAGTTTGGAAAATGATTATTTATCAACAATCCTGGATTAATAATTTTCATTAAAACCAATATTTTAATTCATGATTTTGAAGATTAAGAATCTAGATTTTTATATTTTCGATCGTGAATAGAAAAATAAAACGAAATGAATTTATAATATCGGGTTTAAATGCATATAGTTTGTTATATTGTTCTCTGGTTTCCGTATACAAGTAATAATATGATTTTATTTTGCATCCCGCTCGTTTTTTTTCCATTTTTCCTTCGTTTCAATTTTTTTAAAGAAATAATGCAAACAGTTTTGTTCTTCGTTGTCTTTTAGTGCATTGAGCAGCTTAATTTTTATTTTATTTTTGATTTTGTTTCTTTGTTTAGTTTGCTACGAGCATTTGAGGCGAAAGCACGTGTTCGTTGTCAGTATGATTTTGTTTTTACGTAATATTTTTAGATCACATAACATTTTATGTGTTTTAATTTTTTTTAGGCTTACGGAATTATTATTTAGGATTATTAAAACTGTTTGAATTGTATGACTTAAATTACTTTCATTCCTTATAAAAATTATAAAATTGATAGTTTGGTCAATTACGTTTGTTGTGCTTTGTTGTCTTTTAGTGCAATCGTTTCGTTTTTAATTAAGTTTTGATTTTGTTGCTTTGTTTTAGTTTCCTAATTGCTACGAGCAGTTGCGGCGGGAGGATGTTGTTGGGGTAAAGGTAGCCAAGATTAGGTTTACTTGATGAGTGAATGAAACCTAACGATCTATCCTTCACGTTTATCCCAAGTTGTCGTTGGAAAATGCTTGTAGATCTCAGTAATAAAGTTTATTATAAAAATTATATTAATAAGATATAAGTGAGCTCTACTAAGGTTCAAAAATTAATGACAAGGCTTATTTTACAAATTAATAATACATAACAAGAATATTATAGTACCATAATAAATTAGTACTGTAATCTATAATATCAATTGCGACATCTAAATTGTAACATTATTTGTACTTAAATTTAACATGTAATCATAATTTGCAGCAAGTACATGTAATTGTAAAATACTGTCACAATTTGACATACAAATAACAATAATTAATTCTAGGTAAGTATATAATTCAAGTTTTTTAGATTTAAATAAATTCTTTTAGATTTCTTGGGACATTATAATGGTCATCGATAAACCAACATACCACCGGCCTTGGATCACTGGATTCAACAATGTAATTTGACTATGTTATGTTGTTGCTTACGCATTCAATGTAGCTTTTCTTCGAAATGAGATAATCTGGAATACTGGACTGTGGTATGATGACTTCTTGTGTGTAATAAAGTTTTGACGAGTGTTTTGGATTATGAACATATGAGGTGCTATGAATTATGCACATATTGGGGTTTCTCCTGGATTATCAACATCTGATTCGGCTTGGGATACTGGTAGAAGGCACAATCTATGTATTGGTCGTTTCAGCTCACTATTTTTAGTTTTTAGAGTGACAACTCTTACGATGCCATCAGTACCGGGGTGAACATTAATGACTCTTCCCAGGCAGGGATGGGCGAGGTAGACTACGCCATGTAATCTACCTGGTTGTTGACGCGTAATCTATTACGTAGATTACTTGGCATCATTTGGCGTAGACAACGTCGACAACGTCAACAACCCAAAAAATGTTACCTAGAGAAGTACAATACATATTTTGAAATGAAATTATTGCAAATTCATAAAAACTAGCCACAACGATTCAATAAAGTTCTTCACTTCATTAAATAAGTTTCAAATAAAATTAAACGATCATTTTTATGAAACGGAAAGTTATTTTATTGTATTGAATATTTGTACACGCAGCATAAATTAAGGCGATTTGAATTTCCTTTAATAATTCTTAAATAACCTTTAAAGATTATTTCAGTATTGTGTAACAGCCAAACTGTTCTACAAGAATAACAGAGATAGCTATAGTTTTAAAAATAATCGAATTTTGGATAGAACATCCAATTTTAATAAAATTGACTATTGAATGTAGAATTCATATTAGAACAATGACGTCAACAATAATTTAATTTTAAAGTGAAAATACGAAAAGATTTTATTCGCCTGAATGTTGACTTTTTCACTGAACTGCAATTTCAAAAATTGATTCAAACTTCACACGTATTTCTAAACATATAAATGAATAATATTACAGTTATGTATATTCATCTTGTCGTTGTCATGCATATTGCATATTATATTTGCAATTTGCCTTCTCAATGTGTCAGTGTGTAGTGCTAGTGTCTAAATAGATATTTAATCGTATTCATTAAATCATTAAAAAAGTGACGAATTAATCATTAAAAATTTTCGAAATGTTAACCACACGTGGGGGACGTCCAAAAAATATAAATTTTCAGGAACTTAAATTTTTGCTAATAAAAGAAAACGGAAAGTATCACGCGTTCTGTGAAATTTGTAAAAAAAACGCTAAAAAATACGGCTGCCAAACGGCTTAGTGCGCACAGGTAAATTTTGGAAATTTTATTTTTAATATTATAATAATTACTATTTTAAACTATAGGACAATTTGCAAACCAAACAAATTAAATTCACTAGATGAGACGAATGAACAAAATAATTCCTTAATTGAAATTCTGCTTATAGACGAAACTTATGAAAATCAAAATGCTTCAGAAGAAACGGTAAGTTATAGAAACCTAAGTATACCATTTGAAACGGCCAGCATTTCAGTATATATTTATTTGCCCGCTTATCCCTTTTATACCATAATTAAAATAAAAATTAAAACAATTTATTAGTAAAAAAAAAAAAGTCTAACGTGTCAACCTGATTTCCAGGTGATTTTAAGATGGGAAAAAAAATGAAAAATTTGGATGATTAGTTGTTGAGCACTCAAACGAACAGGTTAAGAATAATAATCAATTGTTTGGAAGGAAAATATAATTGTTGATAAATTCATAAATTTTTTTTTTGTTTCTAATTTAATTTAAAATAATTATAAATAAGTCTTTATATCTAATATAATTCAACGATAATAAAATCTAATAATACAAGAACATTAACTAATAAATAAATATATATGTGAGGAAAAACGTGCTAAACTGTACATTGGTACAATGGTGGTATTAATACCAGACCTAGTGATAAGTTTCTTAAAATTGTTTAAAAAAAAAATAACATCGAGTATGGAATACAACTAATTAAATATTTAATAATTTATTGCTAACTAAACCTAAAATAAAAAAATAAAAAAAATAGTAATTAAATTATATAGTGAATCGCATTTTTTTCCTAATTATGTTTAGTTGATAAATAAAATGTTAGTACAATTCATTCAAAATAATCAACTTTTCAGTTCACACTATCGCAAAGCAATCGTTATTAATTAATTTGAAATTCTTTGTCAGTTTAGTATTGAGTAATGAAAAGTCATCATAACCATAAGAGTCCTTATGGAGTCTTCTAAAATTAAGAAAATTCATTTTCCTCGCAAGCGTTCCCAATAATGGTTTTGATTGCTTGTTGATATAGGAAGATTAACTTTCTTATTTGAATTATATATACAGACATTTATTGCAACAATCCTTTAAAAGTAAACTAACTATATTATTATACCACGTTAAACCGAATACATCTGCTCTAGTATATGTTCCATGATCGTATTTGATAATTTTATTTTATAGCATACATTATTACTTTTGTTTATATATACTTTTTGTTTTTTTAGCTCAACATATTAAATTTTTTTTTGTAGCTGGAGTTGATTTTTGCATATTAGATAAGAGTGTTAAATATTAAAGTGGTTTGTTTTACCTTCGTCACCTAGATTATTTTATATTTTATTTCCTTCTTGCATTCATATTTATAGTAATGGATCCTCAACTTCTACACACTGATGAATTCGCAGTTGAATGCGAAATTCGATCCATTAATGGTTCATTGAGTGAACAAATTCAACTCCTAACAAATACGTTAGCGCAAGAAACCGATAGTGAACGCCCTATTCGCCCTCATCAAAGTGCACTCAAAAATCCGTCGCGAGAGGTTAAATTATGTTCAAACAAACTTCAAGATATTCATAATATTTTATCTGATATTGCCTCGAAAGACGCACCATCCACTAATCCTTCCTTGCCAATATTTGAATCTCGTTTATCACATTTACGTCATCGTTTACTTCGAATTGCAGTTTCTCAAAAGGTTCAAGGCGAAGCAAACCGTCTTATCCAAGCAGTCGATGCTTTGATAGAATTGGTAGTAGCTTTAAAAGACCCAGCAACATCGAAAGAGCATTCTATTCAAACTATGGGTTCAGTAATAATACCTCAAGAAATAGAAACCGTCAGATCAGATTCTTCTTCTAGAGACAGAAGATCAGTCCGATCAGATTCTTCTAATTCAGAGAAAACTGGTGTGGAACATCAAAAAGTACATCATTCCAGTGTCATAAATTCTGAAAAGGCCGTACCTCGTCATAAAACAGAATTGGGGTTGGAACTATCAGCAGTACTTGATCAAATGTCAAGACGTATTAAACGAACTACTAATTACAGACATCAACCTGGCACTTCGAAAGCAATTGCTTCTACCAATCCTAGGACACGTAGTAAGAAAGAAGTATTATCCGATACAGAATCAAAGGAGGAAAGTTCTTGTGATTCCGAGCTGACAGATCCGTTTTCTGACGTACCAGATAAGAGTTTAAATTTGAAACGAAATACAAAAGTAGTAGATCAACCGTCTCGCCAGTCTAAATCACGTCGAAACTGTATTCCAATTTATAGATGGACTGTAACTTTTGACGGAAATCCTTCTGGAACTCCAGTTGATAAATTTCTAAAACGTGTTGAAAGAATAGCCAAATCTAATGTGGTTAGTGAAAATCAGTTAGTAGATGATCTTCATTTATTATTAAAAGGGGTAGCTACAGATTTTGATTGGCTTCAAATTGATCGAGATCCAACGATTAGTTGGAGGCTATTAAAAACGGTATTTATTGATAGATTCAAAGACAGGCGCACAGATATTGACATTCGTAGAGAGATAGAAGCTACTAAACAAAAGCCATCGGAATCTTTTCTCGAATTTTATAATGTTATGTTGTCTAAAGGAACTGCATTAAAAGTTTCTCTTCAAGAATCCGAACTTTTAAATATTTTACTGATTAACATGAATCCTAGCCTCCAAATTCAACTCGCTGGCAAATCTTTTAGTTCTATTTCAAAGTTGATTAAGCGATGTGTATCAATAGAAGATACTTGGAAGCGCTTAAAACGTACACCGGATTATGAATCGAGAACGAAAAGACAAATAAATGAAATAAAGTCCGAGAGTGATCTAGATGACACTCTTTCAGAATCTATTAATGCCTTGAAAATTTCTCAGTCAACTAATCAGACAAATTATCAAAACCAAGTACCTCAAAAACTTCCTTCCGCTGTTCCATCCGCAAGTCTTACCAAAACTAAAAGAGAACCAGTATGTTGGAATTGTGATATGATAGGTCACGGTTGGCCTAGTTGTCCATTACGGCCGCAACGTAGGTTTTGTTACGGTTGTGGTCTGCGAGATTATTCAAAACCTGATTGCATTCGATGCAACCCGGGAAACCGGCAAACCGAAGTGAATATGGAAGGGTCTCACTTCTTGAACAACAACACACCTTCCAAGGTCCGTTTTCAGGCAGATCAACCCGATTCCCGCACCAACTACCAACTACTTCAGAAGTCTCCCCGTTAAATATATCTTCCCTACCTTCACAAACAAAAACACAAGTAAAGCTCACGCCTTCAAACAATTTATATCCAATTAAGGAGACATCCAAATACAATAGAACCTCTTGGCTTCCACACAATAGAACACAACGAACTTATAATTATTTTCAAAAACGTCGTAAATTGCATTCACTTCTTACTGCTTCAATAATTGGTACCTCAACAGATGCACGTCCTTATGCGAATATCTTAATAGATAGTGTGCCGATAATCTACCTTAATAGATAGTGTGTCGGTCTGTTAGACACCGGTGCTAGCATTAGCATACTCGGTAAAGGAGCATATCAATTTATTGAACAAACAAAGTTACCGATTTATTCTATTAATTCCCATGTTTCAACAGCCAGTGGATCGAAGGAACAATATATTGGTTACATAAACACAAATGTTACTTATCTCGGGGTCACAAAAAAATTCAAGTTATATATCGTACCCACTCTTTCACAAGCTTTATATTTGGGAATTGATTTCTTTAAAATGTTTAATCTAGCACTCACCATCCCTGATTCGGTTGCCGAAATACAACTAAAAGACAACGAGGAATCTTCATCCAATCCTGACCGAATAACTCTAACCGACGAACAATCATTACTCTTAGCGAAAACTATTGAGCAATTTCCAGATTCCACGGTAGTAGGTTTAGGTCGAACAAATTTGATTAGCCATAGAATTGACATTGGAGATCATCCGCCAATCAAACAAAAACATTATGCGGTTTCACCTGCCATTGAAGCTATAATGAACCGAGAACTAGATCGCATGTTAGCTTTGGGAGTGATCGAAGAAAGCAATTCAGCATGGTGTTCTCCAATGGCAATTGTCAAGAAATCAAATGGGAAAATGAGACTGTGCTTAGATGCCAGGAAGCTCAATTCATGTACAAAAAAAGATGCATTTTCCATTCCACTTATAGAAAGCTTAATCACGCGCTTAGACAAAACTAAATTTATATCTAGCTTAGATTTAAAAGATGCCTTTTGGCAAATTCCGCTAGATCGAGAGTCGCAAGATAAAACGGCTTTTGCAGTCCCTGGTAGACCTCTTTACCACTTCGTAGTAATGCCATTTGGGCTTTGCAACGCCCCTCAAACGATGTGCAAGCTTATGCAGAAAGTCATTCCATTCCATCTAAGAGACCGCGTTTTCGTTTATTTAGATGATCTTCTAATTGCTTCCGCTTCTTTTGAAGAACATATATCTATTCTTGAAGATGTTGCAACCCGTCTTAAAAATGCTGGATTAACTATTTACCTGGAAAAAAGCAAGTTTTGTCTGAAGCAACTGAACTATTTAGGATATGTTGTCAGTAATGGTTGTTTATCAGTTAATAAGGACCGTGTGCAGGCTATTGCTAGTTTTCCCGTACCTAACACTGTGCGTCAAATACGGAGATTTTTGGGTATAACAGGATGGTACAGGCGCTTTATTAACAACTATGCCACCATCGCCACACCATTAACTGATTTATTAAAGAAAAGCAAGCGTTTTCAATGGCACAAACAAGCGGATGAATCCTTTCAACAATTAAAAACAGCTCTAGTTACTGCACCAGTACTAGTTAATCCCGACTTTAATAAAAGATTTTACATCCAGTGCGATGCAAGTAAAAGTGGAGTCGGGAGTGTGTTATTTCAGAGAGCAGAAGATGGTACCGAACGACCTATCGCTTTTACATCCCAAAAATTAAATGGTGCTCAACGGAATTATTCCGTAACTGATTTGGAGTGCCTTGCTGCAGTTATTAGCATAAAGAAATTTCGGGCGTACATTGAAGGACTGCCATTCACAGTTATAACTGACCATGCCTCTTTAAAATGGTTAATGTCACAGCGTGATCTAACAGGTCGCTTAGCAAGGTGGAGCATGAAGCTTCAAGGCTTTGATTTCCAAACTGAACATTGTAAGGGAAGCGACAATATAGTACCAGATGCTTTATCACGAATGCATGTGGATGAGCTAGGTGGTCATGTGTGCCTAGAACTATCCGACACTCAACTTCCTCCGCTTCATATAGATTTTTCAGCCGCGGAATTTGATGATCAAAAGTATAAAGAACTAAGAGAATCAGTTGAGTTAAGTTCCGATCAAACCAATCTTACTATTGTTGATGATAAAGTTTTCATTAATCAGTCTGCTGGTCATACATATACAGATAACTTTAATCCCTCTTGGAAACTAGTAGTACCAGAATCTTTAGTTCCTAAGCTTATGGTGTTAGCGCATAACAGTCTCACATCAAGCCATCTTGGGTTCAACAAAACCATTGAACGTCTTAAGCGACAATTTTACTGGCGTACCATGTTCCAAGATGTCAAGCTATATATTCAAACCTGCGAAGTATGTAAGAAATCTAAAGCGGTTAATCAAGTCCTTCGAGCTCCTATGGGTCAATATATGTCAGTAACACAACCATGGGAACGAATATACGTCGATTTCATGGGTCCCTATCCTCGTTCAAAACAGGGAAATACGCATATACTTGTGATATTAGATTGTTATAGTAGATTCTTAAAACTTAAAGCTTTTCGTCAAGCCACTGCCGCCACGTTAGTTACTTACCTTGAAAATCATATATTTTTGACATTTGGAGTGCCAGAAACCTTAGTCTCTGACAACGGTCGCCAATTTGAATCCAATTTACTCAAAAATTTATTGGAAAAATACGGTGTACAACATTTTTTTACGCCAAAATATTCTCCCCAATCAAATATCTCTGAACGAACCAACCGATCTATTCTAGCCGCGATAAGATCTTATGTAGGTGAAGAATCACACCAAAATTGGGACCAGTATTTAGAACATATATCTTCATCACTCTGTAATGTTGTCCATTCCACTACTGGTTACACCCCACATTTTTTAGTTTTCGGAAAACACTATGTAGGCCACGGTAGTGAGTATCAATTATTGCGTAAATTTGACTACCTAGGAAGCAACCAAGTTCTGGTATCCCAAAAGGCTGAATTATTATCGAGCATTCAGAAACGTGTTCTCGATCATTTTAAAGCTGCATACAGTCGAAGCTCGCATCAGTATAATTTGAGAAGCCGAGCTAGGAAATTTTATCCAAACCAAACTGTTTTTATTCGTAATTATACCCTCAGTGACGCTTCTAATAAATATTCCGCTAAACTATGTAGCACCAAAATTTAAAAAGGCGAAAATCATTCGAGCAGTAGGTAATGTCGCGTATGAACTTCAAGATAAAGGAGGTAAAACAATCGGAATTTTTCATACAAAAGATATAAGGAACTAATTACTTATTTGATCAAAATTAGCCCGGCGTAATGAGTCTCAGGGCAGACAGGACGTCCCCACGATTTAAACGGCCAGCATTTCAGTATATATTTATTTGCCCGCTTATTCCTTATATACCATAATTAAAATAAAAATTAAAACAATTTATTAGTAAAAAAAAAAAAAAGTCTAACGGGTCAACCTGATTTCCAGGTGATTTTAAGATGGAAAAAAAATGAAAAATTTGGATGATTAGTTGTTGAGCACTCAAACGAACAGGTTAAGAATAATAATCAATTGTTTGGAAGGAAAATATAATTGTTGATAAATTCATAAATTTTTTTGTTTCTAATTTAATTTAAAATAATTATAAATAAGTCTTTATATCTAACATAATTCAACGATAATAAAATCTAATAATTTAAGAACATTAACTAATAAATAAATATATATGTGAGGAAAAACGTGCTAAACTGTACATTTACAATGTACAATGGTGGTATTAATGCCAGACCTAGTGATAAATTTCTTAAAATTGTTTTAAAACAAAAAAAAATAACATCGAATATGGAATACAACTAATTAAATATTCAATAATTTATTGCTAACTAAACCTAAAATAAAAAAATAAAAAAAATAGTAATTAAATTATATAGTGAATAAAAAAAAAAATATAGATATATATATATATATATATTTATATCCATATATAACACACGTGAAAGAAAACAATAATAATAATATTAATAAAATCATAAATAATAGATGTGTGCATAATTTAATATAATATTAGATATACCAAAGCATCCTAAATAATACAAGCAGACATGAAAGACCCTTTAAATTTATAGAGCTTTTTTAAGGGGTATAGATTTTGATACTTTCCATAAGAACTAATGTAAAATTGAAGTTTTTTGAGTCAATTTTAATGAATGAAAATAACTGAAAACCAAAATTATTTTTATATCAATATGTACATCAAACATTTTCATATAACATATATAGAAATCAAATATAAATACGAATTATTTTAATAATTATGATATAAATAAAAACCTTTTGATTTAATCAATTTTTAAACATGTATATGTTATAATTGGTTCTAAACGCAGTATAAAAATATATAAAACGAGATCAATGACGTATGAACTACGAAAAAGAAACATATAGTTCAAATGTTGGATGAGAGATGGCACTTTATAATATTAAAAGTATATATCGTATTTATTGATATTTCAAAGCATATTATTAATGCTATAATGCAAAGTACATGATTAAAATACCCAAACATGCAAATTAAAGTATAAACGTGAAAAATTATTTGAATTTTTTTCATTTCTATACAATTGTTATACTTCATGTGTTGCATACACGATGGCATCAAAAAAATCGTTACGGATTTTAACAGTGTGAATTTTTAAATCTATTATTTGTATTTGATTTGTTTTTTTTTAAAAAAATGCATTTAATTAGATACAAATTGTATTTAACAACAAAACGGTACCTATAGTTTCGCCCATATAAATTTATATCTAGTAGTTTCAATTTTGTTGGACTACATTTATCATGAAAGTTCGTTATAGTTGAAAATTATTATCACCTTAGTTGGTTATAAAGCATTAACAAATGGTTTTGATCAACAAATCAATTTAGTGCGTTGTTTAAATTCTCTTTAAAGACATTACCATGTGCACATTTAATCGTGTTTCGAATGTTTAGACTTCGAAATAGTTCTTAGTAACAGTGGATAAAACTATACTTAAAAATAACCAATCAGATCAGGAAAATGGTCAATGGTTCAGTATTACATTAATTGTTGACTATTTGAATCCTTCCAAAAAACATCGAGCTAGTGCATAAACGATGTGAATCACTGGAATAGTCTGATTGCGCTTTATTTTTTAACGAATATTATTCTCCAATGATTCTGAAAGCTTTATTATATTAAAAAATTTCACAAAACTCATTTTAAACCCGTCAAAACTGGCCCGTTGTCAATGTGCATACTATCTCAAAATTTAGATTCGTTACATCTCGAGATCAAACCTTGAATAGAATCAAGAAACCTCACATTATTTAAAAAATTTAGTTCGAAAAGGGTTGATTTATATCTCGCTATGGAACTCAATGCTATGATTGAAAATGAAATAAAAATCAATTTTCTTTGTAAAATATTTTTAATAAATTTTTTTTTTTAAATATTTATAACAATATAATACACTAAATTTAACATTTAAATAACAAAATTAAAATTTATACATTTAAAAACTATGGCTTGAGGTTCTGATGCAACGGTTTTTAATATACATACATATTAAACTAAAAGTGTGTGGATTTAAGTTATACATTATGTTACCGAGTTCACACATTATAAATATTAATTTCAAATTTGGTTTAAAATTGCAATCACAGATGTCTGTTTTATAATAATATATAGGTCTAAATATATGTGTATATATGTGTATGTGTACATACTTATACACATGTATAATATATATATATATATACATATATATATATATATATATATATATATATATATATATATATATATATATATATATATATATATATATATATATATATATATATATTTATATATATATATATATATATATATATATATATATATATATATATATATATATATATATATATATATATATATATATATATATATATATATATATATATATATATATATATATATATATATTTATATATATATATATATATATATATATATATATATATATATATATATATATATAAAGCCATATAGATTTACAAATACATATACATATGCATATACATATAGATATACATATACGTAAACATATACATATGCATACATATACGTATATGTATTCATATACATAAATCGATACATAATATACATTTGCATATGCATATACATATCCGTATACATATGCATATACATACTTCTTATACTTATACTAATCTAAAACTTAAACTTATACATAATATGTTTGTGTTTTAAATATACAAAATTTACGGTAGTAGTTTTGATTAAGTTTAGTCCAGCCTAATAATTGATATGCCGAGATCCTCGATATATTTAGAAGCTAAAATGAATATTTGAACTTGTTGACAAAATCGTATAAATTGGATATTTTATTTAAAAAAATGTTTATAATATTTACCTTAACATTAATCAATATTCAAATAATAAGGTGCTTGATACTGCTAAATTGTATGCCCTAAACTTCTAGTAATTATTTCAATCACTATTGAAAATAATATGAAAAATGTTGAACGGTTTTTACTATACAACGTACGATACGAAGTAATAAGTTGACCACATACATTGTCGAACAGTTAATCAGTTGATTCCGAGTGATCTCATCACTCAAACAGGAACAGTTTAAATTTAACGATGTGGTGAGTGGACGCATTAGGCCTAACAATTCGTAACCGTGAGAAATTTCGTGAGAAATTCACTAGTAATCCAACTGCCGGTCTATAAAATATAATTAATTAAAGAAAAAATAATTGAACATGTATAGTAATATATTTGCAATCATCAAACCTACCTAGATTTCATTTTCGATGTTGAATCTAGGTGCTTTGGATATACCATATACATATATTTATACTACTGACCATAAAAATTGTGCCTGAAATTAAAATCTTAACATACAAAAAAACAACAACATACAGCAATATTCATCCATCAACATCCATCTTTACATTCAAATAATACTAATCGGACAAAATAAAATCGGTCAGTAAATATTTGGAATAAAAAAAAAATAATAATAATAAAATAAAATAAAATTAATAATATTCATTAGTTTAAGTTTAGGTTAATTTACTTAGTTCTATTGTATATGGGTATAAGGTTTTACTTATTTTTAAGAAACTTGGAATCAAATTTTCTTTCTCATTTTTTTTTTTAATTTGATTTCTAATAAATATTTTATTACATTCTAATTTTTTTTTTTTTAAATTTTAAATCTTTATTTGATTTTACTA
>OZ010737.1:101243371-101320935 GCA_963932295.1 Tipula lateralis
ATTGGAAATATAAAAACATTCCTGTGTACACATATATTTTCTCTTGTGGTGAACTGAGATTCATAGTCGAGTCGATTATTATTTATAACACTACAAGATAGTATAACACTGTTTCAGTTTCCATTAGAATAAAAACACATTTTTATTAATAATGTCGCCATAATTGTACCGAATAATCGTAATTAAATTGCGATTATTCGGTCCAATTATGGCGTAGTGAATGAATACAATTATGGTAATAGTGAAATTGAAATTTACATTAACAACATAACGAATTTAATATTAAAGAACATAGAAACAACCGATCATAAAATAAGAAGGAAAAATAATATGGAGTGTTTTACCAATCGAACTATAGAAAACTTATATAAACATAAAAGACGAATAATAACCACAGTCAAAAATCTAAAACGAACAGGAGGTCTAACTGCAAATCAAAGCATTACTTTAAAATCAGAAATCAAACGCACACACCAGTTAATATCTGAAAACATAAAAATTCAGATAAATCTACATTGGAAAAATAAATTAACATTAATTAAATCAGGACCAAAAATGTTCAGTGACATCAAGCATATAAACCCGACTAATAACAAAGGGAATTTACTTGGTATCGAGACCACCAAAGCCATACACATCGATAAAACAAATTTAGATTAGAAAAAATTATATCAGCAAAATAACAAATATAGATGCCCAAATGTCACCGAAAATCTAAATCTAACATTACATAGAGAAACAAACTATATCGAACACTAACTTGGGCAAATCGGCACATCAAAAGATAATTCATCAGGCCATTCAAAAATTCAAAGAAAAACAACAATTCGAAACAAGCAATAACATAACGAAATGCAAATTTACCAACACCAACAAAGCAAATGATATAGTCAGAGATGGGCGCGTAAATTACACACAGTTATTTAGATGTAAATTACACAATTTATTTTTTACATTACGTAATGTAAATAACGACTTTTTCATGACAAGAGCGTTATCTATTATATAATTCAATAACTAATAACTAATAATTTAATTATTGTTAAAATTGACTATGTAACGTTACAAATAAAACAAAAACAAATTAATATTTCAAAAAATTTTGATATCGTTTTGATAAAAAAAACGTAAGTATGTATTAGCATTGGTAATATCTGTATTTTAAATTTGAACACAGATGGCATTGTAGATACATAAATGAACTTTGCCTAGAATTTGTAGATAACTAAAAGTCTAAAAAAATTATGATTGACCGTCTAAATGAACGGTTTGATTGATTTATGATGAGGTTAACCCTTATAAACAAATATTTGTTCAATTTATACAATATTTCCAGTTATTTTTCAGAGTTTTCACGTTTTTACATATTTTATGTAAATTACACGGTTTTTACTGTAATTTACGTTATTTACATAAAAATGTAAATAATGTTTATCCCTTGATATAGTTCTTCAACATCTAAAGGAAAATTTTACCTCATTCGACGAATTGAAAACATTATTACAACAAACCAATAATAAAAAATCATTCGGATTGGATAAAATTCCGAATATTTTATTGAAACATCTACCCGAGGAAATGATTGCAGAACTATGCACTTTTATAAATAATTTATTGAATAATACACAATTTCCAGAATGTTGGAAAATCGCAAAAATATTTCCTATCTTACCCTACGTTTACATTATTGTTTTCGAGTGTTGTTTTCGAGTATTGTTTTCAATATTAGATAGTTGTTGCTGTTTTCCCATATAAAAAGTTATCGTTTCTATTTGAAAACAATACTCGAAAACAACAAAAAGATGTAGCTCATACATCTTTTTCGTTGTTTTCGAAATAAAAATATCGATTTATCGAAAATATTTTTAATTTTTTTTTCTTTTTATTAATATTTTGAATTGTAATTGATACATTTAATAATTAAAATTGATTAAAAAATATATATTTAAATGTTTTTGGTAGTTTTTTAAATATTAAAAATTAAACTTATCGACACCGATATTTATTTGAAAATGTCAAAATAGATTATAAACAAACTAAATAAGAGCGGCAAAGTGTGTAAATCAATTATTGATTATTTTGTGATTAATTTGTGATAATCATTTTGTGAACTATATATACATATATATATATATATATATATATATATATATATATATATATATATATATATATATATATATATATATATATATATATATATATATATATATATATTAAATAATATATATTTAATTGTGATTATAGATACTTGTGATTCAGTGTAGTGAAATTGGTGATAATTAAACTATATCTTGATTTATTGTGAACAAAAACATTTTATATAAAATGAATTCAGACTATGATAACATAGAATATTTAGACGATTCACTTGAGGATGAGGTTGACGATTACGAACTCCCCATTCAAGTTGATAAACCGGTGAATACCGATCAAAAAATAGTGTTTGTTGTAGTGCCGAAAGATAAATCAAAATCTGTTTCGCAAGGTACAGTTCGTGCTATGAGACTAAGCACCGAAGAAAAAGATATGTTCGACGAGGAGCTTCTTAAATACGTGTTTGATCGGCCACTATTGTTCAATTATTGTTTGCCGATTCAACAAAGAAGTCCCGGTATTATAAATCGGTTGTGGGGTGAGGTATTAGAAGCAATGCTTCCTACCTACCCAACTATAAATTTGGCTAATTTAAAAGAAAACTTTAAATACCATCGTGATTTATATACTCGATTTAAATCGCACAATGCGAAAGTGCCAAGTGGGTCTGGCACAGTCCCAAAGCTAGTGCCAAAACATTTGGAGATTTTGAGGCAATTAGATAACGTAATTGCTAAAAGAAAGTAAGTAATGCATAACTTTTATTTACATTTTATAGAAACTAATTTGTTTTAATTTTGAAGACAAATAACTAGCGTCGAATGTATGGAGCAGCCGTTGGACGCCACAGTTAATTTGGGTAAGTTAACTTGATTAATCATAATTTTTTAGATGCATCCCGTGAAAATTTGTTAATTTTGTTCCAGAGCACATGCCACCACAAAAAAAAAACAAAAACAAGCCGCCTCAACAAAAAGACCGTGTTCCACTCAGCCCAGGCCAGGATCTAGTACGTCAACTAGACCTGGTTCTAGTATGTCGCAAACAACGAGCGATCCAATAGATCTCGGAGACCAGATCGATAAACTTGTTGGAGCGGTGCAGTTGAGTGCAGCCCAACGCAATGAGCGGAATGATCGTGCTCAAAACTTTGGAGACCAGGTGGCATGGCACATGCGTGGCCTCAACGATGTAGAATTTTTTGAAGCGGCCAGTTATATAAACAACTATTTCTACGAGAAAGCGAAGGAAAAGCAGCAACAGCACCATTTAGGATATTTTTTTTCATAAGATGAGTATTGTTCCGTTTCATTATATACATTTTTATTTATTATATTCGGATTTTTTTTTTATTTCGTTTTAGGTGACAGAAGAATTCCATCATTTTATTTATATCAATTATTAAATTGAATTTTGTTTGTTTTTGCATGTTATATTTATTATTTAATTGAATTTTGTTTGGTTTGCATTTATTACTTTAGTTTAAACAAATTTAATAGGTTTTTATGCATAATTGATGTACATTTTTTGAATTTAATTGCATCCATATTGCTTTTCCTATAAAAATAAATAATACAATTAATTATTTAAACATAAAATAAAAATATATTATATAATATATATTTTCTTAATTATTAATTGAATTGCACAAAATTTTCGCATAATTCCATCATTTTATTTATATTAATAATTTAAATATATTAATGTATATTAATAATTTAAATATATTAATGTTGAAATATGAAAAAGAATTAATAAATTTAAATATTAAAAAGAATTTCACTATAATATTGCCAAAATACTTATCTTTTATATGATGTCCTTTTTATCATTGTATTTCGAAGTGTCCATGATGTAGCTCTGCTTATTGTACCATCGACCATTGCCACGGGATTGAACCATCCGTCATGAAATACTCGGCTAAAGTATTTCGAACTTCAACCGCTGCTGTAGTTACATTATATGCTCCTTGATAACCAGTGGCGTAGCTACAAGGGCGCAAACCCCGCGCTGCAGGGGGGCCCGCAACGATAGGGGGCCCGCTGCAACGCGTTCCCGTGGTCTTTGTTATATTTGTGTATTGATTATTTTGTATTTTTGTATTGATTGTGGACATCCATAATAATTTATCAAATTTACGAAAAAAAACAGCATTTGCGGGAAGTTTTGTTGAGTCACTGCTTCGCAAACAAAACTGTAGCTGAAAGTCATAGTTTGCTCGTGGATTTGTATGTTGAGCATGGTCTTGCAAAAACACAGTGCTTTGTGAGGTTTAATCGCTTCAAAAGTATTGATTTTGACATTAAGAACAAAGAGCATCCTGGACAACCGAAAAAGTTTTAAGCTGAATGTCAAACGCAAGAAGAACTTGTAGAATCATTGGAAATTGATCAAGCAACAATATTGATCGAGCGCCACAAAAAGATGTTGTTTTTGTATTGTATTGTCACTGGCGATGAAAAATGGATCCATTACGATAATCTCAAGCGTAAAAAAGCGTATCTCAAGAAAGACGAGGCAGGCCCATCGACACTGAAGCCGAATATTCACGGGGCTCTCGCGTATGCGATCAGATATGAGTCAATTATTTTCCACCACGATAAGGCTTGGCCACACATTGCGGTGCCGGTCAAATATTACGAGAATAACGGATGGTAAATTCTGCCTCACCCGCGTTATAGCCCAGACCTTGCACCTTCCGACTACCACCAATTTCGATTCATACAGAATGCCCTACCCAGAATACGCTTCACTTCAAGGTATCGAAAATTGGCTTGATTCGTTTTTGACCGCAAAGCCGTCGCAGTTTTTCTGGGATGGAATCCATAAATTACCAGAAAGATGGGAAAAAGTTGTGGGTAGTGATGGGCAATACTTTGGATAAAAAATCTTGTGACATTTTTCCACAATAAAGGCTCAAATAAAAAAAAATCCGGTTTTAAATGCATACCTAATAGCTTCCACTATTTCATGTTTAAGTATTGACATGTTTATTATTGTTTCTTACGTTACCTGTAATAGTCGCAACAGTGGAACGATATTTTTCTAAATTGACTTTTATTACTCTGGAGGGAAAGATATGCAAGGTGGAGGGAGGATAGTCTAAGGGCCTACATTAAGTTATGCGGGGAGGCCAAAAATTTGTAGTTACGCCACTGTTGATAACACAAAAAATAATATGCCATTTGTATTGATATTTAAATTTATGAAAAAATAATACCTTTTAATTTTTAAAAATTTATGAAAATTTTATGATCGAAAATCAATCTTACCTTGTCTTGAAATTTGCGGTAAGGTTCCCACGTCCGTTCGCCAAGTTCCATCAATTAGCTCACCAGTTAAATTTTCGCGATCTACTGATCTCAGAACCAAATATTTTTTTTGGTGTGCCTTTGTATTTTCCTCCTCCGCCAGGCAAAAATTGTGTAGGCAAACAACTGCTAGGACAACTTTATCCGAGTTTGCCGTGTGTACTGCCAGCGAGTTTTGCAGCACCCTCCATCGACTGACAAGTAGGCCAAAGGTATTTTCAATCACAAGCCTTGCCCGTGATTGTCGGTAATTGAATATTAATTTGGAATATTCCAAATTACCGGTTGATTTGCCTGCGTATGGTGTCATTAACCAGGTCTTTAGACCTAAAATAGTTAAATAAATAATTAATTTTTACTAAAAAAACATCGAGGAGATCATCAACTTACCGAACGCTTCATCGCCTACTAAATAGTAAGGCAAAACTGGGCCCCCTTCAAATATTTCATTCGGGTCGGGTAAATTCATAGCAGAATTATAAAACCGTTGCCCGATTGCGGATTGTTTAAAAACACCACCGTCACTTTGCCACCCCTGGGCCCCTACATCGATTGCTACGAATCGATACCGATAGTCGCATATCGCCATTAGGATCGTCGAGAAAAAGTTTTTGTAGTTAAAAAACTCTGATCCTGAATGTGGTGGGGCCTATAAATATACAATTAATTACCATTCATGAATTTGTTTTAAGTAATACTTACAACAATCCGGATATGCTTCTCATCAATGGCTCCAACACAATTAGGAAAGTTCCAACGTTTACTAAAACCTTCCGCAATTTCCAACCACGTTGCTTCGGTTGGTTCGGGTAGTGTCTCCTCCTTTAAGACGAGCCATAGTGCATCTAATGTGTCTCGTATTGCCACACATGTTGTTGCTTTACCTAATCGAAAAGCGTAGCTGATGGAAGCTTGACTATCTCCGGTAGCAAGATATCTAGAATCAAAGATAAGTTTTATTATTTGTTTTAAAAAATCATATCAGTATATATGAATACATATATCAGTGTAATTTTTTAATTTTATGTATACATATTCAAATTTGTCACAACATCAACAAAAGCCGATTAAATTACATAGATTAACGTTGCATACCTTAATGTTAATGCCAATTTTGTTGAAGGAGGAATTGGAGATCTAAATAGACTCTGCTGCTTTTTAATATGCGGGCCGACTAAATGAAGCAGTTTATCAAAACTGTTTGGTGATACGGGTAAAGTTAAAAAATGAATCGATATCATTTAGCCGCATTTCATTAATTAAGGTTTCGGCCCCATGCATGTATCTATTTTCTTCCGTTAAGATTGGGCGTACCCACCATCTACGGGTTTTCCTTGCTTTTTTATTTAATAAATTTACATCGCGATACTGTCGTTTGCGGTGTTCATTAATAATCAGCTGTCACGAATCACAGATGTCACCTGTGATAATTGAAAAGAAAATTATAATAGTAGGGATTACCCTGTAACCAAATGTTTACATAAACGAACAAAATAAAAAGAAATAATGAAATAGGCGGAGCGAACAAAATACGAGAAGAACATTCGCGAAGTGTAGAGAAAAAAATAATAGAATATTCTACAAGTATTTGTGTCGTATAAATACGTGTAGACATTTGAGTTACGAGACAGTTCAATTTTGAATTTCGAAGTGTTAATATCGGGAAGTGATAAAAAGTGAAGTGTTTAAATAATAGTAGTGGAAAATAATAGTGAAAATAAATATTAGTGAATTATTTGTGGAATAATTGTGGAATTTTGTGGGAAATAAATTAAATTGTAATTTAATCTTTGCGAGTTTAATATTCACAATCCAGTGATCGAACCGGGTAAATTATTAGAATAACCACTCGGCGAAATCGTAACAATTGGTGACAGCGGTGGGATTGTGAATATCCAAAATGTAATTATTGGACTTAAAAGTGGCAGATTTGAAGAAGGAGTTGGGGCTACGGAATCTTCCAACTGCGGGCAACCGAAATGAGTTGCAGTTGAGACTCCGTACAGCTTTGTTGGATGAAAATATTGACCCAGATCAACATGAATTTAATTTGGGGGCACCGGATTCAACCGAGGTGCAAGCAGTTGAAATAACAACGGAATCAACGACCAAAACGGAAGAAGATCAGAATGTCGTCGTTAAAGAAACTACTCCAACAACATCTGGAGGTTTTGATATGGGACAATTAATGGCTGTTATTCAGCAAATGCAGTTACAAACACAACATATGATTGGAGGTCTTAAAACTGAAATGGTTTCCGTTCAAGAGCAGATGATCGGTGGGCTCAAAACCGATATTACAAGCGGACAAGAAAGTTTAAAGGAACAGATGAGAGTCGATCAGGAAAGATTGTTGGCTGAACAGGAAAGCATGAGAGCTGAACAACGGCAAGATCGAGAACTCGTTCTGGAAAGACTAAAACAACAAGAGGAAACTGTCAACGAGAAGTTTCGAGAAATGGCTACGACATTCAACACAAAAGTCGATATCATCAAAATGGAAATGGATCACAAATTGGACCAACAAATCGATGTGACCGATCAACGAATAATGAAGATTGAACAAGAGCTTATGGACCAAAAAACCAACGGCAGCGCTCTAATTGCTCGACCAACCAGCTCAATAAAATTGAAGCCACCAACGTTCGACGGAACCACACCATTCAACATATTCAAACTCCAGTTTGAAATGGCGGCCACAAGAAATGGTTGGTGTGAGGAGGATCGAGTGGCAGCATTAATTGTGGCGCTAAAAGGCAGTGCTGCGGAGCTCCTACAAATTGTGCCGGAATACGAACGGGAAGACTACGGAAAAATAATGTTGGCGTTGGAGCGCAAATATGGAGGTGACCATCGACGGGAGCTACATCGTATGGAGTTGAAGGGACGATGTCAGCGGGTTGGAGAGACGCTCCAGGAGTATGCGGCTGATATAGAGCGGTTAGTGCACCTCACCCACTACAATATGGCAGGAGAATACACAGAGCGTATCAAGATCGACGCCTTCACCGATGGTATACGGGATCCGGATACGAGACGTGCAGTTGTATTGTCTCCAAAAGCAACGTTTGCGGAAACCATCGCGTGTGCACTAACCAATGAGACTGCAAACAACATCATCAAACCAGCAGTCAAGGTACGTTGTGTGGAAGTGGAACCAGCAATCAGTCACAAACAGGGCAATAACATCAAACCAGCAGATAACTGGCGGACAACGAGATTCCGGGATGGAACTAGTAAAATCAGATGTTGGGTTTGTGACAAAATAGGACACATCTCAAGGGAATGCTGGGAGATAAGGCGCAAACGGGCGAGAACACCATCGCCGATGTACCGACGGCCACCGGAGGAAAGAAAAGCAGCAGCCGTGGAGGAACGCCAAACAACAACGAAGACGTTAAACGAGTAAGAGTCAGCTTTGAGGAGCAAAAGCTGACTCCCACAACCAAATGCTCCATAACCTTCATCCCCATTCCCAGATTGGCAAAAGGTGGTGATAGCTTGATGGTGAAAGGCGAAGTAGAGAGACGATCCAGTATGATAACGTTGGACACCGGAGCAACGAGAACGATTGTGCGGCCAGATTTCATCACGAATGGAGTTCGGACGATGAAAGGGTTCAAGTTACAAACGGCGACAGGCGACAGTGCAGCTATCAAAGGAAAGAAGGAGGTGGAAATACGAATCGGGAACAATGGTTTTCGACATGAAGTTCTGGTTGCGGATATTGTGGATGAGGTCATCCTGGGAATGGACTTCATGAAGCGAAATGGATTCGTATTGGATGTCGGACGGGGAACATTGAGCTACGGTAATGTCGAACTGCCTTTGCAACTGAACAACGGGAAGGAGACAGTCGTAAGGAGGATAACATTGGATCATCGGACTAAGCTACCACCACACTCGGAAACGGTTGTCTGGGGGAAATTGGATGGAGGTCCTGGAACACAAGGGTTGTGGGTTGTGGAAGCCAACAGTGACGAACTACAGACCAAAGAAATTATCATCGGAAAAGCTTTGGTTAAACCGGATTGTGACTTTAGAGTTCCGATAAGGGCTCTAAATTTATCGGATTTGACAAAAACAATCAAAAAGGGAACTATCATCGGCCGAGGTGAGGAAGTATCCACGATTATAAAATGCGAGGAGACGAATCCGTGTGTAAAAGCCAAGGATCAAAGGCAACGAAAAATAGCGGAGGAACTAACACAGAAATGGACGGAACAATTAACATCTGAGGAAAAGCAAGCAGCAAAGACGTTGCTCCAGAAATACATGTCCATTTTCTGTGGGGCACCAGAAGATAATGGCAGAACCAATATGGTTAAACACCGGATCGACACAGGAATATCAACACCTATTCGACAAACGCCAAGAAGGTTGCCATTGGCTAAACAAGCAGAAGTGGATAAGATGGTAGCTGATATGCAAACATCGGGAGTAATTGAGCAGTCAACGAGTCCATGGAGTTCACCCGTAGTATTGGTGGAAAAGAAGGATGGAAGCATGAGATTCTGCGTTGATTATCGGAAGCTCAACACAGTTACCAAGAAGGATAGTTACCCATTACCATCGACGACACACTAGATACATTGGCAGGAGCACGGATGTTTTCAACATTGGATTTGCAGAGCGGTTATTGGCAAGTAGAGGTCGCAGACGAAGATAAGGAAAAGACAGCGTTCAGTGTGGGCAATGGATTATGGCAATTCAATGTCATGCCATTTGGACTTTGTAACGCCCCTGCGACTTTCGAACGGCTAATGGAACGCGTACTTAAAGGACTCCACTGGAAAACATGCCTGGTTTATTTGGACGACATCATCGTTATGGGAAAGGACTTCAACGAGCACCTACGTAATCTAGAGGAAGTATTCGAAAGAATCCAAGCAGCTGGATTGAAGTTAAGTCCGAAGAAATGTGTATTGTTCCGGGATGAAGTCAAATATTTAGGACACAAAATAACAACTAGCGGCATTCATACAGATGAAGACAAGATCTCCGCCGTAAAGGATTGGCCAAGACCGCAGAATTTGCATGAACTAAGGAGTTTCATCGGACTATGCACATATTATCGACGATTTGTGCCAGGATTTGCCAACATCGCAAGAAGTTTACACGAGCTGACACAGAAGAACAAGCCGTTCCAATGGAGTGATGAACACGAGGAAGCGTTCAATGAACTGAAACAGCGATTATGTACAGCACCATTGCTTTCGTATCCAGTTCCGAATAAACGTTTTATTTTGGATACGGATGCAAGCAATTATGGCTTGGGAGGAGTGTTGTCACAGGAAATCGATGGGCAAGAACGTGTCATCGCATATTATTCAAAGATCTTATCGAAGCCAGAACGGAACTACTGTGTAACAAGAAGAGAATTGTTGGCCATAGTGAAATGTGTGGAACATTTCAGGAAATACCTTTATGGTCAATCATTTCTATTAAGAACGGATCATGGCGCCTTGACATGGCTACTTCAGTTTAAAAATCCCGAAGGACAAGTAGCACGGTGGATTGAGCGATTGGGGAGTTTTGTTTACGAAATTCAACATCGGAAAGGAAGCGCTCATGGAAATGCGGATGCATTGTCAAGACGGCCATGTCGAGTGGATTGTAAACACTGCGGACGGGTAGAAAACAAGGAAAACATCGTCGATATCAGACTAATGAAAGTGTTGCCAGCTGATGAATGGACCAACGATGTTATCTCCAAAGAGCAACAGGAGGACCCAGATTTGGCAGTGATTATCAAATTCATGGAGGAAGAACGTCGTCCCACATGGAGCGATATTGCAGATAAAGGCCCAGCTATCAAGGCTTACTGGGCCCAATGGGATAGTTTAACCATGGAAGACGGATGCTTAAAACGAACATGGGAAAGCTCCGATGGCAAAACAAAGCAATCGCTAGTGGTGGTACCGAAGATCAGGATGGCGGAAATATTGGAGGAATACCACGGAGGAACAAGCGGAGGTCACCTAGGAATCAACAAAACGTTAGCTAAGGTACGTGAAAGATTCTACTGGGCAGGATGTAGACAGGCAGTGGCTGAATGGTGTCAAAAATGTGACCAATGTATGGCCGTGAAAGGACCGGCAAAGAAGAGCCGTGGAGCGATGCAACAATATAATGTGGGAGCACCATTTGAGAGGATTGCCATAGATGTTGCAGGACCATTTCCAACCAGCGATAGTGGCAACAAATATGTATTGGTAGTAATGGACTACTTCAGTAAATGGCCAGAGGTATACCCGATTCAAAATCAGGAAACAACCACAATCGCCAATGCAGTGGTATACAATTGGATAAGCCGTTATGGGGTACCAATGGAACTGCATTCCGACCAAGGGCGGAATTTTGAATCGGTTGTCTTCCAGGAGATGTGCCAGTTACTGGGAATTAATAAAACGCGAACAACACCTTTCCACCCACAATCTGATGGCATGGTGGAGCGTTTCAATGCCACATTGGAGGAGTTTATAGCCAAAACAGTGGATAAAAACCAGCGGAATTGGGATCAAGGTATTCCATTGTTCTTAATGGCTTATCGATCGGCGGTGCATAACACAACAGGAGTAACACCAGCGACAATACTTTTTGGCAACAATTTAAGACTGCCAGGTGATCTCAAATTCGGAACGGTTCCATCATCAGCCAAATGTGGACAAGCATATGTGGACAGCTTGAAAGAGGAGATCAACAACATACACGGATTTGTCAGAGAGAAAATCAAATTGTCAAG
Source organism: Tipula lateralis (assembly GCA_963932295.1). Lineage (NCBI taxonomy): Eukaryota > Metazoa > Arthropoda > Insecta > Diptera > Tipulidae > Tipula > Tipula lateralis. The sequence goes on from OZ010737.1 coordinate 101,255,525, forward strand.
TGATAAAACAAAGGCTCGGTATGATGTACGAGCGAACAATAAAGGATTTGACGAGGGTCAATTGGTATGGCTTCACAACCCACAACGAAAGAAAGGGTTATCGCAGAAATTACAACCTGGATGGGAGGGACCGTACAAGGTCTTAACAAGAATAAATGATGTGATCTATAGGATCCAAAGAGGAGTACGAGGATAACCCAAGGTTGTACACCTGGAACGACTGGCGTTCTATAGAGGAAGAGATCTAGATCCTGTTCGGGACGAACAGGTTTGGGCGGAGGGTAGTGTCACGAATCACAGATGTCACCTGTGATAATTGAAAAGAAAATTATATTAGTAGGGATTACCCTGTAACCAAATGTTTACATAAACGAACAAAATAAAAAGAAATAATGAAATAGGCGGAGCGAACAAAATACGAGAAGAACATTCGCGAAGTGTAGAGAAAAAAATAATAGAATATTCTACAAGTATTTGTGTCGTATAAATACGTGTAGACATTTGAGTTACGAGACAGTTCAATTTTGAATTTCGAAGTGTTAATATCGGAAAGTGATAAAAAGTGAAGTGTTTAAATAATAGTAGTGGAAAATAATAGTGAAAATAAATATTAGTGAATTATTTGTGGAATAATTGTGGAATTTTGTGGGAAATAAATTTAATTGTAATTTAATCTTTGCGAGTTTAATATTCACAATCCAGTGATCGAACCGGATAAAATTATTAGAATAACCACTCAAAAAGCAGCCGCGACACAATACATCAGTATGGTTATCCATAACTACACGTATTTATCACTTTCAATATTATCAAACTTTTAATCGTTAATCAATTGAACAATTATTTATTGAATTGTACAATATGTTCGCACTATTTTAACAAACAGTGCTGTCAAAGCACAACAAAACTAAACAAATTAAATTGTAATTGTAAACAAATTGAATTGTACAATATGTTCGCACTATTTTAACAAACAGTGCTGTCAAAGCACAACAAAACTAAACAAATTAAATATTATTATTAATTAAATTTTACACAATTTTCAACAGTTTGAAAACACAGCAAAACAAATATGGAAAACAAATATAGATGATTCGAAGACGATCAGTTTAGTTTTTGTTGTTGCCTCACGATAAGTACCAAAAATCGAAAACAATACTCGAAAACAACGCTCGAAAACAATAATGTAAACGTAGGGTAATGTAAACGTAGGGTTAAAAAAAGGTCGGTTAAACCCTACCAACTACAGACCAATCAGCATAGTTTCGAATTTTAGCAAAATTTATGAAACCATTATCCATAAAAAAATTATTCAATATACCATCGAAAACGATCTCGTGTCTGAAAATCAATTTGGTTTTCAGCACAATCAATCAACAATCCATGCAATAACTGCACTCACTGCGGAGGTGTGTCGTAATTCAAACAACAAACAGTGCACTGGTGCCATTTTAATTGACATGGAGAAAGCCTTTGATTCAGTTTGGTTGGATGGGCTGATTTTCAAACTTCATTTTAATGAAGATCTATTATTTATCTTAATTAATATGCTATATAATAGAAGATTTGTAACCACCGATGGATCTGAAACATCAAATTTTACGTTCGAATTACAGCAAGGAACAATAACTGCGCTAATACTTTTCAATTTATATACAAAAGACCTCATTAGCAACGAAGGGATAAATAATCATCTCATCAGAACCATAGCCTATGCAGATGACTCAATTATTTATAGCACCGACCTAAAAATAGTCAATATAACACAAAGTCTACAATTAGCGACCACATTTATTAAAGATTATCTACACACTTGGAAAATCAAAATTAACACAAATAAATGTGAAAGTATATTACTTCGAAAACCAGTCCAGCTTGCAAACTACGAAACAAAAACAAATAAAAACAATTTGAACATTAAAATTGGTACAGGGACAATTGAACAAAAATCCATCGTCAAATATCTCGGAATCAAAATCGACCAATTCTGCTACATGAACCAGCACATTAATATTCAATTAGAGAGAGCAAACCAAGCCATCAGATCACATGATAAAATTTTCAGATCGAAATGGCTGAATAATAATGTAAAAAAAATTTGTTATAAAACTTTGATCCGCCCTATAAATACATATGGATGTCCAACCTGGTATAATTGCAGCGCGAGCTATATGGAACGCATACGTATTTTCGAAAGAAAATGTATTGGACTCTGTACGGGAAAATACCGAAAATTAAATTCAGAAAATCGACATTACATTTCAAATAAAATTCAATATGAAGAATTTAATGCAGAAAGAATAGACTTACTTATTAGAAAGCTAACTAGAGATCACATTTTAAGAACTACTACAAATAATAAAAATTCATTTTCCTATGGACCATATTATACAGATGAAAGTTTATTAAAACGTTCTACTGAAATTGGCAATATCCCGGAACCGGCGGCATTCATATATCTCGATACACATGGATATATCCGAAATAATGAACAAATTCCAATAATCTACCATGCAAATCGACGACCCTCCGGAAAATATTTTGATGAACTAAAATTCAGAAATTATGAAGATCATAAAAGATGCTCTACCAAATTTCTCAAATTATTAGAAACCAAATAAGTAGAACAAACCAAAAAATATTGGTGGCTTACCGATAGAGATGAAAGCTGGGCCTCAACTGTTTTGTTTATGTTAATAGTTTAAATAGTTTATTTATTTAAAAGATAGCATGTTTTTTTAAAGCTAATTTTCAACCAGAAACAAACCAAAATTAAATAACAATTACAAGGTTATGTTTAAGTAGTTATTAGATCCTCGTCTCAGATAAAAAAACTTAAATTGAACTGACATGAGAACCATTTTGGTCAAATGTTAAATTAATTAATATATCTTGGATTTATTTGTAATATTCTTTATCCAATTTATTTATAAATAATATTTTAAGCAAAATAAATTGTTTGAGAAAAAAATTGGTTAACACACTTTCGCATCGCCGCGCAGTCTTGAGTTCGATCGTCACTACTGACGAGAGATTTTTTTTATGTATTTTCATATGGTTTTTTGTCATTTCTATAAGATTCGTTCCTTTCCCAAGTATAACATAATTCGACTTTTTCGTCAAATATCGAAGTAAAAACTTATATTTAGTTTCGACTTTTACATAGTTTTTCTTTTGACTTAGAATAAGATTTCGTATGAAACGTGTCGCGATAAGTCGAATCTAAAAATCTAAAAACGCGATAAGTAAAACTGTGCTTATGTATGTGTGTTCAAATGTCAAAAATAAATTTGGCGGGAATATTTTTGTGCATTTATATGTGAAACGTCAAATTCAAATGTTAGAGGATTAATTAAATAAAACTACAAATTTTAATGGTTTAGAAACAACAAAATAATTTTTATTAATTTGTAATTGTAATATAACTTAATATGCATTAAAAATTTATTAAATAAAAAATAAAATGAATATTCATATAAACTTTAAATTTTTCGAATGTAAAACGTAATTTTAATAAATTATGTATATAAATATGATTTAAAATTAATATAGAAGAAAGTTTGAATAATATTTTAAATTATTTTTTCCGTAATAATGAATATTAGAATGATCATATTAATTTATTTACAAATCTGAAACAAAATATCCACAACACAGTAATTTTTCTTAGATGCCACCAATAAGGACGATCTTTCTACATTGTAATTATGATTACACTTATATTTATTTGAAATCACATGACACAGAAATTGAAATGCACTATTTAATAAATCGCTTAGAACGGTTGAGTGATGAATGAAAACAAACTATGTACTTATGAAACTTGTTTCTCCTCCCCATTTTTTATCAAAAAATAGGATAGATATTTAAGGTATAATAAACTCGTTTTATCATTGTTTTACTAAAAAAATTAAATACATATTTTCGAAGTAAAAGTATTCGTAGTATTTCCACCCAGAAATTTAATTAAAGTGCTGGTGTTCACATTTCTTAGAAATTCCAAATATATAATTTTTTTTTTTTTTTTCGGTTTTTACAGGCCATTATTGGCCCGTACCGTGTCAACAATCTGACTCCAACAGTTTCGATCACGAGCCAGCTCTTCATACTGTTGCAAGCAACCAGAAGATGCCAGATCGCTCTCTACGCCATGGAGCCATCGTCGCCGACAGCGACCTCTTCGCCTACCGAAAGGCGGTTCTCCCTACAAAGATCGCTGTATCATTCGTTTCGGATCAGCACGCAGAACGTGACCGAGCCAGCGTATTCGCTGTCCTTTGATTTCATGCACGATATCAGGAATTTGTATTAAATTCCTGATCTCGTGATTGAATAGAACTCGGTATGTGCCATCAACGTCGCGTTTTGGGCCATATATCACACGCATGATTCTTCTCTCGAATGTTAGAAGCCATCTTTCGTACTCATCCGTCAAGGTCCAACTCTCACATCCATACATGACAACGGGTCTGATCAACACTCTGTACAGCTTCAGCTTATCCGTATTTGCAAGATATTTTGATTTCAGCAGTGGACGTAGAGGATACAAAGCCCGATTTCCAGCGGCAAGGCGAACCTTGATATCCTCTCCCACACTATTATCGTGAGTAATGAGAGATCCAAGATACTTGAATCTCATCACTCCTTCAAACGTGTGGTTTCCACTACTGAAATCACTTGCGTCTTGGTCTCGAAAACCAGAGATCAGATATTTGGTTTTGGACTCATTGATTTTGAGACCAACGGAAGCTGAAAACTGTTCCAGTAGATCAAGTATCTCTTTCACTCCGTTGCCATTTAATCCAATCACACAGATATCATCTGCACACGCAAGAAGTTGATTGGATTGTCGGAATAAGATATTGTCCTGAGGTGTTGCACTTTTACGAAGGATGTATTCCAACATGAGATTAAAAAGTATCGGGGACAGCGCATCTCCTTGTCGAACACCAAAAGTAATTGCAAAAATTGCACCGCGATAATTCTCGCATTTCATGCGATCACCCTTTTTGAATATTGGGCATAATGCGCCCACTTTCCATTGGTCAGGCATAACTTCATTTCGCCATACCAATCGAATAAGGTCGAAAAGACAGTTCCACAAAGTTAGCCCTCCGAATATCAAGAGCTCTGAATTAATGCAATCAACCCCTGGTGAAAGATTTTTCTTTAATCTCTGCATGGCCATTGTGAATTCCTCATAGGATGGATCCTCAATGAACATCTCCGCGGTCTGTATTTGAGGGTATTCAAATACAGCTTGTGATACATGTGGAACATTAAGTAGATCAGAGAAATGTTCACGCCATGTATCGAGTACCGCATCGACGTTAACACAGAGGTTTCCATCCTGGTCCCGAATGGCAGTTGACCGAGATCTTAAGGTATGGTGCAATTCAGTGATTCCCTTAAAGAAACCACGCGAATTGTGCTCATTGCTGAGTTGTTGTACTCTTAAGACCTTGGCCTTCCACCATTCGCGCTTCTTCTGTCTACAAATGCGTTTAGCTGTCCTCTTAGCAAGAACTGCCTTGTTTTTCCTTGCAATTGTAAACCGAGTCTGCGCTTCATTGTGGGCTATATTGCGTTGCTCAACAGCAAGACGACACTCCTCATCAAACCAATTATTTTTGGGCTTAGTTTTCACTATACCGAGAGTGTGCTGGGCGGCATCGACAACCGAGGTTTTCAATACTTCCCAGACACTGTTCACATCATCAGATTGGTAATTGGATCGTAAGATGCTATTGCTGACAAGATCTTGGTATTTTCGTTGCGTTTCTTCATTTATCAGACCTTCACAGGAGAATCGCGTTTTATATTCTCCTGTCCTCCTTGACTTGTACGAAAATTTCCATCGCAGCTTTGCAGCAACCATAAAATGGTCACTGCCTACGAATTTTGTTGACGACCGATACGAGCTCACGTCTTGAACAACCCGAGCTCGGTCTTTGGAAATCAACACATGGTCAATTTGGCTTCGGGATGTTTTACGTGGATGTGTCCATGTTTCCAAATGGATGTTTTTATCGGGAAAGAATGTACTTGCCACTTTGAGATCATGAGCGATCGCAAAGTACATCATTCTTTCCCCATTTTCGGTCGCAGTTTCGTGTCGGGAGTACGGACCTATGTTATTTCATAAGTCGGTCTGATTTCTGCCAGCTCTAGCATTAAAGTCACCAATCACCAATCTGATATCGTGCTCAGGTATAGAACCCATCAGATTATCCAAATTATTGTAAAATGAGTCTTTATCTTGGGATTGGCTTACATCAGTACACAAACAATTGACAGGTTGACTAATTTCATGTGCAAGCGAAGCTTATACATTCGATTATCGACTGCCTGGAAGTCCAAGACAGCCTTTTTTACCTGCGGCCCAATGAGAAAGCCAACTCCAAGATTTCCGAGGTCATCTCCACTGTGTAGCAACGTATAGCCTTGAGACACATGGACTCCACTTTTAGGCCATCGAGTTTCTTGGAGCGCTACGAGTTCCAGCCGATACTCTTTCATGCAAGTGATAAGGCCGTCCAACGCGCCAGGTTTTCTTAGTGACTGCATGTTCCACGTGCTGATCTTCATTCTCGTATCCGGGTACTTAAGCGGGGGGTCATTGTTATTTAGGCGGTATCCGATTTTTTTAGTTTTGTTGACATTTTTAACTGTAATTGGTTTTTACGGATGCGGGTCGTCAGCCCAGCGATCCAACCAGATTTAGTCGCCTCCTACGACAAGCTCTGAATACTGTGGTGGTATTCTATGGATGTCATGTTTCGTTCGAAATATTTACGAAGCGTGTTTGCCCCCAACCACAGGGCCCAAGTTCAAATATATAAATATATATAAATAAACATATAAATAAACAAGAAAAATTATATAAATAAATATATAAATAAACAAGAAAAATTTTAAACACGTCAAATAATACGCAGTTTCTACTAAGGTATTTATCTTTCGACTATTTTCGCATATTTCGAAGGGAAAAACGATAGCTCATTTTTGAGTTTAGCTTTGTTATACTTGGGTGCCCAAGATAAATACCTTAGTAGTGGTGCGTATATGTATACAGCGTTGTGTTTAGAAAACTGTGTATTATTTGACGTGTTTAAAATTTGGCTTGTTTATTTATATATTTGGAATTTCTAAGAAATGTGAAAACCTGCACTTTAATAAAATTTCTGGGTGGAAATTGTAAGTTAAAAGTATTGGTTCGAAAATATGTATTTAATTTTTTTGGTAAAACAGTGATAAAACGAGTTTATTATACCGTAAATATCTATCCTATTTTTCGGTAAAAAATGGGGAGGAGAAACAAGTTTCATATGTACATAGTTTGTTTTCATTCATCACTCAACCGTTCTAAGCGATTTATCAAATAGTGCATTTCAATTTCTGTGTCTTGTGATTTCAAATAAATATAAGTGTAATCATAATTACAATGGAGAAAGATCGTCCTTATTGGTGGCATCTAAGAAAAATTAGTGTGTTGTGGACATTTTGTTTCAGATTTGTAAATAAATTAATATGATCATTCTAATATTCATTATTACCGAAAAATTATTTAAAATATTATTCAAACTATCTACTATATTAATTTTAAATCATATTTATATACATAATTTATTAAAATTACGTTTTACATTCGAAAAATTTAAAGTTTATATGAATATTCATTTTATTTTTTATTTAATAAATTTTTAATGCATATTAAGTTATATTACAATTACAAATTAATAAAAATTATTTTGTTGTTTCTAAACCATTAAAATTTGTAGTTTTATTTAATTAATCCGCTAACATTTGAATTTCACGTTTCTCATATACATGCGCAAAAATATTCCCGCCAAATTTATTTTTGACATTTGAACACACATACATAAGCACAGTTTTACTATATTGAGTTTCGTCAGATTCGACTTATCGCGACACGTTTCATACGAAATCTTATTCTAAGTCGAAAGAAAAACTATGTAAAAGTCGAAACTAAATATAAGTTTTTACTTCGATATTTGACGAAAAAGTCGAATTTTGTTATACTTGGGTGAAGTGAAGTGTACAAAACGAACGCGCAAATCAATTCAGTAATTCAGATAATTAAGTTAATTCAGTTAATTCACCACAAACGAACGCACTTATACAATCATTTATACTATACATCTCTGTCTCGAGTTCGATTTCTCATCGCCGTGCAGTCTCGAGTTCGACCCTCACCACTGACAAGAGTTTTTTTTTCATGTATTTTCATACGCTTTTTTGTCTTTTATATATAATCATTTATACTACACAAGTACACATAACTAGCAGCTTAATGGTTAAGACACTTTCTCATCGCACCGAAGTCACGAGGTCCATCTTCGCCGCCGACCGAAAAAAATACCTTCATAACTTTTTAAAACACATAAAAAAAATTAAATAATGTAAATATTTCTCCCCTACCGACATTTACATACCCACATGTTTTTGATTTTTGGTTTATGTGCATAGTAAATTTTTGGTTTATGTGCATGGTACATTTTTTGGTAACTAGTGGTGTTTCACTACTAGTTCTCTATTAGGACCCTTCGAGCCATTGGATAGTTGTCAGTTTGTCACCTTCATCCATTGACAGCTGATGTAATGTTCTTATTGCCAAGAACGGAGCTGCTGATGTGCCATATGGAACGGTAGCCAAGTTGTATCTATAGTATTAAACGAGCAATAATTGTATGTATATATATTTGTTTATTTTTTCTCGAAAACGGGACTGTAATTTTTTCTGAAAATTGGCATACTACCATTTTCCGGTGTGAAAAAACGATCTAGATAGGTCACGACTTTGGGAAAATTCGTTTATGGCCTTAATTTTGGAGAAACATTTTTCATATGAATGACGTCACAAATACTTTGAATAAATTTTTTCGATCAAAGTAACCACTTTTCGTTATTGAATTTTTGATTGAATTTTTTAATTTTGATTTCTTTTTACCCTATCGCATAAATTGCAATTCAAACGCAATGCACACTCGATTAAAAAATATAATGATATAAAAATAAATAATACTCTGCAAGGAAAACAGGTTGAAATTGTGGACAGTATTTTACGTGCAGCCAATGACTCTAACTATGTTGAAACAAAATGTTTTTTCATAGATGGACCAGGCGGTACCGGTAAAACCTTCGTGTATAAGACCTTATATCACTTACTTTGTGGCCAAAATCGCAAAGTAAAATGTATGGCATTTACTGGAATCGCTTCAACTCTATTGCCTGCTGAACAAACATCACACAAGACATTTGGTCTGAAAGTTCCGCTTTCGTCAGATTCAATTTCCAGCATTAAACCTGGTTCAGTCAAAGCTACAGAACTCGCTCAAGTTGATGTTTTCCTTATGGATGAGGCACCGATGTTACCAAAGTATGGTTTACAAAATATGGATCAGTTGTTGCGGTCTATTGGAACTCCAAACTTGTCATTTGGAGGGAAAATTTTAGTCACTGGAGGTGATTTCCATCAGTGCTTACCTGTTATTCCGTAGCAACCGTAGTGAAACACTCGATTTGTCTATAAAAAAAAGTCATCTCTGGAAAAAATTTTCGTTAAACAAAAATATGCGTGTCGATCCGGAACAGGGAGCATTCGCAAAGTACATCCTGAAACTGGGAAATGGAAATCTTCCAAAATCATTCTGGAAATGAAATTACCTGAGGATATAATTTTCAGTGGTAATTTAATCGAAGAAGTATTTGGAAATAGCCTTGCCAATCTAAATTACGAAGGAATGAAGGAACGTATTATTCTCGCGCCGCTGCGAACAAAGAAGTCAGTAATATTAATGCTGAGATCGTCGGTCGTCTCCCAGGAGAATAGAAATCGTATAAAAGTTTTGATTCTGTAAAGGATAAACAGGAAGGAGGTATTGAATTCACGCCAGAATTTCTTAATTAGATTGAAATTGCTGATTTGCCACCCCATGAATTAAAACTAAAGAAAAATACGATAATTATGCTAATGCGTAATTTAGATATTTCGGAGGGCATGTGCAATGGAACACGCCTGATTGTTACCGAATTATGTAACAACGTAGTTAAAGCAAAAATAATTACTGGGGAAAAAGCTGGACAAGAAGTACAAATTCCTCGAGTTACGCTCGACTCCAGTAAAGGTCAACCTGGATGTACAATACAACGACATCAATTTCCGCTTCGACCAGCGTTTGCTATTACCGTGCATAAACCTCAAGGACAAACGTTCGAATTTGTTGGCGTCGACTTGCGTACACCTGTCTTTAATCACGGTATGTTGTACGTAGCATTTTCTCGTGTTAAACGACAAAATAGCTTGATAGTTCTGTTACCACCTAAAAATGAACGTCACACGTATCATGTTGTGTGGAAAGAAGCATTGAACGCTCCTGATCTAAATTCTAAAAGTCTTGATATTAACAGCGACGATTTCCCAGTCGAATAAAATAAATAAAATTAAATTAAATTAAAGTTGTTTTGCGAAAGTGTTTAAAAAAATTTTTTTTCTTTTTCCGAGCAAAGCTCGGTCCCCGGAACTTCCCTTAATGGTTGGTTCGGGTTTTCCCTTTATAATATTCTTTGATAATCTTGATGGATCTTTGCCACTTTAATTTGTCGTTACGTTTTGATTATGTCGGCTCCGAATACTATATTGTGCTTTCTCCACCGTAGAATAAGTGACCATAGGTTGTTTTGCAGACTCGATCCGACATGTAGATTATCATTTATAGTCCTGATTATAGTCCTGATGTTGACTTTATTGATGCGTCGAATACAACGCGGAATTTTGATTCCTTTGAATTTTCGTTCAAGATTACATGATGTGGAATGTAAAATTGTCCTCTGGAATTGGATGATGGTGTCATATGCCTCATTTGAATGTATTCTCTCATGAATCCTATATAAAGGGTCATCCAAATGTGACGCCTAGATGTCAGCAGTATATAATTTTTACACGTGACATCTTTTCAAATGACATAAGCCACAGTTTTAACCATGGACAGGTACACACTGCAACAACGCGTTTACATCATTAAAACTTATTATGAAAATAGGCGTTCTTTGAAAAATACCCATCGCAAAATTCGTGATTTTTTGGTGTAAATAATCGGCCAAATCAATCTTCAATTCAAAGATTAGTGAAAAAATTCGATGAAACTGGTTGTGTTACTGATAAACCAAAAAGTGGAAGACCAAAAACTGTACGCACAAATGAAAATATTGCTGCTGTTAGTGAAAATGTAGAAAATGAACCGACAACATCAATTTCGCGTCGTTCGCAAGAATTGGGCATATCTTATGGTTCCTTATGGAGGATTTTGCATAAAGATTTGCATTTACACGCTTACAAAATTCAATTAACCCAGAAATTGAAAGAAAGAGACCATTTACAACGTCGTAATTTCGCTAGTTGGATTATTGAACAACGAACGACAGATCCATTGTTTTCAAGCAAAATTTTGTTTAGTGATGAAGCTCATTTCACAATGGATGGATTCGTCAATAAGCAAAATTGTCGTATCTGGGGTGATGAAAATCCTCGTGTTATTCATGAAAAATCTCTACACCCACCAAAAGTTACTGTTTGGTGTGCATTTTGGGCAAATGGAATCATTGGGCCATTCTTCTTCGAAAATGATGCTGGAAATGCTGTTACTCAGGCGCGGTCCGTCATAATGGGCAAGGTGGGCAGTGCCCACCTTTACCATTTACTAAACTTCTATCAAGATCAAACCAATTATAGTTTAAAAATCGTTTACCATACAAAGATTCAAAGATTTGTTTTAAATTTACGCGCATATTGTTTGTAACCTGTTCAAAAAATCATGTTAAAACGTTCTAAAGTAAAATATTCGTAATACATGCATATATATCTAATACACACATATACGAGTACATAAAGTAAAATGCAAAAAATGGTTTATTTCATCTCTATTTCTCTCAAAAATATACATACGTATCGTATGCATTTCCTCTTCTATTTGCATTTTATATTTGGATTTTGTCTATAAACTCTCATTAGGCAAATCGCAAAGTGCTACATATTTGAGTATTAAATGCATTATTTCTCTTTCAGCTTTACGATTTTATTAAACCAAATACCATGGTAATATCGTCTCTCAGTTTGGTTTTATACAAGAATAGTGGGCAAATGACGTAAATCACTTGCTGGTATAATTTTATTTCTCTCCTTTTTAACATAGGAATTAATTTTAAGGTGAGATGAAATAGAAAAAATGTTTTTTGATTTGGTTTATGTGTTTACTTTTGCTGTAAATAATACTAGATTCCCTCAACTTACGTGATTTTATATAATTATAGATTTTCAATATGATATCGGTTAGTAGTTAAAATTTGTGGCAGTTGCGAATTGACCTTATGTGGCCATAATGAAAAAACTGATTCAGATCGACCGGGAGTGTTCAGAGCCATATTCGAATCATTTTGCAGAAATTAGGTTACTTTAAAAGCATATTATGCTACTACTCCAATTTTTAACGGAACTTTTAAGCACATTCAACATGATGTTCTCAAATGTATCAATACCGTATATAACGACTTCGTTTATGCAGGAATTCAAGATATTCTTTACATTTCCATTCAAGCAGAAACTACTGATGTCTCAAACAAAAGTTAATTTGTGTTTATATTTGAATTAGTTTCTAAAGAACGCATTTAAACAGGAGAAGTCGTCTAAAGATTTATTTCTTTTGTAGAAATCCAAGATCGTTTAGCTAATGGATAAGGTGTACAAATAGAATATTACCAGTGACAAAAATACTGCTCAAACTTACGACGGTGTTACAGTTATGAGTGGAAATAAAGGTGGAGTGCAAATCATATTAAAACAGGATTTTCCTAACGTATATTTTGTCTACTGTTATGTTTCAAATTTAGTCCTTCTGGCCGTGTGCGCCAAACAAATATCAGAACGGCGTATTTTTTGCCAATTTATATATAGGATATCACCATTTTTTTTGTGTATCTCTTAAAAAATAAGTAAGTTATTGCAAATCTGTGACAAAAAGCTACCACGACCAAATTTTATCTCGGGAATTTCCAGTCGTACAATTAACGTAGTGTATGAAAAAGTGCAAGAGATAAAAAAATTGCATGGCAACCATTCAGAACGGCACAACTTCGGATACAAGAACGATTCGCGAAGCGTGTGGTTTTATTTTATTACTAAACGATTTAAAGTTTATTACGTTTGAAAGATTTTTTTCTCATTAAACAATCAAATTTATTTTAAAAGAAGCGTATGACGTAATACGAGAGCTTGTTAACGATAGGTTTAGCAACGCAGAATATTAAGTAATCAGTACTTTTAGATTGCACAAAGATTAAGCTTTATGCTTTTAACTTTTCTTACCAGTTGCTAATTACAATAGCCAATTTATATCCATTTTTAGATAAAGCACTCTTGAAATCTAAACTACAGGTAGTTTATCATCAAACAATGATTTTTCAGCCCGCAAAACTATTTGTGAGCTAGTCAAAACTATTTATAATAACAATTTAGAAAAAATACTCGAAGAAGTTGTTCGCCTTTCGATAATAATAATAACCATACCGATGTCGACCGCAGCATCAAACGATGTTTTTTAAACGCTGAAAACTGTAAAATCTTATTAAAGAAGCACAATGAGGGACGAATGATTGAAGAAATTAGCTGTATATTCAATTAAAGAACCCTGATCAATGAAATAGACAATTTTAATGGAAGAGTTCTGTATCGATAACACTTCTATTTTTAATTTAATATTTCATGAAGTTTTATATACTTTTGCCCACCCATGTTTGAAACCCACGGACCGCTACTGCTGTTACTGTGAATGCTGAGCGATACCAATCAATGTTGAGAGACTTTTTATGGGCACAGTTGAGTCATATTGATGTGTCTGACGTCTATTTCCAGCAAGACGGTGCTACATGTCACACAACTCGACAAAACATTACGTTTTTGCAATCAAAATTTCCTCAACGTGTAATTTCACGAAATTCAGATTTCAATTGGCCTCCAAGGTCATGTGATCTAACACCATTAGATTTTTTTGTGGGGTTTTTTGAAAAGTCGAGTGTATGCTAACAAGCCACAAACAATTAATGATCTAAAGAACAACATTCAAGTTGCAATTCGTGAAATAACACCAGCAACATGTCGGAAAGTCATTGAAAATTTCGATATTCGGATTGATGCCTGCAGACGCAGTCGTGGTGGACACTTGAATGATATTCTATTCCATGTATAATTGTAATGGATCATCCTTTTAATAAAAAAAACAGCTTGAAAAAATTGCAAATAGTTTGTGTTTTATTTAAAAGAAACATGTAGGCGCGTTTTTTGGATGACCCTTTACAAATGTCGTAGCCGTTCATTATTTTGGAGTGTTTTTTCAATTTGCAGGCACCGTTGCGTGGCTCTTTGTTTTGAAGCTAAGCCAACTACACTGGTATCATTTTCTTTGAACGGTAAGGTAACTACGTACCTCCCACATGGATCCCGTTTGTCGGTAAATTGTTTCGCACTGCTCATCAGCTTTTGTTAGTAGGGACTCAACCGATACTTCTTCTAATTCCCAAACCATATGAAGTTCTTAAGCCTTTGCTAATTCTTCCTTTATACTGAGGTTAACCATTCGGGTCCTCTGTTGATCGGTTGTTCCCGGACCTACTAGTAGCCAACCCAAACCTGTTTTTATTGCATTTGGGTTCCTCGGATGATCTGTGTTTCTGATACATCCGCGTAGACGTCTGCTCCTAATAAGATATCTATAGGAGCCGGACAATCATACTGTGGATCCGATAATATTATATTTTCCCACCGAGAGTCGTAGTTACGTTTTATTTTTTGCTCTGGCACATTTGATATTATTCTCGGTAAAACATGCTTCTATCTGTAGTTTAAACTCTGATGGAAAATGTGGTTGAATTTCCAATTGAACTATGGAGCTACACGTGTTCTTTGTATTGACTCCAATTCCAACCAAGCTGGTACGTATGTTTTTCAGAAGTAATCCTAACTGCAGACATGCATTTTCAGTAATCAAGGATACTTGAGATCCTATATCAATTAATGCCCTTAACGTAACCGTGTCGTTTGTTGATGTTTTGGTTATTACTTTTGCCGTTGAGAGTAGAGTCGTGGGATTTCCATCGATTACGTTGATCGATACCTTTTTCTTTGCATCATTAATGTAGGTGTGGAGCAATTGATGATGTTTGTTATTACATATTGTGCATGTTTCAGTTTTGAGACATGATTCTGTTGAGTTATGTGATAAGCAGTTGGTACACAATTTGTTCCTATTGATGAAATCTATTCTCCGGCTTGGGGTGATTTGTATAAAATGAACACACTTTAGAATAATGTGTCCCATTCCTTCGCAGTACTTACAGCATTCTCTACTGTAACTTGCCTTGTGCTGGTTTCCTTGATTGACCAAAATTTTTCTATATGAATTAATTTTGGATTATTTACTTGAGAAGTGCTTCCAGCACATTCATTCTCTCCATTGACAGATGTTAAAATTGTTGCATGATAGGAAAGTCACGACTACCATTTAGGCATTCCTCGTAGTGCTTTAGGCTGTTGTAATCCAACTTTTTGACATTAATGTGAATGAGGATGATGCTCCATTCGTCTACGTTGTATGGTGACCTTGACTGCGTTTGATTGAACTTTTGGAATCTTCAACATAGTGTCAATATATTCGGCCACGATTTTTCGTTTATTATCGTACCGCTCCTTAATGATGTTGTAAGCAGTTTGTAGTTTTCTGCTTGTAGTGCTAGTTGTCCTATTAAGGTAGATGACTTCTTAGTGCCAGTGCAGAACAAGGGCACAGGAAGTGAACAAGAGTCTCTTCCTCCTCCTCGTCCATGCCGCTTCTACAGAAGTCAATTGTTTCTAGACCCAGCCTTCTCGCATGTTCACCGAAAAGGCAGTGTCCCGTTTATATTCCTACTATTCTTCTTAGATCTCTCCTCTCCAGAGAGATTAAGGTCCTGGAGCGATTCCAGATTTGTCTCACTCTCTCGCATGTGAGGGTGTAAGACCACCTCTCCAGTGCTGAAGCTTCTGCCCTTTTCCTCAAAGCCAGTCTAATCTCCACTGTAGGCCTCACCACATTGGCCCTTTCAGGCTTCAGCTGAAGAGTTATACCTTGCCTAGCTATAGTTTGTCTGTCCTGCAGTTATCCTTGACGTCAGAGTGACCGGGGACCCAGATAATCTGAATATTGAAATAAGCCTAATGCCACCCTAAACTTCAACAGCACTGCTTCCAGCAACTCAACCACCTCAAGGTTTCCTCAATCGCTATTATCTCCGCCTGGTACACGCTGCAGTGGTCAGGGAGACGAATGGAAGTGCTGTTAAGTGCAGTGTATGCCGGGTTATTTTAACAGAGAATCCAATTCTTCAAATATATTTAAGTTCAATTTAATTATAAATTCATTTTATTTTTGTATATTTCACTTTTAAAATTTAAGACGTTTTTGTTATCATGTCCAAGATCGAACTACCGTTCAAATAATTGATCAATTATCTTGTCACATTGCTTTGAGTAAGTGTTTGTGAAAGAAGATAGATTATACATACTATACAATTTAACATTAATATTAATCTAATATACATAAGCTTAAATTAAGTTAGAGGCATTATTACACTGGTGTTCTATAGATATGTAAATTCTACACAACAGTGCTTATATTTAATGATCCACATAACAGCCCAGCTCCGACCTTACCATCTAGCTTCGAGCCGTTCGTGTAGAATTGTATAGCTTCTGTTTACAGTGCTATCTTATTTCCCCAGAAATCTCTTGAAAGGATAAAGGCTTGAAAACCCCTTTTCGAAGCATAATATCGGCGTAATATAGTCAAGGTTCGCCATTTCCTTCTTTAGCGAACCAATTATTGTTGAGTGACCTGCCTGAAGGTGTTTCCACTGAGACACGGCCGTTAGTCTTGTGGCTATGTTAGCCACCATCTGTTTGCCATATATATCCACTGGAAGAAGGTGTAACATGACCTCAAAAGCCTGAGTAGGTGTTGTTCTCAGTGCCCCGCTTAAGAGCAAACAGGCCATCCTTTGCACCTTCTCTAACTTCTTTCTATAGGCTATTCTATCCAGTGCCGGCCACCAAACACTCACTCCATACATAAGAACGGGTCTTACTACGGCAGTGTAGAGCCAGTGTACCAGCTCCGGTCTGAGACCCCAACGTCTGTCTATTGCATTCCTACACGAATACATCACCGTCGTAGCTTTGCTGATTCTCTCCAAGATGTTCGGTTTCCAGCTTAGTTTACTGTCTAAGATTACACCCAGAAATCTCGCTTTATCAGTAAAGGCCAGTTTAGTGACATTTACGGTAGGTGAGTCAACTACCGGAATTTTATGTTCCTTAGTGAAGAGTGTATGATAAAAGTTACACGAGTATGGTGGACAATGGTGGACAAAGTGATTACTTATAAGGCATGAATTCTTCTAGTGGATGTAAGTGAAAAAAAAAATACTTAGTTATAAAAACTTAAATATTATGAACAAACAACAAGTGTATAGAACTGTATAAAAAAAATAGACATCCTATTACATAATAACCACAAAATATAATTATAAAATATAATAAGACCAGTTTAACCTATACTACAATCAACAAGCCATCAACATCAACATTCATCCGCATGCCACACAAATACTACAAAACAAGTAACAATTTTCCATTAATTTTCATTCATATAAAAAAAAATATACAATTGATTATAAATAAATATTGGTGGAGGGTAGGCTAAATTTTAAGAATAAAATAGATATTTTAGGAACAGCTGTTCACCTAGGTTTCGTAGTTTAGATTGATTTAATTTCAAAATTTTTTGTTTCTTTCTTTCATTTGAATTCTTAATTCGCGAAGTCGAAATTCTTAGTTTAATTTTTTTTTTTTTTCTCTTTGTAAACTTATTCAAATTATTATCATTTACTTGTAATAAGCATCTTCTTAATTAGTCGGCAAAATAACTAATAAATTTTGTTATATGCATTTTCTGAGATTAATTTGTTTTTTTTGTATTCCGCTATGAGGACGAGCCACATAGAATAGGCTAATCGAGATTGAGGATGAGTTAGGGTAACGGTAGGTATAGCAATTAAATGTAGGTAGGTATTCAGCCAACTCCTTCAGCCATTACAAGCGATCCACGTATACTTTGGAAACCCCACGACGCCCCCTGATGCTTAGCCGGCAACGACCGCTCCGAAGTCCATGCGTGGATCAAATTCTGAAAACATGGAGTACATTCAAAAATTTACTTTTTGTAGTGTACAAAGTGCTACAGTGGCGCCCAAATTGAGCAAAATGGCTTCCTTCTTTTTCCGTTTCCCTAATCCAGTAATATATTTTTTTTTCTTCTGTATAAATAATTTTGATAATTTATTCGGTATTCTCTCTATGTTCCAAAATAGTTAATAACGTAAAACAAAATTGTTTTTCTATTTTGTTGAAAGTTGGATCCCAGATAAATGTTTTGTTTTTCAATATAAATAAGAAGTAAATTTGTTTTAGTTCACTGGAAACCATCTATTTCCGCTATTTGCGTTGACTTAGTAGTATGTTTTCTAGTTTGCTAAAATTATTTACCTAAACGCGATTTCGATCATACTATCCTCGTGGAAGTTGAATTTTATGATCCGAAATGGTATCGTTACTTTAATTAATTTATTTAGTTACTTTCCAATCGTAGCTTAATTGTAATTTATCAAGTTGCTTGATCCGGCATTGGTCGTTTGAGTTAGTGTTTTGATTTATTACAATTGGAATTTTTTTTTGTCAACAGTCTTATTTCCTAATTTTATCCTCAATCCTCCCTTTCCTAAAGTGCTGATTACCTACTTTAATAACAAGAACATAAATTAATTGAACCATTGGAACTAACCGTTTATTCTCGTTCATCCTCATCATGTTAATGCGTGACCTTATTTTTTTTTAATTATTAGCTATTATTATCGACTTTTCTCAATCGCACAAAAATATTTGAATAATTTTCTTTGTTGGAAGTAAATTCAATTTATATATACAATATTCATAAAACCATTACATTTGTCTTATGATTTGAGATTGTTTTTATATAATTTCTTAGATTTTGACAGTAAATTTGATACAAATACTATAAATATAACCTTTGGAAATTTTGTTTGGTTTCACAAATTATTCCAACGCACAATAAGAGCTTTCCTCCTATATTTATTTTTGGTTCAGTTAAAATTTCGATTAAAAAATGAATTGCTTTTACCTTAATCGTGGCGAAGTAGATATTGAGTGCGAATTGCGCGATATTGCAATCGAAGACGCAAATGCAGTTGAAATTCATTCATGCAGTTGAAGAGCATCCACCTTGTAGTTCTAAAGGTGTACAATTTGAAGATACACCGGCTACATATTCCATGAAGTTAACGATGGAACAAATCGATAAATTGTCAGCACAAATTGTGGCTCTAAATCTTCAGTGTAATGAACTCCGTAATAATAATAATAATAATAAAGGGGCTATCATAAGTCCAGCAAGCATAGTAGGCTCAAAGGTGAATATGCTACCAAATGAGGCCCTTCTTTATCCTGGTAAGCCTGATAATTTACCGTTTAATTATCAACAAATTTCCTTATCCAACTATTTACCAATTATTAATCCGTCGAGAATAATAAACCCTGAAGTTAATTATCAAAAGCCAATAACAACTCCATCGTTTCAAAACCCTCAACCCCCACCGATTGATAATGCATTTTACGTACCACATGGTCATTTAAGCGGTATTCCGAATAACCCGCAAATCCCACACTTTCCACCGTATGTACCCCCAACGATAAACCAAACTAAATTCATCCCAGAATATCGAGGGCTGTCAAGGAGTGGTTTATCTTTTGATGGATCTCCTACCGGAACTCCAATCCATTTGTTCTTGTTCCAACTGGAAACTTTGGCGTCATCAATCAACTTACCAGACGAAAGATTACTAACTGAAATTAGTTTCGTATTAAAAGGCATTGCTTCACACTGGTATTGGGTTTTCAGGCAACAAAACCCTCGAACTACTTGGCCAGAGTTGCGACGGTGTATCATAGAACGGTTTAAAGATAGGCTACCTGACTCCGATATTGAAAAGCAAATAGAAGCCCGAAAACAATTACCTCGAGAAACGTTTCTCGAATTTTATCAACAAATCTGGAGTCTCACAGCACAGTTGAGTGTTCCGTATACTGATGACCAAATTATTAAGATACTGGTAAAGAATATG
Organism: Tipula lateralis; assembly: GCA_963932295.1. Lineage (NCBI taxonomy): Eukaryota > Metazoa > Arthropoda > Insecta > Diptera > Tipulidae > Tipula > Tipula lateralis. The sequence continues at coordinate 101,275,826 of OZ010737.1, forward strand.
CGACCTGGTTTACGTTACCAATTAACTGACCGACGGTTTACTAATATTGGTGATTTAATAAGCAGTTGCGTCAATTGGGAATCTACTTGGAACGAGCTTAAAATTGATCCAGACAGCTTTGTTGCTTTAAGAAAAATTCCCCAATATCAAGAGACGGAAAAATACTCGGTCCCAAGAAGAATGGTTAACGAATTGACATACGAAGCCAATTACAATGATACATTCAATTACAATCCAAGTGTAAATCCCGTTACCTATCATTCTGGGACAGATATTGAAAGCGTAACCCAAACAACTGCGATTCAAAACCAACAATATTGTGTTCCTTCAAGAGAGTGGTGTTCACCATTCTAACATGTATAACATTCCCCATTACGTTGTTCCTCAAATCGAGGCCATAAATCACCCGAATGTGAACCCTCCTATACCCAAGCATGTCAAATTCTCAGAACGGCCAATTAAATCCACCAGCAGATATTCACAAGCTGATGTAGGGCAATCAAATGTCATTTGCAATAATTGCGACGACATTGGCCATACATTCACCAACTGTAATGTGCCACTAAATCGCTGGTTTTGTTATCGATGTGGTTTGAAGGATACTGTAACTCCTAAATGTCCACGCTGTAAGGAAAACGAGCAGAGGGGGACGTGGAGGTCTGGGAACCACGTTACCCCAACTCTCACCCACCCCAATCGTGGTCGAGAAGAGGCCGTTGTCAGTACCGATCCAGTCTTTCGATTGATGACGAAACCTGGAGCGACAGGCGATCTGAAATAAAGTTTACTGATTCAATTCATCCTTTAGTTTCAACAGAAACTACCACTAACATTACTAGTCATAACAGTTATAAAAGTCAAGTCCCAAATCAAAATGTACAACCCTTCGCTCGTGATGACAACCACTGCTTTCTTTCTACTAAGACACCAGATAGTACAAATAGTATATACACCGCGAAACGCCGACAAAGGTGTTGCTCTTACTGGGGAAAACGCAAAAATAACAAATCGGAAATTATCTCCTCCATTATAAATACCAACTTGAATGATAAGCGCCCTTATGCGATGGTAACAATTAATGGAGATAAGTACCATGGCCTTTTGGATAGTGGCGCGACTATAAGCGTGCTAGGGATTGGTTCTGAAAAGTTTCTGAATAACCCGTCGGTACGATTTCATAACTTTCCAAGCTATGTCAATACGGCATGTGGGCAAGGCGAGCGAGTGTTCGGTTATATAAATGCGCAAGTTATGTTTAATAATAAAACAAAGGAAATGAAGTTATACATTGTGCCATCCTTAGAGCAATCCCTCTATCTGGGAATAAATTTTTGGAATTTATTTGGAATTGCTCCAAATATATCGTCGCTTCATACAACATCCTTTGGCAATAATTCTACTTCCGAAACCAACGATTCAAAATTTCACGATCTCGAACCGGCCGAACAAGAAGTTCTTAATGATATTATAAAACTATTTCCATCATGCATTGAGTTGGGTCTCGGTAAAACTAATTTGGTATCCCATACAATTGATGTTGGTTCCTCTAAACCTATAAAGCAACGATTTTATGCTGTTTCACCAGCAAAACAAAAGTTGATGTATGAAGAGTTAGACCACATGTTATCCCTAGGTGTGATTGAAGAGAGTCAGAGCTCATGGTGTTCGCCGGTCACACTGGTGCATAAGGCAAATGGTAAGGTTCGTCTGTGTCTGGATGCCCGTGAAGTGAATAAAGTAACCATAAAGGATGCATATTCATTGCCGCTTATCGATGGATTTTTGGGCCGATTGGATCAAATCCGCTATATATCCACGATTGATCTAAAAGATGCCTTTTGGCAGATCCCTCTCGACCCACAATCCAGAGATAAGACGGCTTTTAAGGTACCTGGACGGCCTTTATACCACTTCACGGTCATGCCATTTGGATTGTGCAATGCACCACAGACGATGTGCCGCCTAATGCACCGTGTGATTCCATATCGACTCCATGACCGCGTTTTCGTGTATTTAGACGATTTATTAATTACCTCTGCTACCTGGGATGAACATGTAGGTCTACTCAAAGAGGTTGCTGGTTTATTAAAAGACACTGCTTTAACAATTAATATTGAAAAGAGCCGATTTATGCTCAAAGAGGTGCGTTATTTGGGGTACCTAGTGGGCGATGGATGTCTGCGAACTGACCCAGAAAAAGTAAAAGCAATTGAAAATTATCCAGTTCCTAAGACAGCTAAACAGGTAAGAAGGTTCATGGGGATGTGCTCCTGGTATAGACGTTTTATCAATAATTTTGCTACCATCGCTGAACCGTTAACAGATTTAACGAAAAAAGGAACCAAATTAAAATGGTCCGACGAAGCCAACCAATCGTTTATCAAACTAAAACATGCTCTGATGACAGCCCCGGTCCTGGCAAATCCTAATTTTGAGAAATCCTTCTATATTCAATGTGACGCCAGTACCACTGGAGTAGGGAGTGTGTTATTCCAGCTAAACTCTGCAGGAGAGGAACAGCCCATCTCATTCATCTCGCAGAAGCTGAATGCCGCTCAGAAAAATTATTCTATAACAGAGCTGGAATGCTACGCAGCGGTACTGAGCGTCAAAAAATTTCTTGCTTATATAGAAGGGTATAATTTTACCATCTATACAGACCATGCAAGTCTACGCTGGCTGATGTCTCAAAAGGATTTGTCAGGACGGCTTGCTCGTTGGAGTTTGAAGCTGCAGTCCTTTAATCGGGAGTTGTGTCATCATTAAGCGAAAAGAAACTTAATTGCCAGCTTAATGATAATTTAAGCCCACTTCATATTAATTTAGACGCACCCGAGTTCGCAGATCCAGAATATCAAGCCAAGATCGACAAAGTGTTACAACTAGGAATGGAATGTCGCAGTTATCGTGTTAAGGGAAATAAGCTATTATATACACCGTCAGCTGGATTACGTTATGATGATAGAGATGCACCTGATTGGAAATTAGTGATTCCATCTCAGTTAATTCCATCTTTAATTTCACAAGCCCATATTCCCCCATCGTCTGCGCATATGGGCGTGTCGAAAACATTAGATAGGATCCGCAGACAGTTTTATTGGCAAACGATGGTTCAGGATGTTAAACAATTTATTGGAAATTGCCAGATATGCAAAATGGTTAAACCAGTAAACTATAATATGAGACCCGAAATGGGTCATCAATTTAATTCTGAACGTCCTTTTCAAAGGCTGTACATTGATTTAATGGGGCCATACCCACGCTCTAAATCTGGAAATGCCTATATCCTTATAATTGTCGATCATTACTCGAAATTTGTTATTTTAAAGCCTTTAAGAGAAGCATCAGCTACCTCAATTTGCTTGTTTCTTGAGAAAGATGTTATTTTGTTGTTTTCTGCACCCGAATTTATAATGAGTGATAATGGGAAACAATTTATCTCAAACATGCTTCAAGATTTACTAAAAAAGTATGGAATTGAGCATATACGAACGCCCGTGTACTCGCTGCAGAGCAACGCCTCTGAGCGGGTGAACCGTACCATACTATCGGCTATTCAGGCTTATCTGAGTGACACACACCACAATGAATGGGATGTACATATCCAGGAAATCGCGGCAGCTATTCGCAATGTTATTCACGGGTCAACACAATTTTCCCCTCACTATGTTGTATTCGACCAGCATATGTCATTACACGGATCCGAATATAAACTTCGAAGACTGTTATCACCAACTGATAGAAACGAAAATTTCGTTTTGTCTAAGTCGGACCGGCTAAATTCAATTCGGGATAAAATCAAACATTACTTCAAAATTGCATATGATCGTTCTGCGAAGCATTACAATTTACGTAGTAGGAATCGAGCATTGGTCCCAGGACAATCTGTTTTTGTTCGCTCTTTTGCGCAAAGTGATGCAAGCAACAAGTTCTCAGCAAAATTGTCTGCTAGATTCTTACCTGCTTTAGTAGAGGAGAAAGTTGAAAACGTTGCATACAAGCTTCGTGACTTAAATGGAAAGTCGATGGGAACTTATCATCTTAAAGATATTCAAACGTAAGGGCCCACAAATATATAGGATCATCTTAACTCGTATTATAACTAAAATAGCCCGGCTTGAGACCTATCAGGGTGTGGGACGTCCCCACGATTTGTGACAGTGCTCAGTTTTCTCTGTCACAACGTTACCACATTTTTGCTCGGTACTGTAAATTTGATCGATCGATCAGCTGCTAATGATTGATTGTCGATATGGTATTTGCATTTTGTTTTTTTTTCTATTATTTTTTTATTACTGGCCGGACAATGAAAAATTGGGATGTTAGTACAGAGAGTGTTTTTGAAACGTGCGGTACCTTTATAGAAAAAATAAACTTATTCGAAAACTTAAATTAAATTAAAGTCTGATCTAAACTTTGTGTAAAAACAATATTTTTTTTTTTTGTAAGAAAAACTTAATAAGTGGGGAAATATAGAACATTCCTATTGGAAACTGAAATGATTGAAACATTTCTTTTTGGAAAAGACGCTTTAGTTTTAATTTGATTAAGTGTAAAAAAAAAAGAGAAAAAACACCGTGATAAACTGTTTACCGCTATGCGCGTTTTATCTGTAAATATTTTCTTTGTCATCCACGTTTTTTTTATCGAAAAATTGAAATTTTATTTAATGTCGAAGCCTAATAGTTATGAATTAGCCTTACAACATAAGAACATAAATTATAAGTCTAATGTGTGATAATGCGATTTTTAATTAAGAAAATAATAATAATGAAATAAAAGAAAATTTATGATAAAAGTTACACGAGTATGGTGGACAATGGTGGACAAAGTGATTACTTATAAGGCATGAATTCTTCTAGTGGATGTAAGTGAAAAAAAAATACTTAGTTATAAAAACTTAAATATTATGAACAAACAACAAGTGTATAGAACTGTATAAAAAAAAATAGACATCCTATTACATAATAACCACAAAATATAATTATAAAATATAATAAGACCAGTTTAACCTATACTACAATCAACAAGCCATCAAAATCAACATTCATCCGCATGCCACACAAATACTACAAAACAAGTAACAATTTTCCATTAATTTTCATTCATATAAAAAAAATATACAATTGATTATAAATAAATATTGGTGGAGGGTAGGCTAAATTTTAAGAATAAAATAGATATTTTAGGAACAGCTGTTCACCTAGGTTTCGTAGTTTAGATTGATTTAATTTCAAAATTTTTTGTTTCTTTCTTTCATTTGAATTCTTAATTCGCGAAGTCGAAATTCTTAGTTTAATTTTTTTTTTTTTTTTTTTCTCTTTGTAAACTTATTCAAATTATTATCATTTACTTGTAATAAGCATCTTCTTAATTAGTCGGCAAAATAACTAATAAATTTTGTTATATGCATTTTCTGAGATTAATTTGTTTTTTTTGTATTCCGCTATGAGGACGAGCCACATAGAATAGGCTAATCGTGATTGAGGATGAGTTAGGGTAACAGTAGGTATAGCAATTAAATGTAGGTAGGTATTCAGCCAACTCCTTCAGCCATTACAAGCGATCCACGTATACTTTGGAAACCCCACGACGCCCCCTGATGCTTAGCCGGCAACGACCGCTCGGAAGTCCATGCGTGGATCAAATTCTGAAAACATGGAGTACATTCAAAAATTTACTTTTTGTAGTGTACAAAGTGCTGCAGAGTACCAGCTCTGTCTTAGATGGATGGCCTCCCAATCCACATTTACTGGCCCATCTTGTAATAATAAATAGCGCATTCTGCATTACCTCCTTAATGGTCGGTAAGAATTTACCTGATACGGTAATTAGCGTAGGCAACCACTCCTATATCCTCCCTCTCTAACTCCAGAAGTAGGCCATTGATCACCATGTTCCAGAGAAGAGGAGACTGGACTCCCCTTTGTGGGGTTCCTCTAACCACTCGCCTTCTTATAGTTGACTCCCCTAACTCTGAGTTTACATTCCTGCTTCCCAGCATATGACTGATCAAATTGATTATGGAGGATTCTACTTCCATGAACGATAATCCTTTCAGGATTGCATCTGTCTGAACGTTATTAAAGGCGCCCTCAATATCAAGAAAAGCTACCAAACAATACTCCTTTGAGTGAAATGATCTCTCAATTGTGCGTACCAAAGCATGTAGGGCCGTATCGACCGATTTTCCCTTACAGTACGCATATAGGGAAGTCCTTAAGTTCATACTAATATGTGTTTCTACCAGCCTTTCCAGGGTTTTCAACAGAAAGGATGATAATGTTATAGGTCTTAGGTCCTTTGGATAGCCATGCGATCCTTTTCCCGCCATAGATAGCCATGCGATCCTTTTCCGGAATAAAAACCACCCTGACCTCCATCCATTGCCTCGGAATGCAGACCAACTTTAAACACCCCTTAAAGATCGCCTCCAACCACGGGAGGATTATTTCCAAGTTGTTCTGGATTTCTGCTGGTATAATCCGGAGCCGATTTGTTCGGCTTGAAACCTTTTCTGGCCCACAGAATTCGTTTTTTATTTACGATATCCGGAGCGCGCAGCAAACAAGCTACTCTTGACGCTCTTAGTTCCATCGAGTTGTCTAAACTACCCGAGAAGTGAGTGTTCATGAGAATCTTGAGGGATTCCTCACTGGAATCGGTCCACGAACCATCAGGTTTAATTAAGTAACCTATGTGTGTTGGATTTGTGGAGAGAATCTTCCGAAGGCGAGAAGTTTCCGAGACATCTTCCATTTTGTCACAGAATAGCCTCCAGGAGCTCCTTTCTCAATTCTCTCTTATATAGTCTCAGCGTCTCCTTGTACGAGTCCCAGTCCTGAGATTCTCTGGTCCTTTTGGCGTTATTAAACGCTGTTCTGCACGACTTCTTTTTGGCCCCCAATTCTTTTGACCACCAGGCTGGTTTCTGCTTTCCCCTGGGTTTTACCTCAGGGCAAGCGGCACCAAAGGATTGGTTACAAGCTTGTGAAACGGATTCCACCATGCGGTCCATATTCTCAATGGTCGCTCGGGGCTCTGGGACCCCCAACGGCATTAGTCGCTTAAGGACTTCCCTATACTTACTCCAGTTTGTCCTCCTAGGATTCCTAAACGATTTCTGGGAAGCAGGGCAAATGTTGAAATTAAAGGTTATATATCGGTGGTAAGAAAAGTAATGTTTCTTCCCTACTTTCCACTCTACAATCATATGAAAAATATTCTCTGATGCGAAGGTCACATCCAGAACTTCCTTCCTACTTTTAATGATAAAAGTGGGCTCTCTCCCAATATTACATACATACAGGTTCGTTTCCAACAAATAATTGAAAAGTGTCTCACCCCTTGCATTGATGTCCGAACTTCCCCATCGCAGCCCAGAATCATACCGGTTTTTCTGCGTTTCGCTTCGAAAATCAGTTCCCCCAGGTTATCGGGTGGAACCTCCTCCTCCTGCCCCATGTAGGCCGCCACCAGCCAGATTTTGCTGTTACCAACCTCCAGACTGGCCGCCGTTACATCCCCATAGCTGTGCTGGGAAAGAAAGAAAATATGAGTGCTTCTAACTCCTGCCTGAAGTTTTGCACCAGAGGTGCCACCGATTCTCGATTTTTCCAATATTCATGTGGTGGATGGTCATCTTTATACTGACTAAGGATCTGTTCATCAGTATCGACGAATTCTTCATACTGTTACGATTTCGGCGAGTGGTTATTCTAATAATTTATCCGGTTCGATCAGTCGATCACTTGATTGTGAATATTAAACTCGCAAAGATTAATGTTTACAATAAATTTATTGCCCAATAAATTCCACAAATATTTCATAAATAATTTTCACAACACTAATTTTACACAATAATTATCACAATTACTTTAACACTTAACTTTTTATCACTTCCCGATATTAACACTTCGAGTTCAAAATTGAACTTTTTCGTAACTCAAATGTCTACAGCTATTTATACAACGCAAATACTTGTAGAACATTCTATTATTTTGCTTCTCTACACTTCGCGAATGTTCTTTCCGTCGTATTTTGTTCGATCCGCCTATTTCATTATTGGTTTTTATTCTGTTCGTATGTGTAAACATTTGGTTACAGGGTAATCCCTACTGCTATAATTTATAACTCTTTTTAGTTATCACTGGTGACATCTGTGATTCGTCACATTACTCTCCGCACAAACCTGTTCGTCCCGAACAGGATCCAGACCTCTACCTCTGTCGAATGCCAGTCGCTCCAGGTGTACAACCTTGGGGTTTCCTCGTACTTCTCTTTGGATCCTTTAGATCATATCATTTATTCTTGTTATGACCTAGTTCGGTCCCTCCCATCCAGTTTGTAATTTCTGCGATAACCCTTTCTTACGTTGTGGGTTGTGAAGCAATACCAATTGACCCTCGTCAAATCCTTTATTGTTTGCTTGTTCATCATATCGGACAATTTGATTTTCTCTCTGACAAATCCATGTATATTGTTGATCTCCTCTTTCAAGTTGTCCACATATGCTTGTCCACATTTAGCTGATGATGGAATCGCTTCAAATTTGAGATCGCCTGGCAGTCTTAAATTGTTGCGAGTATTATCGCTGGTGTTTTGTATCGCAGATCGATAGGCCTGTTGTGTTATGTATCGCAGATCGATAGGCCATTAAGAACAAGGGAATACCTTGATCCCATTCCGCTGGTTTTTATCCACTGTTTTGGCTATGAACTCTTCCAATGTGGCATTGAAACGCTCCATCATGCCATCAGACTGTGGGTGGAAAGGTGTTGTCCGCGTTTTATTAATTCCCAGTAGTTGGCACATCTTCTGGAACACAACCGATTCAAAATTTCGCCCTTGGTCGGAATGCAGTTCCATTGGTACCCCATAGCGGCTTATCCAGTTGTATACCACTGCATTGGCGATTGTGGTTGTTTCCTGATTTGGGATAGGGTATACCTCTGGCCATTTACTGAAGTAATCCATTACTACCAATACATATTTGTTGCCACTTTCACTGGTTGGGAATGGTCCTGCAACATCTATGGCAATCCTCTCAAATGGTGCTCCCACATTATATTGTTGCATCGCTTCACGGCTCTTCTTTGCCGGTCCGTTCACTGCCATACATTGGTCACACTTTTGACGACATTCAGCCACTGCCTGTCTATACATCCAGCCCAGTATAACCTTTCACGTACCTTGGCTAACGTTTTGTTAATTCCTTGGTGGCCTTCGCTTGCTCCTCCATAATAATAATAATAATAATTAAAGAAGGTGGAAATAATTCCAGAACTCAATGCCACTAGAGGCCCACGGTTCAACCCACATACACCTACAGATTAAAAACACCCAATCGTGATTGATGAATCGTCACCACCCCGGGAATCGAACCCGAGACCCCCGAATGACAGAGCAAGTACGCTACCTTCTCTGCCATGAGAGCGACAAAATATCCTCCGTGGTATTCCTCCAAAATTTCTGCCGTCCTGATCTTCGGTACTACCACTAGCGATTGCTTTTTTTTGCCATCGGAGCTTTCCCATGTTCGCTTTAAGCATTAGTTTTCTATGGTAAAACTATCCCATTGGGCCCAATAAGCCTTGATAGTTGGCTTTTATCCGCAATGCCGCTCCATGTGGAACGATGTTCTTTCTCCATGAATTTGATAATCACCGCCAAATCTGGATCCTTCCGTTGCTCTTTGGAGATAACATCCTTGGTCTATTAATAAGTCGGCAACACGTTCATTAGTCTGATGTCGCCGATGTTTTTCTTGTTTTCTACCCGACCGCAATGTTTACAATCCACTCGACATGGCCGTCTTGACAACACATCCGCATTTCCATGAGCGCTTCCGTTCCGATGTTGGATTTCGTAAACAAAACTCCCCAATCGCTCAATCCACCGTGCTTCTTGTCCTTCGGGATTTTTAAACTGAAGTAGCCATGTCAAGGCGCCATGATCCGTTCTTAGCAGACATAATTGGCCATAGAAGTATTTTCGAAAATGTTTTGCACATTTCACTATGGCCAACAATTCTCTTCTTGTTACACAGTAGTTCCGTTCTGGCTTCGATAAGATCTTGGAATAATATGCGATGACACGTTCCTGTCTATCGACTTCCTGTGACAACACTCCTCCCAAGCCATAATTGCTTGCATCCGTATCCAAAATAAAACGTTTATTCGGAACCGGATATGAAAGCAATGGTGCTGTACATAATCGCTGCTTCAGTTCGTTGAACGCCTCCTCGTGTTCATCACTCCATTGGAACGGCTTGTTCTTCTGTGTCAGCTCGTGTAAACTTCTTGCGATGCTGGCAAATCCTGGCACAAATCGTCGATAATATGTACATAGTCCGATGAAACTCCTTAGTTCATGTAAATGCTGCAGTCTTGGCCAATTCTTTACGGCGGAGATCTTGTCTTCATCTCTATGAATGCCGCTTGTTGTTATTTTGTGTCCCAAATATTTGACTTCATCCCGGAACAATACACATTTCTTCGGACTTAACTTCAATCCAGCTGATTGGATTATTTCGAATACTTCCTCTAGATTTCGTAGATGCTCGTTGAAGTCCTTTCCCATAACGATGATGTCGTCCAAATAAATAGGCATGTTTTCCAGTGGAGTCCTTTAATTCCGCGTATGTGTTACAAAGCCCAAATGGCATGAAATTGAATTGCCATAATCCATTGCCCACACTGAACGCTGTCTTTTCCTTATCTTCGTCTGCAACATTCACTTGCCAATAACCGCTCTGCAAATCCAATGTTGAAAACATCCGTGCTCCTGCCAATGTATCCAGTGTGTCGTCGATCCTTGGTAATGAGTAACTATCCTTCTTGGTAACTGTGTTGAGCTTCCGATAATCAACGCAGAATCTCATGCTTCTATCCTTATTTTCCACCAATACTACTGGTGAACTCCATGGACTCGTTGACTGCTCAATTACTCCCGATGTTTGCATATCAGTTACCATCTTATCCACTTCTGCTTGTTTAGCCAATGGTAATCTTCTTGGCGCTTGTCGAATAGGTGTTGATGTTCCTGTGTCGATCCGGTGTTTAACCATATTTGTTCTGCCATTATCTTCCGGTGCACCACAGAAAATGAACGTATATTTTTGAAGCAACTTCTTTACTGCTTGTTTTTCTTTTGGCGTTAATTGTTCCGTCCATAACCGTCCGTCGGAGTTCCTCCGTTATTTTACGTTGTAGTTGGTCCTTGACCTTTACACACGGATTCGCCTCTTCGCATTTTATAATGGTGGATACTCACCTCGGCCGATGATAGTTCCCGTTTTGATTGTATTTGTCACATTCGACAAATTAAGAGCTCGTATCGGAACTCTAAAGTCACAATCCGGTTTAACCAAGGTTTTCCGATGATAATTTCTTTGGTTTGCAGCTCGTCACTGTTGGCTTCCACAGCCCACAACCTTTGGGTTCCAGGACCTCCATCCAATTTCCCCCAAACAACAGTTTCCGAGTGTGGTGGTAGCTTCGTCCGATGATCCAATTTTATCCTCCTTACGATTGGCTCCTTCTCGTTGTTCAGTTGGAAAGGCAATTCGACATTACCGTAGCTCAATGTTTCCCGTCCGACATCCAATACGAATCCATTTCGTTTCATGAAGTCCATTCCCAGGATGACCTCATCCAAAATATCCATAACCAGAACTTCATGTCCAAAGCTGTTGTTCCCGATTCGTATTTCTACCTCCTTCTTTCCTTTAATGGCCGCACTGTCGCCGTTTGTAACTTGAACCCTTCCATTGTCTGAACTCCGCATCCGTGATAAAATCCGGCCGCACAATCGTTCTCTCTCCTGTGTCCAACGTTATCATACTGGATCGTCTCTCTACTTCCCCTCGCACTATCAAACTATCACCACCTTTTGCCAATCTGAAAATGAGGATGAAGGTTATGGAGCATTTGGTTGTGGGAGTCAGCTTCTGCTTCTCAAAGCTGACTCTTACTCGTTTAACGCCTTTGTTGTTGTTTGGCATTCCTCCTCGGCTGGTATTTTTCGTTCCTCCGGTGGCCTTCGGTACATCGACGATGGTGTTCTCGCCCGTTTGCGCCTTATCTCCCAGCATTCTCTTGAGATGTGTCCTATTTTGTCACAAACCCAACATCTGATTTTACTAGTTCCTTCCCGGAATCTTGTTGTTCGCCAGTTATCTGCTGATTTGATGTTATTGGTTTGTGACTGATTGCTGGTTCTACTTCTACACGACGTACCTTGACTACTGGTTTGATGATGTTGTTTGCAGTTTTGTTGGTTAGCGCACACGCGATGGTTTCCGCAAACGTTGCTTTTGTATTCACCTGCCATGTTGTAGTGGACGAGGTGTACTAGTCGCTCTATATCAGTCGCATACTCCTGGAGCGTCTCTCCGATCCGCTGACATCGTCCCTTCAACTCCATACGATGTACCTACCGTCGATGGTCACCTCCGTATTTGCGCTCCAGAGCCAACATGATTTTGCCGTAATCCTCTCGTTCGTATTCCGGTACGATTTGTAGGAGCTCCGCAGCACTGCATTTTAGCGCCACAATTAACGCTACCATTCTATATTCTTCACACCAACCATTCCATGTGGCCGCCATTTCAAACAGGATTTTAAAGATGTTGAATGGTGCCGTTGGTTTTGAGATCCATTAGCTCTTGTTCAATCTTCACGATTTGTTGGTCTGCCGTTTCAAGCTCGATTTTGAAGGTGTCGACTTTTGTGTTACATGTCGTAGCCATTTCTCGAAACTTCTCGTTGACAATTTCCTCTTGTTGCTTTAGTCTTTCCAGAACGAGTTCTCGATATTGCTGTTGTTCAGCTCTCATGCTTTCCTGTTCAGCCCACAATCTTTCCTGATCGACTTTCATCTGCTCCTTTAGGTCACTCTTCATTTGATCTTGACTGGTAATCATATCGGTTTTCAACCCACCGATCATCTGCTCTTGAACGGAAACCATTTCATTTTTAAGACCTCCAATCATATATTGCATTGCGACCATTAATTGTCCCATATCGAAACCTCCAGATGTTGTTGGAGTAGTTTCTTTAACGACGACATTGTGATCTACTTCCGTTTTGGTCGTTGATTGCGTTGTTATTTTGACCTGTTTGATTTCGGTTGAATTCGGTGCCCCCGTATTAAAATCATGTTGATCTGGGTCAACAGTATCATCCAACAAAGCTGTACGGAGTCTCAACTGCAACTCATTTCGGTTGCCCGCAGTTGGTAGATTCCGTAGCCCCAACTCCTTCTTCAAATCTGCCACTTTTAAATCCATTAATTTCATTTTGATTATTCACAATCCGCTGTCACCAATTGTTACGATTTCGCCGAGTGGTTATTCTAATAATTTACCCGGTTCGATCACTGGATTGTGAATATTAAAAACGCAAAGGTTAATGTTTACAATAAATTTATTTCCCAATAAATTTCACAAATATTTCATAAATAATTTTCACAACACTAATTTTACACAATAATTATCACAATTACTTTAACACTTAACGTTTTATCACTTCCAGATATTAACACTTCGAAATTCAAAATTGAATACGACGCAAATACTTGTTGAACATTCGTGTTAATTGTTATTTTTCTTCTCTACACTTCGCGAATATTGTTTCCGTCGTATTTTGTTCGCTCCGCCTATTTCATTATTGGTTTTTATTCTGTTCGTATGTGTAAACATTTGGTTACAGGGTAACCCCTACTACTATAATTTACAACTCTTTTTAGTTGTAACTGGTGACATCTGTTATTCGTCACAATTTTTTTTATCGGTTTTTACAGGCCATTATTGGCCCGTACCGTTGCAGATGCCAGATCGCTCTCTACGCCGTGGAGCCATCGTCGCCGACAGCGACTTCTTCGCCTACCGAAAGGCGGTTCTCGCTTAAAGGTTCGCTGTATTATTCGGGTCGGATCAGCACGCAGAACGTGTCCGAGCCAGTCCTTTAATTTCATGCACGATATCAGGAATTTGCATTAAATTCCTGATCTCGTGATTGAAAAGAACTCGGTAAGTGCCATCGACGTCGCTTTTTGGACCATATATCACACGCATGATTCTTCTTTCGAATGTTAGAAGCCATCTTTCGTACTCATTCGTCAAGGTCCAACTCTCACATCCATACATGACAACGGGTCTGATCAACACTCTGTACAGCTTCAGCTTATCCGTATTTGCAAGATATTTTGATTTCAGCAGTGGACGTAGAGGATACAAAGCCCGATTTCCAGCGGCAAGGCGGACCTTGATATCCTCGCCCACACTGTTATCGTGAGTAATGAGAGATCCAAGATACTTGAATCTCATCACTCTTTCAAACGTGTGGTTACCACTACTGAAATCGCTTGCGTCTTGGTCTCTAAAACCCGAGATTAGATATTTGGTTTTTGACTCGTTGATTTTGAGACGAACGGAAGCTGAACACTGTTCCAGTGGATCAAGTACCTCTTTCACTCCGTTGCCATTTAATCCAATCACACAGATATCATCTGCATAAGCAAGAAGTTGATTGGATTATCGGAATAAGATATTGTCCTGAGGTGTTGCACTTTTACGAAGGATGTATTCCAACATGAGATTAAAAAGTATCGGGGACAGCGCATCTCCTTGTCGAACACCGGAATGGATTGCAAAAGTTCTCGATAGCCTGTTCTCAACTTTAACACAGCATTGTGACTGCGTTACTGTCATTTTACAGAGATGTACATATTTTTGTGGTATTCCTAAATATTCAAGCGCATACCCTAGTTTTCGCTACGGATGAAAGAATCATCCGTAGCGAAAAAACTTGATCAGTGACTGACCGATTTGGACGGAATCCTCCTTGGTAGTCACCGACAATTTCCTTCGCTAGAGGAGTAATTCTTCCCAAGATAATGTACGACAGTAACTTATATGCTGTGCAAAGGAGAGCTATACCGCGACAGTTCTCGCATTTCAAGCGATCACCCTTCTTGAAAATTGGGCATAACGCGGCCACTTTCCATTCTTCAGGCATAACTTCATTTCGCCATACCAATCGAACTAAACGCCATAAAATCGAAAAAAATGTTTAGTCGGAAACAATAAAAAAATTTTGAACTTCATAAAATATTTTTATTGCTTTTTGTATTAATTTGTGCGAAACTCAGATGAGGCCAAAACAATTTTTGTCGACAGTTGTGCATCGAATAATCCCTACTCCAAAATTAGTTGAAAAACAAAAGAAGTAAGGGACGAGGAAAAACCGGTTAACATCAGATGCAAGAATACTGGTGTAAAATGTGCCATTTCGCGTCAATTTCGGTTTTTCGTGAGGCTGAGTTTTTTCATATATTTGTCTATGTGTGTTTGGAAAATATTTCATTATCCATGAATACTTGGTCGAACGAACATCGTATAGTCATAGAAATATATAATATGTACTATATAGAATGAACATAAGCAAAATTGTTGTTGTTTTTCCGTACAAAATCTTTTGTTTCAAGCGTTATCAGTATGAGTGAGAGGTGTATATAAAAATCCAGTATGGCGGATCCTTCTTTCCATCGAAACACCAAAGCAATGTTCTGTCAATTTGGTCATTGTTCCAGACAAGTCAGTGTTTAAATGATTATAAAATTTTTAAAAACGAATAAATAAAAAAGTGTTAGGTAAAATTTAATTAGAAAATATATAAACTTCATAAAGTATCAGTTTGAATAGTAATATTATAATTAATAATTAAGTGTATAGTGAAAAACTACCGAAATTAACCGGGAACAAAATATTTGGGATTTCGTTCGTTGATCCAGTACGTTTTTGTATGTATTTTTGTGTTATAACTAACCTTATAGTACAAATATATCAATTAATTTCAAAAACTTTTTTAATTGATAATTTAACAAAATATTTTGTGAAAAATATGGCGTAGTTTGTTTTGGTGTTTTGAGAATATAAACATTTATTTTTACCAGTGCAGTAGGTTTAATATTACGAATATAGTACATAATATGCTCAACCAAAATGGCGCGCGTGTATAAGATATTTGATAGCTGTGGTATAAAATTAATTTTTGTTTATGTTTTGGTAACAATAAAATAAAGTTAAATAAAGTAATTAAATAAAATAAAGTTGAATAACATTTAAATAAAATTAAGTTTAATAAATTTCTCATCGTTTAATTGGTTTATGTGTTCTTTTTCAGATTACCAAGGAGCGATAAAAATTGTTAATCAGTTTAGATTCCGAAGTAAAAAATCAAACTAAAATGCAAAGAAAGATCATTTCTCTGCTCCATTTCCAAGGAATGTAACTTAACTCTATATTTTGTGGATTAGGCCTAATGGGGACACCACTTTAAAAAAAACGCACCAAGTACTCTTCCTCTTGGGAGGTGTGGAAACGAGTGCATTAAATATATATAATTATATATATATAATATATATATATATATATATATATATATATATATATATATATATATATGTATATATATATATATATAAATATATATATATATATATATATATATATATATATATGTACATATATATATATATATATATATATATATGTGTATATATATATATATACATATATATATATATATATATATATATATATATATATATATATATATATATAAATATATATATATATATATATATATATATATATATATATATATATATATATATATATATATATAAATATATATATATATAAATATATATATATATATATATATATATATATATATATATATATATATATATATATATATATATATATATATATATATATATATATAATATGATCAACGGTACAAATCTAGTTAAAATCGGCATCTTCATTGCAAATCCCTCTTCTAGAAGTATAAGTTCGCCTATGGCAGTTTTCTACCTTTCTCTTTTCTTCTCCAAATTTGGAACGCTTGACGTTTACTTATATTCATTCTATATAATAAGTATATTTCTATGGTCAATACCAATAAAGCTCAGGCCAATTATTCTTTTTTATGAGTTAGCATGAGTAAATGAATAGTGTTCAATATGAACAGGGTCATTTAACAACAACCTCATATGCAGTTTTGCATATCACGTTGTAGTTAAATGTTAATTTCGCTATAATAATTAAATTAAAATGCAATTCTGCATTCTTTTGGATGTTATAATATAAAGTATTGAAGTCGATATATGACACAAAATAATGTAAAGTACAACAACAAGTAAACATCAAATTTGTATATAAATGACAGAAAATAAATGAACAAGTCAGTTCTAATTAAAACTACGACTCACGCTTTTATTTAAATATTCCGGTATTAGCCCTCACCAGTGGAAAGCTCGGAATTTAGAGTAAAAGTGTAATATTAGTTCAAGCTGAGGCTGAACTAAACAGTGGTCTTTCGAGCCATTAAGAACAGGCGAATACAACCAGGTAGTCTACGACTAACACTCAAAAATATATCAATTGGCAAACAAAAACTGCCGAAAATAAAAAAAAAAAAAAATGGAAACGCTGGCATTCAATCAGGAGGAGCTTGCGGCTCAGATTGAGAAAATGTACAATAACTACAAGAAGGATGGTCCAGAGAGGAAAACAAAAACCTACCTCACTAACCGTATACAGCAATTAAAAGAGCTGTATACAAAATTTCAACATACAGATGATAAAATAAGAGGACTGCAAGATGTCAACTTAGACCATCCATACTTCAAAATGGTAACACATGTAGTGGCAAAATATAACGAATTTATTACGATCATGCGTGTCAAATTAAACAACTTCCCACCACTTTCACCGGTCGCAGATCATCGCAGTACGTTGTTGTAACTGCTGCAGGTAGTCGCTAGACCATCTTTTCCAAAAGTCATCTACAATCTTTTGTACTAAATGCCAACGTGTTCTTAGTGCACAAGTATCGTCCTTACTTTCTGGAACCACTTTTATTGGTCCGCCTATTAGAAAATGCGCAGGTGTTAAAAATTCTAGATTTTCCGGATCGTCGTACAGGGTAGTCAATGGTCGAGAGTTTAAGCATGCCTCTATTTGAGCCGTTATTGTGGTTGCTTCTTCAAATGTCAATGCGGTCTCTCCTATGACTTTTTTCATGTGAGTCTTTACTGACTTTACCCCTGCCTCCCATATTCCACCAAAGTGTGGTGCAGCAGGTGGTATAAAGTGCCAGGTTGTTTCGTCTTGTTGAAATACCCTTGCAATTTCCGGTTCTAGAGTTGCAATCTGCTTGCTTTGTTTTTTCAATACTCGTTCCGCACCAACAAAGTTGGTACCATTATCCGAATAGATTTCTGTACACAACCCCCTGCGAGATGTAAACCTGCGGTAAGCTGCTATAAATGCAGCTGTTGTTAATCCACTGACTACTTCTACATGTATGGCCTTGGTGGTCAGGCATACAAATATCGCAATGTATCCCTTGTACGTAGTTTGACTTCTTCCTTTCTTGTTCCTTAGTTGAATCGGCCCGGCTAGGGTTTCCAATCCGGATATCCGATCTTCGAATAATCCGGATTATTCGACCAATTTTGACTATTCGAATATTCGGATATTTTAACATAATTATCCGGATATATTTTTACATTTACTTTTACTTAGAAAACAATTTTATTAATGTAAACAGTTCTGAAGATGCTAGCAAAATCTTCCATTAAGAAGAGAAAACCTCAGGAAAATTATAAGAATGATTAAATCCTTCGGTAATAAATAAAAATTTTGCAAGGATATGTTAATGAACAAGAGAGTTAATAAACCATTGCTGATGTTACATTTCAAAATACGGTGGTGTGCTTTGATAACTATGATCAAATGTTGTCATCGAATAAAAAAATCGGTAAATAAAACTATGAATGAATTGGGTCAATCCAAAATAACGGAAAGAATCCATTTTAAAACAGTTGCTTGCTATGTTATCGCCCATTGAAACGGCTGTAAGGGAACTAAGTTAAATTTTAGTGTCGCTTTTGAAGCATCGTCACGGTTCACCAAACTAAAGCACTTTTGGATTTCGTGAAGCACCTTTCTCGGCTGGCAATATGGACGCTGTTGGAAAACTTTGCGCTGTTGGAACAGTAAGTGATCTGAAAAATCGAAACCGTGTGGGTCGCTCAATAATAACTGAGAGTATTGCTGCTGTAACCTGTTATGCTGAAGAAAACCCAGGTTTATCGATTTCTCGTCGATCTTTGGGATTAGACGTTTGGTCGATCTTCGAAAATTTCATGTATTTTGCATAAAGACTTAGGTCTTAAAACTTTTAAAGTTAACACAAGAGCTTAAGCCGGTCAATCACCATAACATCCTGATTTTCACGGAAGAATCACAAAATGATCTGGATTTTCATGGAAGAATCATCTTCAGTGATGAGGTGGGCCTTTTCACATCGTAGGCTACATCAATAAGCAGAATGGTCTCATTTAGGGCTCAGAAAATCCAATGATTGTTGAAAAGCCTCTCGATCCTCAACGTGTCACTTTTTGGTGCGATTGTTGGGCTGGCGGTGATATATGTTTATCAATGTGATTAATATGATTAATGTTTTTTATGGCCAGAATTGGAAGATATTGATGTGGACGACGCTTATTTTAAAGTTAAACAATACGGCAATACAAGCAACAAAACATTCGCGATTTTGCAAGAAAAGTTTCCTGATCGTTTTATTTCTCGAAGAGGGATCGCAATTAGACACCGACATTTTGTCATTTATTACATTTAGACTTTTTGCTTTGGGGCCACTTCGAAGATAAAGTTTTTACTAATGCTCCACAATCGATCAAGACCTTAAAGATAGAATTCGTAGAGTTATCGAGTATAATTATAGTACAATTTTTGTTATTATCCGGATATTCGGATTATCCGAATTATTTTATCCGTAAGTATTCGATATTCGGATAATCATAAATGTCGGATATTTGGAAACCCTAGGCATAATCAATACCCACTTTGCTGAAAGGACGTGATGGAATAACTCTGCAGGCCGGTAAATCACCCATTAGTTGGTTGAGGGTTGCTTGCTTGAATCTAGCACATGTAACACATCTCTGTATAATGTGACGTGTCAGATTTCTACCATTAATTATCCAAAATTTATTGCGAACATTTGCCAATGTTAGTTGTATGCCCCCATGAAGTGTTGTAGTCGTATGCGCATTATCAATTATTCGCTTGCTGATAGAGCTTTCCTTCGGTAAGATAATGGGTTGCTTTTGATTCATTGCTAGTTGTGAATACTGTAAACGTCCGTGTAATCGTAATATCCCATCTTTGCCGATGACGGGGTTTAAAGCAGATAGTTTCGATTTTTTATTCAATAAAATCCCACTCATCAATGCATGAAGTTCTTTACGGAAGTATCGATGTTATTCAATCCTAATTATTTGGATGAGAAGTCTCTACAGAAAGATTGATGAGGCCGAAGACCTTGTTGTGGCTGGGCCAAAACCGGCAATGAAAATGTCACTAGGAGTGATGCAAAAACTCATGGAGCAAATAGCTCAACTGCATGAGGAAATTTGCATGCTCGTTACCGATGAGGAAGAACAACGCATAAAGTACTTCACAGAACAGTACTTCGAGAACATCGATAACAAGTGTCAAACGGTAATTCTTCAAATAACAACGAGAATTGAAGAAACCGACAAAATTTTACCAACAAACCAAACAACGGACATTCGGCTACCACGAATTCAAATCCCAATATTTGCTGGGGATTACCAGAAGTGGACTGGATTTCGTGACACATTCACCAAACTCATCCATGAGAACAGACAGATCAGTGATACCCATAAAATTAACTATCTAAAGGGTCAGTTGGAGGGTGCTGCGGCCAAATTAATTAACCACCTCCAACCAACAGAAGAAAATTACGAAGCCGCCTGGGGAATTTTGAATAGCAGATATAACAACAGAAGACTAATGATTTCAACATATTTAAATACGTTGCTCAGTCAAGCAAATATAAACATAGAGTCTGCAGCAGCACTGAGAAATCTTCACGATACAACAACTGAATGTTTGTACGGAATACGTAACGCAGGGGTCAACATTGAGTCTTGGAACTCAATAATAATCTTCACCTTAACTAAAAAGCTAGACAATGAGTTGAGGCGGCTCTATGAGATCTCCTTAGAAGATCCAAGGGAATTCCAAACAACAACAGAATTTTTAAAATTTCTGGAAGGAAGATTCAAGTCATTAGAGGCCAATGGCAGCCAAAAGCCAATAATCCTACCGACAACCGCCTCACGAGAAAACAAAGGTCAAATAGTTAAACGGGCCTTCTTTTCAACAACAAACATCTGTGTCTACTGCCGCGGGGGACATAAAATTAATGAATGTGGAGGATTTAGGAAATTAAATTCCAGTGAAAGATCGCAAATTGCAATGCTTCATAAATTATGCAGAAACTGTTTATCGGCAGAACATGAGACATATGTATGCAAGCAGAGGAACCAATGTAACATATGTAATGGTAGGCATAACACAGGGGCCCTATTATGAAAAAAATGCGAATTCCCATTTTCATACGATATCTCATTTTGGTATTATAAAACAATATTTTCGCAAAAATGCGCCTGAAGTCGGATGCGAACGTCATATTATAAAACCCCACAGTGCATTTTTGTGAAAATATATTTGACAAATGCGAATGCCCATAAGCAGTCGGATATCGCAAATTTACGTTTTATTCAATTGCTTTTTTTTAAATAAATTAAATAAAAATATATTTAAAAATAATTATCTATATTAGATAACAGTTAAATATAAATTTTTATTATTATTGTGCATTAGAAATGTAAGTATACAAACATATTTTTTATAAATTATATCCTAACTTTATGTATTATTACAAATTTCTTAATGCTTAATTTCAGGACTACCAATCAGAGACAATTTGAGATTCTCGTAGAATTTATGACTCAGAATGATAATTTGGCCAAAAATCGAATGAATTCCACGGAATACAAGTCAAAAATTAATATGCTGTGGATGGATCTCAAAAATAAATTAAACGGGGAAGGTCCACCAACTAAATCGGTCGATGGTTGGAAAAAGGTATGTACTACTTTTAATGTGCAGCATTCCTCGTAATATATGTATATTTTTTTTAAGGTATGGAAAGATTATAAATATCATATAAAGGGTAAGTTAAAATGTAAGAAAAAAATGGTTACTGGAACTGGTGGCGGCCCAAATAAAACGTTAAAGTATTCATCGTTAGAAGAACAAGTAATCCAACTACTTGATTTGAATGAAGAGGTGGGTGGATTTGGAGCCTCCACCTTTGGAATTCAAAACACAAATAATTCCGAAGGACCTAGTAGAGCCCCAAACGAAACCTCTTATTTGGTTATTGAAGAATACAAGGAAGTGAATGAGAAGGAAAGAGTCGAAAATGAAAATCATAATGAAGTCGAATTAACCAATTCACCACTAACACTTCGAACACCCACCAAGAAAAAAAGACGGTCAAACATTCAACTAATAGAAAAACAAGTGAATTTTCATAAAAAATCTTGCGAATTTTATGAAGAATCGATAAAAGTACAAAAAGATACTTTAAGATGTCTTAAAGATATAAGAAGGATTAAAGAAAAAAAATTAAATTTTTTAATCCAAAGGCATCAAGACGAGAGCCGAGATCGTTTAGAAAACCGAAAATTGTTGCAAAAAAAGCTGGAAATAAAGGCACAAATACTACAAATTGAGCAAGAGAAGAACAATTTAGAATATTAATACGAGTACCTATATACACAATGTGATATTATATGTGTTGTGATATTTTAAGACTTATTATTAAATTTTAAAAATGAATTATTTCTTATGAATAAAAAAAAAAAAATCTATGGCTTAGAGAGGCCGTTAACGGCCCTTACCGCGTCTCAACTGAGACCTTATGAACCAATTTTAACGATTGGTGCACATTGTAGGTGGTCAAGTCAACCCAACGAATGTTTTTACACACAAACGCATTTATGTCATCCAGTGGCATGTTAATTTTTGGTCAGCGGCGAGAATCGAACTCGAGACCGCGGCGTGATGAGAAACTCTCTTAACCATTAAGCTACGACCGGCGACATTTCTTATGAAAATGTGATATTATTTGTTTTATTAATAATAAATCTTTGAATTAAAATTACAAGATATCTTTTATTCTGTTCCTAATTATTTTTCCTTCTCTTAGGAGATTGTTCGGTGATGTGTTTGAATCGGCAACAACAACGCTTTCGTGATTCTCCTCTGTAAGAAATAGAGCTTCGTCAAAATCCACATTTCTGCTTATACATATATTGTGTAACATGCATGCTACATTGATAATTTGAGCTGCTTTTCTCGGTTGATAATTCAGTTGTCTTGCACTCAACAAGCACCTAAATCGACTTTTAAGTACGCCAAAACAACGCTCGATGGTTACTCTACATTTGGAATGAATTTCATTAAATTTTGCCTCATTCGTTCCTTCCACGGCGTTTCGGTAAGGAGTCATCAACCATGGTTCCAGGGGAAATCCGGAATCACCTTATTTTATATAGTAAAATATATGTTATATACATGTGTGCAATGAAACACATGAGATTGTATTGTTTATACCTAATACCCATGATGATCTATCGCCATTTCGATTTTTATCTTCTAAGAACGTTCTAACTGCGCTGATAGACCATATAAATGAATCATGTGAACGGCCGGCATGATTTGCGTCAACTGAAGTAATCAATAAATTTTGGTTGCATGTCTTCAAAGAAATTAATATTCGTTACATTCAATTAATTTTAGGTTAAAATTTGTACATAATATATTTTACAACAGCCAAAACATTTATGCTATGGTTCCCTTTCCGATTGTAAAAATGATGTTCATTAAGAACAGGTCGTATAATATTTACGTGCATTCCGTCAATACATCCAATTATCCCCGGAAAGCCAGTTTTTGTACAATAATGTGTTTTACATTGCAATTTTTCCTCTTCTGTTTGATTAAAATTAATATATTTTGAACACAAAGATTCTAAAACAGCCAACACTTCAGCCATGACAACGGATACTGTTGGCTGAGCCATTGCAATTAAATAGTCCTGCCCAACTGATTGCTGATATGATCCATGAGCTATAAATCGAATTGTAGCAGCAGGCTTTAAAATCGGTGGAATACATCGACTATTTTTAGCCACTTTTAATTTTGGCATGATTTCATCCAATAAGATTTTAAATGACTCTTTAGATAGTCTAAAAAGCGTTCTAAATCTACAAAAATAGTTTTGTTTTTATGTGTAACTTTAGTTGAGTATTTAATGTAAAATTGTTTATATATGTACTTACGTTTTCTCACATAATTCCATGGGGTTTGACGTGTTTCGTAAAAGATTTCTTTTTAATGTTGAGGTTGTATCAGCTTCTTCATCATCTTCACAATTTATAGTTAATAATAAAGCAACACAATCCATTTAAAATTAAATTGAAGCAATAAATTTCAAAACACTACGAACTGTTAATTGACGTTAAGAGAATTGATAGTTGTCGTTATGACATTTAAAAAAAAATCCCAAAAAAAAT
This sequence comes from Tipula lateralis, assembly GCA_963932295.1. Taxonomy (NCBI): domain Eukaryota; kingdom Metazoa; phylum Arthropoda; class Insecta; order Diptera; family Tipulidae; genus Tipula; species Tipula lateralis. The sequence goes on from OZ010737.1 coordinate 101,300,381, forward strand.
TTCCCTGTGGGAAATACGATATGCGATAGTCGTATTTCATAATACAAACACAAGCGGCGGATCGCATCCGCAAAATCGCAAAAAATGCGATATGCGAACGGTTTCATAATAGGGCCCCAGGACTGCACATCGATTCCAACACAGAGCGAGAATCTAAAAGTTATTTGACCACACAACTTGGTCCTGCGATATTACCTACAGCCCTAATTGCTTTAACAACAAGCGAGGGAAAATGCAAGCTCTTCCGAGCATTGAAGAATATCAGGAATGGGAGGAAAGGAAACCGGAGTGTGCAGTCACAAAGTCGAACTAACTTTATCTTCAAGGCTTCAGAGTTCCTTTGCAATTAAGTTTGAAGCAATGGTGTTTAAAAAATTAACTGATAATATTCCAGACATCGACTTTGATACCAGCAAATGGGCGCATTTGCAGCATTTACAACTTGCGGATCCACAATACAACAAGTCCAATAGCATTGATGTAATAATCGGGGTGGACTACTATCCTCTAATTGTAAACAGTAACATCATAAGAGGACGTCCACAAGAACCAATTGCCCAAGAAACCGAACTTGGTTGGATTATAATGGGCAGTACGGGGTATGACCAGGAAGATAAAATGTTGTCAATGGTCACCACCAAAACTATTAAGCAACAACTAGATTTATTAATAGAAAATGATGTCATTCCGCAGCAAAAAACACATACCCAGGAGGAAGCAATCGCGGAAAAAATATATGCAGAAACGACAACACGACAACCAGATGGGAAATACATGGTACATTAACCGTTAAAAGTAGAACCATCTATGCTAGGAGAATCCAGAAAAAGGCAGTAGCACGATTACTACAAATCGAAAGAAAGTTTCTGAAAGACAAACCGTTCGCTAAACTATATCACGAATTCATGGAAGACTATCTAGCGCAAGGACATATGCAATTGGTAAAAGATAGTCCAGGTGACAGTCTAGTATACTATATACCACATCATGGAGTGATCAACAACGAACGTACTACCACAAAGCTAAGAGTAGTATTCGATGCATCGAGCAAAACCACTTCTGGACTATCGTTGAATGACATAATGATGAACGGCCCAAAAATTCAAAGTGATTTAATTGACATCATCTTGAGGTGGCGAACACACAAATTCGTGCTAACAGCAGATGCGGAAAAAATGTTCCGGCAAATCTGGATGCATCATGGTCACCAAAACTTACAGCGCATATTGTGGCGAAAAAATCCATCACAACCAATAGGAGAATACAAACTAAAAACGGTTACCAATGGAACAACGGCAGCGACGTTTGTTGCTGTAAGAACATTAACGCAATTGGCAAACGATGAAAAGAACAACTATCCGACAGCTGCAGAGATCATGGAAAGAGATTTTTACGTGGATGATCTACTAACTGGAGGTGACAGCGTTGAGGAAGTTGTAACCATTCAACAACAGATGGCAAGTCTTGCACGGAGTGGAGGATTTCCATTGCACAAATGGGCATCGAATTCAGCTGAAGTCATGACTAACGTTCCTGAGCACCTACGAGCAAAAGGAATGATCAATTTAAAGATCAACCACATAATAAAAACACTAGGGATTCTCTATAATCCTTCAGATGACACATTTGAATTTGACCTGTCCAGGCTAAATCTTTCAACGGAAGAACCAACAAAACGTCTACTATTATCCGACTCTTCCAAATTATTTGATCTTGTCGGCTGGTTATCACCAATAACGATAACAGCAAAGCTGTTAATGCAGGATACCTGGAGAGCCGATACACAGTGGGATGACAAGCTACCAGAAGCAATTGAAGAAAAATGGAAAAAGTATAAGATCGAACTAGATGAATTAAGCAGAATAAAGGTACCAAGATGGGTTAAAACGACGTCAACGCAAAAATCGGAATTACATGGATTCGCAGATGCTTCGCAACAAGCATACGCAGCGGTGGTTTATTTAAGAACCACAAATGCGTTCAAGCAAGTTACAACCAGCTTGCTGGTAGCAAAAACCAGAGTTGCTCCAATCAAAACAAAACTGACAGTTCCAAAACTGGAACTAAGCGCAGCGCATCTGTTATCTAGGCTATTAGGATACGCGAAAAATACCATGAACATCCAAGATGTAAAGTTGTTCGCTTGGACGGACTCCACCATAGTTTTAAGCTGGATGAGAGCTGATATCTTGAAGTTAGGGTTGTGTACAGAAATTTATTCGAATAATGGTACCAACTTTGTTGGTGCGGAACGAGTATTGAAAAAACAAAGCAAGCAGATTGCAACTCTAGAACCGGAAATTGCAAGGGTATTTCAACAAGACGAAACAACCTGGCACTTTATACCACCTGCTGCACCACACTTTGGTGGTGTTCAGGATAATAAACCTGGAATGAAAATTAAAAACCTGATGTCAAACAAAAGTTAGATTGTAATTTAGGTTAATCACTTATCTTCTTATTTTTTTTGGAAAACCTTTAATGGTTTTACACGCTGTCCACGGTAGTTGTTCAGCTAAAATGAATTTAATGTTATTATTAATTAATTGAAGTAGTTGAATTTAATTTATAGAATTTATTTACTATGTTATTAGCTTACCTGGTGTTATCACTCCATTTGACATCAATTTGTTTGTTTACAATTTTAATTTATCGAGCGATGATAAACTTATCGCTAAACAAAGACTTTTACCACTCTTCCATATTCTGTATTATCGATAGAGTGATACACTGCCATCTCGTTGTTAATAGTTAGTTTTAATTTTCAAGCAGTTTAAATATGGAGCGATTTCGCCGCGGGGTTGTTTTTCTTGTATAAAAAATTATTAAATTTGTCTCGATCACTTTGATGGAATATTTCGAGCTGTGTACATTAAATAAAATAAAATAAAAATTATACTGTAAAATCTGTAAAACATTTTATTACCAAACGAGAAGCTGTTGTGCAAAATTAATTTCATTGCGCACAATAATTTTGGAGAACAGAATCCTACATTTAATGGTCCTTCGAGCCGGATCCTGAAGAAATTTCCAGAATAATTAAAAAAGCAGATTATAAGGAACACACGTGGATTGAAGATCATCGGGAAAAAAACGTATCGCATTGAGTATACCTTTTATTTATTTTTTAAAGCACTATGATTATAATAAATTTATATTTATATACATAATTCGTTTAATTAAACATTTAAAAAACTCTCCTTTTAATATCATTTGATGATTGAACTACGAAAAAATTAGTGGTGGATATTAATAGTGAAAGTGTGTGAACTGTAAACTGTAGTGAGTGCTTTTCTTGGTATTACTCTCAAACATTTGTATTATAGTTTTTGCCTATTCCCACGTGTTAGTTTAAGTTTCATTACGGTTCCTTTTGAAAGTGAAATTAGTTTTACAACAGTTAGTTATGGAAGGGCTAAAAGGAAAACGAAGTTACATCAAAGGTCAGATTACGAGAATAGAGAATTATGTGCGTGTGATAAAAGAGGACACGAGTGTAGATGAGCTAACCGTAAGGCTAGAAAGAATACAGAAATTGTATAAGGATTTCGTTGAGGTTGAGTACCAAATGCTTGAGCTGTCCGATATCGTTGAAACAGATATAGAAGCCGTAGATGCTCAATATTATAGCATTATTCCTAAACTTCAAGGTGCTATACGGAAAAGGGCGCCAATAAATCAACCCGCGGCAATGCTCGATCAATCTTTTAATAATACAAATGCGCATTCTAGTGATTTTCGGTTGTCCCGCGTTACCATTCCCCCATTTGATGGGAACTTTAAGGAATGGCAATCCTTTTTTGATTTATTTGGTTCGGCTGTACACGAAAACGCAAATCTTTCGCCAGCCCAGAAGTTTCGGTTGCTCATTGGACATTTGAGAGGTGAATCACTTGCCCTTGTTCGACACCTTCAAATTAATGACGCAAATTACATAGAGGCTTATCAGAAATTGTGCAAGAGGTACGACAAGAAGAAGTATATCGTAGATTCGTTTATCCAAAGTTTCTTTGATCAACCAACTGTAACGCACGCAACATCGCAATCACTCGCGCGATTACACGATACCTGTGATGAAGTAATTCGAGGCCTTAAAGCGTTGGGTTCAGAAGCAGAGAGTCGAGATCCCTGGCTTATTTATATTGCAACACAGAAAATGGATTTCGAAACACGGCAAATGTGGAAACTAGAAACGTCCGAAATCAATTATCCAACATTTGATAATCTTCTGTCCGTTTTGAACAAACGAATGGATGTGTTGCAAGGCATGAAAGGTGAGAGCTCAAAACGTACACTATCGAAACCACATGTACAGCAAACAAGATCTATGCACACTGCACCGGCAGTAAATTGTGCATTCTGTGGTAAGGACCACAAATTATTTGAGTGTGAAGGTTTTCAAGGTTTAGAAATCCAACAGAGAAGGGATTACGTGAAGAAACACTCAAGGTGTTACAATTGCTTGAGTGATACGCATATGGTCTACCAATGCAAATCGAAGCGAAAATGCAGCAAATGTCAAAGGAAACATAACTCTATCTTGCACTTAGATCTAGAATTCCCCGCAAGTTCTCCTGAAAAAACAACTTGTGGGCATGCTAATTCGATTGATGGAAATGCGGTTCTGCCAACTGCTCAAATAGTGGTAGAGAGGTATAATGGTGAGTGGCAAATTTGTCGGGCATTGCTGGACTCTGGATCGCAAACTTCTTTCGTTACGGAAGAATGTTTCCAGCGCCTCGGAATAAAAAGGACGAAGGCCAGAATGTTAATTCAAGGCCTCAATAATGCGAACTCGGGTGTTTCCAAAGGCGTGGCAACCTTACGAATTAAATCTAGATTTGAAAATGATAGTTACGAAACAATTGCAAGGACGTTTATAGTTCCAAAAATCTCGTCATATCAACCCTCAATTAATAAATTGGAGGGCATTCCAGAACTAACAAAGATAAAGCTAGCGGATCCTAATTTTCAAAAGAATAGCAAAATTGATGTTCTTCTTGGCAGTGATTTATTTTTTGAGATAATAAGTGATGGGAAAAAGTATATCACAAATTCACAATTAGTTGCTCATAACACCAAAATTGGTTGGATAGTAGCAGGAGTGCCACTTGATAGAGGAACTACACATAAAGGAACTTCAGTTAATCTTCATTTAGACGTGGATCGTACATTAAGAAGGTTTTGGGAAATTGAGGAGGTTGTGAGTGCTGTGCCATATAGTGAGGAGGAGAGATTTTGCCTAAACCATTACCAGCAAACGTTTCAAAGGGCACCAGATGGAAGATACATCGTGAGTTTACCGTTTAAGCTAGATGCACCAAAACTCGGGCAGTCAAGGTTTATGGCAGTTAAACGATTCGCGAATTTGGAAAAGAGATTTTCACGTGATCTATCATTTAAAAGGCAATACAACGAGTATCTAGATGAATACCTACAATTGGGACATATGGAGCTATCAATTTCTGATGGTACCGAGAGCTATTACTTGCCGCACCATGGAGTCTTGAGGGAGAACAGTTCAACCACGAAATTACGCGTCGTATTTGATGGTTCGGCTAAAACTACGTTTGGAAATTCTTTGAATGAGCAGTTAGCAGTAGGCCCAGTGGTGCAGTCTAGTTTGGTAGAAATACTGCTCAGATTTTGCAAACACAAGGTGATATTTTCAGCTGACATAGAGAAAATGTTCCGGCAAATCTGGGTTAGTAAAATCGATAGTGATTACCAACGAATTGTATGGAGGAAAGAACCACAGAACGAATTACAAGAATTTAATCTATTAACAGTAACATATGGCACATCATGCGCTCCATTTTTGGCTACCCAAACTTTAGTGCAACTGGCATCGGACTACCAACAAGAATACCCAGAGGAGAAATAGTAAAGCATGATTTTTACGTAGATGAATTATTGTCCGGTACAAGCAATGTAAAAGATGCCGAGAAATTAGTTACGAGTTTGGTTAGTTTATTGAACAAGGGAGGATTCAACCTTCGGAAGTGGGCTACTAACTATCCCGAGATATTACACAATATTCCCGAAGGAAACAGAGATGCTTCGGTTATTGAATTTATAGATGATTCATCGCTTACTGTACTCGGTGTGAGATACTCTCCAATAAACGACACATTTCAGTTCAAGGTGTCCCTAGAAGACATAACTTTAACAAAAAGGAACATGCTGTCAGAAGCGTCGAAACTGTTCGATTCAATGGGATGGCTATCCCCAACAATTGTAAACATTAAAATACTATTTCAGAAGCTTTGGTTACTAGGAATCGGTTGGGATGATCTATTGCCAGATGCAGTTTGTGCAAACTATATGGCCATAAGAAGAAATCTAGTGAGATTAGAGGATATCCAGATAACAAGATGGCTGTACACTGACGAGCAAAAACTGGAACTGCATGGCTTTGCGGATGCGTCAGAATTAGCTTACGCTGCAGTTATTTACAGTAGAGTCAAAACCAAAACTGGGTACAAAATTAACTTAGTAACTGCAAAAACTAAGGTGGCACCGATTAAGACAGTTAGCATTCCTCGATTAGAATTGTGTGCTGTAACGTTATTAACCAAACTCATGGCATCCGTGGTACAAACGTTCAAGAAGACAATGAATATAAATGCGTGGCTGTGGACCGATTCGACAATAGTACTCAATTGGATCTCATCGTGCCCCAGAAGATGGCAAACGTACGTAGCGAATAGAGTCTCATATGTGTTGGAACACTCAGATCGAAGACAATGGCGTCACGTATCATCTAGTGACAATCCGGCGGATTGTGCGTCTCGTGGTTTGTTTCCAGAGGAATTAGTTAACCATTCCGTCTGGTTCAGTGGCCCACCTTGGTTGAGTAGACCAGGGGCCCTATTTCTGTATACGATACGAATCTTCATTCGATACGAAAATTCTATTCGATACGAAAATGAAATGGTATTTCTGTATACGAACGTACAATAGTTTTTAATTTTTGCAGTGTAGGGATAGGGAAATTTATATTTTTGAAATTTCCTTTAAAATAACGGAGTGAATTTGTGATTAATGTCACTTTTTGACATTTAGTTTCGGTAAACAAATTAATCACGGCGGGATGTTTTTTTACGTTTTTATATTAATAATAATAATATATTTTAATATAATATAATTTTATATTATCAATAATAATTTTATTTAATTTGTCTTTTTTTTAATATGGAATTTGAAATCAAGCCATACTCTCTTCCAGAGGTCTGAATTTCTAACTGGTAAAAATCCGGTGTTGTGTTATAACCTCTAGTTAAAGCGGGGTGCTTCTCTATGAATGCAAGCGAAAGCTTGTATTGTTTAGCCGTTGTTATGCCCTAATAATAAAAATAATTTTATGTTGTTATGCCAATTAAAACAAAATCCTAATTTATAAGATCAACACATTAACATTTACAAATTTCATTAATTGATGTAATGTCCCCATTTTATTCTGTATCTCCTATTTTACTAGCATAAAGTGTATACTATATAAGCAGGGCCATCTTACTCTGAGGAGAACTACATTCTACTTCTACTATAGCATTGTTCTCCTCCATACCATCGCTGGTACTCTTACTTTCCTTTTTCTTTGTGAGTTCCAGTCCAATGATATCCTCCTTAATCACTTGGTGATTTCCTCAGTGTATGGCCAATCCATTTTCACTTTCACCTCTTTATTTCAGTTTCTATATCTATCTATCTGAGTTTCTTTCTACCTTTGTATAGCCATGGTATTCAAATTTGTTTAATCAATTTGTACATTGTTGATGTGCATTGGTGTGGTTATATTTGTGTTGAGTCTCACCGTTTTGGTTTTTCTGGTGTTTATCTTGCAACCAGCATCGTTAGCTAGATCTGATAGATGTTGTATTTTTTGCTGCATGTTTAGTGTTTACTGAGCAGGCATATATGTCATATGCATATCCCAGATCATTGAATTTACCTGTTTATCTCCATTGTATGCTACTAGGATACGTGATGGTAATTGAATCCGCATTACATTATCCATTAAGATCAGGAACAGCATTGGTGAGAGTACCCATTCTTATCTTATATTGCGTTTCTATTTATCATTTTAAATGGCCGTTCGAAATGATATCACAAAATAATTCATATTAATACTATTAATAATAAATTACTTACATATTCCAATTTAATAATTTTTGTTTTGCTTCCTTTCGATAACTAAATACACAACGAACATATAGTCGGTCATGATCGTATTAAAACTGTACGAATTCGTATTGCGCAATAAGGGAAATTTTTCATCGTATCGTAGCACTCGTATTCGTAATAGAAATTATACGTTTTCGTATTCAAAAATTCCAATTACACGTAATCGTACAATTATTGTACGAATTCGTATTCAGAAATAGGGGCCCAGAAGTGGAATGGCCAAAACAAATCCAATTCACGGCAGAATTACCTGAGGAAGCAAACAAGGAACAAAAAATGAATTCGATTGCATTGGTTACTACTGGAAGTAGTAACGATTGGTTAGACGACCTTCTTGAACGATGTTCTTCATTTACAAAAGTCTTATTTGTAATTGCTCGGATTTTAATATTGTTCAGAAGTCAAGCATCATGTAACGCAGCTGCAGATATTGACTTATCGAGAAATTTTATTCGAGCCAAACTTGATGCATTTAATTTGACAATAAGGCGAATGCAACTGCGCAATTTCTCTGTTGAGATTAATTCTATTAATAAAAACCACCAAATTAATAAGAATTCCAAATTAATCTCTCTTTTTCCATTTATAGATAGAAATGGCTTATTAAGGGTCGGCGGAAGGCTTGAAAATTCCGAAATGTCGTATGAGATGAAGCATCCTGTTATACTCCCGGCTAAGAATCGCATAACAACATTGATTATCCGAGATGAACATCTTAGACTGTTGCATGCTGGTCCAACATTACTAATGTCTACACTAAAACAGAAGTACAATATCCTAAGATGCAAGAATGAAGTTAGGGCAGTAATTGGGAGGTGTGTGAAGTGTATCCGTTTTAAGAAGCAGCAACAACAACAACTTATGGGTCAGCTACCGCAATCTAGAGTGTCATTTCTAAAGCCTTTCTTCACAACTGGTGTGGACTATGCGGGTCCTTTATTAATAAAGGCATCAAAATTGAGAGGTGCTAAATCAATCAAGGCTTACTTGGCGCTGTTTGTGTGTATGGCTACAAAGGCTGTGCACTTAGAGTTAGTCGGCGATATGACCACAGAATCATTTTTGGCAGTTCTTGGAAGATTCCACGCACGTCGGGGCATATGTGGCCATATATATAGTGATGATGGTTCCAATTTTATAGGCGCACAACGGGAAATCCAAAGAAGTCTGCTGATGGTTTCCAAGGACGAGGCATTATTACGATATATCAACACCAACAACATTGACTGGCATTTTATTCCTCCAGGTGCTCCCAATTTTGGAGGTTTATGGGAGGCAGGGATAAAATCATGCAAATATCACTTGAAACGAGTACTGGGTGAAACACTATTGACGTTCGAAGAGCTCACGACATTACTTACACAAATCGAAGCGATTATGAATTCTCGGCCGTTGTGTGAAATATCCCCAGAAGAATTGGATCCACTAACTCCTGGCCATTTTCTAATTGGTCACGCGATGACATTATTACCAGAACCAAATCTGTTGGACATTAAAGCAAATCGATTATCGCGTTGGCAGCACATCCAACGGATGGTTCAGCACTTCTGGCAAAGATGGAATAAGGAATATCTTGTAACACTTCAACAACGCCAGAAATGGAAGCTTACTTCTGCAAATCCGAAGATTGATGATCTTGTAGTTATATTTGATGAAGATGCACCTCCAGCTAAATGGCTCATGGGACGAATTGTCGAAGCAATTCCTGGACGAGATGGATTAGTCCGAGTAGTGCGAATCAAAACAAAACTGGGGGAAATAAAACGACCAATCACAAAAATTTCCACTTTATTGTATTCTGGCTATGTTGAGCCAACGGGTGCGGGATGTTCAGGATAATAAACCTGGAATGAAAATTAAAAACCTGATGTCAAACAAAAGTTAGATTGTAATTTAGGTTAATCACTTATCTTCTTATTTTTTTTGGAAAACCTTTAATGGTTTTACACGCTGTCCACGGTAGTTGTTCAGCTAAAATGAATTTAATGTTATTATTAATTAATTGAAGTAGTTGAATTTAATTTATAGAATTTATTTACTATGTTATTAGCTTACCTGGTGTTATCACTCCATTTGACATCAATTTGTTTGTTTACAATTTTAATTTATCGAGCGATGATAAACTTATCGCTAAACAAAGACTTTTACCACTCTTCCATATTCTGTATTATCGATAGAGTGATACACTGCCATCTCGTTGTTAATAGTTAGTTTTAATTTTCAAGCAGTTTAAATATGGAGCGATTTCGCCGCGGGGTTTTTTTTCTTGTATAAAAATTTATTAAATTTGTCTCGATCACTTTGATGGAATATTTCGAGCTGTGTACATTAAATAAAATAAAATAAAAATTATACTGTAAAATCTGTAAAACATTTTATTACCAAACGAGAAGCTGTTGTGCAAAATTAATTTCATTGCGCACTAAAATTTTGGAGAACAGAATCCTACAGGTGGAATATGAGAGGCAGGGGTAAAGTCAGTAAAGACTCACATGAAAAAAGTCATAGGCGAGACCGCATTGACATTTGAAGAAGCAACCACAATAACGGCTCAAATAGAGGCATGCTTAAACTCTCGACCATTGACTACCCTGTACGACGATCCGGAAAATCTAGAATTTTTAACACCTGCGCATTTTCTAATAGGCGGACCAATAAAAGTGGTTCCAGAAAGTAAGGATACTTGTGCACTAAGAACACGTTGGCATTTAGTACAAAAGATTGTAGATGACTTTTGGAAAAGATGGTCTAGCGACTACCTGCAGCAGTTACAACAACGTACTAAATGGAGGAAACGTCAGCCCAATTTAGTTGTAGGAGATATCGTTCTAATGGAGGAAGAAGCACTGCCGCCGGCGCGTTGGAAAATGGGGAGAGTACAGGAGGTGCATACTGGCTCCGATGGCTTGGTTCGTATTGCGTCCATAAAATGCAACAAGAATATTTACAAACGCCCTATCACTAAACTGTGCAAACTACCAACCAAGGAAGACAATTCATGGTCACAACAAATAACCAACGCAAAGGAAACTCCAGGTGCAAATCTAACAACGTCTAACATCAACCATCCAGTCAGACGCCAACCAGGAAGACAGGCAAAAGGGGGAATCAAACTCCATCTAGCAGTTTTGGCTCTGGTGTCCATCTGCTTTTCTGCTAGCAGCGCAAAAGAACCGATGCAGATTGAGAACTTCAAACATTCTACTGGCATATATCTTGAGGAAATCAGTAAAATGGAGCTAGTTGCCATGAGATGCACCTTGGTTGTGCGATATAATTTAAATACGTATTGGGATGAAACAACTCAAGCATACCGCCTTATAGACGAACTTGCAACTATGTGTAAAAGAATACATACAGTAATAGATATGGAAAAGTTTAACTGTCAACTAGTAATTCAGCAACTACGATCTCAAATGAGTAGAATAGATGAAGGCAATCAATTACTGATGTCATCCAATAAAGAAGTAACAAGAACGAAGCGTGGAATTGGTGACACTACTGGACTAGTATTAGGTGACATATTTGGAATATTAACACAGAGAGAAGCAGATCAGTATGATGAACATTTTCAAACTATAGAAACCAATGAAGATCATTTATTACTGCTAATAAAAAATCAAACCTCAATAATTGATAACTCTGTAAAACTATTCAAGCACAGCCAAAATGCCACAGTACAGGCAATCAATAACATTCAGAGGAGGTTGCAGCACCTAGACCAAAGCGTAAACAACACACGCCTAACGGAACAACAAGTATTAACTATTTTGATGACATCCCTTGAACTAGTCGTCGCCATGGGAAACTTACAGGACGTGCAGGAAGCATTACTATTCACAATGCACATCTAAACATTTTACACCCACTTTTGTTGAGCCCATCACAACTTGAAGAACAGATAGCAACCATCAGACACCAAATACCAGTCTCCATTACAATTCCGGGGCACGGATTGCGCAAGTTAGACCACTTATTTAAAAGTATGACAACCAGGACTAGAGTGACGAAGGCATATGTGATAATCGAGATTTCAATTCTCTTATCATATGTCTGGTCCTATAACATTTATTCAGTAGTAGCTGTGCCTAATATATTAGCAGGTTAAATGTATGCACATGTAGTGCCAACAACCGAATTTATCGCCGTTGATCTTCAAAATGAACATTTCACGCAATTGACAGCTAGAGATATATCTAAATGCAATATTATCAATGATGATCATCTATTATGCGAGATACCAACAATACTGTCGGGTGTCAGGGAAGGAACCAGCTGCGAAATCGCAATATTGCAACACAGGTCCAACTTACAAGACATATGCGAGATAAAATATCAGAATGTTACATCAAATCTTTGGATAAAACTATACGCACCAAATCAATGGGTGTTCATAATGACAAGGGAAACAACTGTGACAGTCGTATGTGGGTCAGTGACAAACCGAAAGCAATTATCAGGGTCGGGAATAATAAAGCTAGATTCGGGATGCGTCTTAAGAGACAATCACGTAAGCATACTGGCCTCTGATAGATTCGAAACCACCATAGACAATTTCGAAATTGCACCATACTTAAAGGGGATGCACTTGAAAGATTTAACAATAGAAGTATCTAAACAAAACTATGAGGCAAAGGAGCTATTAACCACTCCAGATACAAGGGGCTTAGAACAACAAATCTCCACTATGAAAGAGGCAGAAGAAAACACAACCAACAATCACTTTCATCATATTCATCATTATACAGCAATACATCTTATCCTAGGGATAGCAGTTGCGGTGGGAATAACTGTCATAATTCATCGCATACGAAGAAAACCTCGGAACCAATAAGCCGTCCTTCCAATTGTTAGTATGACACCTTCTCCAAATGCAAACACATCAGGTAACCAAACAACACCAGCAAACGTTACTATTCGCGCCGCAAGATGTTCAATATGAACAGGGTCATTTAACAACAACCTCATATGCAGTTTTGCATATCACGTTGTAGTTAAATGTTAATTTCGCTATAATAATTAAATTAAAATGCAATTCTGCATTCTTTTGGATGTTATAATATAAAGTATTGAAGTCGATATATGACACAAAATAATGTAAAGTACAACAACAAGTAAACATCAAATTTGTATATAAATGACAGAAAATAAATGAACAAGTCAGTTCTAATTAAAACTACGACTCACGCTTTTATTTAAATATTCCGGTATTAGCCCTCACCAGTGGAAAGCTCGGAATTTAGAGTAAAAGTGTAATATTAGTTCAAGCTGAGGCTGAACTAAACAAATAGAAAACAACAAAATTTGTACAATTCGTTCGTAAACTGTCGATTTCTCGCATTTTTTTTTACTTTGCTTTGTTGTATCTAACAATAAAGACCTTAAAATCAATTTTTGTATATGAGGCATCTAAATATGATTTTTTATCAAGCTTGCTGTACAATAATTTTCCCATTTATTGATACATGCTCAAATTTTTCATTCATAAGAAATTTTCCTAATTTTTATTTTTATTTTCGGCTAATATGTTAGTTCGATAATATTTCGTTTATCGAATATGATCACATGATCAAAATGGTTCAATGTGATTCGAGAAAATATATAAACAGTGATTATATAACGTAACTCCTCTTTTGCATTTGAATCTTGTATAGGAAAACACTCTAGCACACAAAGAATACACAAAAACACAAAAATTATTTTTTTGTTTTGTTTACGTTGATTTTTTGTTTCTTTTTGTTTTTGATGGTACATTGTCTGTTACTGCTATTGTATTGTATTGTATGTTTACTTGTCAGTATGAAAAAAATTGACCTAAAATATATGTAATTTTTGGCAAATTTAAAATATATTTGCGAAAATATAAATTTTAATAAACATATAAATATAAATAAATTTGATATTATTCAATTCATAATTTTATTGACTTTGTCGGGTGACAAAATTTGTATAATTGTTAATTCGTTAATTCTATTTCGAAAAATTAAACGAAACATCAATTTAATTATTTTTGGAAATAATAAAATTAACGTTTTGTTTAATTTATTTCCTAGTCAAAATTCAGATAGATATTATCAAAATCTAAATAAAATTGATAAATATCTATAAACCTAAAAAAATAATTCGAACAGGTAAAATTGTATGTATATTGAAAATAAATTACGAAAACATAAAATTTATCATAATACAATTACATCTGTTGGCTTATCGATGACCATTATAATGTCCCAAGAAATCTAAAAGAATTTATTTAAATCTAAAAAACTTGAATTATATACTTACCTAGAATTAATTATTGTTATTGTTATTTGTATGTCAAATTGTGACAGTATTTTACAATTACATGTACTTGCTGCAAATTATGATTACATGTTAAATTTAAGTACAAATAATGTTACAATTTAGATGTCGCAATTGATATTATAGATTACAGTACTAATTTATTATGGTACTATAATATTCTTGTTATGTATTATTAATTTGTAAAATAAGCCTTGTCATTAATTTTTGAACCTTAGTAGAGCTCACTTATATCTTATTAATATAATTTTTATAATAAACTTCATTACTGAGATCTACAAGCATTTTTCAACGACAACTTGGGATAAACGTGAAGGATAGATCGTTAGGTTTCATTCACTCATCAAGTAAACCTAATCTTGGCTACCTTTACCCCAACATATTGGTCCTTCGAGCCGGATATTCCGAATTAAAACAACATTTATACGTGCATCAATAGAGCTGATCCCCGAACCAACATTTACATTGCAACACGAGCAAAGGAACCAGAGATTGCTGCATTGAAAATGGATTACAAGAGTAACCGAGTCGTGTAATAAGAAAAGCGCACCACATGTTCACATTTTCTCAGCTAAGTAGCCATTTTGTTTATTAAATAATTTCAATAATTTGGTGATTAGATACACGTGAATTCAAGATTTTGTTGAGTGCATTCTGATATTGTTAATCGTATTGAAATTGGTTTAAGTGAAGAAAGTTGTGAATTAAGGGAAAATCAAGTGTTTCTCGTACGATTTAAACCGTATATAAATAGCCTCGCTGAAGCTTACCAATTTTCACAATGGCTGAACTCGCAGCTTTGAAGAAACTAAGAGCTAGCAATAAAGACAAACTAACAAAAATCATTAAATTTGTAAGGGAAGCCGACACAAACACTCCCCTAGAGCAATTAAACGTGCGTTTAAATCGAGTAGAGAAATTGATGCAAGAATTCACGGATTTGGAGAACTCGATACTCCAACTGGATGATAACGAGCCTACTGACGTTTCGTATGAAGAAAATTACTACAACGCAATCGCAGGCCTCAACGCTTTAATTCGTGGAAGAACTATTAGCTTGGGAAACGCCGTTCTGAATTTAGACACGTCGCAAAATATAACTCAATTTGGTGCGCGTTCGGAGGTGAAGATACCAAAAATCCATATTCCGCCTTTTTCTGGCGAGTATTCAGAATGGCAGTCATTTTTTGACCTCTACACGGCCACCATTCATGAATAGATGCTAAGGGACGCAGAGAATTTATCAAGCGAAGCAATCGATGTATCAATTGCATCAGTAGCAAACATGGAACTTTCAAATGCCCATCTCGTCGGAGATGTCAAAGGTGTGGCATGAAGCATCATTCACTTTTTCACCAAGATGAACAAATCGAAATTAAGGTGTCAACCACAGAAGATTCAACTGTTCATCACGCTACCACATGTCACGCACAGAGTGGATATATATCCTCAATATTGCCCACTGCCATAGTGAAGGTACTAGATGCTTCGGGTAAACTAACAACATGTCGAGCACTTCTTGATTCCGGGTCACAAGCCAGTTTTATTACGGAAGCATGCGCGCAACGGCTGCGTATCAAGAAGCGAAACGCTCGTATTTCTGTGAGTGGATTAGGGCAGGCGGGTTCCATGATTTCTAAAGGGTTAGTGACAATAACCATTCTACCAGAGATGAGTTCAGCATTTGAAATTGAAGCGCTAGTAATGTCAAAAATCACTAGCCAGTTGCCCCAGCAAGCTTTAAAAATCGAAAATGCAAACTCATGGCCTGGAATTAAATTAGCCGATCCAAATTTTGAGAAAGCCGGTGATTTTGATATCCTCATTGGAGCGGATCATTTTTTCAACATAATTAAGGATGGTCAGATAAGCACTACTCCAGATCAACCGGTCATGCAGAATACCATATTTGGCTGGATAGTCTCGGGAAGAATAAACCAATCCTCACTCAATCACACCACTTCTATGTTAGCCTGAAACAATCAAAACGAAGAAATTGTCGACATCGATATAAGCCTACGTCGATTTTGGGAAATTGATTCAGTAAACGAGAAAAAGGTGATTCGATCTCCAGAGGAAACGTTCTGTGAGAATCATTTTAAAGAGAATGTGCAAAGAAATTCGGAAGGAAGATTTATGGTGCGATTGCCGTTCAAGGAATCACCCAGCAGTTTAGACCAATCCTTACCCGCATCTATTCAAAGATTAATAGGAATAGAACGACGTTTTAAACGTGATCCGAACTTCGCACACCTTTATAAAAGTTTCATGCAAGAATACGAAGAGTTAGATCACATGACGGAAATTTCACCGGAATGCATAAACAATAGCGGTTTTTATATACCACATCATGGTGTATTTAAGGATTCCCATTCAA
This sequence comes from Tipula lateralis, assembly GCA_963932295.1. Classification (NCBI taxonomy): domain Eukaryota; kingdom Metazoa; phylum Arthropoda; class Insecta; order Diptera; family Tipulidae; genus Tipula; species Tipula lateralis. The sequence continues at coordinate 101,317,242 of OZ010737.1, forward strand.
ACAAATTGAGAGTCGTCTTCGATGGTTCCGCGAAAACCAGTACAAAAGTTTCACTGAACGATTGTTTGGCGGTTGGCCCCACGGTGCAGTCCACTTTATTCTCCATCATTTTAAGATTCCGGGAACATAAAGTGGTTTTCTCTACAGATGTGCAAAAAATGTACCGTCGAATAATTATTTCCCCAGAGGATAGACCATTCCAAAAAATTATTTGGAGAACAGATTCATCCAAGCCAATTCGCCATTTCATGCTAAATACCGTCACATACGGCCTTGCGTCTTCTTCGTTTCTGGCAACTCGTGCAATAAATCAAGTTTCTGATGACCATCAATCATCATCACCTCAGGCGGCCAAGGTAATTTCTAAGGATATATATGTAGATGACATCATGACGGGAGCTGATAATGAGGATGAATTACTGCACCTCCAACAGGAAATCACACATATATTAGCAAATTATGGGTTCCAGCTACGGAAATGGAAGTCCAACTGCAGCCAAATACTTACCAACTCACCTTCAGAAAGTCAAGAAGCGCACATCAAAGAACTACAACCTGATTTAGAAGAACATTCGAAGGTTCTGGGTGTGATGTGGAATTCCAAAACTGACAAGTTTATATTTATTTCCGATCTACCGGAGACGACCAACTTCACAAAGCGGACGGTGTTGTCTGAGGCGAGCCGACTTTTTGATCCTCTGGGTTGGTTAGCTCCCGTTGTTGTCAGTGCGAAAATATTTATGCAAATCCTTTGGGGAGATAAACTTGAATGGGACGATCCACTCCCTGTTAATAAAAGAGCTCACTGGGAAACGTTTCGAAACGGTCTTAAGCACATCACATCAATATCAATCCCTAGATTTATCCAAACGATGAAAGGATGTGAAATAGATATACACGGTTTCTGCGATGCGAGTGAACTGGCCTACGCCGCCGTGGTGTACTTCAAAGTCACACAACCAGATGGCAGTCTCCACATCAACATTATTTCAGCGAAAACCAAAGTAGCCCCCATCAAGCAACAGACGCTTCCTCGCTTGGAATTATGTGCCGCAGTTTTGCTAACTCAATTGATCAATGTTATTATGCGAGACACGCAATCAAGTATTAAAGACGTCTATGCCTGGACCGATTCTCAAATAGTTCTGGATTGGTTAGGGAGCCATCCCAAGCGTTGGACAACTTTCGTTGGTAATCGCACCTCGGAAATAATATCTTCGTTACCTCGAAAACATTGGAGACATGTGCCATCAGCCGAAAATCCTGCGGATTGCGCTTCGCGTGGTTTATCTCCTCGCGAACTAGAATCGCATAACTTATGGTGGAATGGACCTAACTGGTTGCATAAGTCTATCGAATATTGGCCTCCTCAAATAACGCAGCATAGCAATCTTGAAGAAAGGACAAAGAAAATATTCGCATTCACAAACAATTTAAAACCACCAGATGCACGATACGACCAAATAATCCAAAGTTATTCATCGTTTCGTAAACTACAACGAGTATTATGTTATATGTATCGATTTACTGAAAACGCTACAAAACCGCTCGAGTCGCGAATTGTGGGTATATATCTGCGCCGCGAAGAACTTTTCCGTGTTTTATGCAAGCTCTGCCAAAACGAACAGCATAAATATTATTTCAAAGATATATCCGCGCTTCAGTCCAACGGAGAAGTAAGCAAAAACAGCAGAATTAAATCTCTTAACCCTTTCATAGATGGATTCGGAATACTTCGAGTGGGAGGAAGGTTACACAACAGCCTTGCTCCATATTCTACCAAACACCCAATAATACTGCACTCCAAATCTACCATCACGGCACTAATTTTACTGGATGTGCACCGGGACCATAAGCATGTTGGACCATCGCTTCTCTTATCAATCGTCAGGCAGGAATTCTGGATACCAAATGGCAAATATAAGGCCAAGGAAATCGTCAGAAATTGTATTACATGCGGCAAAATTAAAGCGCAATATCAGCAACAGCTAATGGGTAACCTGCCTAGATCGCGAGTTGAATTAATTCGCCCATTCCTACAAACTGGCGTGGACTTTGCTGGTCCCATCTCAATACACCTAACCAAGGGGCGAGGCCAAAAGACTTATAAATCCTACATAAGTTTATTCATCTGCTTGAGTACCAAAGCTGTACACCTAGAGCTCGTTAGCGAGTTGTCTAGCGATGCTTTCCTGGGAGCTTTGAAAAGGTTTACTGCGCGCCGAGGTGTCTGTCAAGAGCTCCATAGTGATAACGGCACAAATTTCATTGGTGCCGACGCTAAATTAAGGAAGGAATTCGAGAAAATAATCAATCATTCCAATAATATTTCCGATTTCTTTTCCAGAAACCGTATAACATGGCACTTTATCCCCCCAAATTCCCCTCATTTTGGAGGTATTTGGGAAGCGGCAATAAAATCAACCAAATTTCATTTAAAAAGAGTTATAGGCAACCACACCTTAACATTAGAAGAAATGAACACTCTCTTAGCTGAAGTGGAATCCATCTTGAACTCACGACCGTTGTGCCGCATCAACGAGACCGATTTAGATCCTTTAACGCCATCCCATTTTCTGCTGGGACATCCAAATACGAAAATTCCTAAAATGGACTTAACGCAGCTCAAGATGTCACATCTTATGCGATGGCAAATGGTGCAACAAATAGGACAACATTTTTGGAAGCGATGGTACCTAGAGTACTTGACATCTTTGCAACAGCGGTCAAAATGGCGGTTTAAGCACATTCCCATAGAAATAGATGACATCGTTATCATCAAAGATAACCACTTGCCCGTTAACCAATGGCTCCTGGGAACAGGGATGGCCAATTACGCGTCGACTACTCTTTTTTACGTCTACGTGTCGACAACGTAGACAACTAGTCGACAACGTAGACAACGTAGACAACGTCGACAATTTAGAGATTCTATAAATAATATACGTAATATATCAATATATTCGTACGTTCCACTTACTTTTTTATTGATATATAGTGATATGATTTACGCCAGACCTGTAGCTGTAGCCCCATCATGGATTACCGATGTTTTGAAATATATTTTAGAAAATTTCATAATACTTAATAATATGTAAATTCCATATATCGTTTAAATATACCATATTAATGATATGGTATATTTAAACGGTATATGGACTTCTAATAATTTTATAAATTTGACAAATTTTATTTAAATTTTATCAAATTCGTTAATAATAATAATAATAAATTTGAATAAAGTTTAATAAATAAAATTAAAATGAATGATTTTTCTTTGAGAAAAAATCAAACTTTTTTAAATAATGTAGAAATTAAAAATTGCCTAAATAAATACTTGGTTTAAAATAAAATACAAATTGACAATGACGTCAACAATAATTTAATTTTAAAGTGAAAATAGATATACTAAAAGATTATATTCGCCTGAATGTTGTCTTTTTCACTAAACTGCAATTTCAAAAATTGATTCAAACTTCACACGTATTTCTAAACATATAAATGAATAATATTACAGTTATGTATATTCATCTTGTCGTTGTCATGCATATTGCATATTATATTTGCAATTTGCCTTCTCAATGTGTCAGTGTGTAGTGCTAGTGTCTAAATAGATATTTAATCGTATTCATTAAAACATTAAAAAAGTGACGAATTAATCATTAAAAATTTTCGAAATGTTAACCACACGTGG
>OZ010737.1:101321135-101518635 GCA_963932295.1 Tipula lateralis
GAATGAAATATGGTGCGTATCCCATTAAAATCAAAGCCGGAAATGACCCATTTATATTATATTATGAACTCTAAAAAATATTTATTATCATTATAATGATCTTTATATATAATACCAATCAATAAACATTATCAATTTATTATTATTTATAACTAATTAACGTTAATTATATATTTATCCTATATATTCATTATGAGCATAAAAAGAGCATAAATCATATATTTTTTAAACTTTTATACATACTTTTTATGTTATAATAAATCTATATGAACTATAATCAATAACAAAAACGTTAAAAAGTTTGTATATAAACAAAATAATATAGGGAATATTCCATACAATATTGAAAACATTCAAGTACAATAAACCCCAATTTACCCTATATACCGCCATTTTAAAATTCCAAAATTTATCTATTATCCAATATGATATCAATTTACAATTATTTATACAAAAAACCATATCAATATTCAATTATTTATAACAATTTTATGTAATAAATCTATTTATCATGGGGAATTTTTAACCTAAAAAAAAGAGCATAAATAGTTATGTTTATATATGTTGTGCATATTTTTATGTTATAATACAACTATACCTACCATATTCAAGCATAAAAACATTAAAAACTATGCAAATAAAAATATTTTTATGCTATGTTGAATGAAATATGGTGCGTATCCCATTAAAATCAAAGCCGGAAATGACCCATTTATATTCATTTATGAAACTCTAAAAAATATTTATTATCATTATAATGATCTTTATATATAATACCAATCAATAAACATTATCAATTTATTATTATTTATAACTATTTAACGTTAATTATATATTCATTATGAGCATAAAAAGAGCATAAATCATATATTTTTAAACTTTTATACATACTTTTATGTTATAATAAATCTATATGAACTATAATCAATAACAAAAACGTTAAAAGTTTGTATATAAACAAAATAATATAGGGAATATTCCATACAATATTGAAAACATTCAAGTACAATAAACCCCAATTTACCCTATATACCGCCATTTTAAAATTCCAAAATTTATCTATTATCCAATATGATATCAATTCACAATTATTTATACAAAAAACCATATCAATATTCAATTATTTATAACAATTTTATGTAATAAATCTATTTATCATGGGGAATTTTAACCTAAAAAAAAAGAGCATAAATAGTTATGTTTATATATGTTGTGCATATTTTTATGTTATAATACAACTATACTTACCATATTCAAGCATAAAAACATTAAAAACTATGCAAATAAAAATATTTTTATGCTATGTTGAATGAAATATGGTGCGTATCCCATTAAAATCAAAGCCGGAAATGACCCATTTATATTCATTTATGAACTCTAAAAAATATTTATTATCATTATAATGATCTTTATATATAATACCAATCAATAAACATTATCAATTTATTATTATTTATAACTATTTAACGATAATTATATATTTATCCTATATATTCATTATGAGCATAAAAAGAGCATAAATCATATATTTTTAAAACTTTTATACATACTTTTATGTTATAATAAATCTATATGAACTATAATCAATAACAAAAAACGTTAAAAAGTTTGTATATAAACATAATAATATAGGGAATATTCCATACAATATTGAAAACATTCAAGTACAATAAACCCCAATTTACCCTATATACCGCCATTTTAAAATTCCAAAATTTATCTATTATCCAATATGATATCAATTTACAATTATTTTATACAAAAAACCATATCAATATTCAATTATTTATAACAATTTTTATGTAATAAAATCTATTTATCATGGGGAATTTTTAACCTAAAAAAAAGAGCATAAATAGTTATGTTTATATATGTTGTGCATATTTTTTATGTTATTAATACAAACTATACCTACCATATTCAAGCATAAAAACATTAAAAAACTATGCAAATAAAAATATTTTTATGCTATGTTGAATGAAATATGGTGCGTATCCCATTAAAATCAAAGCCGGAAATGACCCATTTATATTCATTTATGAACTCTAAAAATATTTATTATCATTATAATGATCTTTATATATAATACCAATCAATAAACATTATCAATTTATTATTATTTATAACTATTTAACGTTAATTATATATTTATCCTATATATTCATTATGAGCATAAAAAGAGCATAAATCATATATTTTTAAACTTTTATACATACTTTTATGTTATAATAAATCTATATGAACTATAATCAATAACAAAAACGTTAAAAAGTTTGTATATAAACAAAATAATATAGGGAATCTTCCATACAATATTGAAAACATTCGAGTACAATAAACCCCAATTTACCCTATATACCGCCATTTTAAAATTCCAAAATTTATCTATTATCCAATATGATATCAATTTACAATTATTTATACAAAAAACCATATCAATATTCAATTATTTATAACAATTTTATGTAATAAAATCTATTTATCATGGGGAATTTTTAACCTAAAAAAAAGAGCATAAATAGTTATGTTTATATATGTTGTGCATATTTTTATGTTATAATACAACTATACCTACCATATTCAAGCATAAAAACATTAAAAAACTATGCAAATAAAAATATTTTTTATGCTATGTTGAATGAAATATGGTGCGTATCCCATTAAAATCAAAGCCGGAAATGACCCATTTATATTCATTTTATGAACTCTAAAAAATATTTATTATCATTATAATGATCTTTATATATAATACCAATCAATAAACATTATCAATTTATTATTATTTATAACTAATTAACGTTAATTATATATTTATCCTATATATTCATTATGAGCATAAAAAGAGCATAAATCATATATTTTTAAACTTTTATACATACTTTTATGTTATAATAAATCTATATGAACTATAATCAATAACAAAAACGTTAAAAAGTTTGTATATAAACAAAATAATATAGGGAATATTCCATACAATATTGAAAACATTCAAGTACAATAAACCCCAATTTACCCTATATACCGCCATTTTAAAATTCCAAAATTTATCTATTATCCAATATGATATCAATTTACAATTATTTATACAAAAAACCATATCAATATTCAATTATTTATAACAATTTTATGTAATAAATCTATTTATCATGGGGAATTTTTAACCTAAAAAAAAGAGCATAAATAGTTATGTTTATATATGTTGTGCATATTTTTATGTTATAATACAACTATACCTACCATATTCAAGCATAAAAACATTAAAAACTATGCAAATAAAAATATTTTTATGCTATGTTGAATGAAATATGGTGCGTATCCCATTAAAATCAAAGCCGGAAATGACCCATTTATATTCATTTATGAACTCTAAAAAATATTTATTATCATTATAATGATCTTTATATATAATACCAATCAATAAACACTATCAATTTATTATTATTTATAACTAATTAACGTTAATTATATATTTATCCTATATATTCATTATGAGCATAAAAAGAGCATAAATCATATATTTTTAAACTTTTATACATACTTTTATGTTATAATAAATCTATATGAACTATAATCAATAACAAAAACGTTAAAAAGTTTGTATATAAACAAAATAATATAGGGAATATTCCATACAATATTGAAAACATTCAAGTACAATAAAACCCCAATTTACCCTATATACCGCCATTTTAAAATTCCAAAATTTATCTATTATCCAATATGATATCAATTTACAATTATTTATACAAAAAACCATATCAATATTCAATTGTTTATAACAATTTTATGTAATAAATCTATTTATCATGGGGAATTTTTAACCTAAAAAAAAGAGCATAAATAGTTATGTTTATATATGTTGTGCATATTTTTATGTTATAATACAACTATACCTACCATATTCAAGCATAAAAACATTAAAAACTATGCAAATAAAAATATTTTTATGCTATGTTGAATGAAATATGGTGCGTATCCCATTAAAATCAAAGCCGGAAATTACCCATTTATATTCATTTATGAACTCTAAAAAATATTTATTATCATTATAATGATCTTTATATATAATACCAATCAATAAACATTATCAATTTATTATTATTTATAACTATTTAACGTTAAATTATATATTTATCCTATATATTCATTATGAGCATAAAAAGAGCATAAATCATATATTTTTAAACTTTTATACATACTTTTATGTTATAATAAATCTATATGAACTATAATCAATAACAAAAAACGTTAAAAAATTTGTATATAAACATAATAATATAGGGAATATTCCATACAATATTGAAAACATTAAAGTACAATAAACACCAATTTACCCTATATACCGCCATTTTAAAATTCCAAAATTTATCTATTATCCAATATGATATCAATTTACAATTATTTATACAAAAAAACCATATCAATATTCAATTATTTATAACAATTTTATGTAATAAATCTATTTATCATGGGGAATTTTTAACCTAAAAAAAAGAGCATAAATAGTTATGTTTATATATGTTGTGCATATTTTTATGTTATAATACAACTATACCTACCATATTCAAGCATAAAAACATTAAAAACTATGCAAATAAAAATATTTTTATGCTATGTTGAATGAAATATGGTGCGTATCCCATTAAAATCAAAGCCGGAAATGACCCATTTATATTCTTTTATGAACTCTAAAAAATATTTATTATCATTATAATGATCTTTATATATAATACCAATCAATAAACATTATCAATTTATTATTATTTATAACTAATTAACGTTAATTATATATTTATCCTATATATTCATTATGAGCATAAAAAGAGCATAAATCATATATTTTTAAACTTTTATACATACTTTTATGTTATAATAAATCTATATGAACTATAATCAATAACAAAAACGTTAAAAAGTTTGTATATATAAACAAAATAATATAGGGAATATTCCATACAATATTGAAAACATTAAAGTACAATAAACCCCAATTTACCCTATATACCGCCATTTTAAAATTCCAAAATTTATCTATTATCCAATATGATATCAATTTACAATTATTTACACAAAAAAACCATATCAATATTCAATTATTTATAACAATTTTATGTAATAAATCTATTTATCATGGGGAATTTTTAACCTAAAAAAAAAGAGCATAAATAGTTATGTTTATATATGTTGTGCATATTTTTATGTTATAATACAACTATACCTACCATATTCAAGCATAAAAACATTAAAAACTATGCAAATAAAAATATTTTATGCTATGTTGAATGAAATATGGTGCGTATCCATTAAAATCAAAGCCGGAAATGACCCATTTATATTCATTTATGAACTCTAAAAAATATTTATTATCATTATAATGATCTTTATATATAATACCAATCAATAAACACTATCAATTTATTATTATTTATAACTAATTAACGTTAATTATATATTTATCCTATATATTCATTATGAGCATAAAAAGAGCATAAATCATATATTTTTAAACTTTTATACATACTTTTATGTTATAATAAATCTATATGAACTATAATCAATAACAAAAACGTTAAAAAGTTTGTATATAAACAAAATAATATAGGGAATATTCCATACAATATTGAAAACATTCAAGTACAATAAACCCCAATTTACCCTATATACCGCCATTTTAAAATTCCAAAATTTATCTATTATCCAATATGATATCAATTTACAATTATTTATACAAAAAACCATATCAATATTCAATTATTTATAACAATTTTATGTAATAAATCTATTTATCATGGGGAATTTTTAACCTAAAAAAAAGAGCATAAATAGTTATGTTTATATATGTTGTGCATATTTTTATGTTATAATACAACTATACCTACCATATTCAAGCATAAAAACATTAAAAACTATGCAAATAAAAATATTTTTATGCTATGTTGAATGAAATATGGTGCGTATCCCATTAAAATCAAAGGCCGGAAAAAACCCATTTATATTCATTTATGAACTCTAAAAAATATTTATTATCATTATAATGATCTTTATATATAATACCAATCAATAAACATTATCAATTTATTATTATTTATAACTATTTAACGTTAATTATATATTTATCCTATATATTCATTATGAGCATAAAAGAGCATAAATCATATATTTTTAAACTTTTATACATACTTTTATGTTATAATAAATCTATATGAACTATAATCAATAACAAAAACGTTAAAAAGTTTGTATATAAACAAAATAATATAGGGAATATTCCATACAATATTGAAAACATTCAAGTACAATAAACCCCAATTTACCCTATATACCGCCATTTTAAAATTCCAAAATTTATCTATTATCCAATATGATATCAATTTACAATTATTTATACAAAAAACCATATCAATATTCAATTATTTATAACAATTTTATGTAATAAATCTATTTATCATGGGGAATTTTTAACCTAAAAAAAAAGAGCATAAATAGTTATGTTTATATATGTTGTGCATATTTTTATGTTATAATACAACTATACCTACCATATTCAAGCATAAAAACATTAAAAACTATGCAAATAAAAATATTTTTATGCTATGTTGAATGAAATATGGTGCGTATCCCATTAAAATCAAAGCCGGAAATGACCCATTTATATTCATTTATGAACTCTAAAAAATATTTATTATCATTATAATGATCTTTATATATAATACCAATCAATAAACATTATCAATTTATTATTATTTATAACTAATTAACGTTAATTATATATTTATCCTATATATTCATTATGAGCATAAAAAGAGCATAAATCATATATTTTTAAACTTTTATACATACTTTTATGTTATAATAAATCTATATGAACTATAATCAATAACAAAAACGTTAAAAAGTTTGTATATAAACAAAATAATATAGGGAATATTCCATACAATATTGAAAACATTCAAGTACAATAAACCCCAATTTACCCTATATACCGCCATTTTAAAATTCCAAAATTTATCTATTATCCAATATGATATCAATTTACAATTATTTATACAAAAAACCATATCAATATTCAATTATTTATAACAATTTTATGTAATAAATCTATTTATCATGGGGAATTTTTAACCTAAAAAAAAGAGCATAAATAGTTATGTTTATATATGTTGTGCATATTTTTATGTTATAATACAACTATACCTACCATATTCAAGCATAAAAACATTAAAAACTATGCAAATAAAAATATTTTTATGCTATGTTGAATGAAATATGGTGCGTATCCCATTAAAATCAAAGCCGGAAATGACCCATTTATATTCATTTATGAACTCTAAAAAATATTTATTATCATTATAATGATCTTTATATATAATACCAATCAATAAACATTATCAATTTATTATTATTTATAACTATTTAACGTTAATTATATATTCACTATGAGCAAAAAAAGAGCATAAATCATATATTTTTAAACTTTTATACATACTTTTATGTTATAATAAATCTATATGAACTATAATCAATAACAAAAACGTTAAAAAGTTTGTATATAAACAAAATAATATAGGGAATATTCCATACAATATTGAAAACATTCAAGTACATTAAACCCCAATTTACCCTATATACCGCCATTTTAAAATTCCAAAATTTATCTATTATCCAATATGATATCAATTTACAATTATTTATACAAAAAACCATATCAATATTCAATTATTTATAACAATTTTATGTAATAAATCTATTTATCATGGGGAATTTTTAACCTAAAAAAAAGAGCATAAATAGTTATGTTTATATATGTTGTGCATATTTTTATGTTATAATACAACTATACCTACCATATTCAAGCATAAAAACATTAAAAACTATGCAAATAAAAATATTTTTATGCTATGTTGAATGAAATATGGTGCGTATCCCATTAAAATCAAAGCCGGAAATGACCCATTTATATTCATTTATGAACTCTAAAAAATATTTATTATCATTATAATGATCTTTATATATAATACCAATCAATAAACATTATCAATTTATTATTATTTATAACTAATTAACGTTAATTATATATTTATCCTATATATTCATTATGAGCATAAAAAGAGCATAAATCATATATTTTTAAACTTTTATACATACTTTTATGTTATAATAAATCTATATGAACTATAATCAATAACAAAAACGTTAAAAAGTTTGTATATAAACAAAATAATATAGGGAATATTCCATACAATATTGAAAACATTAAAGTACAATAAACCCCAATTTACCCTATATACCGCCATTTTAAAATTCCAAAATTTATCTATTATCCAATATGATATCAATTTACAATTATTTATACAAAAAACCATATCAATATTCAATTATTTATAACAATTTTATGTAATAAATCTATTTATCATGGGGAATTTTTAACCTAAAAAAAAGAGCATAAATAGTTATGTTTATATATGTTGTGCATATTTTTATGTTATAATACAACTATACCTACCATATTCAAGCATAAAAACATTAAAAACTATGCAAATAAAAATATTTTTATGCTATGTTGAATGAAATATGGTGCGTATCCCATTAAAATCAAAGCCGGAAATGACCCATTTATATTCATTTATGAACTCTAAAAAATATTTATTATCATTATAATGATCTTTATATATAATACCAATCAATAAACATTATCAATTTATTATTATTTATAACTATTTAACGTTAATTATATATTCACTATGAAAAAAAAAGGCAATAAATCATATATTTTTATACTTTTATACATACTTTTATGTTATAATAAATCTATATGAACTATAATCAATAACAAAAACGTTAAAAAGTTTGTATATAAACAAAATAATATAGGGAATATTCCATACAATATTGAAAACATTCAAGTACAATAAACCCCAATTTACCCTATATACCGCCATTTTAAAATTTATCTATTATCAAATATGATATCAATTTACAATTATTTATACAAAAAACCATATCAATATTCAATTATTTATAACAATTTTATGTAATAAATCTATTTATCATGGGGAATTTTTAACCTAAAAAAAAGAGCATAAATAGTTATGTTTATATATGTTGTGCATATTTTTATGTTATAATACAACTATACCTACCATATTCAAGCATAAAAACATTAAAAACTATGCAAATAAAAATATTTTTATGCTATGTTGAATGAAATATGGTGCGTATCCCATTAAAATCAAAGCCGGAAATGACCCATTTATATTCATTTATGAACTCTAAAAAATATTTATTATCATTATAATGATCTTTATATATAATTCCAATCAATAAACATTATCAATTTATTATTATTTATAACTAATTAACGTTAATTATATATTTATCCTATATATTCATTATGAGCATAAAAAGAGCATAAATCATATATTTTTAAACTTTTATACATACTTTTATGTTATAATAAATCTATATGAACTATAATCAATAACAAAAACGTTAAAAAGTTTGTATATAAACAAAATAATATAGGGAATATTCCATACAATATTGAAAACATTCAAGTACAATAAACCCCAATTTACCCTATATACCGCCATTTTAAAATTCCAAAATTTATCTATTATCCAATATGATATCAATTTACAATTATTTATACAAAAAACCATATCAATATTCAATTATTTATAACAATTTTATGTAATAAATCTATTTATCATGGGGAATTTTTAACCTAAAAAAAAGAGCATAAATAGTTATGTTTATATATGTTGTGCATATTTTTATGTTATAATACAACTATACCTACCATATTCAAGCATAAAAACATTAAAAACTATGCAAATAAAAATATTTTTATGCTATGTTGAATGAAATATGGTGCGTATCCCATTAAAATCAAAGCCGGAAATGACCCATTTATATTCATTTATGAACTCTAAAAAATATTTATTATCATTATAATGATCTTTATATATAATACCAATCAATAAACACTATCAATTTATTATTATTTATAACTAATTAACGTTAATTATATATTTATCCTATATATTCATTATGAGCATAAAAAGAGCATAAATCATATATTTTTAAACTTTTATACATACTTTTATGTTATAATAAATCTATATGAACTATAATCAATAACAAAAACGTTAAAAAGTTTGTATATAAACAAAATAATATAGGGAATATTCCATACAATATTGAAAACATTCAAGTACAATAAACCCCAATTTACCCTATATACCGCCATTTTAAAATTCCAAAATTTATCTATTATCCAATATGATATCAATTTACAATTATTTATACAAAAAACCATATCAATATTCAATTATTTATAACAATTTTATGTAATAAATCTATTTATCATGGGGAATTTTTAACCTAAAAAAAAGAGCATAAATAGTTATGTTTATATATGTTGTGCATATTTTTATGTTATAATACAACTATACCTACCATATTCAAGCATAAAAACATTAAAAACTATGCAAATAAAAATATTTTTATGCTATGTTGAATGAAATATGGTGCGTATCCCATTAAAATCAAAGCCGGAAATGACCCATTTATATTCATTTATGAACTCTAAAAAATATTTATTATCATTATAATGATCTTTATATATAATACCAATCAATAAACATTATCAATTTATTATTATTTATAACTATTTAACGTTAATTATATATTTATCCTATATATTCATTATGACCATAAAAGAGCATAAATCATATATTTTTAAACTTTTATACATACTTTTATGTTATAATAAATCTATATGAACTATAATCAATAACAAAAACGTTAAAAAATTTGTATATAAACATAATAATATAGGGAATATTCCATACAATATTGAAAACATTAAAGTACAATAAACCCCAAATTACCCTATATACCGCCATTTTAAAATTCCAAAATTTATCTATTATCCAATATGATATCAATTTACAATTATTTATACAAAAAACCATATCAATATTCAATTATTTATAACAATTTTATGTAATAAATCTATTTATCATGGGGAATTTTTAACCTAAAAAAAAGAGCATAAATAGTTATGTTTATATATGTTGTGCATATTTTTATGTTATAATACAACTATACCTACCATATTCAAGCATAAAAACATTAAAAACTATGCAAATAAAAATATTTTTATGCTATGTTGAATGAAATATGGTGCGTATCCCATTAAAATCAAAGCCGGAAATGACCCATTTATATTCTTTTATGAACTCTAAAAAATATTTATTATCATTATAATGATCTTTATATATAATACCAATCAATAAACATTATCAATTTATTATTATTTATAACTAATTAACGTTAATTATATATTTATCCTATATATTCATTATGAGCATAAAAAGAGCATAAATCATATATTTTTAAACTTTTATACATACTTTTATGTTATAATAAATCTATATGAACTATAATCAATAACAAAAACGTTAAAAAGTTTGTATATATAAACAAAATAATATAGGGAATATTCCATACAATATTGAAAACATTAAAGTACAATAAACCCCAATTTACCCTATATACCGCCATTTTAAAATTCCAAAATTTATCTATTATCCAATATGATATCAATTTACAATTATTTATACAAAAAACCATATCAATATTCAATTATTTATAACAATTTTATGTAATAAATCTATTTATCATGGGGAATTTTTAACCTAAAAAAAAGAGCATAAATAGTTATGTTTATATATGTTGTGCATATTTTTATGTTATAATACAACTATACCTACCATATTCAAGCATAAAAACATTAAAAACTATGCAAATAAAAATATTTTTATGCTATGTTGAATGAAATATGGTGCGTATCCCATTAAAATCAAAGCCGGAAATGACCCATTTATATTCTTTTATGAACTCTAAAAAATATTTATTATCATTATAATGATCTTTATATATAATACCAATCAATAAACATTATCAATTTATTATTATTTATAACTAATTAACGTTAATTATATATTTATCCTATATATTCATTATGAGCATAAAAAGAGCATAAATCATATATTTTTAAACTTTTATACATACTTTTATGTTATAATAAATCTATATGAACTATAATCAATAACAAAAACGTTAAAAAGTTTGTATATATAAACAAAATAATATAGGGAATATTCCATACAATATTGAAAACATTAAAGTACAATAAACCCCAATTTACCCTATATACCGCCATTTTAAAATTCCAAAATTTATCTATTATCCAATATGATATCAATTTACAATTATTTACACAAAAAACCATATCAATATTCAATTATTTATAACAATTTTATGTAATAAATCTATTTATCATGGGGAATTTTTAACCTAAAAAAAAGAGCATAAATAGTTATGTTTATATATGTTGTGCATATTTTTATGTTATAATACAACTATACCTACCATATTCAAGCATAAAAACATTAAAAACTATGCAAATAAAAATATTTTATGCTATGTTGAATGAAATATGGTGCGTATCCCATTAAAATCAAAGCCGGAAATGACCCATTTATATTCATTTATGAACTCTAAAAAATATTTATTATCATTATAATGATCTTTATATATAATACCAATCAATAAACACTATCAATTTATTATTATTTATAACTAATTAACGTTAATTATATATTTATCCTATATATTCATTATGAGCATAAAAAGAGCATAAATCATATATTTTTAAACTTTTATACATACTTTTATGTTATAATAAATCTATATGAACTATAATCAATAACAAAAACGTTAAAAAGTTTGTATATAAACAAAATAATATAGGGAATATTCCATACAATATTGAAAACATTCAAGTACAATAAACCCCAATTTACCCTATATACCGCCATTTTAAAATTCCAAAATTTATCTATTATCCAATATGATATCAATTTACAATTATTTATACAACAAACTATATCAATATTCAATTATTTATAACAATTTTATGTAATAAATCTATTTATCATGGGGAATTTTTTATCTAAAAAAAAGAGCATAAATAGTTATGTTTATATATGTTGTGCATATTTTTATGTTATAATACAACTATACCTACCATATTCAAGCATAAAAACATTAAAAACTATGCAAATAAAAATATTTTTATGCTATGTTGAATGAAATATGGTGCGTATCCCATTAAAATCAAAGCCGGAAATGACCCATTTATATTCATTTATGAACTCTAAAAAATATTTATTATCCTTATAATGATCTTTATATATAATACCAATCAATAAACATTATCAATTTATTATTATTTATAACTAATTAACGTTAGTTATATATTTATCCTATATATTCATTATGAGCATAAAAAGAGCATAAATCATATATTTTTAAACTTTTATACATACTTTTATGTTATAATAAATCTATATGAACTATAATCAATAACAAAAACGTTAAAAAGTTTGTATATAAACAAAATAATATAGGGAATATTCCATACAATATTGAAAACGTTAAAGTACAATAAACCCCAATTTACCCTATATACCGCCATTTTAAAATTCCAAAATTTATCTATTATCCAATATGATATCAATTTACAATTATTTATACAAAAAACCATATCAATATTCAATTATTTATAACAATTTTATGTAATAAATCTATTTATCATGGGGATTTTTTAACCTAAAAAAAAGAGCATAAATAGTTATGTTTATATATGTTGTGCATATTTTTATGTTATAATACAACTATACCTACCATATTCAAGCATAAAAACATTAAAAACTATGCAAATAAAAATATTTTTATGCTATGTTGAATGAAATATGGTGCGTATCCCATTAAAATCAAAGCCGGAAATGACCCATTTATATTCATTTATGAACTCTAAAAAATATTTATTATCATTATAATGATCTTTATATATAATACCAATCAATAAACATTATCAATTTATTATTATTTATAACTATTTAACGTTAATTATATATTTATCCTATATATTCATTATGAGCATAAAAAGAGCATAAATCATATATTTTTAAACTTTTATACATACTTTTATGTTATAATAAATCTATATGAACTATAATCAATAACAAAAACGTTAAAAAGTTTGTATATAAACAAAATAATATAGGGAATATTCCATACAATATTGAAAACATTAAAGTACAATAAACCCCAATTTACCCTATATACCGCCATTTTAAAATTCCAAAATTTATCTATTATCCAATATGATATCAATTTACAATTATTTATACAAAAAACCATATCAATATTCAATTATTTATAACAATTTTATGTAATAAATCTATTTATCATGGGGAATTTTTAACCTAAAAAAAGAGCATAAATAGTTATGTTTATATATGTTGTGCATATTTTTATGTTATAATACAACTATACCTACCATATTCAAGCATAAAAACATTAAAAACTATGCAAATAAAAATATTTTTATGCTATGTTGAATGAAATATGGTGCGTATCCCATTAAAATCAAAGCCGGAAATGACCCATTTATATTCATTTATGAACTCTAAAAAATATTTATTATCATTATAATGATCTTTATATATAATACCAATCAATAAACATTATCAATTTATTATTATTTATAACTATTTAACGTTAATTATATATTTATCCTATATATTCATTATGAGCATAAAAAGAGCATAAATCATATATTTTTAAACTTTTATACATACTTTTATGTTATAATAAATCTATATGAAATCTAATCAATAACAAAAACGTTAAAAAGTTTGTATATAAACAAAATAATATAGGGAATATTCCATAAAATATTGAAAACATTAAAGTACAATAAACCCCAATTTACCCTATATACCGCCATTTTAAAATTCCAAAATTTATCTATTATCCAATATGATATCAATTTACAATTATTTATACAAAAAACTATATCAATATTCAATTATTTATAACAATTTTATGTAATAAATCTATTTATCATGGGGAATTTTTTATCTAAAAAAAAGAGCATAAATAGTTATGTTTATATATGTTGTGCATATTTTTATGTTATAATACAACTATACCTACCATATTCAAGCATAAAAACATTAAAAACTATGCAAATAAAAATATTTTTATGCTATGTTGAATGAAATATGGTGCGTATCCCATTAAAATCAAAGCCGGAAATGACCCATTTATATTCATTTATGAACTCTAAAAAATATTTATTATCATTATAATGATCTTTATATATAATACCAATCAATAAACATTATCAATTTATTATTATTTATAACTATTTAACGTTAGTTATATATTTATCCTATATATTCATTATGAGCATAAAAAGAGCATAAATCATATATTTTTAAACTTTTATACATACTTTTATGTTATAATAAATCTATATGAACTATAATCAATAACAAAAACGTTAAAAAGTTTGTATATAAACAAAATAATATAGGGAATATTCCATACAATATTGAAAACGTTAAAGTACAATAAACCCCAATTTACCCTATATACCGCCATTTTAAAATTCCAAAATTTATCTATTATCATTATAATGATCTTTATATATAATACCAATCAATAAACACTATCAATTTATTATTATTTATAACTATTTAACGTTAATTATATATTTATCCTATATATTCATTATGAGCATAAAAAGAGCATAAATCATATATTTTTAAACTTTTATACATACTTTTATGTTATAATAAATCTATATGAACTATAATCAATAACAAAAACGTTAAAAAGTTTGTATATAAACAAAATAATATAGGGAATATTCCATACAATATTGAAAACATTAAAGTACAATAAACCCCAATTTACCCTATATACCGCCATTTTAAAATTCCAAAATTTATCTATTATCCAATATGATATCAATTTACAATTATTTATACAAAAAACCATATCAATATTCAATTATTTATAACAATTTTATGTAATAAATCTATTTATCATGGGGAATTTTTAACCTAAAAAAAAGAGCATAAATAGTTATGTTTATATATGTTGTGCATATTTTTATGTTATAATACAACTATACCTACCATATTCAAGCATAAAAACATTAAAAACTATGCAAATAAAAATATTTTTATGCTATGTTGAATGAAATATGGTGGGTATCCCATTAAAATCAAAGCCGGAAATGACCCATTTATATTCATTTATGAACTCTAAAAAATATTTATTATCATTATAATGATCTTTATATATAATACCAATCAATAAACATTATCAATTTATTATTATTTATAACTATTTAACGTTAATTATATATTTATCCTATATATTCATTATGAGCATAAAAAGAGCATAAATCCTATATTTTTAAACTTTTATACATACTTTTATGTTATAATAAATCTATATGAACTATAATCAATAACAAAAACGTTAAAAAGTTTGTATATAAACAAAATAATATAGGGAATATTCCATACAATATTGAAAACATTAAAGTACAATAAACCCCAATTTACCCTATATACCGCCATTTTAAAATTCCAAAATTTATCTATTATCCAATATGATATCAATTTACAATTATTTATACAAAAAACCATATCAATATTCAATTATTTATAACAATTTTATGTAATAAATCTATTTATCATGGGGAATTTTTAACCTAAAAAAAAGAGCATAAATAGTTATGTTTATATATGTTGTGCATATTTTTATGTTATAATACAACTATACCTACCATATTCAAGCATAAAAACATTAAAAACTATGCAAATAAAAATATTTTTATGCTATGTTGAATGAAATATGGTGCGTATCCCATTAAAATCAAAGCCGGAAATGACCCATTTATATTCATTTATGAACTCTAAAAAATATTTATTATCATTATAATGATCTTTATATATAATACCAATCAATAAACATTATCAATTTATTATTATTTATAACTATTTAACGTTAATTATATATTTATCCTATATATTCATTATGAGCATAAAAGAGCATAAATCATATATTTTTAAACTTTTATACATACTTTTATGTTATAATAAATCTATATGAACTATAATCAATAACAAAAACGTTAAAAAATTTGTATATAAACATAATAATATAGGGAATATTCCATACAATATTGAAAACATTAAAGTACAATAAACCCCAATTTACCCTATATACCGCCATTTTAAAATTCCAAAATTTATCTATTATCCAATATGATATCAATTTACAATTATTTATACAAAAAACCATATCAATATTCAATTATTTATAACAATTTTATGTAATAAATCTATTTATCATGGGGAATTTTTAACCTAAAAAAAAGAGCATAAATAGTTATGTTTATATATGTTGTGCATATTTTTATGTTATAATACAACTATACCTACCATATTCAAGCATAAAAACATTAAAAACTATGCAAATAAAAATATTTTTATGCTATGTTGAATGAAATATGGTGCGTATCCCATTAAAATCAAAGCCGGAAATGACCCATTTATATTCTTTTATGAACTCTAAAAAATATTTATTATCATTATAATGATCTTTATATATAATACCAATCAATAAACATTATCAATTTATTATTATTTATAACTAATTAACGTTAATTATATATTTATCCTATATATTCATTATGAGCATAAAAAGAGCATAAATCATATATTTTTAAACTTTTATACATACTTTTATGTTATAATAAATCTATATGAACTATAATCAATAACAAAAACGTTAAAAAGTTTGTATATATAAACAAAATAATATAGGGAATATTCCATACAATATTGAAAACATTAAAGTACAATAAACCCCAATTTACCCTATATACCGCCATTTTAAAATTCCAAAATTTATCTATTATCCAATATGATATCAATTTACAATTATTTATACAAAAAACCATATCAATATTCAATTATTTATAACAATTTTATGTAATAAATCTATTTATCATGGGGAATTTTTAACCTAAAAAAAAGAGCATAAATAGTTATGTTTATATATGTTGTGCATATTTTTATGTTATAATACAACTATACCTACCATATTCAAGCATAAAAACATTAAAAACTATGCAAATAAAAATATTTTTATGCTATGTTGAATGAAATATGGTGCGTATCCCATTAAAATCAAAGCCGGAAATGACCCATTTATATTCATTTATGAACTCTAAAAAATATTTATTATCATTATAATGATCTTTATATATAATACCAATCAATAAACATTATCAATTTATTATTATTTATAACTAATTAACGTTAATTATATATTTATCCTATATATTCATTATGAGCATAAAAAGAGCATAAATCATATATTTTTAAACTTTTATACATACTTTTATGTTATAATAAATCTATATGAACTATAATCAATAACAAAAACGTTAAAAAGTTTGTATATAAACAAAATAATATAGGGAATATTCCATACAATATTGAAAACATTCAAGTACAATAAACCCCAATTTACCCTATATACCGCCATTTTAAAATTCCAAAATTTATCTATTATCCAATATGATATCAATTTACAATTATTTATACAAAAAACCATATCAATATTCAATTATTTATAACAATTTTATGTAATAAATCTATTTATCATGGGGAATTTTTAACCTAAAAAAAAGAGCATAAATAGTTATGTTTATATATGTTGTGCATATTTTTATGTTATAATACAACTATACCTACCATATTCAAGCATAAAAACATTAAAAACTATGCAAATAAAAATATTTTTATGCTATGTTGAATGAAATATGGTGCGTATCCCATTAAAATCAAAGCCGGAAAAAACCCATTTATATTCATTTATGAACTCTAAAAAATATTTATTATCATTATAATGATCTTTATATATAATACCAATCAATAAACATTATCAATTTATTATTATTTATAACTATTTAACGTTAATTATATATTTATCCTATATATTCATTATGAGCATAAAAGAGCATAAATCATATATTTTTAAACTTTTATACATACTTTTATGTTATAATAAATCTATATGAACTATAATCAATAACAAAAACGTTAAAAAGTTTGTATATAAACATAATAATATAGGGAATATTCCATACAATATTGAAAACATTAAAGTACAATAAACCCCAATTTACCCTATATACCGCCATTTTAAAATTCCAAAATTTATCTATTATCCAATATGATATCAATTTACAATTATTTATACAAAAAACCATATCAATATTCAATTATTTATAACAATTTTATGTAATAAATCTATTTATCATGGGGAATTTTTAACCTAAAAAAAAGAGCATAAATAGTTATGTTTATATATGTTGTGCATATTTTTATGTTATAATACAACTATACCTACCATATTCAAGCATAAAAACATTAAAAACTATGCAAATAAAAATATTTTTATGCTATGTTGAATGAAATATGGTGCGTATCCCATTAAAATCAAAGCCGGAAATGACCCATTTATATTCTTTTATGAACTCTAAAAAATATTTATTATCATTATAATGATCTTTATATATAATACCAATCAATAAACATTATCAATTTATTATTATTTATAACTAATTAACGTTAATTATATATTTATCCTATATATTCATTATGAGCATAAAAAGAGCATAAATCATATATTTTTAAACTTTTATACATACTTTTATGTTATAATAAATCTATATGAACTATAATCAAATAATCAATAACAAAAACGTTAAAAAGTTTGTATATAAACAAAATAATATAGGGAATATTCCATACAATATTGAAAACGTTAAAGTACAATAAACCCCAATTTACCCTATATACCGCCATTTTAAAATTCCAAAATTTATCTATTATCCAATATGATATCAATTTACAATTATTTATACAAAAAACCATATCAATATTCAATTATTTATAACAATTTTATGTAATAAATCTATTTATCATGGGGAATTTTTAACCTAAAATTTTTAACCTAATTTTTAAACTAGTTACGTTTATATATGTTGTGCATATTTTAATATTATAATACAACTATACCTACCATATTCAAGCATTAAAACATTAAAAACTATGCAAATAAAAATATTTTTATGCTATGTTGAATGAAATATGGTGCGTATCCCATTAAAATCAAAGCCGGAAATGACCATTTATATTCATTTATGAACTATAAAAAATATTTATTATCATTATAATGATCTTTATATATAATACCAATCAATAAACATTATCAATTTATTATTATTTATAACTATTTAACGTTAATTATATATTTATCCTATATATTCATTATGAGCATAAAAAGAGCATAAATCATATATTTTTAAACTTTTATACATACTTTTATGTTATAATAAATCTATATGAACTATAATCAATAACAAAAACGTTAAAAAGTTTGTATATAAACAAAATAATATAGGGAATATTCCATACAATATTGAAAACGTTAAAGTACAATAAACCCCAATTTACCCTATATACCGCCATTTTAAAATTCCAAAATTTATCTATTATCCAATATGATATCAATTTACAATTATTTATACAAAAAACCATATCAATATTCAATTATTTATAACAATTTTATGTAATAAATCTATTTATCATGGGGAATTTTTAACCTAAAAAAAAGAGCATAAATAGTTATGTTTATATATGTTGTGCATATTTTTATGTTATAATACAACTATACCTACCATATTCAAGCATAAAAACATTAAAAACTATGCAAATAAAAATATTTTTATGCTATGTTGAATGAAATATGGTGCGTATCCCATTAAAATCAAAGCCGGAAATGACCCATTTATATTCATTTATGAACTCTAAAAAATATTTATTATCATTATAATGATCTTTATATATAATACCAATCAATAAACATTATCAATTTATTATTATTTATAACTATTTAACGTTAATTATATATTTATCCTATATATTCATTATGAGCATAAAAAGAGCATAAATCATATATTTTTAAACTTTTATACATACTTTTATGCTATAATAAATCTATATGAACTATAATCAATAACAAAAACGTTAAAAAGTTTGTATATAAACAAAATAATATAGGGAATATTCCATAAAATATTGAAAACATTAAAGTACAATAAACCCCAATTTACCCTATATACCGCCATTTTAAAATTCCAAAATTTATCTATTATCCAATATGATATCAATTTACAATTATTTATACAAAAAACCATATCAATATTCAATTATTTATAACAATTTTATGTAATAAATCTATTTATCATGGGGAATTTTTAACCTAAAAAAAAGAGCATAAATAGTTATGTTTATATATGTTGTGCATATTTTTATGTTATAATACAACTATACCTACCATATTCAAGCATAAAAACATTAAAAACTATGCAAATAAAAATATTTTTATGCTATGTTGAATGAAATATGGTGCGTATCCCATTAAAATCAAAGCCGGAAATGACCCATTTATATTCATTTATGAACTCTAAAAAATATTTATTATCATTATAATGATCTTTATATATAATACCAATCAATAAACATTATCAATTTATTATTATTTATAACTATTTAACGTTAATTATATATTTATCCTATATATTCATTATGAGCATAAAAAGAGCATAAATCATATATTTTTAAACTTTTATACATACTTTTATGTTATAATAAATCTATATGAACTATAATCAATAACAAAAACGTTAAAAAGTTTGTATATAAACAAAATAATATAGGGAATATTCCATACAATATTGAAAACATTAAAGTACAATAAACCCCAATTTACCCTATATACCGCCATTTTAAAATTCCAAAATTTATCTTATCCAATATGATATCAATTTACAATTATTTATACAAAAAACCATATCAATATTCAATTATTTATAACAATTTTATGTAATAAATCTATTTATCATGGGGAATTTTTAACCTAAAAAAAAGAGCATAAATAGTTATGTTTATATATGTTGTGCATATTTTTATGTTATAATACAACTATACCTACCATATTCAAGCATAAAAACATTAAAAACTATGCAAATAAAAATATTTTTATGCTATGTTGAATGAAATATGGTGCGTATCCCATTAAAATCAAAGCCGGAAATGACCCATTTATATTCATTTATGAACTCTAAAAAATATTTATTATCATTATAATGATCTTTATATATAATACCAATCAATAAACATTATCAATTTATTATTATTTATAACTATTTAACGTTAATTATATATTTATCCTATATATTCATTATGAGCATAAATCATATATTTTTAAACTTTTATACATACTTTTATGTTATAATAAATCTATATGAACTATAATCAATAACAAAAACGTTAAAAAGTTTGTATATAAACAAAATAATATAGGGAATATTCCATACAATATTGAAAACATTAAAGTACAATAAACCCCAATTTACCCTATATACCGCCATTTTAAAATTCCAAAATTTATCTATTATCCAATATGATATCAATTTACAATTATTTATACAAAAAACCATATCAATATTCAATTATTTATAACAATTTTATGTAATAAATCTATTTATCATGGGGAATTTTTAACCTAAAAAAAAGAGCATAAATAGTTATGTTTATATATGTTGTGCATATTTTTATATTATAATACAACTATACCTGCCATATTCAAGCATTAAAACATTAAAAACTATGCAAATAAAAATATTTTTATGCTATGTTGAATGAAATATGGTGCGTATCCCATTAAAATCAAAGCCGGAAATGACCCATTTATATTCATTTATGAACTCTAAAAAATATTTATTATCATTATAATGATCTTTATATATAATACCAATCAATAAACATTATCAATTTATTATTATTTATAACTATTTAACGTTAATTATATATTTATCCTATATATTCATTATGAGCATAAAAAGAGCATAAATCATATATTTTTAAACTTTTATACATACTTTTATGTTATAATAAATCTATATGAACTATAATCAATAACAAAAACGTTAAAAAGTTTGTATATAAACAAAATAATATAGGGAATATTCCATACAATATTGAAAACATTAAAGTACAATAAACCCCAATTTACCCTATATACCGCCATTTTAAAATTCCAAAATTTATCTATTATCCAACATGATATCAATTTACAATTATTTATACAAAAAACCATATCAATATTCAATTATTTATAACAATTTTATGTAATAAATCTATTTATCATGGGGAATTTTTTATCTAAAAAAAAGAGCATAAATAGTTATGTTTATATATGTTGTGCATATTTTTATGTTATAATACAACTATACCTACCATATTCAAGCATAAAAACATTAAAAACTATGCAAATAAAAATATTTTTATGCTATGTTGAATGAAATATGGTGCGTATCCCATTAAAATCAAAGCCGGAAATGACCCATTTATATTCATTTATGAACTCTAAAAAATATTTATTATCATTATAATGATCTTTATATATAATACCAATCAATAAACATTATCAATTTATTATTATTTATAACTATTTAACGTTAGTTATATATTTATCCTATATATTCATTATGAGCATAAAAAGAGCATAAATCATATATTTTTAAACTTTTATACATACTTTTATGTTATAATAAATCTATATGAACTATAATCAATAACAAAAACGTTAAAAAGTTTGTATATAAACAAAATAATATAGGGAATATTCCATACAATATTGAAAACGTTAAAGTACAATAAACCCCAATTTACCCTATATACCGCCATTTTAAAATTCCAAAATTTATCTATTATCCAATATGATATCAATTTACAATTATTTATACAAAAAACCATATCAATATTCAATTATTTATAACAATTTTATGTAATAAATCTATTTATCATGGGGATTTTTTAACCTAAAAAAAAGAGCATAAATAGTTATGTTTATATATGTTGTGCATATTTTTATGTTATAATACAACTATACCTACCATATTCAAGCATAAAAACATTAAAAACTATGCAAATAAAAATATTTTTATGCTATGTTGAATGAAATATGGTGCGTATCCCATTAAAATCAAAGCCGGAAATGACCCATTTATATTCATTTATGAACTTTAAAAAATATTTATTATCATTATAATGATCTTTATATATAATACCAATCAATAAACATTATCAATTTATTATTATTTATAACTATTTAACGTTAATTATATATTTATCCTATATATTCATTATGAGCATAAAAAGAGCATAAATCATATATTTTTAAACTTTTATACATACTTTTATGTTATAATAAATCTATATGAACTATAATCAATAACAAAAACGTTAAAAAGTTTGTATATAAACAAAATAATATAGGGAATATTCCATACAATATTGAAAACGTTAAAGTACAATAAACCCCAATTTACCCTATATACCGCCATTTTAAAATTCCAAAATTTATCTATTATCCAATATGATATCAATTTACAATTATTTATACAAAAAACCATATCAATATTCAATTATTTATAACAATTTTATGTAATAAATCTATTTATCATGGGGATTTTTTAACCTAAAAAAAAGAGCATAAATAGTTATGTTTATATATGTTGTGCATATTTTTATGTTATAATACAACTATACCTGCCATGTTCAAGCATAAAAACATTAAAAACTATGCAAATAAAAATATTTTTATGCTATGTTGAATGAAATATGGTGCGTATCCCATTAAAATCAAAGCCGGAAATGACCCATTTATATTCATTTATGAACTCTAAAAAATATTTATTATCATTATAATGATCTTTATATATAATACCAATCAATAAACATTATCAATTTATTATTATTTATAACTATTTAACGTTAATTATATATTTATCCTATATATTCATTATGAGCATAAAAAGAGCATAAATCATATATTTTTAAACTTTTATACATACTTTTATGCTATAATAAATCTATATGAACTATAATCAATAACAAAAACGTTAAAAAGTTTGTATATAAACAAAATAATATAGGGAATATTCCATAAAATATTGAAAACATTAAAGTACAATAAACCCCAATTTACCCTATATACCGCCATTTTAAAATTCCAAAATTTATCTATTATCCAATATGATATCAATTTACAATTATTTATACAAAAAACCATATCAATATTCAATTATTTATAACAATTTTATGTAATAAATCTATTTATCATGGGGAATTTTTAACCTAAAAAAAAGAGCATAAATAGTTATGTTTATATATGTTGTGCATATTTTTATGTTATAATACAACTATACCTACCATATTCAAGCATAAAAACATTAAAAACTATGCAAATAAAAATATTTTTATGCTATGTTGAATGAAATATGGTGCGTATCCCATTAAAATCAAAGCCGGAAATGACCCATTTATATTCATTTATGAACTCTAAAAAATATTTATTATCATTATAATGATCTTTATATATAATACCAATCAATAAATATTATCAATTTATTATTATTTATAACTATTTAACGTTAATTATATATTTATCCTATATATTCATTATGAGCATAAAAAGAGCATAAATCATATATTTTTAAACTTTTATACATACTTTTATGTTATAATAAATCTATATGAACTATAATCAATAACAAAAACGTTAAAAAGTTTGTATATAAACAAAATAATATAGGGAATATTCCATACAATATTGAAAACATTAAAGTACAATAAACCCCAATTTACCCTATATACCGCCATTTTAAAATTCCAAAATTTATCTATTATCCAATATGATATCAATTTACAATTATTTATACAAAAAACCATATCAATATTCAATTATTTATAACAATTTTATGTAATAAATCTATTTATCATGGGGAATTTTTAACCTAAAAAAAAAGAGCATAAATAGTTATGTTTATATATGTTGTGCATATTTTTATATTATAATACAACTATACCTACCATGTTCAAGCATTAAAACATTAAAAACTATGCAAATAAAAATATTTTTATGCTATGTTGAATGAAATATGGTGCGTATCCCATTAAAATCAAAGCCGGAAATGACCCATTTATATTCATTTATGAACTCTAAAAAATATTTATTATCATTATAATGATCTTTATATATAATACCAATCAATAAACATTATCAATTTATTATTATTTATAACTATTTAACGTTAATTATATATTTATCCTATATATTCATTATGAGCATAAAAAGAGCATAAATCATATATTTTTAAACTTTTATACATACTTTTATGTTATAATAAATCTATATGAACTATAATCAATAACAAAAACGTTAAAAAGTTTGTATATAAACAAAATAATATAGGGAATATTCCATACAATATTGAAAACGTTAAAGTACAATAAACCCCAATTTACCCTATATACCGCCATTTTAAAATTCCAAAATTTATCTATTATCCAATATGATATCAATTTACAATTATTTATACAAAAAACCATATCAATATTCAATTATTTATAACAATTTTATGTAATAAATCTATTTATCATGGGGATTTTTTAACCTAAAAAAAAGAGCATAAATAGTTATGTTTATATATGTTGTGCATATTTTTATGTTATAATACAACTATACCTACCATATTCAAGCATAAAAACATTAAAAACTATGCAAATAAAAATATTTTTATGCTATGTTGAATGAAATATGGTGCGTATCCCATTAAAATCAAAGCCGGAAATGACCCATTTATATTCATTTATGAACTCTAAAAAATATTTATTATCATTATAATGATCTTTATATATAATACCAATCAATAAACATTATCAATTTATTATTATTTATAACTATTTAACGTTAATTATATATTTATCCTATATATTCATTATGAGCATAAAAAGAGCATAAATCATATATTTTTAAACTTTTATACATACTTTTATGTTATAATAAATCTATATGAACTATAATCAATAACAAAAACGTTAAAAAGTTTGTATATAAACAAAATAATATAGGGAATATTCCATACAATATTGAAAACATTAAAGTACAATAAACCCCAATTTACCCTATATACCGCCATTTTAAAATTCCAAAATTTATCTATTATCCAATATGATATCAATTTACAATTATTTATACAAAAAACCATATCAATATTCAATTATTTATAACAATTTTATGTAATAAATCTATTTATCATGGGGAATTTTTAACCTAAAAAAAAGAGCATAAATAGTTATGTTTATATATGTTGTGCATATTTTTATGTTATAATACAACTATACCTACCATATTCAAGCATAAAAACATTAAAAACTATGCAAATAAAAATATTTTTATGCTATGTTGAATGAAATATGGTGCGTATCCCATTAAAATCAAAGCCGGAAATGACCCATTTATATTCATTTATGAACTCTAAAAAATATTTATTATCATTATAATGATCTTTATATATAATACCAATCAATAAACATTATCAATTTATTATTATTTATAACTATTTAACGTTAATTATATATTTATCCTATATATTCATTATGAGCATAAAAAGAGCATAAATCATATATTTTTAAACTTTTATACATACTTTTATGTTATAATAAATCTATATGAACTATAATCAATAACAAAAACGTTAAAAAGTTTGTATATAAACAAAATAATATAGGGAATATTCCATACAATATTGAAAACATTAAAGTACAATAAACCCCAATTTACCCTATATACCGCCATTTTAAAATTCCAAAATTTATCTATTATCCAATATGATATCAATTTACAATTATTTATAATATATTTACAAAAACTATATCAATATTCAATTATTTATAACAATTTTATGTAATAAATCTATTTATCATGGGGAATTTTTTATCTAA
The DNA here is from genome assembly GCA_963932295.1 of Tipula lateralis. Classification (NCBI taxonomy): domain Eukaryota; kingdom Metazoa; phylum Arthropoda; class Insecta; order Diptera; family Tipulidae; genus Tipula; species Tipula lateralis. Next base: position 101,348,999 of record OZ010737.1, read on the forward strand.
AAAAAAGAGCATAAATAGTTATGTTTATATATGTTGTGCATATTTTTATGTTATAATACAACTATACCTACCATATTCAAGCATAAAAACATTAAAAACTATGCAAATAAAAATATTTTTATGCTATGTTGAATGAAATATGGTGCGTATCCCATTAAAATCAAAGCCGGAAATGACCCATTTATATTCATTTATGAACTCTAAAAAATATTTATTATCATTATAATGATCTTTATATATAATACCAATCAATAAACATTATCAATTTATTATTATTTATAACTATTTAACGTTAGTTATATATTTATCCTATATATTCATTATGAGCATAAAAAGAGCATAAATCATATATTTTTAAACTTTTATACATACTTTTATGTTATAATAAATCTATATGAACTATAATCAATAACAAAAACGTTAAAAAGTTTGTATATAAACAAAATAATATAGGGAATATTCCATACAATATTGAAAACGTTAAAGTACAATAAACCCCAATTTACCCTATATACCGCCATTTTAAAATTCCAAAATTTATCTATTATCCAATATGATATCAATTTACAATTATTTATACAAAAAACCATATCAATATTCAATTATTTATAACAATTTTATGTAATAAATCTATTAATCATGGGGATTTTTTAACCTAAAAAAAAGAGCATAAATAGTTATGTTTATATATGTTGTGCATATTTTTATGTTATAATACAACTATACCTACCATATTCAAGCATAAAAACATTAAAAACTATGCAAATAAAAATATTTTTATGCTATGTTGAATGAAATATGGTGCGTATCCCATTAAAATCAAAGCCGGAAATGACCCATTTATATTCATTTATGAACTCTAAAAAATATTTATTATCATTATAATGATCTTTATAAATAATACCAATCAATAAACACTATCAATTTATTATTATTTATAACTATTTAACGTTAATTATATATTTATCCTATATATTCATTATGAGCATAAAAAGAGCATAAATCATATATTTTTAAACTTTTATACATACTTTTATGTTATAATAAATCTATATGAACTATAATCAATAACAAAAACGTTAAAAAGTTTGTATATAAACAAAATAATATAGGGAATATTCCATACAATATTGAAAACATTAAAGTACAATAAACCCCAATTTACCCTATATACCGCCATTTTAAAATTCCAAAATTTATCTTTTATCGAATAGGATATCAATTTACAATTATTTATACAAAAAACCATATCAATATTCAATTATTTATAACAATTTTATGTAATAAATCAATTTACCATGGGGAATTTTTAACCTAAAAAAAAGAGCATAAATAGTTATGTTTATATATGTTGTGCATATTTTTTTGTTATAATACAACTATACCTACCATATTCAAGCATAAAAACATTAAAAACTATGCAAATAAAAATATTTTTATGCTATGTTGAATGAAATATGGTGCGTATCCCATTAAAATCAAAGCCGGAAATGACCCATTTATATTCATTTATGAACTCTAAAAAATATTTATTATCATTATAATGATCTTTATATATAATACCAATCAATAAACATTATCAATTTATTATTATTTATAACTATTTAACGTTAATTATATATTTATCCTATATATTCATTATGAGCATAAAAAGAGCATAAATCATATATTTTTAAACTTTTATACATACTTTTATGTTATAATAAATCTATATGAACTATAATCAATAACAAAAACGTTAAAAAGTTTGTATATAAACAAAATAATATAGGGAATATTCCATACAATATTGAAAACATTAAAGTACAATAAACCCCAATTTACCCTATATACCGCCATTTTAAAATTCCAAAATTTATCTATTATCCAATATGATATCAATTTACAATTATTTATACAAAAAACCATATCAATATTCAATTATTTATAACAATTTTATGTAATAAATCTATTTATCATGGGGAATTTTTAACCTAAAAAAAGAGCATAAATAGTTATGTTTATATATGTTGTGCATATTTTTATGTTATAATACAACTATACCTACCATATTCAAGCATAAAAACATTAAAAACTATGCAAATAAAAATATTTTTATGCTATGTTGAATGAAATATGGTGCGTATCCCATTAAAATCAAAGCCGGAAATGACCCATTTATATTCATTTATGAACTCTAAAAAATATTTATTATCATTATAATGATCTTTATATATAATACCAATCAATAAACATTATCAATTTATTATTATTTATAACTATTTAACGTTAATTATATATTTATCCTATATATTCATTATGAGCATAAAAAGAGCATAAATCATATATTTTTAAACTTTTATACATACTTTTATGTTATAATAAATCTATATGAACTATAATCAATAACAAAAACGTTAAAAAGTTTGTATATAAACAAAATAATATAGGGAATATTCCATACAATATTGAAAACATTAAAGTACAATAAACCCCAATTTACCCTATATACCGCCATTTTAAAATTCCAAAATTTATCTATTATCCAATATGATATCAATTTACAATTATTTATAATATATTTACAAAAACTATATCAATATTCAATTATTTATAACAATTTTATGTAATAAATCTATTTATCATGGGGAATTTTTTATCTAAAAAAAAGAGCATAAATAGTTATGTTTATATATGTTGTGCATATTTTTATGTTATAATACAACTATACCTACCATATTCAAGCATAAAAACATTAAAAACTATGCAAATAAAAATATTTTTATGCTATGTTGAATGAAATATGGTGCGTATCCCATTAAAATCAAAGCCGGAAATGACCCATTTATATTCATTTATGAACTCTAAAAAATATTTATTATCATTATAATGATCTTTATATATAATACCAATCAATAAACATTATCAATTTATTATTATTTATAACTATTTAACGTTAGTTATATATTTATCCTATATATTCATTATGAGCATAAAAAGAGCATAAATCATATATTTTTAAACTTTTATACATACTTTTATGTTATAATAAATCTATATGAACTATAATCAATAACAAAAACGTTAAAAAGTTTGTATATAAACAAAATAATATAGGGAATATTCCATACAATATTGAAAACGTTAAAGTACAATAAACCCCAATTTACCCTATATACCGCCATTTTAAAATTCCAAAATTTATCTATTATCCAATATGATATCAATTTACAATTATTTATACAAAAAACCATATCAATATTCAATTATTTATAACAATTTTATGTAATAAATCTATTAATCATGGGGATTTTTTAACCTAAAAAAAAGAGCATAAATAGTTATGTTTATATATGTTGTGCATATTTTTATGTTATAATACAACTATACCTACCATATTCAAGCATAAAAACATTAAAAACTATGCAAATAAAAATATTTTTATGCTATGTTGAATGAAATATGGTGCGTATCCCATTAAAATCAAAGCCGGAAATGACCCATTTATATTCATTTATGAACTCTAAAAAATATTTATTATCATTATAATGATCTTTATAAATAATACCAATCAATAAACACTATCAATTTATTATTATTTATAACTATTTAACGTTAATTATATATTTATCCTATATATTCATTATGAGCATAAAAAGAGCATAAATCATATATTTTTAAACTTTTATACATACTTTTATGTTATAATAAATCTATATGAACTATAATCAATAACAAAACAGTGATTGATCACGAGTTAGTCGGTCCTAAGCTCTATGCGAAAGCTGTCATAAACAAGAATATTAAACGTTAAAAAGTTTGTATATAAACAAAATAATATAGGGAATATTCCATACAATATTGAAAACGTTAAAGTACAATAAACCCCAATTTACCCTATATACCGCCATTTTAAAATTCCAAAATTTATCTATTATCCAATATGATATCAATTTACAATTATTTATACAAAAAACCATATCAATATTCAATTATTTATAACAATTTTATGTAATAAATCTATTTATCATGGGGAATTTTTAACCTAAAAAGAAGAGCATAAATAGTTATGTTTATATATGTTGTGCATATTTTTATATTAACAACTATACCTACCATATTCAAGCATAAAAACATTAAAAACTATGCAAATAAAAATATTTTTATGCTATGTTGAATGAAATATGGTGCGTATCCCATTAAAATCAAAGCCGGAAATGACCCATTTATATTCATTTATGAACTCTAAAAAATATTTATTATCATTATAATGATCTTTATATATAATACCAATCAATAAACACTATCAATTTATTATTATTTATAACTATTTAACGTTAATTATATATTTATCCTATATATTCATTATGAGCATAAAAAGAGCATAAATCATATATTTTTAAACTTTTATACATACTTTTATGTTATAATAAATCTATATGAACTATAATCAATAACAAAAACGTTAAAAAGTTTGTATATAAACAAAATAATATAGGGAATATTCCATACAATATTGAAAACATTAAAGTACAATAAACCCCAATTTACCCTATATACCGCCATTTTAAAATTCCAAAATTTATCTATTATCCAATATGATATCCATTTACAATTATTTATACAAAAAACCATATCAATATTCAATTATTTATAACAATTTTATGTAATAAATCTATTTATCATGGGGAATTTTTAACCTAAAAAAAGAGCATAAATAGTTATGTTTATATATGTTGTGCATATTTTTATGTTATAATACAACTATACCTACCATATTCAAGCATAAAAACATTAAAAACTATGCAAATAAAAATATTTTTATGCTATGTTGAATGAAATATGGTGCGTATCCCATTAAAATCAAAGCCGGAAATGACCCATTTATATTCATTTATGAACTCTAAAAAGTATTTATTATCATTATAATGATCTTTATATATAATACCAATCAATAAACATTATCAATTTATTATTATTTATAACTATTTAACGTTAATTATATATTTATCCTATATATTCATTATGAGCATAAAAAGAGCATAAATCATATATTTTTAAACTTTTATACATACTTTTATGTTATAATAAATCTATATGAACTATAATCAATAACAAAAACGTTAAAAAGTTTGTATATAAACAAAATAATATAGGGAATATTCCATACAATATTGAAAACGTTAAAGTACAATAAACCCCAATTTACCCTATATACCGCCATTTTAAAATTCCAAAATTTATCTATTATCCAATATGATATCAATTTACAATTATTTATACAAAAAACCATATCAATATTCAATTATTTATAACAATTTTATGTAATAAATCTATTTATCATGGGGATTTTTTAACCTAAAAAAAAGAGCATAAATAGTTATGTTTATATATGTTGTGCATATTTTTATGTTATAATACAACTATACCTACCATATTCAAGCATAAAAACATTAAAAACTATGCAAATAAAAATATTTTTATGCTATCTTGAATGAAATATGGTGCGTATCCCATTAAAATCAAAGCCGGAAATGACCCATTTATATTCATTTATGAACTCTAAAAAATATTTATTATCATTATAATGATCTTTATATATAATACCAATCAATAAACACTATCAATTTATTATTATTTATAACTATTTAACGTTAATTATATATTTATCCTATATATTCATTATGAGCATAAAAAGAGCATAAATCATATATTTTTAAACTTTTATACATACTTTTATGTTATAATAAATCTATATGAACTATAATCAATAACAAAAACGTTAAAAAGTTTGTATATAAACAAAATAATATAGGGAATATTCCATACAATATTGAAAACATTAAAGTACAATAAACCCCAATTTACCCTATATACCGCCATTTTAAAATTCCAAAATTTATCTATTATCCAATATGATATCAATTTACAATTATTTATACAAAAAACCATATCAATATTCAATTATTTATAACAATTTTATGTAATAAATCTATTTATCATGGGGAATTTTTAACCTAAAAAAAGAGCATAAATAGTTATGTTTATATATGTTGTGCATATTTTTATGTTATAATACAACTATACCTACCATATTCAAGCATAAAAACATTAAAAACTATGCAAATAAAAATATTTTTATGCTATGTTGAATGAAATATGGTGCGTATCCCATTAAAATCAAAGCCGGAAATGACCCATTTATATTCATTTATGAACTCTAAAAAGTATTTATTATCATTATAATGATCTTTATATATAATACCAATCAATAAACATTATCAATTTATTATTATTTATAACTATTTAACGTTAATTATATATTTATCCTATATATTCATTATGAGCATAAATCATATATTTTTAAACTTTTATACATACTTTTATGTTATAATAAATCTATATGAACTATAATCAATAACAAAAACGTTAAAAAGTTTGTATATAAACAAAATAATATAGGGAATATTCCATACAATATTGAAAACATTAAAGTACAATAAACCCCAATTTACCCTATATACCGCCATTTTAAAATTCCAAAATTTATCTATTATCCAATATGATATCAATTTACAATTATTTATACAAAAAACCATATCAATATTCAATTATTTATAACAATTTTATGTAATAAATCTATTTATCATGGGGAATTTTTAACCTAAAAAAAAGAGCATAAATAGTTATGTTTATATATGTTGTGCATATTTTTATGTTATAATACAACTATACCTACCATATTCAAGCATAAAAACATTAAAAACTATGCAAATAAAAATATTTTTATGCTATGTTGAATGAAATATGGTGCGTATCCCATTAAAATCAAAGCCGGAAATGACCCATTTATATTCATTTATGAACTCTAAAAAATATTTATTATCATTATAATGATCTTTATAAATAATACCAATCAATAAACATTATCAATTTATTATTATTTATAACTATTTAACGTTAATTATATATTTATCCTATATATTCATTATGAGCATAAAAAGAGCATAAATCATATATTTTTAAACTTTTATACATACTTTTATGTTATAATAAATCTATATGAACTATAATCAATAACAAAAACGTTAAAAAGTTTGTATATAAACAAAATAATATAGGGAATATTCCATACAATATTGAAAACATTAAGGTACAATAAACCCCAATTTACCCTATATACCGCCATTTTAAAATTCCAAAATTTATCTATTATCCAATATGATATCAATTTACAATTATTTATACAAAAAACTATATCAATATTCAATTATTTATAACAATTTTATGTAATAAATCTATTTATCATGGGGAATTTTTTATCTAAAAAAAAGAGCATAAATAGTTATGTTTATATATGTTGTGCATATTTTTATGTTATAATACAACTATACCTACCATATTCAAGCATAAAAACATTAAAAACTATGCAAATAAAAATATTTTTATGCTATGTTGAATGAAATATGGTGCGTATCCCATTAAAATCAAAGCCGGAAATGACCCATTTATATTCATTTATGAACTCTAAAAAATATTTATTATCATTATAATGATCTTTATATATAATACCAATCAATAAACATTATCAATTTATTATTATTTATAACTATTTAACCTTAATTATATTATATATTTATCCTATATATTCATTATGAGCATAAAAAGAGCATAAATCATATATTTTTAAACTTTTATACATACTTTTATGTTATAATAAATCTATATGAACTATAATCAATAACAAAAACGTTAAAAAGTTTGTATATAAACCAAATAATATAGGGAATATTCCATACAATATTGAAAACATTAAAGTACAATAAACCCCAATTTACCCTATATACCGCCATTTTAAAATTTCAAAATTTATCTATTATCCAATATGATATCAATTTACAATTATTTATACAAAAAACCATATCAATATTCAATTATTTATAACAATTTTATGTAATAAATCTATTTATCATGGGGAATTTTTAACCTAAAAAAAAGAGCATAAATAGTTATGTTTATATATGTTGTGCATATTTTTATGTTATAATACAACTATACCTACCATATTCAAGCATAAAAACATTAAAAACTATGCAAATAAAAATATTTTTATGCTATGTTGAATGAAATATGGTGCGTATCCCATTAAAATCAAAGCCGGAAATGACCCATTTATATTCATTTATGAACTCTAAAAAATATTTATTATCATTATAATGATCTTTATATATAATACCAATCAATAAATATTATCAATTTATTATTATTTATAACTATTTAACGTTAGTTATATATTTATCCTATATATTCATTATGAGCATAAAAAGAGCATAAATCATATATTTTTAAACTTTTATACATACTTTTATGTTATAATAAATCTATATGAACTATAATCAATAACAAAAACGTTAAAAAGTTTGTATATAAACAAAATAATATAGGGAATATTCCATACAATATTGAAAACGTTAAAGTACAATAAACCCCAATTTACCCTATATACCGCCATTTTAAAATTACAAAATTTATCTATTATCCAATATGATATCAATTTACAATTATTTATACAAAAAACCATATCAATATTCAATTATTTATAACAATTTTATGTAATAAATCTATTTATCATGGGGAATTTTTAACCTAAAAAAAAGAGCATAAATAGTTATGTTTATATATGTTGTGCATATTTTTATGTTATAATACAACTATACCTACCATATTCAAGCATAAAAACATTAAAAACTATGCAAATAAAAATATTTTTATGCTATGTTGAATGAAATATGGTGCGTATCCCATTAAAATCAAAGCCGGAAATGACCCATTTATATTCATTTATGAACTCTAAAAAATATTTATTATCATTATAATGATCTTTATATATAATACCAATCAATAAACACTATCAATTTATTATTATTTATAACTATTTAACGTTAATTATATATTTATCCTATATATTCATTATGAGCATAAAAAGAGCATAAATCATATATTTTTAAACTTTTATACATACTTTTATGTTATAATAAATCTATATGAACTATAATCAATAACAAAAACGTTAAAAAGTTTGTATATAAACCAAATAATATAGGGAATATTCCATACAATATTGAAAACATTAAAGTACAATAAACCCCAATTTACCCTATATACCGCCATTTTAAAATTCCAAAATTTATCTATTATCCAATATGATATCAATTTACAATTATTTATACAAAAAACCATATCAATATTCAATTATTTATAACAATTTTATGTAATAAATCTATTTATCATGGGGAATTTTTAACCTAAAAAAAGAGCATAAATAGTTATGTTTATATATGTTGTGCATATTTTTATGTTATAATACAACTATACCTACCATATTCAAGCATAAAAACATTAAAAACTATGCAAATAAAAATATTTTTATGCTATGTTGAATGAAATATGGTGCGTATCCCATTAAAATCAAAGCCGGAAATGACCCATTTATATTCATTTATGAACTCTAAAAAATATTTATTATCATTATAATGATCTTTATATATAATACCAATCAATAAACATTATCAATTTATTATTATTTATAACTATTTAACGTTAATTATATATTTATCCTATATATTCATTATGAGCATAAAAAGAGCATAAATCATATATTTTTAAACTTTTATACATACTTTTATGTTATAATAAATCTATATGAACTATAATCAATAACAAAAACGTTAAAAAGTTTGTATATAAACAAAATAATATAGGGAATATTCCATACAATATTGAAAACGTTAAAGTACAATAAACCCCAATTTACCCTATATACCGCCATTTTAAAATTCCAAAATTTATCTATTATCCAATATGATATCAATTTACAATTATTTATACAAAAAACCATATCAATATTCAATTATTTATAACAATTTTATGTAATAAATCTATTTATCATGGGGAATTTTTAACCTAAAAAAAAGAGCATAAATAGTTATGTTTATATATGTTGTGCATATTTTTATGTTATAATACAACTATACCTACCATATTCAAGCATAAAAACAATAAAAACTATGCAAATAAAAATATTTTTATGCTATGTTGAATGAAATATGGCGCGTATCCCATTAAAATCAAAGCCGGAAATGACCCATTTATATTCATTTATGAACTCTAAAAAATATTTATTATCATTATAATGATCTTTATATATAATACCAATCAATAAACATTATCAATTTATTATTATTTATAACTATTTAACGTTAATTATATATTTATCCTATATATTCATTATGAGCATAAAAAGAGCATAAATCATATATTTTTAAACTTTTATACATACTTTTATGTTATAATAAATCTATATGAACTATAATCAATAACAAAAACGTTAAAAAGTTTGTATATAAACAAAATGATATAGGGAATATTCCATACAATATTGAAAACGTTAAAGTACAATAAACCCCAATTTACCCTATATACCGCCATTTTAAAATTCCAAAATTTATCTATTATCCAATATGATATCAATTTACAATTATTTATACAAAAAACCATATCAATATTCAATTATTTATAACAATTTTATGTAATAAATCTATTTATCATGGGGAATTTTTAACCTAAAAAAAAGAGCATAAATAGTTATGTTTATATATGTTGTGCATATTTTTATGTTATAATACAACTATACCTACCATATTCAAGCATAAAAACATTAAAAACTATGCAAATAAAAATATTTTTATGCTATGTTGAATGAAATATGGTGCGTATCCCATTAAAATCAAAGCCGGAAATGACCCATTTATATTCATTTATGAACTCTAAAAAATATTTATTATCATTATAATGATCTTTATATATAATACCAATCAATAAACATTATCAATTTATTATTATTTATAACTATTTAACGTTAATTATATATTTATCCAATATATTCATTATGAGCATAAAAAGAGCATAAATCATATATTTTTAAACTTTTATACATACTTTTATGTTATAATAAATCTATATGAACTATAATCAATAACAAAAACGTTAAAAAGTTTGTATATAAACAAAATAATATAGGGAATATTCCATACATTATTGAAAACATTAAAGTACAATAAACCCCAATTTACCCTATATACCGCCATTTTAAAATTCCAAAATTTATCTATTATCCAATATGATATCAATTTACAATTATTTATACAAAAAACCATATCAATATTCAATTATTTATAACAATTTTATGTAATAAATCTATTTATCATGGGGAATTTTTAACCTAAAAAAAAGAGCATAAATAGTTATGTTTATATATGTTGTGCATATTTTTATGTTATAATACAACTATACCTACCATATTCAAGCATAAAAACATTAAAAACTATGCAAATAAAAATATTTTTATGCTATGTTGAATGAAATATGGTGCGTATCCCATTAAAATCAAAGCCGGAAATGACCCATTTATATTCATTTATGAACTCTAAAAAATATTTATTATCATTATAATGATCTTTATATATAATACCAATCAATAAACATTATCAATTTATTATTATTTATAACTATTTAACGTTAATTATATATTTATCCTATATATTCATTATGAGCATAAAAAGAGCATAAATCATATATTTTTAAACTTTTATACATACTTTTATGTTATAATAAATCTATATGAACTATAATCAATAACAAAAACGTTAAAAAGTTTGTATATAAACAAAATAATATAGAGAATTGTAGCGGTTCAACATATTTGTTGAATTTTATTACGTCACGTTCTATCGTATAATCGAGGTAAATAAATATTCACAGTGACCGATGTTCCATCTATATTTCAGTAGAATATTCTCGTTTCGATAGCATATTTAGTACAGTCAGTTGTTACTACTTTTGAATAGATATTTTGTTGTTCGTGCCCGACATCTATTCAAAGTATAATGCACCACATTATTAATTTACATTATAATAATTAGCAACTGCATTATCTTATTTTGGTGTTAGTATTTCTCGATCGTGGCGCGCGTGTCCTCCCTCTTGGTTGAGTGACAAGCCAATTATTTTCGGCCATTACTTTCATTACCATTGACGTGTCCGGTCATTACTTTGTTTGTGCGGTGGAATTAAATAAACATATATAAATAAATAAAATATTTATAATATAAACAATAATAATAAATAATAAATAAATATAATTAAATAAATAAAAACATTTGTAACACATATTAAATAAAATTATAATACAATATAAATAAATAATATAATAAATAATTAATATAAATCATTGGAAAGATAAATTAAATAAATAAATAAATTATAAATTAAAATAAAATAAATATAAAATTTACAAATTGAATAAAAACATTTTTAACATACAAAATAAAATTAATTAAATATATACATAACCGTACAAGTGTTATAGAATATTCCATACAATATTGAAAACATTCAAGTACAATAAACCCCAATTTACCCTATATACCGCCATTTTAAAATTCCAAAATTATCTATTATCCAATATGATATCAATTTACAATTATTTATACAAAAAACCATATCAATATTCAATTATTTATAACAATTTTATGTAATAAATCTATTTATCATGGGGAATTTTTAACCTAAAAAAAGAGCATAAATAGTTATGTTTATATATGTTGTGCATATTTTTATGTTATAATACAACTATACCTACCATATTCAAGCATAAAAACATTAAAAACTATGCAAATAAAAATATTTGTATGCTATGTTGAATGAAATATGGTGCGTATCCCATTAAAATCAAAGCCGGAAATGACAAATTTATATTCATTTATGAACTCTAAAAAATATTTATTGTCATTATAATGATCTTTATATATAATACCAATCAATAAACATTATCAATTTATTATTATTTATAACTATTTAACGTTAATTATATATTTATCCTATATATTCATTATGAGCATAAAAAGAGCATAAATCATATATTTTTAAACTTTTATACATACTTTTATGTTATAATAAATCTATATGAACTATAATCAATAACAAAAACGTTAAAAAGTTTGTATATAAACAAAATAATATAGGGAATATTCCATACATTATTGAAAACATTAAAGTACAATAAACCCCAATTTACCCTATATACCGCCATTTTAAAATTCCAAAATTTATCTATTATCCAATATGATATCAATTTACAATTATTTATACAAAAAACCATATCAATATTCAATTATTTATAACAATTTTATGTAATAAATCTATTTATCATGGGGAATTTTTAACCTAAAAAAAAGAGCATAAATAGTTATGTTTATATATGTTGTGCATATTTTTATGTTATAATACAACTATACCTACCATATTCAAGCATAAAAACATTAAAAACTATGCAAATAAAAATATTTTTATGCTATGTTGAATGAAATATGGTGCGTATCCCATTAAAATCAAAGCCGGAAATGACCCATTTATATTCATTTATGAACTCTAAAAAATATTTATTATCATTATAATGATCTTTATATATAATACCAATCAATAAACATTATCAATTTATTATTATTTATAACTATTTAACGTTAATTATATATTTATCCTATATATTCATTATGAGCATAAAAAGAGCATAAATCATATATTTTTAAACTTTTATACATACTTTTATGTTATAATAAATCTATATGAACTATAATCAATAACAAAAACGTTAAAAAGTTTGTATATAAACAAAATAATATAGAGAATTGTAGCGGTTCAACATATTTGTTGAATAATATTTCAAACCGCTTCTTATTTATTAATGCAACTTTTTCATTAATGCCGAATTTTATTACGTCACGTTCTATCGTATAATCGAGGTAAATAAATATTCACAGTGACCGATGTTCCATCGTTATTTTAGTAGAATATTCTCGTTTCGATAGCATATTTAGTACAGACAGTTGTTACTACTTTTGAATAGATATTTTGTTGTTCGTGCCCGACATCTATTCAAAGTATAATGCACCACATTATTAATTTACATTATCATAATTAGCAACTGCATTATCTTATTTTGGTGTTAGTATTTCTCGATCGTGGCGCGCGTGTCCTCCCTCTTGGTTGAGTGACAAGCCAATTATTTTCGGCCATTACTTTCATTACCATTGACGTGTCCGGTCATTACTTTGTTTGTGCGGTGGAATTAAATAAACATATATAAATAAATAAAACATTTATAATATAAACAATAATAATAAATAATAAATAAATATAATTAAATAAATAAAAACATTTGTAACACATATTAAATAAAATTATAATACAATATAAATAAATAATATAATAAATAATTAATATAAATCATTGGAAAGATAAATTAAATAAATAAATAAATTATAAATTAAAATAAAATAAATATAAAATTTACAAATTGAATAAAAACATTTTTAACATACAAAATAAAATTAATTAAATATATACATAACCGTACAAGTGTTATATTGGTGACCCCGACGGCCCTGTTTAGGGCATAATACGCTGACACGTGCCGCCAATCGCACGTGTCCACAAAAACACGGAGTAACGCGTGTGCAAACCCCCGCGCAACGAGGGATAACGGAGGAACGCGTGTGCAAACCCCCGCGCAACGAGGGATAACGGAGTAACGCGTGTGCAAACCCCCACGCAACGAGGGAATAACGGAGTAACACGTGTGCAAACCCCCGCGCAACGAGGGAATAACGAAATAACGCAGGTGCATACCCCGCGCAACAAGAGAGACAATCACAACGCGGGTACATTATCTCGCGCAACATTAAAAAAAAAAAAAGTTTGTAAGTTTTATTTTTTTTATATATAAAAATTTTTTTCCACCAAGCCACACACTTTCTCTATACCTAAATTTTTCACATTTATACGTCCACCCGCCGATACCGGTTGCAAAATTTTTTTTTCTAACAGCAACGGTACAATTCGCTCCGCCGCCACGTTTTTCACTATCGAGAAAATTTTTTTAATTAAGAGTCGTACATTTTTATTTGGTTCCGTCGAGAGAGAATAATTGTCACCTCCGGATCCAACATTTTTTTTTTCGCTTCCCGCATAGTCGTATTTCTTTCTACTCTCTTTTTAAAACGGTCGAATTAAAAGTAAGTGCAGTGTGCAGATAAAATGAATCCAGAGAGCAAGGACGTAGTAATGGAGGAGCAAGAGTCAAAAGCAGGAGAGGTAGCATCGGCAAAGACACTGCCACTACAGTCATTATGGATGGACGACATAAACGGGTGGATCGCATTGGCGGAGATCACCTTTGACCTGCAGAAGACGACGAGCTCGTGTTGAGAAATCCACCCACCGAAAACCACTTTGAGCATTTAAAAACTAGCCTATTAAACCGTCTCGCGCCTTCAGTCGAGAGGCAGCTAGAGGCATTGCTCAGGGGTCAGGATTTTGGCGACCGTAAACCGTCCGAAGCCCTCAGACATATCGAGAGTCTGGCAGGGAATAATTTCGGTGTTCCAGTAATTCGTTCACTTTGGACCCGAAACTTACACGAATTGATACGAATTGCGTTAGCTGCCCAACCCGACTCGGCTCCTTTATCGACTCTAGCCGAGGTCGCGGATCGCATGCACGAAAGCATCAGGTTGCAGCAACCAAACTTACACGCCGTCGAGAGACCCTATAATCCTCCGGCATCAAGACCATTTTCACGAGTACGAGAGCCACGAAGAGCAAGGCCAATTCAGGACGAACAACCATCGACAACGTCATCTGACTCATTCGCGTCTCGCTTGACACGAATTGAGCAAATTGTCAGGCAATTAAGCATAGGTGCGCCAGGAACGTGGCAGACAATTTGCACGGCCAATACCCAGATCACGTTCACGCTCTCGATCACGTTCATGACCTTGTACTCGCTCAAATAACAGAGGGCAAAATACTGGTTCAAATAATCGGAACCAGCTTTGTTGGTATCATTTACACCACAAAGAGAGAGCTCACATGTGTATTAAACCTTGTGCCTATAAGCCCCAAACAGGTAGTGATCCAAAAAACTTGTAGATCCCCTAGTCGAGTCGGCCGTACTCTCGACCTTAAATAACAGCCGCCTCTTTATAAATGACGTAATTAACAACCTGACTTTTCTTATAGACACGGGAGCTGACCTTTCGGTGCTCCCTGTCCGACGTTTTTCCACGTCGATATTTTTAAATTTAAAATCACACAATCTAGTGTTAGCAGCCGCCAATGGTACAAAAATTAACACCTATGGAACTAAATTGCTCCAGGTGAATATCGGACTTAGACGTAATTTCACGCATGCATTTGTTTTAGCAGCAGTGAATCGTCCGATTATTGGCGCTGACGTTTTAAGTAAATTTGGCCTTTTAGTCGACCTTAAGCGAAAACGGCTTATTGATCCAGCGACTCAGCTGTCAATACATGCCACTACGGTACGTGTTAATACCCCCACACCGATTTTTTACGCAATCGACAACGGCTACGGCACGCTACTAAAGAAGTTTCCTTCCCTAATAGCGGAGTCGAATTACGATTCACCTGTCAAACATTCCGTGGTACATCATATTGTCACTGAAGGGCATTTACCAGTGTCACGACCACGAAGACTAGATCCCATCCGCCATAAAGCTGCGAAAATGGAATTCCAGCATATGGTCGATTTAGGAATTTAGGCATATCATTTAATTCCCGTTGCACCTGAGGACGTTCATAAGACGGCAATCACCACACCGTTCGGACTATTCGAATTCACACGCATGCCATTCGGACTCCGAAATGCCACACAAACGTTTCAGAGATTCATAAACGAAGTCGTTCGACATTTGGACTTCGTATTCGTCTATATTGACGACATACTCGTGGCATCTATTAATGAGGAACAACACAAACTCCACTTACAATTGTTATTTATAAGATTATCAGAGTTTGACATTAGAATCAAGAGCACCAAATGTGTATTTGGCGTCAACACTCTTGACTTCCTCAGTCACAAAATCACTCCTAATGGTATTCTGCCCTCGTCAGAACGAATTAATGCCATTAAGGAATTCCCAGCTCCCACTACTATTAGGCGTATAGAGCAATTTATCGGCATGGTCAATTATTACCATCGTTTTATTCCGAAGCTCGCAGAAATGCTCGCCCCAATTCATTCACACTTGGCACTATTACGTACCAAGCCAAAAACGCCAAAGAATTTTTACTGGCCAGAAGAATGCGACAATGCATTCAATACACTAAAGAATGAATTGGCTAATATTACTTTGCTGGTACATCCGAAAAATGAAGTTAAATATAGCATTACAACTGATGCATCAAATACGGCAGTAGGTGCCGTTCTACAACAGTATCACAACAATAATTAGGAACCACTGGGCTTTTTCTCTAAAAAATTATCGAATGCCGAACGTAAATACTCCGCATTCGATCGGGAATTATTAGCAATTTATCTATCCATTAAACATTTTAGATACTTTGTTGAAGGTCGAGATTTCACTATTTACACCGACCACAAACCCCTAACCCGAGCAATTCAGTCTAAAACTGAACGAAATCCAAGGCAATCACGCCATTTGGACTACATAAGTCAATTCACCACGGATATACAGCATGTGAATGGTAAAGACAACGTAGTAGCGGATGCATTTTCCCGCACCATCGATAACACAATCGCGGACGTATCTTCCCGCAATACACATAATACAGCCGCGGATGCATCTTCCCGCCTGGCACATAATACAGTCGCGGACGTATCTTCCCGCTCGACGAGTAACAATATCACGAATCATAATTCCAGTACAACAAACATAAACTCAGCCACAATCGAACCACATTTCGACTATAACACTATTATAAAGGCGCAAACAACAGACCTAAAACTTCAGAATTTACTTTCTGGTTCCGAATGTCTGGCCACTTCTTCGGTAAAATTACAATTATTTAAATTACCTGGCTTTGAGATATACTGCGAAACATCAACGGGCAATAATCGCCCATACATCGCAGAACCATTACGCAAAACAATATTCACTGCTTTACACAATATTTCACATTCTGGTATCCGTGCGACTCGTAAATTGATTTCTGCTCGCTACTTCTGGCCCAGCATAAACAAGGACGTCAATCATTGGACAAAAGCCTGTTTATCCTGCCAAAAATCTTAAGTCCAGAGACATACAAAATCTCCTCATGGACTCTTCGAAATTCCACCAGGTCGTTTCGAACACATCCATTTAGATATTGTGGGACCATTACCCCCATCAAATGGATACACTTATATACTTACCTGTGTCGACAGATTCACACGCTGGCCCGAAGCATATTGTATGACCGATATGTCTGCAACCACTATAGCAACTACATTTGTAAACAATTACATATCCCGATTTGGCGTTCCTCTAGAAATTACTACTGATCAAGGAACGCAGTTCGAGTCCAAATTATTCACTGAGTTAACAAAACTCCTTGGCTCCCATCGGATACGGACAACAGCCTATCATCCACAGGCTAATGGCATGGTTGAACGATTTCACCGCTAACTTAAAGCTTCCCTTAAGGCCAGAGGCAACACTATCTATTGGAGTGCCGAATTACCACTAGTTTTACTTGGAATTCGAGCCACGGTTAAAGAAGACCTGAAGTGCTCACCTGCGGAAATGGTCTATGGCCAAACTATTAAATTACCCGGTGAGTTCTTCGTCGAAAATCCTCTTCCGTCATTGCCCACAACCGACACAGTCGTCGACCAACTACGCACGACAATGCAAAACCTCGTCCCCACTGCAACGAGACATTCAAAACAAACTGATATTTTTATACCAAAATCGCTTGAAAATTGCGATTATGTCTTTGTTAGGGTTGATCGAGTTAAGACAGGACTGCAAACTCCATATGAAGGACCATACAAAGTTATACACCGGTTACGTAAAAGATTCATTATCTCTATTAAGGATAGCAGCTATGACACGACATAAAAAAGTTAGATTTACTGTATAACATTTCGATATTCGCGGGCTTTTTCTGCGAAGGGGGTCCTGTAGCGGTTCAACATATTTGTTGAATAATATTTCAAACCGCTTCTTATTTATTAATGCAACTTTTTCATTAATGCCGAATTTTATTACGTCACGTTCTATCGTATAATCGAGGTAAATAAATATTCACAGTGACCGATGTTCCATCTATATTTCAGTAGAATATTCTCGTTTCGATAGCATATTTAGTACAGTCAGTTGTTACTGCTTTTGAATAGATATTTTGTTGTTCGTGCCCGACATCTATTCAAAGTATAATGCACCACATTATTAATTTACATTATCATAATTAGCAACTGCATTATCTTATTTTGGTGTTAGTATTTCTCGATCGTGGCGCGCGTGTCCTCCCTCTTGGTTGAGTGACAAGCCAATTATTTTCGGCCATTACTTTCATTACCATTGACGTGTTCGGTCATTACTTTGTTTGTGCGGTGAAATTAAATAAACATATATAAATAAATAAAACATTTATAATATAAACAATAATAATAAATAATAAATAAATATAATTAAATAAATAAAAACATTTGTAACACATATTAAATAAAATAATAATACAATATAAATAAATAATATAATAAATAATTAATATAAATCATTGGAAAGATAAATTAAATAAATAAATAAATTATAAATTAAAATAAAATAAATATAAAATTAACAAATGGAATAAAAACATTTTTAACATACAAAATAAAATTAATTAAATATATACATAACCGTACAAGTGTTATAGAATATTCCATACAATATTGAAAACATTAAAGTACAATAAACCCCAATTTACCCTATATACCGCCATTTTAAAATTCCAAAATTTATCTATTATCCAATATGATATCAATTTACAATTATTTATACAAAAAACCATATCAATATTCAATTATTTATAACAATTTTATGTAATAAATCTATTTATCATGGGGAATTTTTAACCTAAAAAAAAGAGCATAAATAGTTATGTTTATATATGTTGTGCATATTTTTATGTTATAATACAACTATACCTATCATAGTATACGTATTAAAATCAAAGCCGGAAATGACCCATTTATATTCATTTATGAACTCTAAAAAATATTTATTATCATTATAATGATCTTTATATATAATACCAATCAATAAACATTATCAATTTATTATTATTTATAACTATTTAACGTTAATTATATATTTATCCTATATATTCATTATGAGCATAAAAAGAGCATAAATCATATATTTTTAAACTTTTATACATACTTTTATGTTATAATAAATCTATATGAACTATAATCAATAACAAAAACGTTAAAAAGTTTGTATATAAACAAAATAATATAGGGAATATTCCATACAATATTGAAAACATTAAAGTACAATAAACCCCAATTTACCCTATATACCGCCATTTTAAAATTCCAAAATTTATCTATTATCCAATATGATATCAATTTACAATTATTTATACAAAAGGAGTGTTGTGTTGATCTTCACACCGAGTGGACGTGTTTTTTCCTCTCGGTGTTATTAAATAAAATAAAATAAATTCGTTTGTTGTGTGTGCGTGGTTTTAAATCGGATCACAGATGAGTATCGCTATTATATTATTATATTATATTTTATTATTATTGTAATTACATTATATATTATATTATATTGTGTTGTGTTGTATTTAATTATATTTTGTACGATACTATTACATCTCCATACGCTATTACGCATTGACATCTCACAGGCAATGCTTTATACAAGTATTGGTATTATTGTGTTACATTCAGTTCTTGTTTCTCCGTTATATGTTTAATATTGTAATTTGTAATATATAACGATTTGTCTTTGTGTCTTATGTACATCAATTTTCAAATCACACGCACACCACAGTATTCCATTGAAAGCGATCGCATGCTTTGTATGTTTCGTCTTCTTTCGTTTGCCTAGCACATCGCTCTTCATACAATTCTCTTATTCCCCTTTCCTTTAGATGTTTTTTTATATTTTGGTTTATGTATCTTTCAAAACATACAGTAGTAGGGATTTTGTATATTTAAATTTTAACACGATCACTGCCATTGTGCGATCGTTGTGAAGGAAAATGTTAATATATTCAATGTAATTGGCGAATTACATTTTATTTTTATAAATTTTTGGATTGTGTTTGTGTTGTATATACATCATTATTTGATTGTTAAAAACGCAAATTTACACACGACTGTCTCATTTAAATGCCTAGGTATTCATATTATGTATGTATAAAACAAAATTTTCGTTTCGTCCATCAAAATTCTGTTTCCTATGTTTATTAGAGAATTTTTTGTTTATTTTTATTTTATATATTTTATGCAGTTGTTATATATACATATATACAGGTGATCCTTGACTTACGTCGTAGATTATCATATACATATATACAGGCGATCTTTGACTTACGTCGTGGATGCGTTCCTGAAAAGTTTAACGTTACTTGAAACGACGTAAGTCGAAAAAGTATTCAAATGTGTAATGAGGGAATATGTTGGTTCTGTGCGGGGTACAATGTATTTAAATTCTAAATGTAATTTAAATACATTGTACTTTTTACGTTGCCGGCATGTTTTTCATTGTATATTTGAATACTTTAATGTAATGTAATCTTATCAGATGATGAAATACTTTCATCATTTATCCTGCTAGGTTAATAAATTTTCTACGTCAGACGGATCAGCATCTATGAAGCCAGTTTTTTTGGCCATGTTGATGATTTGAGTTTGTACTTCAGCTGCATCTTCAATAGAACTGGTGGACTGATTCGACCAAGGCTTTTTCCACGATCCAGACTTGATGGTGTCGCTGACTTCATCCCAAGATTTGCTAATGTTGAAAACATGTCATTTCGTGTAGAGAGACTGGCAGTAACCCAAGCCTTCCTATAACTTCTTCAAACAACAAGTAAACTTGTTTTTGTGATACCCTTTAAAGCTCTCGGGTTCTCCGAATGGTAAATCAGCAAAGGATTTAACTTGAAGTCGCCGACGACATTACCACCAAGCAGAAGCGTCAAACGGTCTTTTGCTGCTTTAAAGCCGGAAGCATGTTTATCTGCTGTGGTCAAATATGTTCGCGAGGGCGTTATTTTCAAGTAATAAGAAGCTGTTTCGTCGTTAAATAGTTGATGCCTTAAATGGCCATCTGCAACGATGCTTTTAATTGTTTGCAGAATGAAGTTTGGTGCAGCTGTGTCTGCGCTAGCAGACTCACCTGAAGTTTTAATATTTAGGAATTCGTTCCGATTTTTAAAATTTTGGAACCAACTCCGACTATATTGGAAAGTATTTGTTTCTTCGTTATTAAGTTGACAAGAGGCCCGCAAATACTCTTAGCTTTGGTTTGGATGATCGACGTACTAAATGTAATATTTTTTGGATTGAGCCTTTTATCCAATCTATCAACAATAATTCCATTGTCTCGATTCTAAAATAAGCAAAAATTTTCGTACTTATTGAGGTTCCCGCTTTAGCATGATTTAGATTCTTTAGCGAATTTTTTTTGCGTAAAAATTGTTCTTTCAGTTGTTGGTGGAATATTTAAATTTCTGGAAATTTGTTTTCTGTATTCCAATTCGAAAGGGTGCGTGTGTGTGACACATAGTTAATAAAGAAGGTGTACACATCCTCAGGGATTTTGTAGGACAGGAGTGTTTAGATTTGGTGCAGAACACGGGTATGTATCTTCCATTATTGGAGTTACATTTTGAGATTGCGGTTGAGGGTTGTTTTAGTCTGGAAGATTGTGATGGGTCGGGTGGGTATTTGAATCTAGTGGCGAGGATTTGGAACAATTTAAATATTTGGATGTCGGCGGGATCGTAGCTGTTTTGCAGTGGTGGTTTGGAGGCATTCAGTTTTGCAGAGTGGTGGGAGGTTTGATGTTTTGGTTGGATTATTGAAGGATGTCGGAAGCGGTTTAAAAGAAGCGGTTTTTGTAGGTATGCTGGTGATTTGTTCTTTGACTCATGATACTGCTGCGGTTCGCGGGGGTGGGGGCGTTTTCGAAGCTGGATTTGATTGAGACGGGCATGAGGGTTAATCTTGTTGCGGTGGCGGTTGGGAGCCTCTGTTGGCATGTGGAATTTTGGACGCGAGTGGGATTTGTTGGGGCCTGGAGGATTTGCCGGAATGTGGGGTGTTTGGATGAATTTCGGTTTGTTGAAAGTCAGTTGAGATATGTCTGTACTTTCTATTTTAATTTTTTTTAAGGTTGGTGTTCCGTTGTTGAGGGTGCTCTGAAAGAGTTTGTATTTTGGATGCTTACGATTGGGTTCTCGTGTTAGAGTTTATTTGCTACTAATAGATGTATGTTTGGTTGAATGTTGAGTTTGGATCGTGTTTGGTTTGCTTGAATAGGGTTCGCTTCGAGGGGTGTTGATTTCCTTCACTTTTGGGGTGCTTCTGCTCCATTGCATTATGTGGCGTCCCTGCCTGCTTTATTGCCTGTGTGTCGTGCATACGTGGCTGTGGGTTATCCATGCGTAATTTTAATTTATTAAGTTTCGTATTTGGATTTAAGGGTGCTTTTTGAAGACAATATCAATTGTTCATTTTTGATTTATGAACGGTGAAGGTCGGAGCGGATCTACTACATTTGTAGTAAAGTGACATCCCTGATCACGACCATAATACGGGCATTGCATTACAATTACATTGTATTGCAGAAATATAAAAATAATAATAATAATTTATGGAAAAGGTTTGGTTTTAATTACTTATATAAGTGTAAATATGATTATAGTTGGAGAGGGTTTACAAGGAAAGTTTATTTTATTTTTAATAAAATGTTGCATAATTTTGGAATGTAATACGTTTTAAGAGAATTATTTGGATTTTCTGATGAACATATTCCAATCCAATATCA
Source organism: Tipula lateralis (assembly GCA_963932295.1). Taxonomy (NCBI): domain Eukaryota; kingdom Metazoa; phylum Arthropoda; class Insecta; order Diptera; family Tipulidae; genus Tipula; species Tipula lateralis. The sequence continues at coordinate 101,372,890 of OZ010737.1, forward strand.
GCGTATAGTTGACGGGTACTTAATCTAGCAAACCATATTAATTTAATTTATGGTTACAGATTCAGGAGCCGTAAGTTAATTAATTAAGAGTTTTGAATTTTATTTTAACTTTGATAGGTGTACGGACTGGATTTTAAATAAATAATAAAATTAATAATAATTAAGTTACAGATTCCTATCTAGTAAATTTATTTTTAGACATTTATTAAATGATTTAATTTTAATACGTTATAGCTAAGTTGCAGGTAATATCTAACTTACTCAATTACTTATTTGTATAATAATTTACCCTATACACGAATGTATGTATATGAAATGCTGTCGGGTCATAAAATAAATAAATATTACCCCTCGCGTTAGATGGTGGTGGATCTGTAAATATAGGGATGCAAATTTATATGCAGCATATGATGAGAAGACCCCAGGATAATTAACCTAAATACTCCAGTTTCAACTGTTGAGGTAACACCAATATATATGATGGAATTGGAAATGTCCTTCCTATCAAAATAAAAATAATAACCAATGATAATGTGAAAATAATATAGATTTTACTAAAAAATTATATTATTGTAATAATTATGTAACAGGAAAATGGTTCTGCTGAAGATTGTCGCCCTATAGTCTATTTTGACTCTCTGATGAGCATGTTACAGTATTATGGTAACATTATCGTAATGGATGGCTTAAACTATCAAACTAAATTAATTAAATTGTTTCAGATACCTGAGCGATAAGTTAAAAAAAAATTTCTTTCAGAGTTCAATACTTATGTTCTAATTAGGTTTGTTGTGCGGATGGGAGTTCAAATAAATAATAAAACTAATTAATTAAGTTACAGATTCCTGAGCGAACTAATAAATTTATTTTAGAATTTTAATTTAGTTTTAATTTTATTCAAAATACAGAAGAGCGGATAAGCGTTGCGGACTGGAGAATGCTGATTGGCGATTGCAGACTAGCAGATTAAAATTGTGATTGTCTTGTGATAATAGTAGTTTAGTACCGACTGTCATGGTGTCTGTAACCGGGTCGCTCTTTCCTAACTAACATACCTTCCAATCCTTACCTATCGTTTTATGTAAACGGCTGTAGGAATAGGCCCGGCGTTATCCGGGAATCTTGCCTAGCGCTTGGTCCTACAGTCCTATCAATCAATCAATCAATCAATTTACAATTATTTATACAAAAAACCATATCAATATTCAATTATTTATAACAACTTTATGTAATAAATCTATTTATCATGGGGAATTTTTAACCTAAAAAAGAGCATAAATAGTTATGTTTATATATGTTGTGCATATTTTTTTATGTTATAATACAACTATACCTACCATATTCAAGCATAAAAACATTAAAAACTATGCAAATAAAAATATTTTTATGCTATGTTGAATGAAATATGGCGCGTATCCCATTAAAATCAAAGCCGGAAATGACCCATTTATATTCATTTATGAACTCTAAAAAATATTTATTATCATTATAATGATCTTTATATATAATACCAATCAATAAACATTATCAATTTATTATTATTTATAACTATTTAACGTTAGTTATATATTTATCCTATATATTCATTATGAGCATAAAAAGAGCATAAATCATATATTTTTAAACTTTTATACATACTTTTATGTTATAATAAATCTATATGAACTATAATCAATAACAAAAACGTTAAAAAGTTTGTATATAAACAAAATAATATAGGGAATATTCCATACAATATTGAAAACATTAAAGTACAATAAACCCCAATTTACCCTATATACCGCCATTTTAAAATTCCAAAATTTACCTATTATCCAATATGATATCAATTTACAATTATTTATACAAAAAACCATATCAATATTCAATTATTTATAACAATTTTATGTAATAAATCTATTTATCATGGGGAATTTTTAACCTAAAAAAAAGAGCATAAATAGTTATGTTTATATATGTTGTGCATATTTTTATGTTATAATACAACTATACCTACCATATTCAAGCATAAAAACATTAAAAACTATGCAAATAAAAATATTTTTATGCTATGTTGAATGAAATATGGTGGGTATCCCATTAAAATCAAAGCTGGAAATGACCCATTTATATTCATTTATGAACTCTAAAAAATATTTATTATCATTATAATGATCTTTATATATAATACCAATCAATAAACATTATCAATTTATTATTATTTATAACTATTTAACGTTAATTATATATTTATCCTATATATTCATTATGAGCATAAAAAGAGCATAAATCATATATTTTTAAACTTTTATACATACTTTTATGTTATAATAAATCTATATGAACTATAATCAATAACAAAAACGTTAAAAAGTTTGTATATAAACAAAATAATATAGGGAATATTCCATACAATATTGAAAACATTAAAGTACAATAAACCCCAATTTACCCTATATACCGCCATTTTAAAATTCCAAAATTTATCTATTATCCAATATGATATCAATTTACAATTATTTATACAAAAAACCATATCAATATTCAATTATTTATAACAATTTTATGTAATAAATCTATTTATCATGGGGAATTTTTAACCTAAAAAAAAGAGCATAAATAGTTATGTTTATATATGTTGTGCATATTTTTATGTTATAATACAACTATACCTACCATATTCAAGCATAAAACATTAAAAACTATGCAAATAAAAATATTTCTATGCTATGTTGAATGAAATATGGTGCGTATCCCATTAAAATCAAAGCCGGAAATGACCCATTTATATTCATTTATGAACTCTAAAAAATATTTATTATCATTATAATGATCTTTATATATAATACCAATCAATAAACATTATCAATTTATTATTATTTATAACTATTTAACGTTAATTATATATTTATCCTATATATTCATTATGAGCATAAAAAGAGCATAAATCATATATTTTTAAACTTTTATACATACTTTTATGTTATAATAAATCTATATGAACTATAATCAATAACAAAAACGTTAAAAAGTTTGTATATAAACAAAATAATATAGGGAATATTCCATACAATATTGAAAACATTAAAGTACAATAAACCCCAATTTACCCTATATACCGCCATTTTAAAATTCCAAAATTTATCTATTATCGAATAGGATATCAATTTACAATTATTTATACAAAAAACCATATCAATATTCAATTATTTATAACAATTTTATGTAATAAATCTATTTATCATGGGGAATTTTTAACCTAAAAAAAAGAGCATAAATAGTTATGTTTATATATGTTGTGCATATTTTTATGTTATAATACAACTATACCTACCATATTCAAGCATAAAAACATTAAAAACTATGCAAATAAAAATATTTTTATGCTATGTTGAATGAAATATGGTGCGTATTAAAATCAAAGCCGGAAATGACCCATTTATATTCATTTATGAACTCCAAAAAATATTTATTATCATTATAATGATCTTTATATATAATACCAATCAATAAACATTATCAATTTATTATTATTTATAACTATTTAACGTTAATTATATATTTATCCTATATATTCATTATGAGCATAAAAAGAGCATAAATCATATATTTTTAAACTTTTATACATACTTTTATGTTATAATAAATCTATATGAACTATAATCAATAACAAAAACGTTAAAAAGTTTGTATATAAACAAAATAATATAGGGAATATTCCATACAATATTGAAAACATTAAAGTACAATAAACCCCAATTTACCCTATATACCGCCATTTTAAAATTCCAAAATTTATCTATTATCCAATATGATATCAATTTACAATTATTTATACAAAAAACCATATCAATATTCAATTATTTAAAACAATTTTATGTAATAAATCTATTTATCATGGGGAATTTTTAACCTAAAAAAAAGAGCATACATAGTTATGTTTATATATGTTGTGCATATTTTTATGTTATAATACAACTATACCTATCATATTCAAGCATAAAAACATTAAAAACTATGCAAATAAAAATATTTTTATGCTATGTTGAATGAAATATGGTGCGTATCCCATTAAAATCAATGCCGGAAATGACCCATTTATATTCATTTATGAACTCCAAAAAATATTTATTATCATTATAATGATCTTTATATATAATACCAATCAATAAACATTATCAATTTATTATTATTTATAACTATTTAACGTTAATTATATATTTATCCTATATATTCATTATGAGCTTTAAAGGAGCATAAATATATTTTTAAACTTTTATACATACTTTTATGTTATAATAAATCTATATGAACTATAATCAATAACAAAAACGTTAAAAAGTTTGTATATAAACAAAATAATATAGGAAATATTCCATACAATATTGAAAACATTAAAGTACAATAAACCCCAATTTACCCTATATACCGCCATTTTAAAATTCCAAAATTTATGTATAATCCAATATGATATCAATTTACAATTATTCATACAAAAAACCATATCAATATTCAATTATTTATAACAATTTTATGTAATAAATCTATTTATCATGGGGAATTTTTAACCTAAAAAAAGAGCATAAATAGTTATGTTTATATATGTTGTGCATATTTTTATGTTATAATACAACTATACCTACCATATTCAAGCATAAAAACATTAAAAACTATGCAAATAAAAATATTTGTATGCTATGTTGAATGAAATATGGTGCGTATCCCATTAAAATCAAAGCCGGAAATGACCCATTTATATTCATTTATGAACTCTAAAAAATATTTATTATCATTATAATGATCTTTATATATAATTCCAATCAATAAACATTATCAATTTATTATTATTTATAACTATTTAACGTTAATTAAATATTTATCCTATATATTCATTATGAGCATAAATCATATATTTTTAAACTTTTATTCATACTTTTATGTTATAATAAATCTATATGAACTATAATCAATAACAAAAACGTTAAAAAGTTTGTATATAAACAAAATAATATAGGGAATATTCCATACAATATTGAAAACATTAAAGTACAATAAACCCCAATTTACCCTATATACCGCCATTTTAAAATTCCAAAATTTATCTATTATCCAATATGATATCAATTTACAATTATTTATACAAAAAACCATATCAATATTCAATTATTTATAACAATTTTATGTAATAAATCTATTTATCATGGGGAATTTTTAACCTAAAAAAAAGAGCATAAATAGTTATGTTTATATATGTTGTGCATATTTTTATGTTATAATACAACTATACCTACCATATTCAAGCATAAAAACATTAAAAACTATGCAAATAAAAATATTTTTATGCTATGTTGAATGAAATATGGTGCGTATCCCATTAAAATCAAAGCCGGAAATGACCCATTTATATTCATTTATGAACTCTAAAAAATATTTATTATCATTATAATGATCTTTATATATAATACCACTCAATAAACATTATCAATTTATTATTATTTATAACTATTTAACGTTAATTATATATTTATCCTATATATTCATTATGAGCATAAAAAGAGCATAAATCATATATTTTTAAACTTTTATACATACTTTTATGTTATAATAAATCTATATGAACTATAATCAATAACAAAAACGTTAAAAAGTTTGTATATAAACAAAATAACATAGGGAATATTCCATACAATATTGAAAACATTCAAGTACAATAAACCCCAATTTACCCTATATACCGCCATTTTAAAATTCCAAAATTTATCTATTATCCAATATGATATCAATTTACAATTATTTATACAAAAAACCATATCAATATTCAATTATTTATAACAATTTTATGTAATAAATCTATTTATCATGGGGAATTTTTAACCTAAAAAAAAGAGCATAAATAGTTATGTTTATATATGTTGTGCATATTTTTATGTTATAATACAACTATACCTACCATATTCAAGCATAAAAACATTAAAAACTATGCAAATAAAAATATTTTTATGCTATGTTGAATGAAATATGGTGCGTATCCCATTAAAATCAAAGCCGGAAATGACCCATTTATATTCATTTATGAACTCTAAAAAATATTTATTATCATTATAATGATCTTTATATATAATACCAATCAATAAACATTATCAATTTATTATTATTTATAACTATTTAACGTTAATTATATATTTATCCTATATATTCATTATGAGCATAAAAAGAGCATAAATCATATATTTTTAAACTTGTATACATACTTTTATGTTATAATAAATCTATATGAACTATAATCAATAACAAAAACGTTAAAAAGTTTGTATATAAACAAAATAATATAGGGAATATTCCATACAATATTGAAAACATTAAAGTTACAATAAACCCCAATTTACCCTATATACCGCCATTTTAAAATTCTAAAATTTATCTATTATCCAAAATGATATCAATTTACAATTATTTATACAAAAAACCATATCAATATTCAATTATTTATAACAATTTTATGTAATAAATCTATTTATCATGGGGAATTTTTAACCTAAAAAAAGAGCATAAATAGTTATGTTTATATATGTTGTGCATATTTTTATGTTATAATACAACTATACCTACCATATTCAAGCATAAAAACATTAAAAACTATGCAAATAAAAATATTTTTATGCTATGTTGAATGAAATATGGTACGTATCCCATTAAAATCAAAGCCGGAAATGACCCATTTATATTCATTTATGAACTCTAAAAAATATTTATTATCATTATAATGATCTTTATAATAATACCAATCAATAAACATTATCAATTTATTATTATTTATAACTATTTAACGTTAATTATATATTTATCCTATATATTCATTATGAGCATAAAAGGAGCATAAATCATATATTTTTAAACTTTTATACATACTTTTATGTTATAATAAATCTATATGAACTATAATCAATAACAAAAACGTTAAAAAGTTTGTATATAAACAAAATAATATAGGGAATATTCCATACAATATTGAAAACATTAAAGTTACAATAAACCCCAATTTACCCTATATACCGCCATTTTAAAATTCTAAAATTTATCTATTATCCAAAATGATATCAATTTACAATTATTTATACAAAAAACCATATCAATATTCAATTATTTATAACAATTTTATGTAATAAATCTATTTATCATGGGGAATTTTTAACCTAAAAAAAAGAGCATAAATAGTTATGTTTATATATGTTGTGCATATTTTTATGTTATAATACAACTATACCTACCATATTCAAGCATAAAAACATTAAAAACTATGCAAATAAAAATGTTTTTATGCTATGTTGAATGAAATATGGTGCGTATCCCATTAAAATCAAAGCCGGAAATGACCCATTTATATTCATTTATGAACTCTAAAAAATATTTATTATAACCGACCAAATGGTGCAGTGGTTAAAGCTGTGGCAGTTGGAGCGGAAGGTACCGGGTTCGAATCCCGATAAGGGCAGGATGGCAAAGGGATTTTTCACCACACGATTACGATCGGTGGTGTGAATGAACACATCTATGACCCCCTGTTGGAGTGCAGAATTCATGGGCCGACCCATCTTCCATGTCAGTACTATAGGCTGGCATGGAGCTATGCAATGTGCAGATGGTTCTACGTAAATCGGACCTATAGCCGTACGTCCTCAATTTGGCTGTAATGGCGTAAGGTAGGACGTTAATACACGAACCGCGAAAGAGTTGGGAGTGCCTCGAGCCCCAAAACAGATTGTAAAGATAAAAAACAAACAAACAAACAAACAAAATATTTATTATCATTATTATGATCTTTATATATAATACCACTCAATAAACATTATCAATTTATTATTATTTATAACTATTTAACGTTAATTATATATTTATCCTATATATTCATTATGACCATAAAAAGAGCATAAATCATATATTTTTAAACTTTTATACATACTTTTATGTTATAATAAATCTATATGAACTATAATCAATAACAAAAACGTTAAAAAGTTTGTATATAAACAAAATAATATAGGGAATATTCCATACAATATTGAAAACATTAAAGTACAATAAACCCCAATTTACCCTATATACCGCCATTTTAAAATTCCAAAATTTATCTATTATCCAATATGATATCAATTTACAATTATTTATACAAAAAACCATATCAATATTCAATTATTTATAACAATTTTATGTAATAAATCAATTTATCATGGGGAATTTTTAACCTAAAAAAAAGAGCATAAATAGTTATGTTTATATATGTTGTGCATATTTTTATGTTATAATACAACTATACCTACCATATTCAAGCATAAAAACATTAAAAACTATGCAAATAAAAATATTTTTATGCTATGTTGAATGAAATATGGTGCGTATCCCATTAAAATCAAAGCCGGAAATGACCCATTTATATTCATTTATGAACTCTAAAAAATATTTATTATCGTTATAATGATCTTTATATATAATACCAATCAATAAACATTATCAATTTATTATTATTTATAACTATTTAACGTTAATTATATATTTATCCTATATATTCATTATGAGCATAAAAAGAGCATAAATCATATATTTTTAAACTTTTATACATACTTTTATGTTATAATAAATCTATATGAACTATAATCAATAACAAAAACGTTAAAATGTTTGTATATAAACAAAATAATATAGGGAATATTCCATACAATATTGAAAACATTAAAGTACAATAAACCCCAATTTACCCTATATACCGCCATTTTAAAATTCCAAAATTTATCTATTATCCAATATGATATCAATTTACAATTATTTATACAAAAAACCATATCAATATTCAATTATTTAAAACAATTTTATGTAATAAATCTATTTATCATGGGGAATTTTTAACCTAAAAAAAAGAGCATACATAGTTATGTTTATATATGTTGTGCATATTTTTATGTTATAATACAACTATACCTACCATATTCAAGCATAAAAACATTAAAAACTATGCAAATAAAAATATTTTTATGCTATGTTGAATGAAATATGGTGCGTACCCCATTAAAATCAAAGCCGGAAATGACCCATTTATATTCATTTATGAACTCTAAAAAATATTTATTATCATTATAATGATCTTTATATATAATACCACTCAATAAACATTATCAATTTATTATTATTTATAACTATTTAACGTTAATTAAATATTTATCCTATATATTCATTATGAGCATAAATCATATATTTTTAAACTTTTATACATACTTTTATGTTATAATAAATCTATATGAACTATAATCAATAACAAAAACGTTAAAAAGTTTGTATATAAACAAAATAATATAGGGAATATTCCATACAATATTGAAAACATTAAAGTACAATAAACCCCAATTTACCCTATATACCGCCATTTTAAAATTCCAAAATTTATCTATTATCTAAAATGATATCAATTTACAATTATTTATACAAAAAACCATATCAATATTCAATTATTTATAACAATTGTATGTAATAAATCTATTTATCATGGGGAATTTTTAACCTAAAAAAAGAGCATAAATAGTTATGTTTATATATGTTGTGCATATTTTTATGTTATAATACAACTATACCTACCATATTCAAGCATAAAAACATTAAAAACTATGCAAATAAAAATATTTTTATGCTATGTTGAATGAAATATGGTGCGTATCCCATTAAAATCAAAGCCGGAAATGACCCATTTATATTCATTTATGAACTCTAAAAAATATTTATTATCATTATAATGATCTTTATATATAATACCAATCAATAAACATTATCAATTTATTATTATTTATAACTATTTAACGTTAATTATATATTTATCCTATATATTCATTATGACCATAAAAAGAGCATAAATCATATATTTTTAAACTTTTATACATACTTTTATGTTATAATAAATCTATATGAACTATAATCAATAACAAAAACGTTAAAAACATTGTATATAAACAAAATAATATAGGGAATATTCCATACAATATTGAAAACATTAAAGTACAATAAACCCCAATTTACCCTATATACCGCCATTTTAAAATTCCAAAATTTATCTATTATCCAATATGATATCAATTTACAATTATTTATACAAAAAACCATATCAATATTCAATTATTTATAACAATTTTATGTAATAAACCTATTTATCATGGGGAATTTTTAACCTAAAAAAAAGAGCATAAATAGTTATGTTTATATATGTTGTGCATATTTTTATGTTATAATACAACTATACCTACCATATTCAAGCATAAAAACATTAAAAACTATGCAAATAAAAATATTTTTATGCTATGTTGAATGAAATATGGTGCGTATCCCATTAAAATCAAAGCCGGAAATGACCCATTTATATTCATTTATGAACTCTAAAAAATATTTATTATCATTATAATGATCTTTATATATAATACCAAAAAATAAACATTATCAATTTATTATTATTTATAACTATTTAACGTTAATTATATATTTATCCTATATATTCATTATGAGCATAAAAAGAGCATAAATCATATATTTTTAAACTTTTATACATACTTTTATGTTATAATAAATCTATATGAACTATAATCAATAACAAAAACGTTAAAAAGTTTGTATATAAACAAAATAATATAGGGAATATTCCATACAATATTGAAAACATTAAAGTACAATAAACCCCAATTTACCCTATATACCGCCATTTTAAAATTCCAAAATTTACCTATTATCCAATATGATATCAATTTACAATTATTTATACAAAAAACCATATCAATATTCAATTATTTATAACAATTTTATGTAATAAATCTATTTATCATGGGGAATTTTTAACCTAAAAAAAAGAGCATAAATAGTTATGTTTATATATGTTGTGCATATTTTTATGTTATAATACAACTATACCTACCATATTCAAGCATAAAAACATTAAAAACTATGCAAATAAAAATATTTTTATGCTATGTTGAATGAAATATGGTGCGTATCCCATTAAAATCAAAGCCGGGAGTTTTTAACCTAAAAAAAAGAGCATAAATAGTTATGTTTATATATGTTGTGCATATTTTTATGTTATAATACAACTATACCTACCATATTCAAGCATAAAAACATTAAAAACTATGCAAATAAAAATATTTTTATGCTATGTTGAATGAAATATGGTGCGTATCCCATTAAAATCAAAGCCGGAAATTACCCATTTATATTCATTTATGAACTCTAAAAAATATTTATTATCATTATTATGATCTTTATATATAATACCAATCAATAAACATTATCAATTTATTATTATTTATAACTATTTAACGTTAATTAAATATTTATCCTATATATTCATTATGAGCATAAATCATATATTTTTAAACTTTTATACATACTTTTATGTTATAATAAATCTATATGAACTATAATCAATAACAAAAACGTTAAAAAGTTTGTATATAAACAAAATAATATAGGGAATATGCTATACAATATTGAAAACATTAAAGTACAATAAACCTCAATTTACCCTATATACCGCCATTTTAAAATTCCAAAATTTATCTATTATCCAATATGATATCAATTTACAATTATTTATACAAAAAACCATATCAATATTCAATTATTTATAACAATTTTATGTAATAAATCTATTTATCATGGGGAATTTTTAACCTAAAAAAAAAGAGCATAAATAGTTATGTTTATATATGTTGTGCATATTTTTATGTTATAATACAACTATACCTACCATATTCAAGCATAAAAACATTAAAAACTATGCAAATAAAAATATTTTTATGCTACACAGTTGAAAATTTTTTTGGTATGCGGTGCAATTAGCATCGCATATTGATCCAACTCAAGTTTACGTCACTTTACGATGTAAACCTATAACATCGAATTCTGTTTCAATATTAATTGCATCGAAAACGAAATTAAGATGCAGGAATTGTATCGAAAAAAATTTAATAACTAATTGCGTCGAAAAAACCATTTCGATATAATTTTTGCATCGAACAAAATTTCGACACTAAATGTATCAAGTTTGAATATAACAAACATCATTTTAACTTATGGTGCAGTTTCATCAAATTTAGGTTCCTTTTACATCTTTTTTTAAGGAACAAATAAATAATAATTAATATCAAATAAATTTTAATGTAATTTAAAAAATATTTATTTTATTTATTTATAAAGTTTTTTTTACATATTGATAAACATTTCAAAATTGTTATTATTCTTAACACAGCTAAATATAAATTACATACATAATTTTTATTATTAGATATTTTGAACTATCTGACATAATATAACTATAATAGTGGTTGTTATTACTACAAATATGTGCTCCATAGCTTTTTATATTTTATAGTTATATATTTCATATATTTTGGCTCGCAGTTTATTTTGATCATTAAAAAAAAATTATTATAGTACTCATCAATAATTCCTATAAAATTTTCAACATTGAAATAAATAACACTATTGCTTTCTATAATTTGGCACTCTCTCCTTGAACATACTTTTCTTTTAAAATAAAAAATATGTTTTTATAATGAAACTCCTCTTCTAAACATGAAACTTGAAATAGAGGCATTTGTAAGACGTGACAGCTTTCTGATTTTAGATCCTTTTTCTTGCCCACGACGTTTTGATATAGTGCAGGATTTTGCCAAAATGTTGCCATCATTTGTTGGTTTCGGGTAGCATATGTGAGGCAAATATTTATAAAATTTGAAGTTTTATTTTTTGTGAAATAGCGATGCTTAGCTTCATTTTGCATAGTCCACATATGAATCAATGGGTCCATGTTTCTTGCTACCATGTTATATGGTAATGTATCGCCAAATGCTATTTAAGATATTTAAAATAATGTTTAAATGTGAGTATTTAGTTTTTTTAAATTATTTATGCTGTCATCCGTAATTTCATCCGCGATTATTAAATTAACTACATATTTTCAACATATTATGTATAGTTTAGTTGTAACGTCTCTCCAATATTCAATATCCTCCGATTTCCAAAATGTCAAATATAAATGGAAAGTGGGTGACTATAGGCACAAAATCTGAGATGCATTCGATTTCGAGAGCTAATATCCCAAAATGGATGGCAGCTAAGAGATGTACAAAATTATTATAATAAAATAAAACTTTAATTAGAAACATAATAAGCACATAGAAGAGTACAAAACATAACCCTAACCCAATGCAATTTTTAATGTACAATACTTATCGACAGAACAATAAATATTACAATGCAATGCTATTTGCATCGTATAATTTTTTTTAGTTGATTAAACCGGTACGCTTACACACACAAAATTCACATATTTCGCAACAAAATCTAGTTTCACTAAATTTTTGACAAAATAATAGATACACTAATAATATTATTAACTTACCTGAGCTGACAAAATCTTGTAACTCCCAATTATTGTTGTGGCGAATTATCTTCGGCGAATTATCTTTCAATTTTAATAATAATTGCATCTAATAAATGTTAATGCTTCCATTAAATTTGAACTCATACTAATTACAATTATATGATCAAAGCCGAAATTACGTCGGTCAAAACGATGGCGCTTACATATTTTATTTTCATCAGTTTTTTTTTGTTTCGAACGCTTTTTTAATTAATAGTTTTCAATACGCATGCGCATTTTTTTGGTTACAAAATTGCATCTTATATTCTAGCAGTTACATCAAAAAAACTTTTGATGCATAGTTTAAATCAAAATATGCTATAAAGTAAAATCGAATACGGCTCGATACAAGGCTTGCATCGAATTTTGTTGCAAGATTTTTAACTGTGTATGTTGAATGAAATATGGTGGGTATCCCATGACCCATTTATATTCATTTATGAACTCTAAAAAATATTTATTATCATTATAATGATCTTTATATATAATACCAATCAATAAACATTATCAATTTATTATTATTTATAACTATTTAACGTTAATTATATATTTGTCCTATATATTCATTATGAGCATAAAAAGAGCATAAATCATATATTTTTAAACTTTTATACATACTTTTATGTTATAATAAATCTATATGAACTATAATCAATAACAAAAACGTTAAAAAGTTTGTATATAAACAAAATAATATAGGGAATATTCCATACAATATTGAAAACATTAAAGTACAATAAACCCCAATTTACCCTTTATACCGCAATTTTAAAATTCCAAAATTTATCTATTATCCAATATGATATCAATTTACAATTATTTATACAAAAAACCATATCAATATTCAATTATTTATAACAATTTTATGTAATAAATCTATTTATCATGGGGAATTTTTAACCTAAAAAAAGAGCATAAATAGTTATGTTTATATATGTTGTGCATATTTTTATGTTATAATACAACTATACCTACCATATTCAAGCATAAAAACATTAAAACTATGCAAATAAAAATATTTTTATGCTATGTTGAATGAAATATGGTGCGTATCCCATTAAAATCAAAGCCGGAAATGACCCATTTATATTCATTTATGAACTCTAAAAAATATTTATTATCATTATAATGATCTTTATATATAATACCAATCAATAAACATTATCAATTTATTATTATTTATAACTTTTTAACGTTAATTATATATTTATCCTATATATTCATTATGATCATAAAGAGAGCATAAATCATATATTTTTAAACTTTTATACATACTTTTATGTTATAATAAATCTATATGAACTATAATCAATAACAAAAACGTTAAAAAGTTTGTATATAAACAAAATAATATAGGGAATATTCCATACAATATTGAAAACATTAAAGTACAATAAACCCCAATTTACCCTATATACCGCCATTTTAAAATTCCAAAATTTATCTATTATCCAATATGATATCAATTTACAATTATTTATACAAAAAACCATATCAATATTCAATTATTTATAACAATTTTATGTAATAAATCTATTTATCATGGGGAATTTTTAACCTAAAAAAAAGAGCATAAATAGTTATGTTTATATATGTTGTGCATATTTTTATGTTATAATACAACTATACCTACCATATTCAAGCATAAAAACATTAAAAACTATGCAAATAAAAATATTTTTATGCTATGTTGAATGAAATATGGTGGGTATCCCATTAAAATCAAAGCCGGAAATGACCCATTTATATTCATTTATGAACTCTGAAAAATATTTATTATCATTATAATGATCTTTATATATAATACCAATCAATAAACATTATCAATTTATTATTATTTATAACTATTTAACGTTAATTATATATTTATCCTATATATTCATTATGAGCATAAAAAGAGCATAAATCATATATTTTTAAACTTTTATACATACTTTTATGTTATAATAAATCTATGTGAACTATAATCAATAACAAAACCGTTAAAAAGTTTGTATATAAACAAAATAATATAGGGAATATTCCATACAATATTGAAAACATTAAAGTACAATAAACCCCAATTTACCCTATATACCGCCATTTTAAAATTAAAAAATTTATCTATTATCCAATAGGATATCAATTTACAATTATTTATACAAAAAACCATATCAATATTCAATTATTTATAACAATTTTATGTAATAAATCTATTTATCATGGGGAATTTTTAACCTAAAAAAAAGAGCATAAATAGTTATGTTTATATATGTTGTGCATATTTTTATGTTATAATACAACTATACCTACCATATTCAAGCATAAAAACATTAAAAACTATGCAAATAAAAATATTTTTATGCTATGTTGAATGAAATATGGTGCGTATCCCATTAAAATCAAAGCCGGAAATGACCCATTTATATTCATTTATGAACTCTAAAAAATATTTATTATCATTATAATGATCTTTATATATAATACCAATCAATAAACATTATCAATTTATTATTATTTATAACTATTTAACGTTAATTATATATTTATCCTATATATTCATTATGAGCATAAAAAGAGCTTAAATCATATATTTTTAAACTTTTATACATACTTTTATGTTATAATAAATCTATATGAACTATAATCAATAACAAAAACGTTAAAAAGTTTGTATATAAACAAAATAATATAGGGAATATTCCATACAATATTGAAAACATTAAAGTACAATAAACCCCAATTTACCCTATATACCGCCATTTTAAAATTCCAAAATTTATCTATTATCCAATATGATATCAATTTACAATTATTTATACAAAAAACCATATCAATATTCAATTATTTAAAACAATTTTATGTAATAAATCTATTTATCATGGGGAATTTTTAACCTAAAAAAAAGAGCATAAATAGTTATGTTTATATATGTTGTGCATATTTTTATGTTATAATACAACTATACCTACCATATTCAAGCATAAAAACATTAAAAACTATGCAAATAAAAATATTTTTATGCTATGTTGAATGAAATATGGTGCGTATCCCATTAAAATCAAAGCCGGAAATGACCCATTTATATTCATTTATGAACTCTAAAAAATATTTATTATCATTATAATGATCTTTATATATAATACCACTCAATAAACATTATCAATTTATTATTATTTATAACTATTTAACGTTAGTTAAATATTTATCCTATATATTCATTATGAGCATAAAAAGAGCATAAATCATATATTTTTAAACTTTTATACATACTTTTATGTTATAATAAATCTATATGAACTATAATCAATAACAAAAACGTTAAAAAGTTTGTATATAAACAAAATAATATAGGGAATATTCCATACAATATTGAAAACATTAAAGTACAATAAACCCCAATTTACCCTATATACCGCCATTTTAAAATTCCAAAATATATCTATTATCCAATATGATATCAATTTACAATTATTTATACAAAAAACCATATCAATATTCAATTATTTATAACAATTTTATGTAATAAATCTATTTATCATGGGGAATTTTTAACCTAAAAAAAAGAGCATAAATAGTTATGTTTATATATGTTGTGCATATTTTTATGTTATAATACAACTATACCTACCATATTCAAGCATAAAAACATTAAAAACTATGCAAATAAAAATATTTTTATGCTATGTTGAATGAAATATGGTGCGTATCCCATTAAAATCAAAGCCGGAAATGACCCATTTATATTCATTTATGAACTCTAAAAAATATTTATTATCATTATAATGATCTTTATATATAATACCAATCAATAAACATTATCAATTTATTATTATTTATAACTATTTAACGTTAATTATATATTTATCCTATATATTCATTATGAGCATAAAAAGAGCATAAATCATATATTTTTAAACTTTTATACATACTTTTATGTTATAATAAATCTATATGAACTATAATCAATAACAAAAACGTTAAAAAGTTTGTATATAAACAAAATAATATAGGGAATATGCTATACAATATTGAAAACATTAAAGTACAATAAACCTCAATTTACCCTATATACCGCCATTTTAAAATTCCAAAATTTATCTATTATCCAATATGATATCAATTTACAATTATTTATACAAAAAACCATATCAATATTCAATTATTTATAACAATTTTATGTAATAAATCTATTTATCATGGGGAATTTTTAACCTAAAAAAAAAGAGCATAAATAGTTATGTTTATATATGTTGTGCATATTTTTATGTTATAATACAACTATACCTACTATATTTAAGCATAAAAACATTAAAAACTATGCAAATAAAAATATTTTTATGCTACACAGTTGAAAATTTTTTTGGTATGCGGTGCAATTAGCATCGCATATTGATCCAACTCAAGTTTACGTCACTTTACGATGTAAACCTATAACATCGAATTCTGTTTCAATATTAATTGCATCGAAAACGAAATTAAGATGCAGGAATTGTATCGAAAAAAATTTAATAACTAATTGCGTCGAAAAAACCATTTCGATATAATTTTTGCATCGAACAAAATTTCGACACTAAATGTATCAAGTTTGAATATAACAAACATCATTTTAACTTATGGTGCAGTTTCATCAAATTTAGGTTCCTTTTACATCTTTTTTTAAGGAACAAATAAATAATAATTAATATCAAATAAATTTTAATGTAATTTAAAAAATATTTATTTTATTTATTTATAAAGTTTTTTTTACATATTGATAAACATTTCAAAATTGTTATTATTCTTAACACAGCTAAATATAAATTACATACATAATTTTTATTATTAGATATTTTGAACTATCTGACATAATATAACTATAATAGTGGTTGTTATTACTACAAATATGTGCTCCATAGCTTTTTATATTTTATAGTTATATATTTCATATATTTTGGCTCGCAGTTTATTTTGATCATTAAAAAAAAATTATTATAGAACTCATCAATAATTCCTATAAAATTTTCAACATTGAAATAAATAACACTATTGCTTTCTATAATTTGGCACTCTCTCCTTGAACATACTTTTCTTTTAAAATAAAAAATATGTTTTTATAATGAAACTCCTCTTCTAAACATGAAACTTGAAATAGAGGCATTTGTAAGACGTGACAGCTTTCTGATTTTAGATCCTTTTTCTTGCCCACGACGTTTTGATATAGTGCAGGATTTTGCCAAAATGTTGCCATCATTTGTTGGTTTCGGGTAGCATATGTGAGGCAAATATTTATAAAATTTGAAGTTTTATTTTTTGTGAAATAGCGATGCTTAGCTTCATTTTGCATAGTCCACATATGAATCAATGGGTCCATGTTTCTTGCTACCATGTTATATGGTAATGTATCGCCAAATGCTATTTAAGATATTTAAAATAATGTTTAAATGTGAGTATTTAGTTTTTTTAAATTATTTATGCTGTCATCCGTAATTTCATCCGCGATTATTAAATTAACTACATATTTTCAACATATTATGTATAGTTTAGTTGTAACGTCTCTCCAATATTCAATATCCTCCGATTTCCAAAATGTCAAATATAAATGGAAAGTGGGTGACTATAGGCACAAAATCTGAGATGCATTCGATTTCGAGAGCTAATATCCCAAAATGGATGGCAGCTAAGAGATGTACAAAATTATTATAATAAAATAAAACTTTAATTAGAAACATAATAAGCACATAGAAGAGTACAAAACATAACCCTAACCCAATGCAATTTTTAATGTACAATACTTATCGACAGAACAATAAATATTACAATGCAATGCTATTTGCATCGTATAATTTTTTTTAGTTGATTAAACCGGTACGCTTACACACACAAAATTCACATATTTCGCAACAAAATCTAGTTTCACTAAATTTTTGACAAAATAATAGATACACTAATAATATTATTAACTTACCTGAGCTGACAAAATCTTGTAACTCCCAATTATTGTTGTGGCGAATTATCTTCGGCGAATTATCTTTCAATTTTAATAATAATTGCATCTAATAAATGTTAATGCTTCCATTAAATTTGAACTCATACTAATTACAATTATATGATCAAAGCCGAAATTACGTCGGTCAAAACGATGGCGCTTACATATTTTATTTTCATCAGTTTTTTTTTGTTTCGAACGCTTTTTTAATTAATAGTTTTCAATACGCATGCGCATTTTTTTGGTTACAAAATTGCATCTTATATTCTAGCAGTTACATCAAAAAAACTTTTGATGCATAGTTTAAATCAAAATATGCTATAAAGTAAAATCGAATACGGCTCGATACAAGGCTTGCATCGAATTTTGTTGCAAGATTTTTAACTGTGTATGTTGAATGAAATATGGTGGGTATCCCATGACCCATTTATATTCATTTATGAACTCTAAAAAATATTTATTATCATTATAATGATCTTTATATATAATACCAATCAATAAACATTATCAATTTATTATTATTTATAACTTTTTAACGTTAATTATATATTTATCCTATATATTCATTATGATCATAAAAAGAGCATAAATCATATATTTTTAAACTTTTATACATACTTTTATGTTATAATAAATCTATATGAACTATAATCAATAACAAAAACGTTAAAAAGTTTGTATATAAACAAAATAATATAGGGAATATTCCATACAATATTGAAAACATTAAAGTACAATAAACCCCAATTTACCCTATATACCGCCATTTTAAAATTCCAAAATTTATCTATTATCCAATATGATATCAATTTACAATTATTTATACAAAAAACCATATCAATATTCAATTATTTATAACAATTTTATGTAATAAATCTATTTATCATGGGGAATTTTTAACCTAAAAAAAAGAGCATAAATAGTTATGTTTATATATGTTGTGCATATTTTTATGTTATAATACAACTATACCTACCATATTCAAGCATAAAAACATTAAAAACTATGCAAATAAAAATATTTTTATGCTATGTTGAATGAAATATGGTGGGTATCCCATTAAAATCAAAGCCGGAAATGACCCATTTATATTCATTTATGAACTCTGAAAAATATTTATTATCATTATAATGATCTTTATATATAATACCAATCAATAAACATTATCAATTTATTATTATTTATAACTATTTAACGTTAATTATATATTTATCCTATATATTCATTATGAGCATAAAAAGAGCATAAATCATATATTTTTAAACTTTTATACATACTTTTATGTTATAATAAATCTATATGAACTATAATCAATAACAAAAACGTTAAAAAGTTTGTATATAAACAAAATAATATAGGGAATATTCCATACAATATTGAAAACATTAAAGTACAATAAACCCCAATTTACCCTATATACCGCCATTTTAAAATTAAAAAATTTATCTATTATCCAATAGGATATCAATTTACAATTATTTATACAAAAAACCATATCAATATTCAATTATTTATAACAATTTTATGTAATAAATCTATTTATCATGGGGAATTTTTAACCTAAAAAAAAGAGCATAAATAGTTATGTTTATATATGTTGTGCATATTTTTATGTTATAATACAACTATACCTACCATATTCAAGCATAAAAACATTAAAAACTATGCAAATAAAAATATTTTTATGCTATGTTGAATGAAATATGGTGCGTATCCCATTAAAATCAAAGCCGGAAATGACCCATTTATATTCATTTATGAACTCTAAAAAATATTTATTATCATTATAATGATCTTTATATATAATACCAATCAATAAACATTATCAATTTATTATTATTTATAACTATTTAACGTTAATTATATATTTATCCTATATATTCATTATGAGCATAAAAAGAGCTTAAATCATATATTTTTAAACTTTTATACATACTTTTATGTTATAATAAATCTATATGAACTATAATCAATAACAAAAACGTTAAAAAGTTTGTATATAAACAAAATAATATAGGGAATATTCCATACAATATTGAAAACATTCAAGTACAACAAACCCCAATTTACCCTATATACCGCCATTTTAAAATTCCAAAATTTATCTATTATCCAATATGATATCAATTTACAATTATTTATACAAAAAACCATATCAATATTCAATTATTTAAAACAATTTTATGTAATAAATCTATTTATCATGGGGAATTTTTAACCTAAAAAAAAGAGCATAAATAGTTATGTTTATATATGTTGTGCATATTTTTATGTTATAATACAACTATACCTACCATATTCAAGCATAAAAACATTAAAAACTATGCAAATAAAAATATTTTTATGCTATGTTGAATGAAATATGGTGCGTATCCCATTAAAATCAAAGCCGGAAATGACCCATTTATATTCATTTATGAACTCTAAAAAATATTTATTATCATTATAATGATCTTTATATATAATACCACTCAATAAACATTATCAATTTA
This sequence comes from Tipula lateralis, assembly GCA_963932295.1. Classification (NCBI taxonomy): domain Eukaryota; kingdom Metazoa; phylum Arthropoda; class Insecta; order Diptera; family Tipulidae; genus Tipula; species Tipula lateralis. Next base: position 101,394,761 of record OZ010737.1, read on the forward strand.
TTATTATTTATAACTATTTAACGTTAGTTAAATATTTATCCTATATATTCATTATGAGCATAAAAAGAGCATAAATCATATATTTTTAAACTTTTATACATACTTTTATGTTATAATAAATCTATATGAACTATAATCAATAACAAAAACGTTAAAAAGTTTGTATATAAACAAAATAATATAGGGAATATTCCATACAATATTGAAAACATTAAAGTACAATAAACCCCAATTTACCCTATATACCGCCATTTTAAAATTCCAAAATATATCTATTATCCAATATGATATCAATTTACAATTATTTATACAAAAAACCATATCAATATTCAATTATTTATAACAATTTTATGTAATAAATCTATTTATCATGGGGAATTTTTAACCTAAAAAAAAGAGCATAAATAGTTATGTTTATATATGTTGTGCATATTTTTATGTTATAATACAACTATACCTACCATATTCAAGCATAAAAACATTAAAAACTATGCAAATAAAAATATTTTTATGCTATGTTGAATGAAATATGGTGCGTATCCCATTAAAATCAAAGCCGGAAATGACCCATTTATATTCATTTATGAACTCTAAAAAATATTTATTATCATTATAATGATCTTTATATATAATACCAATCAATAAACATTATCAATTTATTATTATTTATAACTATTTAACGTTAATTATATATTTATCCTATATATTCATTATGAGCATAAAAAGAGCATAAATCATATATTTTTAAACTTTTATACATACTTTTATGTTATAATAAATCTATATGAACTATAATCAATAACAAAAACGTTAAAAAGTTTGTATATAAACAAAATAATATAGGGAATATTCCATACAATATTGAAAACATTAAAGTACAATAAACCCCAATTTACCCTATATACCGCCATTTTAAAATTCCAAAATTTATCTATTATCCAATATGATATCAATTTACAATTATTTATACAAAAAACCATATCAATATTCAATTATTTAAAACAATTTTATGTAATAAATCTATTTATCATGGGGAATTTTTAACCTAAAAAAAAGAGCATAAATAGTTATGTTTATATATGTTGTGCATATTTTTATGTTATAATACAACTATACCTACCATATTCAAGCATAAAAACATTAAAAACTATGCAAATAAAAATATTTTTATGCTATGTTGAATGAAATATGGTGCGTATCCCATTAAAATCAAAGCCGGAAATGACCCATTTATATTCATTTATGAACTCTAAAAAATATTTATTATCATTATAATGATCTTTATATATAATACCAATCAATAAACATTATCAATTTATTATTATTTATAACTATTTAACGTTAATTAAATATTTATCCTATATATTCATTATGAGCATAAAAAGAGCATAAATCATATATTTTTAAACTTTTATACATACTTTTATGTTATAATAAATCTATATGAACTATAATCAATAACAAAAACGTTAAAAAGTTTGTATATAAACAAAATAATATAGGGAATATTCCATACAATATTGAAAACATTAAAGTACAATAGACCCCAATTTACCCTATATACCGCCATTTTAAAATTCCAAAATTTATCTATTATCCAATATGATATCAATTTACAATTATTTATACAAAAAACCATATCAATATTCAATTATTTATAACAATTTTATGTAATAAATCTATTTATCATGGGGAATTTTTAACCTAAAAAAAAGAGCATAAATAGTTATGTTTATATATGTTGTGCATATTTTTATGTTATAATACAACTATACCTACCATATTCAAGCATAAAAACATTAAAAACTATGCAAATAAAAATATTTTTATGCTATGTTGAATGAAATATGGTGCGTATCCCATTAAAATCAAAGCCGGAAATGACCCATTTATATTCATTTATGAACTCTAAAAAATATTTATTATCATTATAATGATCTTTATATATAATACCAATCAATAAACATTATCAATTTATTATTAATTATAACTATTTAACGTTAATTATATATTTATCCTATATATTCATTATGAGCATAAAAAGAGCATAAATCATATATTTTTAAACTTTTATACATACTTTTATGTTATAATAAATCTATATGAACTATAATCAATAACAAAAACGTTAAAAAGTTTGTATATAAACAAAATAATATAGGGAATATTCCATACAATATTGAAAACATTAAAGTACAATAAACCCCAATTTACCCTATATACCGCCATTTTAAAATTCCAAAATTTATCTATTATCCAATATGATATCAATTTACAATTATTTATACAAAAAACCATATCAATATTCAATTATTTATAACAATTTTATGTAATAAATCTATTTATCATGGGGAATTTTTAACCTAAAAAAAAGAGCATAAATAGTTATGTTTATATATGTTGTGCATATTTTTATGTTATAATACAACTATACCTACCATATTCAAGCATAAAAACATTAAAAACTATGCAAATAAAAATGTTTTTATGCTATGTTGAATGAAATATGGTGCGTATCCCATTAAAATCAAAGCCGGAAATGACCCATTTATATTCATTTATGAACTCTAAAAAATATTTATTATCATTATAATGATCTTTATATATAATACCAATCAATAAACATTATCAATTTATTATTATTTATAACTATTTAACGTTAATTATATATTTATCCTATATATTCATTATGAGCATAAAAAGAGCATAAATCATATATTTTTAAACTTTTATACATACTTTTATGTTATAATAAATCTATATGAACTATAATCAATAACAAAAACGTTAAAAAGTTTGTATATAAACAAAATAATATAGGGAATATTCCATACAATATTGAAAACATTAAAGTACAATAAACCCCAAAATGTACAATAATACATTTACCCTACATACCGCCATTTTAAAATTCCAAAATTTATCTATTATCCAATATGATATCAATTTACAATTATTTATACAAAAAACCATATCAATATTCAATTATTTATAACAATTTTATGTAATAAATCTATTTATCATGGGGAATTTTTAACCTAAAAAAAAGAGCATAAATAGTTATGTTTATATATGTTGGGCATATTTTTATGTTATAATACAACTATACCTACCATATTCAAGCATAAAAACATTAAAAACTATGCAAATAAAAATATTTTTATGCTATGTTGAATGAAATATGGTGCGTATCCCATTAAAATCAAAGCCGGAAATGACCCATTTATATTCATTTATGAACTCTAAAAAATATTTATTATCATTATTATACATTAATAAACATTATCAATTTATTATTATTTATAACTATTTAACGTTAATTATATATTTATCCTATATATTCATTATGAGCATAAAAAGAGCATAAATCATATATTTTTAAACTTTTATACATACTTTTATGTTATAATAAATCTATATGAACTATAATCAATAACAAAAACGTTAAAAAGTTTGTATATAAACAAAATAATATAGGGAATATGCCATACAATATTGAAAACATTAAAGTACAATAAACCCCAATTTACCCTATATACCGCCATTTTAAAATTCCAAAATTTATCTATTATCCAATATGATATCAATTTACAATTATTTATACAAAAAACCATATCAATATTCAATTATTTATAACAATTTTATGTAATAAATCTATTTATCATGGGGAATTTTTAACCTAAAAAAAAGAGCATAAATAGTTATGTTTATATATGTTGTGCATATTTTTATGTTATAATACAACTATACCTACCATATTCAAGCATAAAAACATTAACAACTATGCAAATAAAAATATTTTTATGCTATGTTGAATGAAATATGGTACGTATCCCATTAATATCAAAGCCGGAAATGACCCATTTATATTCATTTATGAACTCTAAAAAATATTTATTATCATTATAATGATCTTTATATATAATACCAATCAATAAACATTATCAATTTATTATTAATTATAACTATTTAACGTTAATTATATATTTAACCTATATATTCATTATGAGCATAAAAAGAGCATAAATCATATATTTTTAAACTTTTATACATACTTTTATGTTATAATAAATCTATATGAACTATAATCAATAACAAAAACGTTAAAAAGTTTGTATATAAACAAAATAATATAGGGAATATGCCATACAATATTGAAAACATTCAAGTACAATAAACCCCAATTTACCCTATATACCGCCATTTTAAAATTCCAAAATTTATCTATTATCCAATATGATATCAATTTACAATTATTTATACAAAAAACCATATCAATATTCAATTATTTATAACAATTTTATGTAATAAATCTATTTATCATGGGGAATTTTTAACCTAAAAAAAAGAGCATAAATAGTGTTAACGACATATTCTAAAATAAAATAAATAACAAAATATTAATAAATCTCAAACAATATAATATTACTTAGCTATAAAACAGCTGATTCGGTACAAATGCCAAACACAACAACATCGATTGACAGCTAACTTACATATTTTGATAACTCATTATTATTATCATTTACGTCATTATAACATAAGATTCTCAAATGTTTATAGTTCAAATTTATGTAAAATTGTAATTGTAATTAGATGTCACTGTTAAGCTTCATTCCGAAAAAAGCGATTTATAGTATATAATCTTATTATAGTATGTTAAAAAATTGTAAATATTGTAAAGAAAAAAAAAATATATTTTCATTCTTAACTGCGATTTTGGAAGAATATAAACAGCGAATACAAACAGCGAATATTTTTATTTTTTGAACCTGGAACTAATTGGACACGAGAAAATCCCTATTACACATTATTTGACCTCAGCTTTACTTTGGATACGGAAATCAGCTAGCGATATATTTATTGAACCTGCATAATCACCTGGATACGAGAAACTGCCCACATAATTATAATATAGACTTTGGAATTGGATTTTGGACAACAAGCTCTTAACAAGATTACAACCGAGTCTATTGGCGTATACATGGTCCTTCGAACCGGATGTTAATAAAATATACTTAGAGTGAGTAAAATTTATAATCTTCTAAGTGATAAACTAAGTGAAAAACTAAGCATTTTATTATACGTGCGTGATTGGAAATTAAATTATTTCTATTCATTTGATTAAATTAAGCCATTTTATCTGTGAAAAGTGCGATTAAGTTTGTAATCCAAAATGACGGAATTACGGGCATTGAAACGTATCTTAAAAAATTTAGAGTATGTGAGTGCGAAAACCCAAGAATTTGGTGAAGATACACATGCCAATGAAATTAAAACGTATTTAGCAATGCTTAGTGATGAATGGAAAGATTTTCAAGGCATTGAAAAGTCAATTTCCGGAAAATTTACCGATATGCAATTAGAAACGGTGAATAAAATTGAAACGGTTTATTTTTCAACCAAACAAATTTTGTATCGAAATCAAGAACGAAGCAACGACGCGGAAAATGCGCGGGGAAATATAAGTATAGATGATTTATTGACAAATCAATCCCAATTTGTACATGAGTTAACGCTATTAAATAAACGAGACAGTGAATTGCGTTTACCTCGTGTAAATATACCGTCATTTTCAGGAAATTATTCTGAGTTTCCATCTTTTAAAGATCTTTTCGAAGCGTCTATCGATAAAAATGTGAATATGTCAAAAGTGCACAAACTCCAATATTTAAAATGTTTATTAAAAGGGGAGGCTTATAGTTTAATAAAACATTTAACAGTTACCGATGCCAATTATACTCAAGCGTGGGAAAAGGTCAAAGCGAGATACAACAAACCAAAACATGTGATTTATGATTTGTTAAAACAATTTATGGATCAACCCACGCTACAACAAAGCACTGCTAAAGGTCTTCGTCACCTTACAGATGTGTCTGACGAAGTTATTCGTGGTCTGCAAGTTCTGGGAGAACAGGCCGAAAAACGTGATGTTTGGTTAATCTACATTTTGGTTAATAAATTGGATGTAGAAACAAAAAGGGCGTGGGCTCATGATCCTACGAATGATAACTTTCCGTCACTTGAAATCTTTCTCCAATTTTTAAATAAGAGGTGTGATGCTTTAGAATGTACTGGGTCAACGATAAATCCCAAAACAGCATTACCTAAAAAGGTTTCCACGATGGTGACGCAAGCTGCAACCATAAGTACGTGTCAAATGTGTTTAGGTGATCATTTTATTGGTACTTGTAGTCAATTTCTTGAATTACCAAAAACGGAGCGTAGAGAGATCGTTGCGAACAAAAAATTATGTTTCAATTGTTTGTCATCGTCACATCAAGCTGTTGTTTGTCGTTCAAAATATTCATGTCGATTATGCAAGCGAAAACATCATATAACTCTCCATACGGATCTAAAACCAGATTCCAAATGTGATAACGAGAACAAGCCTGGAACTTCAGGCGATACCGTTCAAAATAATTTAGAGTCGAGTTCGTACGTTGCTGCTGTTAAGTCGAAGAACAAACCAGTAGCCTCGTTCCAAGCTATTTTACCAACAGCGATTGTTTTAGTTGAAGATAAGTTTGGTAACTTACAAAAATGTAGAGCGTTATTAGATTCCGGGTCTCAATCCTCCTTCGTATCAGAAAATTGTGCACAGCGATTACAATTAAGGCGAGAGAAGGTGAATATACACATAACAGGATTAACATCTGGAAATTTAAATGCGAGAGGAAGAGCAACAACTATATTGCGGTCAATGTATGACCATACAGTGAAAACTGTCCTAGAGGTGCTAATAGTTAATCATCTACCTACGCAGTTACCAAGGACGAAAATAAGCATAGATAACAAAACTTTGGTTAAAGATCTTAATTTGGCTGATCCTCATTTCGATACACCAGCACCTATAGATATACTGATTGGAGCTGACAAATTTTTTGAACTTCTCGAGAAGCATCAGATGCGTATTAATTCTTTAATATTAAATAAAACTATTTTTGGATGGGTGGTTTCAGGACAGCCGCAAAATGATATCGTTGATAATACTGAAGTTTTCACCACATTTACAGATGAAAACATCAATTTAGATTCAACTTTACGTAAATTTTGGGAAATAGAGAACACTCCGAGCGTTGAAAGCCTTACTCCAGAGGAATTGGAGTGTGAGAAGTTTTATGTGAACACCTATAAGAGAAGAGAGGACGGGCGATATGTAGTTAAATTACCGTTTAAAAAGGATTGCGGTAAACTAGGTGGATCACTTCAAGTAGCAACAACTCGATTTCGTTCACTCGAGCGGAAATTAATAGCAAATCCTGATCTAAGAACTGAATATATTAAACAAATGAGAGAGTATATTAATCTAGGGCATATGATTGAACTTCCCAAAAACTATACAAATAGCGAATTATACTATCTTCCACACCATTCTGTGATTAAAGAAACTAGCGATACTACCAAAGTTCGAGTCGTTTTTGACGGATCTAGCAAAACTAGTAACGGATTGTCGTTAAATGATAAATTGATGGTAGGCCCAACTATCCAACCAACACTATGGGCAATTCTTTTGAGATTTCGTACAAACAAAGTGGCATTAGTTGCAGATATTGAAAAAATGTATCGTCAAGTGATTGTGGCAGAGGAACATCGCAACTTTCAAATGGTTTTATGGCGAGAAAAACCAGATGAGGCGTTGAAACATTACCAGCTTACTCGGGTTACTTTTGGCCTAGCGTGTTCAGCCTTTCTCGCAATTAGAACAATGCAGCAAATGGCTAAAGATTCAAAGGATGATGAATTCAAGGCTCACGTGTTTAACGATTTCTATGTAGATGACATTTTAACAGGCAGCGATAATGAAGATCACGCCATTATATTAAAGGAAAAGCTGATCAGTGAAATGGCGAAAGGTGGTTTTAGTCTGAGGAAGTGGAAATCAAACGTTATTTCCCTATCTGACGATCCGGCTAAAATACCTGTGAGCGATATATGCGGCGATAAAACTTCCACCATTAAAACTCTTGGTTTACAATGGGCAACGATAAACGACTCCTTCACTTTTAAAATAAATCCAGAAAGAGAAGGTTTCGTTAGTAAAAGAAAAATAATATCTGAATCCTCTCGTTTATTTGATCCCCTTGGTTTCCTTTCTCCATCCACTATCCTTTTAAAAATATTATTTCAGAAATTGTGGCTTCTGAAGATTGATTGGGATGATAAATTACCTCAAGAAATACAAGAGGAATACAGAAGAATCCGAGATCAGTTTGTGTGCTTTGAAGATATCAACATATCGAGATTTGTAGAGCATAAAGGCAAAATAGAAATACACGGATTTTCAGACGCGAGTGAGGTAGCCTACTGTGCAGTGATTTACAGTAGAACAGTACGCGAAGATGGTACAATCACGACTGAACTTCTGACAGCGAAGACAAAAGTAGCTCCTATCAAGAAAACATCTATACCTCGTCTAGAACTATGCGCTGCTCACTTACTTGCCAAATTGATGTCGTCGGTGAAAAAGGAGCTGCGAATAAATGCTCAATATTTTGCTTGGACGGATTCAACGATCGTACTCGCCTGGTTGTCTTCGTATCCCATGCGTTGGAAGACATTTGTCGCTAACCGAACTAGTCAAATATTAGATAGCTTCCCACGAAATCATTGGTCTCACGTCAGATCGACAGACAATCCAGCAGATCACGGTTCCAGAGGGGTGGCTCCAGAGAAATTAAATAATTTAACCCAATGGTGGAAAGGACCAGAGTGGTTAGCTAAACCTGAAACATCATGGCCAGTTAAGGAAGTCAACTCGAACTCAAGCGAAATTCAGGTAGATATGGAATATAGCAAATCAAATTTAAATCTGCCTACGGTTACACTATATTCCGAAACCAAACGAGACGAAAACAATTGGTTTGAGGAGTTGTTCGAGGGGGAATTCAAACTGCAAAAGATTTATAGAGTAATTGCCTACGTTTTACGATTTGTAAATGCAATCAAAGGTTCCAAGGAGAGAATATATACCCAATTATCAGCGACGGAGATTACGAACGCAAAGTTAAGGTGCATCAATTGGGTACAACAAAGCAATTTTGAAGCAGACATTCATAATTTACTGCGATATAAAAGGGTTAAAAACAACTCAAAGCTTATCTCATTAGCTCCTTTTGTGGATGAAGATGGTATCCTGCGAGTTGGTGGTCGACTTCAAAATGCGGACTGCGATTTTAATAGTAAGCATCCTGTGATACTACCACAAAAACACATATTTACAACGAGGGTTATATGGGACATGCACTTATCCAACTTACATGCTGGTCCATCGCTTACTTCCAGCCTTATACGACAAAATTATTGGGTGATCAGTGGGCGAAGTCGAATAAGAAGTGTACTCAAGAAATGTGTAATTTGTACGAGATATGCGGCTAAAACTACCAAGCAATTTATGGGAAATCTGCCTGCTGTAAGAGTTACTCCTACAAAACCATTTGAGAACTGTGGCATCGATTTTGCGGGACCAATATACCTAACAACGAGAAAGGGTAGAGGACGTGCAGTTCTTACAAAAGGTTATATTTGCATATTTGTCTGCCTCTCAGTTAAAGCGATACATATTGAGGGCGTAACAGACCTAACCAGTGAAGCCTTCCTAGCAGCCTTGAAGCGTTTTGCAGCTAGGAGAGGATTACCCAAGAAAATCTATACGGATAATGGATCCAATTTTATTGGTGCAAGGCGCATTTTAGAGCAGGCTTGTAAACTAATTAAAGAAATTAAAACTAATTTTGTGATTTCAGAATACCTGTCACAAAGTGGTATAGAGTGGCATTTTATTCCACCGATGTCACCTCATTTTGGTGGATTATGGGAAGCGGCGGTGAAATCAGTCAAAACTCATCTACACAAAGCCACGCATAATATCAAATTAACCTTTGAAGAGATGACAACATTACTTTGTCAGATTGAAAATATTTTAAATTCTCGCCCGCTGTATACTACTTCGACCAATGATGATTACGAAGTATTGACACCGGCACATTTTTTAATTGGAACTTCCACGAGCGCGATTCCAGAAGTAAACATAAATACTCCCGAAAATCGATTATCCAGATGGCAAATAATTCAAAGCCGAATCCAAAGTTTTTGGAAGAGATACTATTTAGAGTATTTAAATAATATCCAACAGCGACACAAATGGCAACAGGTTCGAAAAAATATGCAGGTCGGCGATGTCGTACTTATTAAAGAAGATAACACTCCTGCATGTAAATGGCCACTTGGTCGAGTCATCCAAGTACATTACGGAAGTGATGGATTAGCTAGAGCTGTGACGTTAAAAACTGCATCATCCACGTTGCAACGACCGGTAGTAAAATTGTGCAAACTACCAGTAGGTTAACGATGAGTTCGTTAACGGGGGGAGTATGTTAACGACATATTCTAAAATAAAATAAATAACAAAATATAAATAAATCTCAAACAATATAATATTACTTAGCTATAAAACAGCTGATTCGGTACAAATGCCAAACACAACAACATCGATTGACAGCTAACTTACATATTTTGATAACTCATTATTATTATCATTTACGTCATTATAACATAAGATTCTCAAATGTTTATAGTTCAAATTTATGTAAAATTGTAATTGTAATTAGATGTCACTGTTAAGCTTCATTCCGAAAAAAGCGATTTATAGTATATAATCTTATTATAGTATGTTAAAAAATTGTAAATATTGTAAAGAAAAAAAAAATATATTTTCATTCTTAACTGCGATTTTGGAAGAATATAAACAGCGAATACAAACAGCGAATATTTTTATTTTTTGAACCTGGAACTAATTGGACACGAGAAAATCCCTATTACACATTATTTGACCTCAGCTTTACTTTGGATACGGAAATCAGCTAGCGATATATTTATTGAACCTGCATAATCACCTGGATACGAGAAACTGCCCACATAATTATAATATAGACTTTGGAATTGGATTTTGGACAACAAGCTCTTAACAAGATTACAACCGAGTCTATTGGCGTATACAAATAGTTATGTTTATATATGTTGTGCATATTTTTATGTTATAATACAACTATACCTACCATATTCAAGCATAAAAACATTAAAAACTATGCAAATAAAAATATTTTTATGCTATGTTGAATGAAATATGGTGCGTATCCCATTAAAATCAAAGCCGGAAATGACCCATTTATATTCATTTATGAACTCTAAAAAATATTTATTATCATTATAATGATCTTTATATGTAATTCCACTCAATAAACATTATCAATTTATTATTATTTATAACTATTTAACGTTAATTAAATATTTATCCTATATATTCATTATGAGCATAAATCATATATTTTTAAAATTTTATACATACTTTTATGTTATAATAAATCTATATGAACTATAATCAATAACAAAAACGTTAAAAAGTTTGTATATAAACAAAATAATATAGGGAATATTCCATACAATATTGAAAACATTAAAGTACAATAAACCCCAATTTACCCTATATACCGCCATTTTAAAATTCCAAAATTTATCTATTATCCAATATGATATCAATTTACAATTATTTATACAAACAACCATATCAATATTCAATTATTTATAACAATTTTATGTAATAAATCAATTTATCATGGGGAATTTTTAACCTAAAAAAAAGAGCATAAATAGTTATGTTTATATATGTTGTGCATATTTTTATGTTATAATACAACTATACCTACCATATTCAAGCATAAAAACATTAAAAACTATGCAAATAAAAATATTTTTATGCTATGTTGAATGAAATATGGTGCGTATCCCATTAAAATCAAAGCCGGAAATGACCCATTTATATTCATTTATGAACTCTAAAAAATATTTATTATCATTATAATGATCTTTATATATAATACCAATCAATAAACATTATCAATTTATTATTATTTATAACTATTTAACGTTAATTAAATATTTATCCTATATATTCATTATGAGCATAAAAAGAGCATAAATCATATATTTTTAAACTTTTATACATACTTTTATGTTATAATAAATCTATATGAACTATAATCAATAACAAAAACGTTAAAAAGTTTGTATATAAACAAAATAATATAGGGAATATTCCATACAATATTGAAAACATTAAAGTACAATAGACCCCAATTTACCCTATATACCGCCATTTTAAAATTCCAAAATTTATCTATTATCCAATATGATATCAATTTACAATTATTTATACAAAAAACCATATCAATATTCAATTATTTATAACAATTTTATGTAATAAATCTATTTATCATGGGGAATTTTTAACCTAAAAAAAAAGAGCATAAATAGTTATGTTTATATATGTTGTGCATATTTTTATGTTATAATACAACTATACCTACCATATTCAAGCATAAAAACATTAAAAACTATGCAAATAAAAATATTTTTATGCTATGTTGAATGAAATATGGTGCGTATCCCATTAAAATCAAAGCCGGAAATGACCCATTTATATTCATTTATGAACTCTAAAAAATATTTATTATCATTATAATGATCTTTATATATAATACCAATCAATAAACATTATCAATTTATTATTAATTATAACTATTTAACGTTAGTTATATATTTATCCTATATATTCATTATGAGCATAAAAAGAGCATAAATCATATATTTTTAAACTTTTATACATACTTTTATGTTATAATAAATCTATATGAACTATAATCAATAACAAAAACGTTAAAAAGTTTGTATATAAACAAAATAATATAGGGAATATTCCATACAATATTGAAAACATTAAAGTACAATAAACCCCAATTTACCCTATATACCGCCATTTTAAAATTCCAAAATTTATCTATTATCCAATATGATATCAATTTACAATTATTTATACAAAAAACCATATCAATATTCAATTATTTATAACAATTTTATGTAATAAATCTATTTATCATGGGGAATTTTTAACCTAAAAAAAAGAGCATAAATAGTTATGTTTATATATGTTGTGCATATTTTTATGTTATAATACAACTATACCTACCATATTCAAGCATAAAAACATTAAAAACTATGCAAATAAAAATATTTTTATGCTATGTTGAATGAAATATGGTGCGTATCCCATTAAAATCAAAGCCGGAAATGACCCATTTATATTAATTTATGAACTCTAAAAAATATTTATTATCATTATAATGATCTTTATATATAATACCAATCAATAAACATTATCAATTTATTATTATTTATAACTATTTAACGTTAATTAAAAATTTATCCTATATATTCATTATGAGCATAAATCATATATTTTTAAACTTTTATATATACTTTTATGTTATAATAAATCTATATGAACTATAATCAATAACAAAAACGTTAAAAAGTTTGTATATAAACAAAATAATATAGGGAATATTCCATACAATATTGAAAACATTAAAGTACAATAAACCCCAATTTACCCTATATACCGCCATTTTAAAATTCCAAAATTTATCTATTATCCAATATGATATCAATTTACAATTATTTATACAAAAAACCATATCAATATTCAATTATTTATAACAATTTTATGTAATAAATCTATTTATCATGGGGAATTTTTAACCTAAAAAAAAGAGCATAAATAGTTATGTTTATATATGTTGTGCATATTTTTATGTTATAATACAACTATACCTACCATATTCAAGCATAAAAACATTAAAAACTATGCAAATAAAAATGTTTTTATGCTATGTTGAATGAAATATGGTGCGTATCCCATTAAAATCAAAGCCGGAAATGACCCATTTATATTCATTTATGAACTCTAAAAAATATTTATTATCATTATAATGATCTTTATATATAATACCAATCAATAAACATTATCAATTTATTATTATTTATAACTATTTAACGTTAATTATATATTTATCCTATATATTCATTATGAGCATAAAAAGAGCATAAATCATATATTTTTAAACTTTTATACATACTTTTATGTTATAATAAATCTATATGAACTATAATCAATAACAAAAACGTTAAAAAGTTTGTATATAAACAAAATAATATAGGGAATATTCCATACAATATTGAAAACATTAAAGTACAATAAACCCCAAAATGTACAATAATACATTTACCCTACATACCGCCATTTTAAAATTCCAAAATTTATCTATTATCCAATATGATATCAATTTACAATTATTTATACAAAAAACCATATCAATATTCAATTATTTATAACAATTTTATGTAATAAATCTATTTATCATGGGGAATTTTTAACCTAAAAAAAAGAGCATAAATAGTTATGTTTATATATGTTGGGCATATTTTTATGTTATAATACAACTATACCTACCATATTCAAGCATAAAAACATTAAAAACTATGCAAATAAAAATATTTTTATGCTATGTTGAATGAAATATGGTGCGTATCCCATTAAAATCAAAGCCGGAAATGACCCATTTATATTCATTTATGAACTCTAAAAAATATTTATTATCATTATTATACATTAATAAACATTATCAATTTATTATTATTTATAACTATTTAACGTTAATTATATATTTATCCTATATATTCATTATGAGCATAAAAAGAGCATAAATCATATATTTTTAAACTTTTATACATACTTTTATGTTATAATAAATCTATATGAACTATAATCAATAACAAAAACGTTAAAAAGTTTGTATATAAACAAAATAATATAGGGAATATGCCATACAATATTGAAAACATTAAAGTACAATAAACCCCAATTTACCCTATATACCGCCATTTTAAAATTCCAAAATTTATCTATTATCCAATATGATATCAATTTACAATTATTTATACAAAAAACCATATCAATATTCAATTATTTATAACAATTTTATGTAATAAATCTATTTATCATGGGGAATTTTTAACCTAAAAAAAAGAGCATAAATAGTTATGTTTATATATGTTGTGCATATTTTTATGTTATAATACAACTATACCTACCATATTCAAGCATAAAAACATTAAAAACTATGCAAATAAAAATATTTTTATGCTATGTTGAATGAAATATGGTACGTATCCCATTAATATCAAAGCCGGAAATGACCCATTTATATTCATTTATGAACTCTAAAAAATATTTATTATCATTATAATGATCTTTATATATAATACCAATCAATAAACATTATCAATTTATTATTAATTATAACTATTTAACGTTAATTATATATTTAACCTATATATTCATTATGAGCATAAAAAGAGCATAAATCATATATTTTTAAACTTTTATACATACTTTTATGTTATAATAAATCTATATGAACTATAATCAATAACAAAAACGTTAAAAAGTTTGTATATAAACAAAATAATATAGGGAATATGCCATACAATATTGAAAACATTCAAGTACAATAAACCCCAATTTACCCTATATACCGCCATTTTAAAATTCCAAAATTTATCTATTATCCAATATGATATCAATTTACAATTATTTATACAAAAAACCATATCAATATTCAATTATTTATAACAATTTTATGTAATAAATCTATTTATCATGGGGAATTTTTAACCTAAAAAAAAGAGCATAAATAGTGTTAACGACATATTCTAAAATAAAATAAATAACAAAATATTAATAAATCTCAAACAATATAATATTACTTAGCTATAAAACAGCTGATTCGGTACAAATGCCAAACACAACAACATCGATTGACAGCTAACTTACATATTTTGATAACTCATTATTATTATCATTTACGTCATTATAACATAAGATTCTCAAATGTTTATAGTTCAAATTTATGTAAAATTGTAATTGTAATTAGATGTCACTGTTAAGCTTCATTCCGAAAAAAGCGATTTATAGTATATAATCTTATTATAGTATGTTAAAAAATTGTAAATATTGTAAAGAAAAAAAAAATATATTTTCATTCTTAACTGCGATTTTGGAAGAATATAAACAGCGAATACAAACAGCGAATATTTTTATTTTTTGAACCTGGAACTAATTGGACACGAGAAAATCCCTATTACACATTATTTGACCTCAGCTTTACTTTGGATACGGAAATCAGCTAGCGATATATTTATTGAACCTGCATAATCACCTGGATACGAGAAACTGCCCACATAATTATAATATAGACTTTGGAATTGGATTTTGGACAACAAGCTCTTAACAAGATTACAACCGAGTCTATTGGCGTATACATGGTCCTTCGAACCGGATGTTAATAAAATATACTTAGAGTGAGTAAAATTTATAATCTTCTAAGTGATAAACTAAGTGAAAAACTAAGCATTTTATTATACGTGCGTGATTGGAAATTAAATTATTTCTATTCATTTGATTAAATTAAGCCATTTTATCTGTGAAAAGTGCGATTAAGTTTGTAATCCAAAATGACGGAATTACGGGCATTGAAACGTATCTTAAAAAATTTAGGGTATGTGAGTGCGAAAACCCAAGAATTTGGTGAAGATACACATGCCAATGAAATTAAAACGTATTTAGCAATGCTTAGTGATGAATGGAAAGATTTTCAAGGCATTGAAAAGTCAATTTCCGGAAAATTTACCGATATGCAATTAGAAACGGTGAATAAAATTGAAACGGTTTATTTTTCAACCAAACAAATTTTGTATCGAAATCAAGAACGAAGCAACGACGCGGAAAATGCGCGGGGAAATATAAGTATAGATGATTTATTGACAAATCAATCCCAATTTGTACATGAGTTAACGCTATTAAATAAACGAGACAGTGAATTGCGTTTACCTCGTGTAAATATACCGTCATTTTCAGGAAATTATTCTGAGTTTCCATCTTTTAAAGATCTTTTCGAAGCGTCTATCGATAAAAATGTGAATATGTCAAAAGTGCACAAACTCCAATATTTAAAATGTTTATTAAAAGGGGAGGCTTATAGTTTAATAAAACATTTAACAGTTACCGATGCCAATTATACTCAAGCGTGGGAAAAGGTCAAAGCGAGATACAACAAACCAAAACATGTGATTTATGATTTGTTAAAACAATTTATGGATCAACCCACGCTACAACAAAGCACTGCTAAAGGTCTTCGTCACCTTACAGATGTGTCTGACGAAGTTATTCGTGGTCTGCAAGTTCTGGGAGAACAGGCCGAAAAACGTGATGTTTGGTTAATCTACATTTTGGTTAATAAATTGGATGTAGAAACAAAAAGGGCGTGGGCTCATGATCCTACGAATGATAACTTTCCGTCACTTGAAATCTTTCTCCAATTTTTAAATAAGAGGTGTGATGCTTTAGAATGTACTGGGTCAACGATAAATCCCAAAACAGCATTACCTAAAAAGGTTTCCACGATGGTGACGCAAGCTGCAACCATAAGTACGTGTCAAATGTGTTTAGGTGATCATTTTATTGGTACTTGTAGTCAATTTCTTGAATTACCAAAAACGGAGCGTAGAGAGATCGTTGCGAACAAAAAATTATGTTTCAATTGTTTGTCATCGTCACATCAAGCTGTTGTTTGTCGTTCAAAATATTCATGTCGATTATGCAAGCGAAAACATCATATAACTCTCCATACGGATCTAAAACCAGATTCCAAATGTGATAACGAGAACAAGCCTGGAACTTCAGGCGATACCGTTCAAAATAATTTAGAGTCGAGTTCGTACGTTGCTGCTGTTAAGTCGAAGAACAAACCAGTAGCCTCGTTCCAAGCTATTTTACCAACAGCGATTGTTTTAGTTGAAGATAAGTTTGGTAACTTACAAAAATGTAGAGCGTTATTAGATTCCGGGTCTCAATCCTCCTTCGTATCAGAAAATTGTGCACAGCGATTACAATTAAGGCGAGAGAAGGTAAATATACACATAACAGGATTAACATCTGGAAATTTAAATGCGAGAGGAAGAGCAACAACTATATTGCGGTCAATGTATGACCATACAGTGAAAACTGTCCTAGAGGTGCTAATAGTGAATCATCTACCTACGCAGTTACCAAGGACGAAAATAAGCATAGATAACAAAACTTTGGTTAAAGATCTTAATTTGGCTGATCCTCATTTCGATACACCAGCACCTATAGATATACTGATTGGAGCTGACAAATTTTTTGAACTTCTCGAGAAGCATCAGATGCGTATTAATTCTTTAATATTAAATAAAACTATTTTTGGATGGGTGGTTTCAGGACAGCCGCAAAATGATATCGTTGATAATACTGAAGTTTTCACCACATTTACAGATGAAAACATCAATTTAGATTCAACTTTACGTAAATTTTGGGAAATAGAGAACACTCCGAGCGTTGAAAGCCTTACTCCAGAGGAATTGGAGTGTGAGAAGTTTTATGTGAACACCTATAAGAGAAGAGAGGACGGGCGATATGTAGTTAAATTACCGTTTAAAAAGGATTGCGGTAAACTAGGTGGATCACTTCAAGTAGCAACAACTCGATTTCGTTCACTCGAACGGAAATTAATAGCAAATCCTGATCTAAGAACTGAATATATTAAACAAATGAGAGAGTATATTAATCTAGGGCATATGATTGAACTTCCCAAAAACTATACAAATAGCGAATTATACTATCTTCCACACCATTCTGTGATTAAAGAAACTAGCGATACTACCAAAGTTCGAGTCGTTTTTGACGGATCTAGCAAAACTAGTAACGGATTGTCGTTAAATGATAAATTGATGGTAGGCCCAACTATCCAACCAACACTATGGGCAATTCTTTTGAGATTTCGTACAAACAAAGTGGCATTAGTTGCAGATATTGAAAAAATGTATCGTCAAGTGATTGTGGCAGAGGAACATCGCAACTTTCAAATGGTTTTATGGCGAGAAAAACCAGATGAGGCGTTGAAACATTACCAGCTTACTCGGGTTACTTTTGGCCTAGCGTGTTCAGCCTTTCTCGCAATTAGAACAATGCAGCAAATGGCTAAAGATTCAAAGGATGATGAATTCAAGGCTCACGTGTTTAACGATTTCTATGTAGATGACATTTTAACAGGCAGCGATAATGAAGATCACGCCATTATATTAAAGGAAAAGCTGATCAGTGAAATGGCGAAAGGTGGTTTTAGTCTGAGGAAGTGGAAATCAAACGTTATTTCCCTATCTGACGATCCGGCTAAAATACCTGTGAGCGATATATGCAGCGATAAAACTTCCACCATTAAAAACTCTTGGTTTACAATGGGCAACGATAAACGACTCCTTCACTTTTAAAATAAATCCAGAAAGAGAAGGTTTCGTTAGTAAAAGAAAAATAATATCTGAATCCTCTCGTTTATTTGATCCCCTTGGTTTCCTTTCTCCATCCACTATCCTTTTAAAAATATTATTTCAGAAATTGTGGCTTCTGAAGATTGATTGGGATGATAAATTACCTCAAGAAATACAAGAGGAATACAGAAGAATCCGAGATCAGTTTGTGTGCTTTGAAGATATCAACATATCGAGATTTGTAGAGCATAAAGGCAAAATAGAAATACACGGATTTTCAGACGCGAGTGAGGTAGCCTACTGTGCAGTGATTTACAGTAGAACAGTACGCGAAGATGGTACAATCACGACTGAACTTCTGACAGCGAAGACAAAAGTAGCTCCTATCAAGAAAACATCTATACCTCGTCTAGAACTATGCGCTGCTCACTTACTTGCCAAATTGATGTCGTCGGTGAAAAAGGAGCTGCGAATAAATGCTCAATATTTTGCTTGGACGGATTCAACGATCGTACTCGCCTGGTTGTCTTCGTATCCCATGCGTTGGAAGACATTTGTCGCTAACCGAACTAGTCAAATATTAGATAGCTTCCCACGAAATCATTGGTCTCACGTCAGATCGACAGACAATCCAGCAGATCACGGTTCCAGAGGGGTGGCTCCAGAGAAATTAAATAATTTAACCCAATGGTGGAAAGGACCAGAGTGGTTAGCTAAACCTGAAACATCATGGCCAGTTAAGGAAGTCAACTCGAACTCAAGCGAAATTCAGGTAGATATGGATATAGCAAATCAAATTTAAATCTGCCTACGGTTACACTATATTCCGAAACCAAACGAGACGAAAACAATTGGTTTGAGGAGTTGTTCGAGGGGGAATTCAAACTGCAAAAGATTTATAGAGTAATTGCCTACGTTTTACGATTTGTAAATGCAATCAAAGGTTCCAAGGAGAGAATATATACCCAATTATCAGCGACGGAGATTACGAACGCAAAGTTAAGGTGCATCAATTGGGTACAACAAAGCAATTTTGAAGCAGACATTCATAATTTACTGCGATATAAAAGGGTTAAAAACAACTCAAAGCTTATCTCATTAGCTCCTTTTGTGGATGAAGATGGTATCCTGCGAGTTGGTGGTCGACTTCAAAATGCGGACTGCGATTTTAATAGTAAGCATCCTGTGATACTACCACAAAAACACATATTTACAACGAGGGTTATATGGGACATGCACTTATCCAACTTACATGCTGGTCCATCGCTTACTTCCAGCCTTATACGACAAAATTATTGGGTGATCAGTGGGCGAAGTCGAATAAGAAGTGTACTCAAGAAATGTGTAATTTGTACGAGATATGCGGCTAAAACTACCAAGCAATTTATGGGAAATCTGCCTGCTGTAAGAGTTACTCCTACAAAACCATTTGAGAACTGTGGCATCGATTTTGCGGGACCAATATACCTAACAACGAGAAAGGGTAGAGGACGTGCAGTTCTTACAAAAGGTTATATTTGCATATTTGTCTGCCTCTCAGTTAAAGCGATACATATTGAGGGCGTAACAGACCTAACCAGTGAAGCCTTCCTAGCAGCCTTGAAGCGTTTTGCAGCTAGGAGAGGATTACCCAAGAAAATCTATACGGATAATGGATCCAATTTTATTGGTGCAAGGCGCATTTTAGAGCAGGCTTGTAAACTAATTAAAGAAATTAAAACTAATTTTGTGATTTCAGAATACCTGTCACAAAGTGGTATAGAGTGGCATTTTATTCCACCGATGTCACCTCATTTTGGTGGATTATGGGAAGCGGCGGTGAAATCAGTCAAAACTCATCTACACAAAGCCACGCATAATATCAAATTAACCTTTGAAGAGATGACAACATTACTTTGTCAGATTGAAAATATTTTAAATTCTCGCCCGCTGTATACTACTTCGACCAATGATGATTACGAAGTATTGACACCGGCACATTTTTTAATTGGAACTTCCACGAGCGCGATTCCAGAAGTAAACATAAATACTCCCGAAAATCGATTATCCAGATGGCAAATAATTCAAAGCCGAATCCAAAGTTTTTGGAAGAGATACTATTTAGAGTATTTAAATAATATCCAACAGCGACACAAATGGCAACAGGTTCGAAAAAATATGCAGGTCGGCGATGTCGTACTTATTAAAGAAGATAACACTCCTGCATGTAAATGGCCACTTGGTCGAGTCATCCAAGTACATTACGGAAGTGATGGATTAGCTAGAGCTGTGACGTTAAAAACTGCATCATCCACGTTGCAACGACCGGTAGTAAAATTGTGCAAACTACCAGTAGGTTAACGATGAGTTCGTTAACGGGGGGAGTATGTTAACGACATATTCTAAAATAAAATAAATAACAAAATATAAATAAATCTCAAACAATATAATATTACTTAGCTATAAAACAGCTGATTCGGTACAAATGCCAAACACAACAACATCGATTGACAGCTAACTTACATATTTTGATAACTCATTATTATTATCATTTACGTCATTATAACATAAGATTCTCAAATGTTTATAGTTCAAATTTATGTAAAATTGTAATTGTAATTAGATGTCACTGTTAAGCTTCATTCCGAAAAAAGCGATTTATAGTATATAATCTTATTATAGTATGTTAAAAAATTGTAAATATTGTAAAGAAAAAAAAAATATATTTTCATTCTTAACTGCGATTTTGGAAGAATATAAACAGCGAATACAAACAGCGAATATTTTTATTTTTTGAACCTGGAACTAATTGGACACGAGAAAATCCCTATTACACATTATTTGACCTCAGCTTTACTTTGGATACGGAAATCAGCTAGCGATATATTTATTGAACCTGCATAATCACCTGGATACGAGAAACTGCCCACATAATTATAATATAGACTTTGGAATTGGATTTTGGACAACAAGCTCTTAACAAGATTACAACCGAGTCTATTGGCGTATACAAATAGTTATGTTTATATATGTTGTGCATATTTTTATGTTATAATACAACTATACCTACCATATTCAAGCATAAAAACATTAAAAACTATGCAAATAAAAATATTTTTATGCTATGTTGAATGAAATATGGTGCGTATCCCATTAAAATCAAAGCCGGAAATGACCCATTTATATTCATTTATGAACTCTAAAAAATATTTATTATCATTATAATGATCTTTATATGTAATTCCACTCAATAAACATTATCAATTTATTATTATTTATAACTATTTAACGTTAATTAAATATTTATCCTATATATTCATTATGAGCATAAATCATATATTTTTAAAATTTTATACATACTTTTATGTTATAATAAATCTATATGAACTATAATCAATAACAAAAACGTTAAAAAGTTTGTATATAAACAAAATAATATAGGGAATATTCCATACAATATTGAAAACATTAAAGTACAATAAACCCCAATTTACCCTATATACCGCCATTTTAAAATTCCAAAATTTATCTATTATCCAATATGATATCAATTTACAATTATTTATACAAACAACCATATCAATATTCAATTATTTATAACAATTTTATGTAATAAATCAATTTATCATGGGGAATTTTTAACCTAAAAAAAAGAGCATAAATAGTTATGTTTATATATGTTGTGCATATTTTTATGTTATAATACAACTATACCTACCATATTCAAGCATAAAAACATTAAAAACTATGCAAATAAAAATATTTTTATGCTATGTTGAATGAAATATGGTGCGTATCCCATTAAAATCAAAGCCGGAAATGACCCATTTATATTCATTTATGAACTCTAAAAAATATTTATTATCATTATAATGATCTTTATATATAATACCAATCAATAAACATTATCAATTTATTATTATTTATAACTATTTAACGTTAATTAAATATTTATCCTATATATTCATTATGAGCATAAAAAGAGCATAAATCATATATTTTTAAACTTTTATACATACTTTTATGTTATAATAAATCTATATGAACTATAATCAATAACAAAAACGTTAAAAAGTTTGTATATAAACAAAATAATATAGGGAATATTCCATACAATATTGAAAACATTAAAGTACAATAGACCCCAATTTACCCTATATACCGCCATTTTAAAATTCCAAAATTTATCTATTATCCAATATGATATCAATTTACAATTATTTATACAAAAAACCATATCAATATTCAATTATTTATAACAATTTTATGTAATAAATCTATTTATCATGGGGAATTTTTAACCTAAAAAAAAAGAGCATAAATAGTTATGTTTATATATGTTGTGCATATTTTTATGTTATAATACAACTATACCTACCATATTCAAGCATAAAAACATTAAAAACTATGCAAATAAAAATATTTTTATGCTATGTTGAATGAAATATGGTGCGTATCCCATTAAAATCAAAGCCGGAAATGACCCATTTATATTCATTTATGAACTCTAAAAAATATTTATTATCATTATAATGATCTTTATATATAATACCAATCAATAAACATTATCAATTTATTATTAATTATAACTATTTAACGTTAGTTATATATTTATCCTATATATTCATTATGAGCATAAAAAGAGCATAAATCATATATTTTTAAACTTTTATACATACTTTTATGTTATAATAAATCTATATGAACTATAATCAATAACAAAAACGTTAAAAAGTTTGTATATAAACAAAATAATATAGGGAATATTCCATACAATATTGAAAACATTAAAGTACAATAAACCCCAATTTACCCTATATACCGCCATTTTAAAATTCCAAAATTTATCTATTATCCAATATGATATCAATTTACAATTATTTATACAAAAAACCATATCAATATTCAATTATTTATAACAATTTTATGTAATAAATCTATTTATCATGGGGAATTTTTAACCTAAAAAAAAAGAGCATAAATAGTAATGTTTATATATGTTGTGCATATTTTTATGTTATAATACAACTATACCTACCATATTCAAGCATAAAAACATTAAAAACTATGCAAATAAAAATTTTTTTATGCTATGTTGAATGAAATATGGTGCGTATCCCATTAAAATCAAAGCCGGAAATGACCCATTTATATTAATTTATGAACTCTAAAAAATATTTATTATCATTATAATGATCTTTATATATAATACCAATCAATAAACATTATCAATTTATTATTATTTATAACTATTTAACGTTAATTATATATTTATCCTATATATTCATTATGAGCATAAAAAGAGCATAAATCATATATTTTTAAACTTTTATACATACTTTTATGTTATAATAAATCTATATGAACTATAATCAATAACAAAAACGTTAAAAAGTTTGTATATAAACAAAATAATATAGGGAATATTCCATACAATATTGAAAACATTAAAGTACAATAAACCCCAATTTACCCTATATACCGCCATTTTAAAATTCCAAAATTTATTTATTATCCAATATGATATCAATTTACAATTATTTATACAAAAAACCATATCAATATTCAATTATTTATAACAATTTTATGTAATAAATCTATTTATCATGGGGAATTTTTAACCTAAAAACAGTTATGTTTATATATGTTGTGCATATTTTTATGTTATAATACAACTATACCTACCATATTCAAGCATAAAAACATTAAAAACTATGCAAATAAAAATATTTGTATGCTATGTTGAATGAAATATGGTGCGTATCCCATTAAAATCAAAGCCGGAAATGACCCATTTATATTAATTTATGAACTCTAAAAAATATTTATTATCATTATAATGATCTTTATATATAATACCAATCAATAAACATTATCAATTTATTATTATTGTTGACGTCTCTCCAAACATGATGATGAAAATGACATCTAAAATAATATTAAGAAATCTATCATATTTATAGCAACGTATCATATACATATATATTTCCTTATGTGGTCGGTATTAAGATTATGTGACACAATTGTACTATTAAATGAATATTCTATCACTTTATTATTCCAAAAGGTCACTGAATTGCGCTGCCATATCCATTAAATTATTACTTTGACAATTTGTTTTGGTTGTCAATAAGTGATTGATATTATTTATTGAATTAACGTAATAGATGTAATTAACGTAATAATGTTTAGTAGGCTATTCATCGAAAGATGTCATTACTTAAGCTTGGATTCACTTAAATATGCTTGTTAGTATAATTATATTATTACAGATGTCATGATATAAAAACCTAGTGATAATTTTGTAAGCTACAAACTAGTTTAAAAAATAAGTACTTGCCATCATTGTAAAAAATTAGCTTACTCATCATCAGTTAAGAACTATAGCTTGAAATTATAACAACAAAAAAATAAAGAAAAAAAAACCTTAGAAATCGAGTTAATTAATTTGGGTAATATACAGATACCAACGGAGATAATCTAAATTATTTGGAGCAGCATTTGGTATCACGAGTACAATTATCCAAGGAAACATTGGCGCCGAAACAGGGACATAGATATTGTGTATTCTGCGGAGAACTACGAACAACATATCAGCATCAGAATTACAGCAATTGAAGTTCCACAACATTATTATTGAGCGATACTTACTGCGTATACCTGCATAACTACGGAGAATTGCGAAGAGAGGAGCTATATAAGGAATTGAGGTGAACAAGAACCACGTGTAAAATTAAGTGATCGGTTGATAATACCCGTATAGAGCAAAGTGTAAATAAAGTGAAATCAACAGATAATTCTACACGTGTAACATGGAAGGCTTGAAAAAGCAAAGAGCCTCAATCAAGGGTTCCATGACAAAATTATTCACTTTTGTAAAGGGCAATATGGATGCCGTCAGCGAAGACGAAATACTTATAAGGCAAGAAAGAGCGCAAAGGTTACTAAGTGAGTTTATGAGCATTGAAAGGGAGATGTTTAAGGTAGATGATAAAGTGGAATCGGATCTATCAGAATTTGAGGATTGCTATTATGTAGTTCTTGCAAAATTAAACGCAAATATTCGTAAAAATAGCATTGCCTCAATTAGAGCAACATCAATGGACGCCACGATGAACGTTTCGATGAAACCAGCTATTGAGGTGCGATTGCCGAAAATTAGTATTCCAACATTCGATGGAGATTACATGGAGTGGCAGTCGTTTTTTGATATATATACATCGACAATACATGAACGAGACAATCTAACTCCAGCACAGAAGTTTCAATATCTAAAGGGACTTTTAAGGGGAGAAGCAGCATCATTAGTTCGCCATTTGGCTGTAACGGATTCGAATTACAATGAGGCGTTTCAGAAGTTGGTGCAACGCTACGATAGAAAGAGGCATACAGTCAATGCATTCATAAAAAACTATATGGACCAACAGAGCATAATACAACCAGATGCAACCAACATTCGAAAATTAGCAGATTCGTTTGATGAATCCATTGAGGGCTTAAGGCGTTAGGTCCAGATGCGGAAAAAAGAGATCCATGGTTAATATATATCGCATTATCGCAAGAATCTAAA
The DNA here is from genome assembly GCA_963932295.1 of Tipula lateralis. Lineage (NCBI taxonomy): Eukaryota > Metazoa > Arthropoda > Insecta > Diptera > Tipulidae > Tipula > Tipula lateralis. The sequence continues at coordinate 101,421,552 of OZ010737.1, forward strand.
TCTCTTTGGGCTCAAGAAACCATTGATAAACATTTCCCTACCATCGATGAATTCCTGAAATTTCTCGCAAAACGCATTGATATGATAGAATCATTGAAGGGATGCTCAAGGAAAGTAAATCCAACCCGACCTACAACAGCTAAAGCATATGCGGTAACCACACCTGTCAGGTTTCCCTGTCCAATCTGTAAAGAAGAGGATCATCGAATTTATGAGTGCGACACGTATAACCGAATGTCATCGGAACAGAGGTCGGAAGCTATTCAGAAAACTAACAAATGTTTTAATTGTCTAAACGGAAATCATCGAGTGCATGATTGCAAGTCTAGAGCTAGATGTCAATACTGCCAGAGAAAACATCACACAAGTCTTCACGATTCTTCGGACGGAAGAAAGTTAGCCATAGATGATCAAGTGAAACCAACAAATAGCGAATAACAAATAGCGATTAAACCACAAATAGTGAAACCAACATGCAAGTGAAACCAACAAATAGCAGAATGACTTTAGCGACAGTAAATGATGCTCAAACCAAAGAATGTGCAGAGATTCAAACACTAACGACTCGGTATGCAAACGCGTCGTATACTATACTACCAACCGCTTTGGTAAAGATAAGGGATAGCAATGGCCAGTTTCAAACCTTTAGAGCGCTTTTAGACTCCGCATCACAAGCAACATTTATCTCTGAAACCTGTATGCAACATCTGAACCTCGAACGTCGTAACGCAAGAGTACTGGTGAAGGGGCTAGGTGAAATAGGAATTGGAGCAACCAAAGGCACCACTGAATTGACAATCTCATCCTTAAACAACGAAACTATGATGAAAACAGAAGCATTTATTATCCCAAAGGTGTCAAATAGTCTGTACGGTTACGATTTGCCAAAAAAGGATTTCCTGCTAGTGAACAAATTGAGTTAAGCAGATCCAAGCTATAATAAACGTGGTCATATCGACATTCTATTAGGAGTGGATATATTCTTCAAAGCCCTTCTGCCAGAAAAGGTGAAATTATCAAATGACAAAGTAGCATTCAAAACTGTCTTTGGCTGGATAGTAGCGGGTGGAAGTGCAGACGCAAGGATAGTCGCAACTGATAACTACAACATCCTCCTAGACATAGACAAATCATTGCGTCGATTCTGGGAAATCGAAAACATACCAAAAAGTATGCAACGAACACCGGAAGAGCGAGAGTGCGAAGAATTGTTTAAGGCTACCACCAAACAAATCGAAGACAACAAATTCGTGGTCAAACTACCATTCAGGCAACCTGGAGAAATGGTCGGAACTTCGTATAATGCGGCCTTAAATCGGCTTAAAGCAATGGAGAAGAAGTTTGAAAGAAACAAAGAATTTGGTCAGCTTTATAAAAACTTCATGGCGGAGTATGAATCACTCGGGCATATGGAAAGGATAAACTTGAAAGGCAATGACTGTACTAAATACTATCTGCCGCATCATGGTGTATTAAAGGAAACAAGTACTACAACGAAGCTCAGAGTCGTATTTGATGCATCGGTCAAATCATCCACAGGACTCTCACTCAACGACGTCTTAATGGTTGGGCCAACTATTCAACCAACGCTCATCGACATTCTATTAAGATTTCGGCAACATCAATTCGTGTTCTGTGGAGACATCGAGAAAATGTACAGGCAAGTATGGATAGCAAATGAAGATCGACAGTTTCAGAACATTTTGTGGCGAGATAACCCTAATCAGCAACCGGTTCAATTTCAATTAAAAACACTCACATATGGGACGGCACCTGCGTCATTTTTAGCAACACGCTGCTTGAAGGAGATTGGAACACGATTATACCCAAGCCAACCGGAAGCTGCAAAGTCAATTATGCAAGATATGTACGTGGATGACCTGATGACCGGGGCGAATACATTACCGCGGCTTAAAACCATGGCAACACAAATAGTGAGGGCATTAGGAAATTGTGGCTTCACCTTCGCAAATTATTGACAAATAACGATGAGCTGAGATCATTTATTGAACCTTCAACGGAGAAAGGGATTAAAAACATAGGAGAACAAGCAGATACCCCAAGAATACTAGGTCTACAATGGGATCCGAGCAGAGATAGCTTTGGATTCAGCGTGCAATTGCCAGAACGAACATCTCACACCAAGCGAACACTATTATCGGATGCCAGTCGCAACTTCGATCCACTGGGCTGGTTGGCGCCGGTAATAATAAGGGTAAAAATTATATTCCAAGATCTATGGATGCAAAACCTAAACTGGGATGATGCTCTACCCCAAACTACGGAACGAGTTTGGCTCAGGACTACTTGACAACATTACAGAAACGAAAGAAATGGACGAGTGAATCAACAAACCTAGCACCAGGAGATGTCGTATTAGCCGCCGACACAAATTTACCGTCAACCTGTTGGGCTCTAGGCAGAGTCGTTGAAACGCATCCAGCGACGGATAGTAAAGTCAGAATTGTGACCTTACGTCTGGCAAATACCGACAAATTAATTAAGAGACCAATACACAAATTATGCAAGCTCCCAGTTCAATCTTATGAATCAAGTGATTCGTGGCCGGCGGAATGTTGACGTCTCTCCAAACATGATGATGAAAATGACATCTAAAATAATATTAAGAAATCTATCATATTTATAGCAACGTATCATATACATATATATTTCCTTATGTGGTCGGTATTAAGATGATGTGACACAATTGTACTATTAAATGAATATTCTATCACTTTATTATTCCAAAAGGTCACTGAATTGCGCTGCCATATCCATTAAATTATTACTTTGACAATTTGTTTTGGTTGTCAATAAGTGATTGATATTATTTATTGAATTAACGTAATAGATGTAATTAACGTAATAATGTTTAGTAGGCTATTCATCGAAAGATGTCATTACTTAAGCTTGGATTCACTTAAATATGCTTGTTAGTATAATTATATTATTACAGATGTCATGATATAAAAACCTAGTGATAATTTTGTAAGCTACAAACTAGTTTAAAAAATAAGTACTTGCCATCATTGTAAAAAATTAGCTTACTCATCATCAGTTAAGAACTATAGCTTGAAATTATAACAACAAAAAAATAAAGAAAAAAAAACCTTAGAAATCGAGTTAATTAATTTGGGTAATATACAGATACCAACGGAGAAAATCTAAATTATTTGGAGCAGCATTTGGTATCACGAGTACAATTATCCAAGGAAACAATTAATTATAACTATTTAACGTTAATTAAATATTTATCCTATATATTCATTATGAACATAAATCATATATTTTTAAACTTTTATACATACTTTTATGTTATAATAAATCTATATGAACTATAATCAATAACAAAAACGTTAAAAAGTTTGTATATAAACAAAATAATATAGGGAATATTCCATACAATATTGAAAACATTAAAGTACAATAAACCCCAATTTACCCTATATACCGCCATTTTAAAATTCCAAAATTTATCTATTATCCAATATGATATCAATTTACAATTATTTATACAAAAAACCATATCAATATTCAATTATTTAAAACAATTTTATGTAATAAATCTATTTATCATGGGGAATTTTTAACCTAAAAAAAAGAGCATACATAGTTATGTTTATATATGTTGTGCATATTTTTATGTTATAATACAACTATACCTATCATATTCAAGCATAAAAACATTAAAAACTATGCAAATAAAAATATTTTTATGCTATGTTGAATGAAATATGGTGCGTATCCCATTAAAATCAATGCCGGAAATGACCCATTTATATTCATTTATGAACTCCAAAAAATATTTATTATCATTAGAATGATCTTTATATATAATACCAATCAATAAACATTATCAATTTATTATTATTTATAACTATTTAACGTTAATTATATATTTATCCTATATATTCATTATGAGCTTTAAAGGAGCATAAATATATTTTTAAACTTTTATACATACTTTTATGTTATAATAAATCTATATGAACTATAATCAATAACAAAAACGTTAAAAAGTTTGTATATAAACAAAATAATATAGGAAATATTCCATACAATATTGAAAACATTAAAGTACAATAAACCCCAATTTACCCTATATACCGCCATTTTAAAATTCCAAAATTTATGTATAATCCAATATGATATCAATTTACAATTATTCATACAAAAAACCATATCAATATTCAATTATTTAAAACAATTTTATGTAATAAATCTATTTATCATGGGGAATTTTTAACCTAAAAAAAGAGCATAAATAGTTATGTTTATATATGTTGTGCATATTTTTATGTTATAATACAACTATACCTACCATATTCAAGCATAAAAACATTAAAAACTATGCAAATAAAAATATTTTTATGCTATGTTGAATGAAATATGGTGCGTATCCCATTAAAATCAAAGCCGGAAATGACCCATTTATATTCATTTATGAACTCTAAAAAATATTTATTATCATTATAATGATCTTTATATATAATACCAATCAATAAACATTATCAATTTATTATTATTTATAAGTATTTAACGTTAATTAAATATTTATCCTATATATTCATTATGAGCATAAATCATATATTTTTAAACTTTTATTCATACTTTTATGTTATAATAAATCTATATGAACTATAATCAATAACAAAAACGTTAAAAAGTTTGTATATAAACAAAATAATATAGGGAATATTCCATACAATATTGAAAACATTAAAGTACAATAAACCCCAATTTACCCTATATACCGCCATTTTAAAATTCCAAAATTTATCTATTATCCAATATGATATCAATTTACAATTATTTATACAAAAAACCATATCAATATTCAATTATTTATAACAATTTTATGTAATAAATCTATTTATCATGGGGAATTTTTAACCTAAAAAAAAGAGCATAAATAGTTATGTTTATATATGTTGTGCATATTTTTATGTTATAATACAACTATACCTACCATATTCAAGCATAAAAACATTAAAAACTATGCAAATAAAAATATTTTTATGCTATGTTGAATGAAATATGGTGCGTATCCCATTAAAATCAAAGCCGGAAATGACCCATTTATATTCATTTATGAACTCTAAAAAATATTTATTATCATTATAATGATCTTTATATATAATACCAATCAATAAACATTATCAATTTATTATTATTTATAACTATTTAACGTTAATTATATATTTATCCTATATATTCATTATGACCATAAAAAGAGCATAAATCATATATTTTTAAACTTTTATACATACTTTTATGTTATAATAAATCTATATGAACTATAATCAATAACAAAAACGTTAAAAAGTTTGTATATAAACAAAATAATATAGGGAATATTCCATACAATATTGAAAACATTAAAGTACAATAAACCCCAATTTACCCTATATACCGCCATTTTAAAATTCCAAAATTTATCTATTATCCAATATGATATCAATTTACAATTATTTATACAAAAAACCATATCAATATTCAATTATTTATAACAATTTTATGTAATAAATCTATTTATCATGGGGAATTTTTAACCTAAAAAAAGAGCATAAATAGTTATGTTTATATATGTTGTGCATATTTTTATGTTATAATACAACTATACCTACCATATTCAAGCATAAAAACATTAAAAACTATGCAAATAAAAATATTTTTATGCTATGTTGAATGAAATATGGTGCGTATCCCATTAAAATCAAAGCCGGAAATGACCCATTTATATTCATTTATGAACTCTAAAAAATATTTATTATCATTATAATGATCTTTATATATAATACCACTCAATAAACATTATCAATTTATTATTATTTATAACTATTTAACGTTAATTATATATTTATCCTATATATTCATTATGAGCATAAAAAGAGCATAAATCCTATATTTTTAAACTTTTATACATACTTTTATGTTATAATAAATCTATATGAACTATAATCAATAACAAAAACGTTAAAAAGTTTGTATATAAACAAAATAATATAGGGAATATTCCATACAATATTGAAAACATTAAAGTACAATAAACCCCAATTTACCCTATATACCGCCATTTTAAAATTCCAAAATTTATCTATTATCCAATATGATATCAATTTACAATTATTTATACAAAAAACCATATCAATATTCAATTATTTATAACAATTTTATGTAATAAATCTATTTATCATGGGGAATTTTTAACCTAAAAAAAGAGCATAAATAGTTATGTTTATATATGTTGTGCATATTTTTATGTTATAATACAACTATACCTACCATATTCAAGCATAAAAACATTAAAAACTATGAAAATAAAAATATTTTTATGCTATGTTGAATGAAATATGGTGCGTATCCCATTAAAATCAAAGCCGGAAATGACCCATTTATATTCATTTATGAACTCTTAAAAAAATGTATTATCATTATAATGATCTTTATATATAATACCAATCAATAAACATTATCAATTTATTATTATTTATAACTATTTAACGTTAATTATATATGTATCCTATATATTCATTATGACCATAAAAAGAGCATAAATCATATATTTTTAAACTTTTATACATACTTTTATGTTATAATAAATCTATATGAACTATAATCAATAACAAAAACGTTAAAAAGTTTGTATATAAACAAAATAATATAGGGAATATTCCATACAATATTGAAAACATTAAAGTACAATAAACCCCAATTTACCCTATATACCGCCATTTTAAAATTCCAAAATTTATCTATTATCCAATATGATATCAATTTACAATTATTTATACAAAAAACCATATCAATATTCAATTATTTAAAACAATTTTATGTAATAAATCTATTTATCATGGGGAATTTTTAACCTAAAAAAAAGAGCATAAATAGTTATGTTTATATATGTTGTGCATATTTTTATGTTATAATACAACTATACCTACCATATTCAAGCATAAAAACATTAAAAACTATGCAAATAAAAATATTTTTATGCTATGTTGAATGAAATATGGTGGGTATCCCATTAAAATCAAAGCCGGAAATGACCCATTTATATTCATTTATGAACTCTAAAAAATATTTATTATCATTATAATGATCTTTATATATAATACCAATCAATAAACATTATCAATTTATTATTATTTATAACTATTTAACGTTAATTATATATTTATCCTATATATTCATTATGACCATAAAAAGAGCATAAATCATATATTTTTAAACTTTTATACATACTTTTATGTTATAATAAATCTATATGAACTATAATCAATAACAAAAACGTTAAAAAGTTTGTATATAAACAAAATAATATAGGGAATATTCCATACAATATTGAAAACATTAAAGTACAATAAACCCCAATTTACCCTATATACCGCCATTTTAAAATTCCAAAATTTATCTATTATCGAATAGGATATCAATTTACAATTATTTATACAAAAAACCATATCAATATTCAATTATTTATAACAATTTTATGTAATAAATCTATTTATCATGGGGAATTTTTAACCTAAAAAAAAGAGCATAAATAGTTATGTTTATATATGTTGTGCATATTTTTATGTTATAATACAACTATACCTACCATATTCAAGCATAAAAACATTAAAAACTATGCAAATAAAAATATTTGTATGCTATGTTGAATGAAATATGGTGCGTATCCCATTAAAATCAAAGCCGGAAATGACCCATTTATATTCATTTATGAACTCTAAAAAATATTTATTATCATTATAATGATCTTTATATATAATACCAATCAATAAACATTATCAATTTATTATTATTTATAACTATTTAACGTTAATTATATATTTATCCTATATATTCATTATGAGCATAAAAAGAGCATAAATCATATATTTTTAAACTTTTATACATACTTTTATGTTATAATAAATCTATATGAACTATAATCAATAACAAAAACGTTAAAAAGTTTGTATATAAACAAAATAATATAGGGAATATTCCATACAATATTGAAAACATTAAAGTACAATAAACCCCAATTTACCCTATATACCGCCATTTTAAAATTCCAAAATTTATCTGTTATCCAATATGATATCAATTTACAATTATTTATACAAAAAACCATATCAATATTCAATTATTTATAACAATTTTATGTAATAAATCTATTTATCATGGGGAATTTTTAACCTAAAAAAAAGAGCATAAATAGTTATGTTTATATATGTTGTGCATATTTTTATGTTATAATACAACTATACCTACCATATTCAAGCATAAAAACATTAAAAACTATGCAAATAAAAATATTTTTATGCTATGTTGAATGAAATATGGTGCGTATCCCATTAAAATCAAAGCCGGAAATGACCCATTTATATTCATTTATGAACTCTAAAAAATATTTATTATCATTATAATGATCTTTATATATAATACCAATCAATAAACATTATCAATTTATTATTATTTATAACTATTTAACGTTAATTATATATTTATCCTATATATTCATTATGAGCATAAAAAGAGCATAAATCATATATTTTTAAACTTTTATACATACTTTTATGTTATAATAAATCTATATGAACTATAATCAATAACAAAAACGTTAAAAAGTTTGTATATAAACAAAATAATATAGGGAATATTCCATACAATATTGAAAACATTAAAGTACAATAAACCCCAATTTACCCTATATACCGCCATTTAATAATTCTAAAATTTATCTATTATCCAATATGATATCAATTTACAATTATTTATACAAAAAACCATATCAATATTCAATTATTTATAACAATTTTATGTAATAAATCTATTTATCATGGGGAATTTTTAACCTAAAAAAAAGAGCATAAATAGTTATGTTTATATATGTTGTGCATATTTTTATGTTATAATACAACTATACCTACCATATTCAAGCATAAAAACATTAAAAACTATGCAAATAAAAATATTTTTATGCTTTATTGAATGAAATATGGTGCGTATCCCATTAAAATCAAAGCCGGAAATGACCCATTTATATTCATTTATGAACTCTAAAAAATATTTATTATCATTATAATGATCTTTATATATAATACCAATCAATAAACATTATCAATTTATTATTATTTATAACTATTTAACGTTAATTATATATTTATCCTATATATTCATTATGAGCATAAAAAGAGCATAAATCATATATTTTTAAACTTTTATACATACTTTTATGTTATAATAAATCTATATGAACTATAATCAATAACAAAAACGTTAAAAAGTTTGTATATAAACAAAATAATATAGGGAATATTCCATACAATATTGAAAACATTAAAGTACAATAAACCCCAATTTACCCTATATACCGCCATTTTAAAATTCCAAAATTTATCTATTATCCAATATGATATCAATTTACAATTATTTATACAAAAAACCATATCAATATTCAATTATTTATAACAATTTTATGTAATAAATCTATTTATCATGGGGAATTTTTAACCTAAAAAAAAGAGCATAAATAGTTATGTTTATATATGTTGTGCATATTTTTATGTTATAATACAACTATACCTACCATATTCAAGCATAAAAACATTAAAAACTATGCAAATAAAACTATTTTTATGCTATGTTGAATGAAATATGGTGGGTATCCCATTAAAATCAAAGCCGGAAATGACCCATTTATATTCATTTATGAACTCTAAAAAATATTTATTATCATTATAATGATCTTTATATATAATACCACTCAATAAACATTATCAATTTATTATTATTTATAACTATTTAACGTTAATTATATATTTATCCTATATATTCATTATGAGCATAAAAAGAGCATAAATCCTATATTTTTAAACTTTTATACATACTTTTATGTTATAATAAATCTATATGAACTATAATCAATAACAAAAACGTTAAAAAGTTTGTATATAAACAAAATAATATAGGGAATATTCCATACAATATTGAAAACATTAAAGTACAATAAACCCCAATTTACCCTATATACCGCCATTTTAAAATTCCAAAATTTATCTATTATCCAATATGATATCAATTTACAATTATTTATACAAAAAACCATATCAATATTCAATTATTTAAAACAATTTTATGTAATAAATCTATTTATCATGGGGAATTTTTAACCTAAAAAAAAGAGCATACATAGTTATGTTTATATATGTTGTGCATATTTTTATGTTATAATACAACTATACCTATCATATTCAAGCATAAAAACATTAAAAACTATGCAAATAAAAATATTTTTATGCTATGTTGAATGAAATATGGTGCGTATCCCATTAAAATCAATGCCGGAAATGACCCATTTATATTCATTTATGAACTCCAAAAAATATTTATTATCATTATAATGATCTTTATATATAATACCAATCAATAAACATTATCAATTTATTATTATTTATAACTATTTAACGTTAATTATATATTTATCCTATATATTCATTATGAGCTTTAAAGGAGCATAAATATATTTTTAAACTTTTATACATACTTTTATGTTATAATAAATCTATATGAACTATAATCAATAACAAAAACGTTAAAAAGTTTGTATATAAACAAAATAATATAGGAAATATTCCATACAATATTGAAAACATTAAAGTACAATAAACCCCAATTTACCCTATATACCGCCATTTTAAAATTCCAAAATTTATGTATAATCCAATATGATATCAATTTACAATTATTCATACAAAAAACCATATCAATATTCAATTATTTAAAACAATTTTATGTAATAAATCTATTTATCATGGGGAATTTTTAACCTAAAAAAAGAGCATAAATAGTTATGTTTATATATGTTGTGCATATTTTTATGTTATAATACAACTATACCTACCATATTCAAGCATAAAAACATTAAAAACTATGCAAATAAAAATATTTTTATGCTATGTTGAATGAAATATGGTGCGTATCCCATTAAAATCAAAGCCGGAAATGACCCATTTATATTCATTTATGAACTCTAAAAAATATTTATTATCATTATAATGATCTTTATATATAATACCAATCAATAAACATTATCAATTTATTATTATTTATAACTATTTAACGTTAATTAAATATTTATCCTATATATTCATTATGAGCATAAATCATATATTTTTAAACTTTTATTCATACTTTTATGTTATAATAAATCTATATGAACTATAATCAATAACAAAAACGTTAAAAAGTTTGTATATAAACAAAATAATATAGGGAATATTCCATACAATATTGAAAACATTAAAGTACAATAAACCCCAATTTACCCTATATACCGCCATTTTAAAATTCCAAAATTTATCTATTATCCAATATGATATCAATTTACAATTATTTATACAAAAAACCATATCAATATTCAATTATTTAAAACAATTTTATGTAATAAATCTATTTATCATGGGGAATTTTTAACCTAAAAAAAAGAGCATAAATAGTTATGTTTATATATGTTGTGCATATTTTTATGTTATAATACAACTATACCTACCATATTCAAGCATAAAAACATTAAAAACTATGCAAATAAAAATATTTTTATGCTATGTTGAATGAAATATGGTGCGTATCCCATTAAAATCAAAGCCGGAAATGACCCATTTATATTCATTCATGAACTCTAAAAAATATTTATTATCTTTATATTTATTATCTTTATATATTTATTATCTTTATATAATGATCTTTATATATAATACCAATCAATAAACATTATCAATTTATTATTATTTATAACTATTTAACGTTAGTTATATATTTATCCTATATATTCATTATGAGCATAAAAAGAGCATAAATCATATATTTTTAAACTTTTATACATACTTTTATGTTATAATAAATCTATATGAACTATAATCAATAACAAAAACGTTAAAAAGTTTGTATATAAACAAAATAATATAGGGAATATTCCATACAATATTGAAAACATTAAAGTACAATAAACCCCAATTTACCCTATATACCGCCATTTTAAAATTCCAAAATTTATCTATTATCCAATATGATATCAATTTACAATTATTTATACAAAAAACCATATCAATATTCAATTATTTATAACAATTTTATGTAATAAATCTATTTATCATGGGGAATTTTTAACCTAAAAAAAAGAGCATAAATAGTTATGTTTATATATGTTGTGCATATTTTTATGTTATAATACAACTATACCTACCATATTCAAGCATAAAAACATTAAAAACTATGCAAATAAAAATATTTTTATGCTATGTTGAATGAAATATGGTGCGTATCCCATTAAAATCAAAGCCGGAAATTACCCATTTATATTCATTTATGAACTCTAAAAAATATTTATTATCATTATAATGATCTTTATATATAATACCAATCAATAAACATTATCAATTTATTATTATTTATAACTATTTAACGTTAATTATATATTTATCCTATATATTCATTATGAGCATAAAAAGAGCATAAATCATATATTTTTAAACTTTTATACATACTTTTATGTTATAATAAATCTATATGAACTATAATCAATAACAAAAACGTTAAAAAGTTTGTATATAAACAAAATAATATACGGAATATTCCATACAATATTGAAAACATTAAAGTACAATAAACCCCAATTTACCCTATATACCGCCATTTTAAAATTCCAAAATTTATCTATTATCCAATATGATATCAATTTACAATTATTTATACAAAAAACCATATCAATATTCAATTATTTATAACAATTTTATGTAATAAATCTATTTATCATGGGGAATTTTTAACCTAAAAAAAAGAGCATAAATAGTTATGTTTATATATGTTGTGCATATTTTTATGTTATAATACAACTATACCTACCATATTCAAGCATAAAAACATTAAAAACTATGCAAATAAAAATATTTTTATGCTATGTTGAATGAAATATGGTGCGTATCCCATTAAAATCAAAGCCGGAAATGACCCATTTATATTCATTTATGAACTCTAAAAAATATTTATTATCATTATAATGATCTTTATATATAATACCAATCAATAAACATTATCAATTTATTATTATTTATAACTATTTAACGTTAATTATATATTTATCCTATATATTCATTATGAGCATAAAAAGAGCATAAATCATATATTTTTAAACTTTTATACATACTTTTATGTTATAATAAATCTATATGAACTATAATCAATAACAAAAACGTTAAAAAGTTTGTATATAAACAAAATAATATAGGGAATATTCCATACAATATTGAAAACATTAAAGTACAATAAACCCCAATTTACCCTATATACCGCCATTTTAAAATTCCAAAATTTATCTATTATCCAATATGATATCAATTTACAATTATTTATACAAAAAACCATATCAATATTCAATTATTTATAACAATTTTATGTAATAAATCTATTTATCATGGGGAATTTTTAACCTAAAAAAAAGAGCATAAATAGTTATGTTTATATATGTTGTGCATATTTTTATGTTATAATACAACTATACCTACCATATTCAAGCATAAAAACATTAAAAACTATGCAAATAAAAATATTTTTATGCTATGTTGAATGAAATATGGTGCGTATCCCATTAAAATCAAAGCCGGAAATGACCCATTTATATTCATTTATGAACTCTAAAAAATATTTATTATCATTATAATGATCTTTATATATAATACCAATCAATAAACACTATCAATTTATTATTATTTATAACTATTTAACGTTAATTATATATTTATCCTATATATTCATTATGAGCATAAAAAGAGCATAAATCATATATTTTTAAACTTTTATACATACTTTTATGTTATAATAAATCTATATGAACTATAATCAATAACAAAAACGTTAAAAAGTTTGTATATAAACAAAATAATATAGGGAATATTCCATACAATATTGAAAACATTAAAGTACAATAAACCCCAATTTACCCTATATACCGCCATTTTAAAATTCCAAAATTTATCTATTATCCAATATGATATCAATTTACAATTATTTATACAAAAAACCATATCAATATTCAATTATTTATAACAATTTTATGTAATAAATCTATTTATCATGGGGAATTTTTAACCTAAAAAAAAGAGCATAAATAGTTATGTTTATATATGTTGTGCATATTTTTATGTTATAATACAACTATACCTACCATATTCAAGCATAAAAACATTAAAAACTATGAAAATAAAAATATTTTTATGCTATGTTGAATGAAATATGGTGCGTATCCCATTAAAATCAAAGCCGGAAATGACCCATTTATATTCATTTATGAACTCTAAAAAATATGTATTATCATTATAATGATCTTTATATATAATACCAATCAATAAACATTATCAATTTATTATTATTTATAACTATTTAACGTTAATTATATATTTATCCTATATATTCATTATGACCATAAAAAGAGCATAAATCATATATTTTTAAACTTTTATACATACTTTTATGTTATAATAAATCTATATGAACTATATGAATGAACTATATGAATATATTTGTATATAAACAAAATAATATAGGGAATATTCCATACAATATTGAAAACATTAAAGTACAATAAACCCCAATTTACCCTATATACCGCCATTTTAAAATTCCAAAATTTATCTATTATCCAATATGATATCAATTTACAATTATTTATACAAAAAACCATATCAATATTCAATTATTTAAAACAATTTTATGTAATAAATCTATTTATCATGGGGAATTTTTAACCTAAAAAAAAGAGCATAAATAGTTATGTTTATATATGTTGTGCATATTTTTATGTTATAATACAACTATACCTACCATATTCAAGCATAAAAACATTAAAAACTATGCAAATAAAAATATTTTTATGCTATGTTGAATGAAATATGGTGCGTATCCCATTAAAATCAAAGCCGGAAATGACCCATTTATATTCATTTATGAACTCTAAAAAATATTTATTATCATTATAATGATCTTTATATATAATACCAATCAATAAACATTATCAATTTATTATTATTTATAACTATTTAACGTTAATTATATATTTATCCTATATATTCATTATGAGCATAAAAAGAGCATAAATCATATATTTTTAAACTTTTATACATACTTTTATGTTATAATAAATCTATATGAACTATAATCAATAACAAAAACGTTAAAAAGTTTGTATATAAACAAAATAATATAGGGAATATTCCATACAATATTGAAAACATTAAAGTACAATAAACCCCAATTTACCCTATATACCGCCATTTTAAAATTCCAAAATTTATCTATTATCCAATATGATATCAATTTACAATTATTTATACAAAAAACCATATCAATATTCAATTATTTATAACAATTTTATGTAATAAATCTATTTATCATGGGGAATTTTTAACCTAAAAAAAAGAGCATAAATAGTTATGTTTATATATGTTGTGCATATTTTTATGTTATAATACAACTATACCTACCATATTCAAGCATAAAAACATTAAAAACTATGCAAATAAAAATATTTTTATGCTATGTTGAATGAAATATGGTGCGTATCCCATTAAAATCAAAGCCGGAAATGACCCATTTATATTCATTTATGAACTCTAAAAAATATTTATTATCATTATAATGATCTTTATATATAATACCAATCAATAAACATTATCAATTTATTATTATTTATAACTATTTAACGTTAATTATATATTTATCCTATATATTCATTATGAGCATAAAAAGAGCATAAATCATATATTTTTAAACTTTTATACATACTTTTATGTTATAATAAATCTATATGAACTATAATCAATAACAAAAACGTTAAAAAGTTTGTATATAAACAAAATAATATAGGGAATATTCCATACAATATTGAAAACATTAAAGTACAATAAACCCCAATTTACCCTATATACCGCCATTTTAAAATTCCAAAATTTATCTATTATCCAATATGATATCAATTTACAATTATTTATACAAAAAACCATATCAATATTCAATTATTTATAACAATTTTATGTAATAAATCTATTTATCATGGGGAATTTTTAACCTAAAAAAAAGAGCATAAATAGTTATGTTTATATATGTTGTGCATATTTTTATGTTATAATACAACTATACCTACCATATTCAAGCATAAAAACATTAAAAACTATGCAAATAAAAATATTTTTATGCTATGTTGAATGAAATATGGTGCGTATCCCATTAAAATCAAAGCCGGAAATGACCCATTTATATTCATTTATGAACTCTAAAAAATATTTATTATCATTATAATGATCTTTATATATAATACCAATCAATAAACATTATCAATTTATTATTATTTATAACTATTTAACGTTAATTATATATTTATCCTATATATTCATTATGAGCATAAAAAGAGCATAAATCATATATTTTTAAACTTTTATACATACTTTTATGTTATAATAAATCTATATGAACTATAATCAATAACAAAAACGTTAAAAAGTTTGTATATAAACAAAATAATATAGGGAATATTCCATACAATATTGAAAACATTAAAGTACAATAAACCCCAATTTACCCTATATATCGCCATTTTAAAATTCCAAAATTTATCTATTATCCAATATGATATCAATTTACAATTATTTATACAAAAAACCATATCAATATTCAATTATTTATAACAATTTTATGTAATAAATCTATTTATCATGGGGAATTTTTAACCTAAAAAAAAGAGCATAAATAGTTATGTTTATATATGTTGTGCATATTTTTATGTTATAATACAACTATACCTACCATATTCAAGCATAAAAACATTAAAAACTATGCAAATAAAAATATTTTTATGCTATGTTGAATGAAATATGGTGCGTATCCCATTAAAATCAAAGCCGGAAATGACCCATTTATATTCATTTATGAACTCTAAAAAATATTTATTATCATTATAATGATCTTTATATATAATACCAATCAATAAACATTATCAATTTATTATTATTTATAACTATTTAACGTTAATTATATATTTATCCTATATATTCATTATGACCATAAAAAGAGCATAAATCATATATTTTTAAACTTTTATACATACTTTTATGTTATAATAAATCTATATGAACTATAATCAATAACAAAAACGTTAAAAAGTTTGTATATAAGCAAAATAATATAGGGAATATTCCATACAATATTGAAAACATTAAAGTACAATAAACCCCAATTTACCCTATATACCGCCATTTTAAAATTCCAAAATTTATCTATTATCCAATATGATATCAATTTACAATTATTTATACAAAAAACCATATCAATATTCAATTATTTATAACAATTTTATGTAATAAATCTATTTATCATGGGGAATTTTTAACCTAAAAAAAGAGCATAAATAGTTATGTTTATATAACGGGTGATTTTTTAAGAGCTTGAGAACTTTTTTTTAAAAAAAAACGCATAAAATTTGCAAAATCTCATCGGTTCTTTATTTGAAACGTTAGATTGGTCCATGACATTTACTTTTTGAAGATAATTTCATTTAAATGTTGACCGTGGCTGCGTCTTAGGTGGTCCATTCGGAAAGTCCAATTTATTATAGCATCGCTATCGTTCGATGCTAACAAACTTTTTGTTGCCAAAAATGGAAGAACTGAACTTAGTTGACATGTGGTTTCAACAAGATGGCGCTACATGCCACACAGCTCGCGATTCTATGGCCATTTTGAGGGAAAACTTCGGATAACAATTCATCTCAAGAAATGGCCCGGTAAGTTGGCCACCAAGATCATGCGATTTGACGCCTTTAGACTATTTTTTGTGGGGCTACGTCAAGTCTAAAGTCTACAGAAATATGCCAGCAACTATTCCAGTTTTGGAAGACAACATTTCCGAAGAAATTCGGGCTATTCCGGCCGAAATGCTCGAAAAAGTTGCCCAAAATTGGACTTTCCGAATGGACCACCTAAGACGCAGCCACGGTCAACATTTAAATGAAATTATCTTCAAAAAGTAAATGTCATGGACCAATCTAACGTTTCAAATAAAGAACCGATGAGATTTTGCAAATTTTATGCAAAAAAAGTTCTCAAGCTCTTAAAAAATCACCCGTTATGTTGTGCATATTTTTATGTTATAATACAACTATACCTACCATATTCAAGCATAAAAACATTAAAAACTATGCAAATAAAAATATTTTTATGCTATGTTGAATGAAATATGGTGCGTATCCCATTAAAATCAAAGCCGGAAATGACCCATTTATATTCATTTATGAACTCTAAAAAATATTTATTATCATTATAATGATCTTTATATATAATACCAATCAATAAACATTATCAATTTATTATTATTTATAACTATTTAACGTTAATTATATATTTATCCTATATATTCATTATGAGCATAAAAAGAGCATAAATCATATATTTTTAAACTTTTATACATACTTTTATGTTATAATAAATCTATGTGAACTATAATCAATAACAAAAACGTTAAAAAGTTTGTATATAAACAAAATAATATAGGGAATATTCCATACAATATTGAATACATTAAAGTACAATAAACCCCAATTTACCCTATATACCGCCATTTTAAAATTCCAAAATTTATCTATTATCCAATATGATATCAATTTACAATTATTTATACAAAAAACCATATCAATATTCAATTATTTATAACAATTTTATGTAATAAATCTATTTATCATGGGGAATTTTTAACCTAAAAAAAAGAGCATAAATAGTTATGTTTATATATGTTGTGCATATTTTTATGTTATAATACAACTATACCTACCATATTCAAGCATAAAAACATTAAAAACTATGCAAATAAAAATATTTTTATGCTATGTTGAATGAAATATGGTGCGTATCCCATTAAATTTTTTGTATAAATAATTGTAATTATTAATTTACAATTATTTATACAAAAAACCATATCAATATTCAATTATTTAAAACAATTTTATGTAATAAATCTATTTATCATGGGGAATTTTTAACTTAAAAAAAAGAGCATAACTAGTTATGTTTATATATGTTGTGCATATTTTTATGTTATAATACAACTATACCTACCATATTCAAGCATAAAAACATTAAAAACTATGCAAATAAAAATATTTTTATGCTATGTTGAATGAAATATGGTGCGTATCCCATTAAAATCAAAGCCGGAAATGACCCATTTATATTCATTTATGAACTCTAAAAAATATTTATTATCATTATAATGATCTTTATATATAATACCACTCAATAAACATTATCAATTTATTATTATTTATAACTATTTAACGTTAATTAAATATTTATCCTATATATTCATTATGAGCATAAATCATATATTTTTAAACTTTTATACATACTTTTATGTTATAATAAATCTATATGAACTATAATCAATAACAAAAACGTTAAAAAGTTTGTATATAAACAAAATAATATAGGGAATATTCCATACAATATTGAAAACATTAAAGTACAATAAACCCCAATTTACCCTATATACCGCCATTTTAAAATTCCAAAATTTATCTATTATCCAATATGATATCAATTTACAATTATTTATACAAAAAACCATATCAATATTCAATTATTTATAACAATTTTATGTAATAAATCTATTTATCATGGGGAATTTTTAACCTAAAAAAAAGAGCATAAATAGTTATGTTTATATATGTTGTGCATATTTTTATGTTATAAAACAACTATACCTACCATATTCAAGCATAAAAACATTAAAAACTATGCAAATAAAAATATTTTTATGCTATGTTGAATGAAATATGGTGCGTATCCCATTAAAATCAAAGCCGGAAATGACCCATTTATATTCATTTATGAACTCTAAAAAATATTTATTATCATTATAATGATCTTTATATATAATACCAATCAATAAACATTATCAATTTATTATTATTTATAACTATTTAACGTTAATTATATATTTATCCTATATATTCATTATGAGCATAAAAAGAGCATAAATCATATATTTTTAAACTTTTATACATACTTTTATGTTATAATAAATCTATATGAACTATAATCAATAACAAAAACGTTAAAAAGTTTGTATATAAACAAAATAATATAGGGAATATTCCATACAATATTGAAAACATTAAAGTACAATAAACCCCAATTTACCCTATATACCGCCATTTTAAAATTCCAAAATTTATCTATTATCCAATATGATATTAATTTACAATTATTTATACAAAAAACCATATCAATATTCAATTATTTATAACAATTTTATGTAATAAATCTATTTATCATGGGGAATTTTTAACCTAAAAAAAAGAGCATAAATAGTTATGTTTATATATGTTGTGCATATTTTTATGTTATAATACAACTATACCTACCATATTCAAGCATAAAAACATTAAAAACTATGCAAATAAAAATATTTTTATGCTATGTTGAATGAAATATGGTGCGTATCCCATTAAAATCAAAGCCGGAAATGACCCATTTATATTCATTTATGAACTCTAAAAAATATTTATTATCATTATAATGATCTTTATATATAATACCAATCAATAAACATTATCAATTTATTATTATTTATAACTATTTAACGTTAGTTATATATTTATCCTATATATTCATTATGAGCATAAAAAGAGCATAAATCATATATTTTTAAACTTTTATACATACTTTTATGTTATAATAAATCTATATGAACTATAATCAATAACAAAAACGTTAAAAAGTTTGTATATAAACAAAATAATATAGGGAATATTCCATACAATATTGAAAACATTAAAGTACAATAAACCCCAATTTACCCTATATACCGCCATTTTAAAATTCCAAAATTTATCTATTATCTAATATGATATCAATTTACAATTATTTATACAAAAAACCATATCAATATTCAATTATTTATAACAATTTTATGTAATAAATCTATTTATCATGGGGAATTTTTAACCTAAAAAAAAGAGCATAAATAGTTATGTTTATATATGTTGTGCATATTTTTATGTTATAATACAACTATACCTACCATATTCAAGCATAAAAACATTAAAAACTATGCAAATAAAAATATTTTTATGCTATGTTGAATGAAATATGGTGCGTATCCCATTAAAATCAAAGCCGGAAATGACCCATTTATATTCATTTATGAACTCTAAAAAATATTTATTATCATTATAATGATCTTTATATATAATACCAATCAATAAACATTATCAATTTATTATTATTTATAACTATTTAACGTTAATTATATATTTATCCTATATATTCATTATGAGCATAAAAAGAGCATAAATCATATATTTTTAAACTTTTATACATACTTTTATGTTATAATAAATCTATATGAACTATAATCAATAACAAAAACGTTAAAAAGTTTGTATATAAACAAAATAATATAGGGAATATTCCATACAATATTGAAAACATTAAAGTACAATAAACCCCAATTTATCCTATATACCGCCATTTTAAAATTCCAAAATTTATCTATTATCCAATATGATATCAATTTACAATTATTTATACAAAAAACCATATCAATATTCAATTATTTATAACAATTTTATGTAATAAATCTATTTATCATGGGGAATTTTTAACCTAAAAAAAAGAGCATAAATAGTTATGTTTATATATGTTGTGCATATTTTTATGTTATAATACAACTATACCTACCATATTCAAGCATAAAAACATTAAAAACTATGCAAATAAAAATATTTTTATGCTATGTTGAATGAAATATGGTGCGTATCCCATTAAAATCAAAGCCGGAAATGACCCATTTATATTCATTTATGAACTCTAAAAAATATTTATTATCATTATAATGATCTTTATATATAATACCAATCAATAAACATTATCAATTTATTATTATTTATAACTATTTAACGTTAGTTATATATTTATCCTATATATTCATTATGAGCATAAAAAGAGCATAAATCATATATTTTTAAACTTTTATACATACTTTTATGTTATAATAAATCTATATGAACTATAATCAATAACAAAAACGTTAAAAAGTTTGTATATAAACAAAATAATATAGGGAATATTCCATCCAATATTGAAAACATTAAAGTACAATAAACCCCAATTTACCCTATATACCGCCATTTAATAATTCCAAAATTTATCTATTATCCAATATGATATCAATTTACAATTATTTATACAAAAAACCATATCAATATTCAATTATTTATAACAATTTTATGTAATAAATCTATTTATCATGGGGAATTTTTAACCTAAAAAAAAGAGCATAATAGTTATGTTTATATATGTTGTGCATATTTTTATGTTATAATACAACTATACCTACCATATTCAAGCATAAAAACATTAAAAACTATGCAAATAAAAATATTTTTATGCTATGTTGAATGAAATATGGTGCGTATCCCATTAAAATCAAAGCCGGAAATGACCCATTTATATTCATTTATGAACTCTAAAAAATATTTATTATCATTATAATGATCTTTATATATAATACCAATCAATAAACATTATCAATTTATTATTATTTATAACTATTTAACGTTAATTATATATTTATCCTATATATTCATTATGAGCATAAAAAGAGCATAAATCATATATTTTTAAACTTTTATACATACTTTTATGTTATAATAAATCTATATGAACTATAATCAATAACAAAAACGTTAAAAAGTTTGTATATAAACAAAATAATATAGGGAATATGCCATACAATATTGAAAACATTAAAGTACAATAAACCCCAATTTACCCTATATACCGCCATTTTAAAATTCCAAAATTTATCTATTATCCAATATGATATCAATTTACAATTATTTATACAAAAAACCATATCAATATTCAATTATTTATAACAATTTTATGTAATAAATCTATTTATCATGGGGAATTTTAACCTAAAAAAAAGAGCATAAATAGTTATGTTTATATATGTTGTGCATATTTTTATGTTATAATACAACTATACCTACCATATTCAAGCATAAAAACATTAAAAACTATGCAAATAAAAATATTTTTATGCTATGTTGAATGAAATATGGTGCGTATCCCATTAAAATCAAAGCCGGAAATGACCCATTTATATTCATTTATGAACTCTAAAAAATATTTATTATCATTATAATGATCTTTATATATAATACCAATCAATAAACATTATCAATTTATTATTATTTATAACTATTTAACGTTAATTATATATTTATCCTATATATTCATTATGACCATAAAAAGAGCATAAATCATATATTTTTAAACTTTTATACATACTTTTATGTTATAATAAATCTATATGAACTATAATCAATAACAAAAACGTTAAAAAGTTTGTATATAAACAAAATAATATAGGGAATATTCCATACAATATTGAAATCATTAAAGTACAATAAACCCCAATTTACCCTATATACCGCCATTTTAAAATTCCAAAATTTATCTATTATCCAATATGATATCAATTTACAATTATTTATACAAAAAACCATATCAATATTCAATTATTTAAAACAATTTTATGTAATAAATCTATTTATCATGGGGAATTTTTAACCTAAAAAAAAGAGCATAAATAGTTATGTTTATATATGTTGTGCATATTTTTATGTTATAATACAACTATACCTACCATATTCAAGCATAAAAACATTAAAAACTATGCAAATAAAAATATTTTTATGCTATGTTGAATGAAATATGGTGCGTATCCCATTAAAATCAAAGCCGGAAATGACCCATTTATATTCATTTATGAACTCTAAAAAATATTTATTATCATTATAATGATCTTTATATATAATACCACTCAATAAACATTATCAATTTATTATTATTTATAACTATTTAACGTTAGTTAAATATTTATCCTATATATTCATTATGAGCATAAATCATATATTTTTAAACTTTTATACATACTTTTATGTTATAATAAATCTATATGAACTATAATCAATAACAAAAACGTTAAAAAGTTTGTATATAAACAAAATAATATAGGGAATATTCCATACAATATTGAAAACATTAAAGTACAATAAACCCCAATTTACCCTATATACCGCCATTTTAAAATTCCAAAATTTATCTATTATCTAATATGATATCAATTTACAATTATTTATACAAAAAACCATATCAATATTCAATTATTTATAACAATTTTATGTAATAAATCTATTTATCATGGGGAATTTTTAACCTAAAAAAAAGAGCATAAATAGTTATGTTTATATATGTTGTGCATATTTTTATGTTATAATACAACTATACCTACCATATTCAAGCATAAAAACATTAAAAACTATGCAAATAAAAATATTTTTATGCTATGTTGAATGAAATATGGTGCGTATCCCATTAAAATCAAAGCCGGAAATGACCCATTTATATTCATTTATGAACTCTAAAAAATATTTATTATCATTATAATGATCTTTATATATAATACCAATCAATAAACATTATCAATTTATTATTATTTATAACTATTTAACGTTAATTATATAGTTATCCTATATATTCATTATGAGCATAAAAAGAGCATAAATCATATATTTTTAAACTTTTATACATACTTTTATGTTATAATAAATCTATATGAACTATAATCAATAACAAAAACGTTAAAAAGTTTGTATATAAACAAAATAATATAGGGAATATTCCATACAATATTGAAAACATTAAAGTACAATAAACCCCAATTTACCCTATATACCGCCATTTTAAAATTCCAAAATTTATCTATTATCCAATATGATATCAATTTACAATTATTTATACAAAAAACCATATCAATATTCAATTATTTATAACAATTTTATGTAATAAATCTATTTATCATGGGGAATTTTTAACCTAAAAAAAAGAGCATAAATAGTTATGTTTATATATGTTGTGCATATTTTTATGTTATAATACAACTATACCTACCATATTCAAGCATAAAAACATTAAAAACTATGCAAATAAAAATATTTTTATGCTATGTTGAATGAAATATGGTGCGTATCCCATTAAAATCAAAGCCAGAAATGACCCATTTATATTCATTTATGAACTCTAAAAAATATTTATTATCATTATAATGATCTTTATATATAATACCAAAAAATAAACATTATCAATTTATTATTATTTATAACTATTTAACGTTAATTATATATTTATCCTATATATTCATTATGAGCATAAAAAGAGCATAAATCATATATTTTTAAACTTTTATACATACTTTTATGTTATAATAAATCTATATGAACTATAATCAATAACAAAAACGTTAAAAAGTTTGTATATAAACAAAATAATATAGGGAATATTCCATACAATATTGAAAACATTAAAGTACAATAAACCCCAATTTACCCTATATACCGCCATTTTAAAATTCCAAAATTTATCTATTATCTAATATGATATCAATTTACAATTATTTATACAAAAAACCATATCAATATTCAATTATTTATAACAATTTTATGTAATAAATCTATTTATCATGGGGAATTTTTAACCTAAAAAAAAGAGCATAAATAGTTATGTTTATATATGTTGTGCATATTTTTATGTTATAATACAACTATACCTACCATATTCAAGCATAAAAACATTAAAAACTATGCAAATAAAAATATTTTTATGCTATGTTGAATGAAATATGGTGCGTATCCCATTAAAATCAAAGCCGGAAATGACCCATTTATATTCATTTATGAACTCTAAAAAATATTTATTATCATTATAATGATCTTTATATATAATACCAATCAATAAACATTATCAATTTATTATTATTTATAACTATTTAACGTTAATTATATATTTATCCTATATATTCATTATGAGCATAAAAAGAGCATAAATCATATATTTTTAAACTTTTATACATACTTTTATGTTATAATAAATCTATATGAACTATAATCAATAACAAAAACGTTAAAAAGTTTGTATATAAACAAAATAATATAGGGAATATTCCATACAATATTGAAAACATTAAAGTACAATAAACCCCAATTTATCCTATACACCGCCATTTTAAAATTCCAAAATTTATCTATTATCCAATATGATATCAATTTACAATTATTTATACAAAAAACCATATCAATATTCAATTATTTATAACAATTTTATGTAATAAATCTATTTATCATGGGGAATTTTTAACCTAAAAAAAAGAGCATAAATAGTTATGTTTATATATGTTGTGCATATTTTTATGTTATAATACAACTATACCTACCATATTCAAGCATAAAAACATTAAAAACTATGCAAATAAAAATATTTTTATGCTATGTTGAATGAAATATGGTGCGTATCCCATTAAAATCAAAGCCGGAAATGACCCATTTATATTCATTTATGAACTCTAAAAAATATTTATTATCATTATAATGATCTTTATATATAATACCAATCAAAAAACATTATCAATTTATTATTATTTATAACTATTTAACGTTAATTATATATTTATCCTATATATTCATTATGAGCATAAAAAGAGCATAAATCATATATTTTTAAACTTTTATACATACTTTTATGTTATAATAAATCTATATGAACTATAATCAATAACAAAAACGTTAAAAAGTTTGTATATAAACAAAATAATATAGGGAATATTCCATACAATATTGAAAACATTAAAGTACAATAAAGTATTTACCCTATATACCGCCATTTTAAAATTCCAAAATTTATCTATTATCCAATATGATATCAATTTACAATTATTTATACAAAAAACCATATCAATATTCAATTATTTATAACAATTTTATGTAATAAATCTATTTATCATGGGGAATTTTTAACCTAAAAAAAAGAGCATAAATAGTTATGTTTATATATGTTGTGCATATTTTTATGTTATAATACAACTAAACCTACCATATTCAAGCATAAAAACATTAAAAACTATGCAAATAAAAATATTTGTATGCTATGTTGAATGAAATATGGTGCGTATCCCATTAAAATCAAAGCCGGAAATGACCCATTTATTCATTTATGAACTCTAAAAAATATTTATTATCATTATAATGATCTTTATATATAATACCAATCAATAAACATTATCAATTTATTATTATTTATAACTATTTAACGTTAATTATATATTTATCCTATATATTCATTATGACCATAAAAAGAGCATAAATCATATATTTTTAAACTTTTATACATACTTTTATGTTATAATAAATCTATATGAACTATAATCAATAACAAAAACGTTAAAAAGTATGTATATAAACAAAATAATATAGGGAATATTCCATACAATATTGAAAACATTAAAGTACAATAAACCCCAATTTACCCTTTATACTGCCATTTTAAAATTCCAAAATTTATCTATTATCCAATATGATATCAATTTACAATTATTTATACAAAAAACCATATCAATATTCAATTATTTATAACAATTTTATGTAATAAATCTATTTATCATGGGGAATTTTTAACCTAAAAAAAAGAGCATAAATAGTTATGTTTATATATATTGTGCATATTTTTATGTTATAATACAACTATACCTACCATATTCAAGCATAAAAACATTAAAAACTATGCAAATAAAAATATTTTTATGCTATGTTGAATGAAATATGGTGCGTATCCCATTAAAATCAAAGCCGGAAATGACCCATTTATATTCATTTATGAACTCTAAAAATATTTATTATCATTATAATGATCTTTATATATAATACCAATCAATAAACATTATCAATTTATTATTATTTATAACTATTTAACGTTAATTATATATTTATCCTATATATTCATTATGAGCATAAAAAGAGCATAAATCATATATTTTTAAACTTTTATACATACTTTTATGTTATAATAAATCTATATGAACTATAATCAATAACAAAAACGTTAAAAAGTTTGTATATAAACAAAATAATATAGGGAATATTCCATACAATATTGAAAACATTAAAGTACAATAAACCCCAATTTACCCTATATACCGCCATTTTAAAATTCCAAAATTTATCTATTATCCAATATGATATCAATTTACAATTATTTATACAAAAAAACATATCAATAGCTTTGTCTTGACGATAAAACGAATATAGTTCTAAAAATTAATTTTATGATCATAAATTGAATTTTGCGTCTTGACGGTGAATGTAAACCACTACTGTCCCTCCTTTCGTCGAATACGCGTACGAATTGGTTTCTTGTTTGATGTCAAATAAGTTTACGTATTTCGAATTAATTGTTGTATGAAAAGAATATTTTATGATATAGAATTTTAAAAAGCGTACTACTACCAATATTTTCATTTAATTTTCTGGAACATATGTCAGAAAACAATAATTTTAATAATTATTTGATACATCGATTGAAGCGATCCAACCACATTTTCCTAGAAGTAAAAGTATGTTCCAATTAATTATGGGCTGCATGGATAATTAATTATAGTACTAAAACTTATCAAAATATGTTCGTATTTTTATTTGCTGTGTAATATTACACTGCTATTTGAAATTATGCTCCAATTAATTATTGTGTCAAGACATAGCATATATTCAATTATTTATAACAATTTTATGTAATAAATCTATTTATCACAAAAAACCATATCAATATTCAATTATTTCAATTATCCCAATTTACCCTATATACCGCCATTTAATAATTCCAAAATTTATCTATTATCCAATATGATATCAATTTACAATTATTTATACAAAAAACCATATCAATATTCAATTATTTATAACAATTTTATGTAATAAATCTATTTATCATGGGGAATTTTTAACCTAAAAAAAAGAGCATAAATAGTTATGTTTATATATGTTGTGCATATTTTTATGTTATAATACAACTATACCTACCATATTCAAGCATAAAAACATTAAAAACTATGCAAATAAAAATATTTTTATGCTATGTTGAATGAAATATGGTGCGTATCCCATTAAAATCAAAGCCGGAAATGACCCATTTATATTCATTTATGAACTCTAAAAAATATTTATTATCATTATAATGATCTTTATATATAATATACCAATCAATAAACATTATCAATTTATTATTATTTATAACTATTTAACGTTAATTATATATTTATCCTATATATTCATTATGAGCATAAAAAGAGCATAAATCATATATTTTTAAACTTTTATACATACTTTTATGTTATAATAAATCTATATGAACTATAATCAATAACAAAAACGTTAAAAAGTTTGTATATAAACAAAATAATATAGGGAATATGCCATACAATATTGAAAACATTAAAGTACAATAAACCCCAATTTACCCTATATACCGCCATTTTAAAATTCCAAAATTTATCTATTATCCAATATGATATCAATTTACAATTATTTATACAAAAAACCATATCAATATTCAATTATTTATAACAATTTTATGTAATAAATCTATTTATCATGGGGAATTTTAACCTAAAAAAAAGAGCATAAATAGTTATGTTTATATATGTTGTGCATATTTTTATGTTATAATACAACTATACCTACCATATTCAAGCATAAAAACATTAAAAACTATGCAAATAAAAATATTTTTATGCTATGTTGAATGAAATATGGTGCGTATCCCATTAAAATCAAAGCCGGAAATGACCCAT
This sequence comes from Tipula lateralis, assembly GCA_963932295.1. Classification (NCBI taxonomy): domain Eukaryota; kingdom Metazoa; phylum Arthropoda; class Insecta; order Diptera; family Tipulidae; genus Tipula; species Tipula lateralis. The sequence continues at coordinate 101,451,330 of OZ010737.1, forward strand.
TTATATTCATTTATGAACTCTAAAAAATATTTATTATCATTATAATGATCTTTATATATAATACCAATCAATAAACATTATCAATTTATTATTATTTATAACTATTTAACGTTAGTTATATATTTATCCTATATATTCATTATGAGCATAAAAAGAGCATAAATCATATATTTTTAAACTTTTATACATACTTTTATGTTATAATAAATCTATATGAACTATAATCAATAACAAAAACGTTAAAAAGTTTGTATATAAACAAAATAATATAGGGAATATTCCATACAATATTGAAATCATTAAAGTACAATAAACCCCAATTTATCCTATATACCGCCATTTTAAAATTCCAAAATTTATCTATTATCCAATATGATATCAATTTACAATTATTTATACAAAAAACCATATCAATATTCAATTATTTAAAACAATTTTATGTAATAAATCTATTTATCATGGGGAATTTTTAACCTAAAAAAAAGAGCATAAATAGTTATGTTTATATATGTTGTGCATATTTTTATGTTATAATACAACTATACCTACCATATTCAAGCATAAAAACATTAAAAACTATGCAAATAAAAATATTTTTATGCTATGTTGAATGAAATATGGTGCGTATCCCATTAAAATCAAAGCCGGAAATGACCCATTTATATTCATTTATGAACTCTAAAAAATATTTATTATCATTATTATAATGATCTTTATATATAATACCACTCAATAAACATTATCAATTTATTATTATTTATAACTATTTAACGTTAATTAAATATTTATCCTATATATTCATTATGAGCATAAATCATATATTTTTAAACTTTTATACATACTTTTATGTTATAATAAATCTATATGAACTATAATCAATAACAAAAACGTTAAAAAGTTTGTATATAAACAAAATAATATAGGGAATATTCCATACAATATTGAAAACATTAAAGTACAATAAACCCCAATTTACCCTATATACCGCCATTTTAAAATTCCAAAATTTATCTATTATCCAATATGATATCAATTTACAATTATTTATACAAAAAACCATATCAATATTCAATTATTTATAACAATTTTATGTAATAAATCTATTTATCATGGGGAATTTTTAACCTAAAAAAAAGAGCATAAATAGTTATGTTTATATATGTTGTGCATATTTTTATGTTATAATACAACTATACCTACCATATTCAAGCATAAAAACATTAAAAACTATGCAAATAAAAATATTTTTATGCTATGTTGAATGAAATATGGTGCGTATCCCATTAAAATCAAAGCCGGAAATGACCCATTTATATTCATTTATGAACTCTAAAAAATATTTATTATCATTATAATGATCTTTATATATAATACCAATCAATAAACATTATCAATTTATTATTATTTATAACTATTTAACGTTAATTATATAGTTATCCTATATATTCATTATGAGCATAAAAAGAGCATAAATCATATATTTTTAAACTTTTATACATACTTTTATGTTATAATAAATCTATATGAACTATAATCAATAACAAAAACGTTAAAAAGTTTGTATATAAACAAAATAATATGGGGAATATTCCATACAATATTGAAAACATTAAAGTACAATAAACCCCAATTTACCCTATATACCGCCATTTTAAAATTCCAAAATTTATCTATTATCCAATATGATATCAATTTACAATTATTTATACAAAAAACCATATCAATATTCAATTATTTATAACAATTTTATGTAATAAATCTATTTATCATGGGGAATTTTTAACCTAAAAAAAAGAGCATAAATAGTTATGTTTATATATGTTGTGCATATTTTTATGTTATAATACAACTATACCTACCATATTCAAGCATAAGAACATTAAAAACTATGCAAATAAAAATATTTTTATGCTATGTTGAATGAAATATGGTGCGTATCCCATTAAAATCAAAGCCGGAAATGACCCATTTATATTCATTTATGAACTCTAAAAAATATTTATTATCATTATAATGATCTTTATATATAATACCAATCAATAAACATTATCAATTTATTATTATTTATAACTATTTAACGTTAATTATATATTTATCCTATATATTCATTATGAGCATAAAAAGAGCATAAATCATATATTTTTAAACTTTTATACATACTTTTATGTTATAATAAATCTATATGAACTATAATCAATAACAAAAACGTTAAAAAGTTTGTATATAAACAAAATAATATAGGGAATATTCCATACAATATTGAAAACATTAAAGTACAATAAACCCCAATTTACCCTATATACCGCCATTTTAAAATTCCAAAATTTATCTATTATCTAATATGATATCAATTTACAATTATTTATACAAAAAACCATATCAATATTCAATTATTTATAACAATTTTATGTAATAAATCTATTTATCATTGGGAATTTTTAACCTAAAAAAAAGAGCATAAATAGTTATGTTTATATATGTTGTGCATATTTTTATGTTATAATACAACTATACCTACCATATTCAAGCATAAAAACATTAATAACTATGCAAATAAAAATATTTTTATGCTATGTTGAATGAAATATGGTGCGTATCCCATTAAAATCAAAGCCGGAAATGACCCATTTATATTCATTTATGAACTCTAAAAAATATTTATTATCATTATAATGATCTTTATATATAATACCAATCAATAAACATTATCAATTTATTATTATTTATAACTATTTAACGTTAATTATATATTTATCCTATATATTCATTATGAGCATAAAAAGAGCATAAATCATATATTTTTAAACTTTTATACATACTTTTATGTTATAATAAATCTATATGAACTATAATCAATAACAAAAACGTTAAAAAGTTTGTATATAAACAAAATAATAAAGGGAATATTCCATACAATATTGAAAACATTCAAGTACAATAAACCCCAATTTACCCTATATACCGCCATTTTAAAATTCCAAAATTTATCTATTATCGAATAGGATATCAATTTACAATTATTTATACAAAAAACCATATCAATATTCAATTATTTATAACAATTTTATGTAATAAATCTATTTATCATGGGGAATTTTTAACCTAAAAAAAAGAGCATAAATAGTTATGTTTATATATGTTGTGCATATTTTTATGTTATAATACAACTATACCTACCATATTCAAGCATAAAAACATTAAAAACTATGCAAATAAAAATATTTTTATGCTATGTTGAATGAAATATGGTGCGTATCCCATTAAAATCAAAGCCGGAAATGACCCATTTATATTCATTTATGAACTCTAAAAAATATTTATTATCATTATAATGATCTTTATATATAATACCAATCAATAAACATTATCAATTTATTATTATTTATAACTATTTAACGTTAATTATATATTTATCCTATATATTCATTATGAGCATAAAAAGAGCATAAATCATATATTTTTAAACTTTTATACATACTTTTATGTTATAATAAATCTATATGAACTATAATCAAAAACAAAAACGTTAAAAAGTTTGTATATAAACAAAATAATATAGGGAATATTCCATACAATATTGAAAACATTAAAGTACAATAAACCCCAATTTACCCTATATACCGCCATTTTAAAATTCCAAAATTTATCTATTATCCAATATGATATCAATTTACAATTATTTATACAAAAAACCATATCAATATTCAATTATTTATAACAATTTTATGTAATAAATCTATTTATCATGGGGAATTTTTAACCTAAAAAAAAGAACATAAATAGTTATGTTTATATATGTTGTGCATATTTTTATGTTATAATACAACTATACCTACCATATTCAAGCATAAAAACATTAAAAACTATGCAAATAAAAATATTTTTATGCTATGTTGAATGAAATATGGTGCGTATCCCATTAAAATCAAAGCCGGAAATGACCCATTTATATTCATTTATGAACTCTAAAAAATATTTATTATCATTATAATGATCTTTATATATAATACCAATCAATAAACATTATCAATTTATTATTATTTATAACTATTTAACGTTAATTATATATTTATCCTATATATTCATTATGAGCATAAAAAGAGCATAAATCATATATTTTTAAACTTTTATACATACTTTTATGTTATAATAAATCTATATGAACTATAATCAATAACAAAAACGTTAAAAAGTATGTATATAAACAAAATAATATAGGGAATATTCCATACAATATTGAAAACATTAAAGTACAATAAACCCCAATTTACCCTTTATACTGCCATTTTAAAATTCCAAAATTTATCTATTATCCAATATGATATCAATTTACAATTATTTATACAAAAAACCATATCAATATTCAATTATTTATAACAATTTTATGTAATAAATCTATTTATCATGGGGAATTTTTAACCTAAAAAAAAGAGCATAAATAGTTATGTTTATATATGTTGTGCATATTTTTATGTTATAATACAACTATACCTACCATATTCAAGCATAAAAACATTAAAAACTATGCAAATAAAAATATTTTTATGCTATGTTGAATGAAATATGGTGCGTATCCCATTAAAATCAAAGCCGGAAATGACCCATTTATATTCATTTATGAACTCTAAAAAATATTTATTATCATTATAATGATCTTTATATATAATACCAATCAATAAACATTATCAATTTATTATTATTTATAACTATTTAACGTTAATTATATATTTATCCTATATATTCATTATGAGCATAAAAAGAGCATAAATCATATATTTTTAAACTTTTATACATACTTTTATGTTATAATAAATCTATATGAACTATAATCAATAACAAAAACGTTAAAAAGTTTGTATATAAACAAAATAATATAGGGAATATTCCATACAATATTGAAAACATTAAAGTACAATAAACCCCAATTTACCCTATATACCGCCATTTTAAAATTCCAAAATTTATCTATTATCCAATATGATATCAATTTACAATTATTTATACAAAAAAACATATCAATAGCTTTGTCTTGACGATAAAACGAATATAGTTCTAAAAATTAATTTTATGATCATAAATTGAATTTTGCGTCTTGACGGTGAATGTAAACCACTACTGTCCCTCCTTTCGTCGAATACGCGTACGAATTGGTTTCTTGTTTGATGTCAAATAAGTTTACGTATTTCGAATTAATTGTTGTATGAAAAGAATATTTTATGATATAGAATTTTAAAAAGCGTACTACTACCAATATTTTCATTTAATTTTCTGGAACATATGTCAGAAAACAATAATTTTAATAATTATTTGATACATCGATTGAAGCGATCCAACCACATTTTCCTAGAAGTAAAAGTATGTTCCAATTAATTATGGGCTGCATGGATAATTAATTATAGTACTAAAACTTATCAAAATATGTTCGTATTTTTATTTGCTGTGTAATATTACACTGCTATTTAAAATTATGCTCCAATTAATTATTGTGTCAAGACATAGCATATATTCAATTATTTATAACAATTTTATGTAATAAATCTATTTATCATGGGGAATTTTTAACCTAAAGAAAAGGGCATAAATAGTTATGTTTATATATGTTGTGCATATTTTTATGTTATAATACAACTATACCTACCATATTCAAGCATAAAAACATTAAAAACTATGCAAATAAAAATATTTTTATGCTATGTTGAATGAAATATGGTGCGTATCCCATTAAAATCAAAGCCGGAAATGACCCATTTATATTCATTTATGAACTCTAAAAAATATTTATTATCATTATAATGATCTTTATATATAATACCAATCAATAAACATTACCAATTTATTATTATTTATAACTATTTAACGTTAATTATATATTTATCCTATATATTCATTATGAGCATAAAAAGAGCATAAATCATATATTTTTAAACTTTTATACATATACTTATATGTTATAATAAATCTATATGAACTATAATCAATAACAAAAACGTTAAAAAGTTTGTATATAAACAAAATAATATAGGGAATATTCCATACAATATTGAAAACATTAAAGTACAATAAACCCCAATTTACCCTATATACCGCCATTTTAAAATTCCAAAATTTATCTATTATCCAATATGATATCAATTTACAATTATTTATACAAAAAACCATATCAATATTCAATTATTTATAACAATTTTATGTAATAAATCTATTTATCATGGGGAATTTTTAACCTAAAAAAAAGAGCATAAATAGTTATGTTTATATATGTTGTGCATATTTTTATGTTATAATACAACTATACCTACCATATTCAAGCATAAAACATTAAAAACTATGCAAATAAAAATATTTTTATGCTATGTTGAATGAAATATGGTGCGTATCCCATTAAAATCAAAGCCGGAAATGACCCATTTATATTCATTTATGAACTCTAAAAAATATTTATTATCATTATAATGATCTTTATATATAATACCAATCAATAAACATTATCAATTTATTATTATTTATAACTATTTAACGTTAATTATATATTTATCCTATATATTCATTATGAGCATAAAAAGAGCATAAATCATATATTTTTAAACTTTTATACATACTTTTATGTTATAATAAATCTATATGAACTATAATCAATAACAAAAACGTTAAAAAGTTTGTATATAAACAAAATAATAAAGGGAATATTCCATACAATATTGAAAACATTCAAGTACAATAAACCCCAATTTACCCTATATACCGCCATTTTAAAATTCCAAAATTTATCTATTATCGAATAGGATATCAATTTACAATTATTTATACAAAAAACCATATCAATATTCAATTATTTATAACAATTTTATGTAATAAATCTATTTATCATGGGGAATTTTTAACCTAAAAAAAAGAGCATAAATAGTTATGTTTATATATGTTGTGCATATTTTTATGTTATAATACAACTATACCTACCATATTCAAGCATAAAAACATTAAAAACTATGCAAATAAAAATATTTTTATGCTATGTTGAATGAAATATGGTGCGTATCCCATTAAAATCAAAGCCGGAAATGACCCATTTATATTCATTTATGAACTCTAAAAAATATTTATTATCATTATAATGATCTTTATATATAATACCAATCAATAAACATTATCAATTTATTATTATTTATAACTATTTAACGTTAATTATATATTTATCCTATATATTCATTATGAGCATAAAAAGAGCATAAATCATATATTTTTAAACTTTTATACATACTTTTATGTTATAATAAATCTATATGAACTATAATCAATAACAAAAACGTTAAAAAGTTTGTATATAAACAAAATAATATAGGGAATATTCCATACAATATTGAAAACATTAAAGTACAATAAACCCCAATTTACCCTATATACCGCCATTTTAAAATTCCAAAATTTATCTATTATCCAATATGATATCAATTTACAATTATTTATACAAAAAACCATATCAATATTCAATTATTTATAACAATTTTATGTAATAAATCTATTTATCATGGGGAATTTTTAACCTAAAAAAAAGAGCATAAATAGTTATGTTTATATATGTTGTGCATATTTTTATGTTATAATACAACTATACCTACCATATTCAAGCATAAAAACATTAAAAACTATGCAAATAAAAATATTTTTATGCTATGTTGAATGAAATATGGTGCGTATCCCATTAAAATCAAAGCCGGAAATGACCCATTTATATTCATTTATGAACTCTAAAAAATATTTATTATCATTATAATGATCTTTATATATAATACCAATCAATAAACATTATCAATTTATTATTATTTATAACTATTTAACGTTAATTATATATTTATCCTATATATTCATTATGAGCATAAAAAGAGCATAAATCATATATTTTTAAACTTTTATACATACTTTTATGTTATAATAAATCTATATGAACTATAATCAATAACAAAAACGTTAAAAAGTATGTATATAAACAAAATAATATAGGGAATATTCCATACAATATTGAAAACATTAAAGTACAATAAACCCCAATTTACCCTTTATACTGCCATTTTAAAATTCCAAAATTTATCTATTATCCAATATGATATCAATTTACAATTATTTATACAAAAAACCATATCAATATTCAATTATTTATAACAATTTTATGTAATAAATCTATTTATCATGGGGAATTTTTAACCTAAAAAAAAGAGCATAAATAGTTATGTTTATATATGTTGTGCATATTTTTATGTTATAATACAACTATACCTACCATATTCAAGCATAAAAACATTAAAAACTATGCAAATAAAAATATTTTTATGCTATGTTGAATGAAATATGGTGCGTATCCCATTAAAATCAAAGCCGGAAATGACCCATTTATATTCATTTATGAACTCTAAAAAATATTTATTATCATTATAATGATCTTTATATATAATACCAATCAATAAACATTATCAATTTATTATTATTTATAACTATTTAACGTTAATTATATATTTATCCTATATATTCATTATGAGCATAAAAAGAGCATAAATCATATATTTTTAAACTTTTATACATACTTTTATGTTATAATAAATCTATATGAACTATAATCAATAACAAAAACGTTAAAAAGTTTGTATATAAACAAAATAATATAGGGAGTATTCCATACAATATTGAAAACATTAAAGTACAATAAACCCCAATTTACCCTATATACCGCCATTTTAAAATTCCAAAATTTATCTATTATCCAATATGATATCAATTTACAATTATTTATACAAAAAAACATATCAATAGCTTTGTCTTGACGATAAAACGAATATAGTTCTAAAAATTAATTTTATGATCACAAATTTTTGCGTCTTGACGGTGAATGTAAACCACTACTGTCCCTCCTTTCGTCGAATACGCGTACGAATTGGTTTCTTGTTTGATGTCAAATAAGTTTACGTATTTCGAATTAATTGTTGTATGAAAAGAATATTTTATGATATAGAATTTTAAAAAGCGTACTACTACCAATATTTTCATTTAATTTTCTGGAACATATGTCAGAAAACAATAATTTTAATAATTATTTGATACATCGATTGAAGCGATCCAACCACATTTTCCTAGAAGTAAAAGTATGTTCCAATTAATTATGGGCTGCATGGATAATTAATTATAGTACTAAAACTTATCAAAATATGTTCGTATTTTTATTTGCTGTGTAATATTACACTGCTATTTAAAATTATGCTCCAATTAATTATTGTGTCAAGACATAGCATATATTCAATTATTTATAACAATTTTATGTAATAAATCTATTTATCATGGGGAATTTTTAACCTAAAAAAAAGGGCATAAATAGTTATGTTTATATATGTTGTGCATATTTTTATGTTATAATACAACTATACCTACCATATTCAAGCATAAAAACATTAAAAACTATGCAAATAAAAATATTTTTATGCTATGTTGAATGAAATATGGTGCGTATCCCATTAAAATCAAAGCCGGAAATGACCCATTTATATTCATTTATGAACTCTAAAAAATATTTATTATCATTATAATGATCTTTATATATAATACCAATCAATAAACATTACCAATTTATTATTATTTATAACTATTTAACGTTAATTATATATTTATCCTATATATTCATTATGAGCATAAAAAGAGCATAAATCATATATTTTTAAACTTTTATACATATACTTATATGTTATAATAAATCTATATGAACTATAATCAATAACAAAAACGTTAAAAAGTTTGTATATAAACAAAATAATATAGGGAATATTCCATACAATATTGAAAACATTAAAGTACAATAAACCCCAATTTACCCTATATACCGCCATTTTAAAATTCCAAAATTTATCTATTATCCAATATGATATCAATTTACAATTATTTATACAAAAAACCATATCAATATTCAATTATTTATAACAATTTTATGTAATAAATCTATTTATCATGGGGAATTTTTAACCTAAAAAAAAGAGCATAAATAGTTATGTTTATATATGTTGTGCATATTTTTATGTTATAATACAACTATACCTACCATATTCAAGCATAAAACATTAAAAACTATGAAAATAAAAATATTTTTATGCTATGTTGAATGAAATATGGTGCGTATCCCATTAAAATCAAAGCCGGAAATGACCCATTTATATTCATTTATGAACTCTAAAAAATATTTATTATCATTATAATGATCTTTATATATAATACCAATCAATAAACATTATCAATTTATTATTATTTATAACTATTTAACGTTAATTATATATTTATCCTATATATTCATTATGAGCATAAAAAGAGCATAAATCATATATTTTTAAACTTTTATACATACTTTTATGTTATAATAAATCTATATGAACTATAATCAATAACAAAAACGTTAAAAAGTTTGTATATAAACAAAATAATATAGGGAATATTCCATACAATATTGAAAACATTAAAGTACAATAAACCCCTATTTACCCTATATACCGCCATTTTAAAATTCCAAAATTTATCTATTATCCAATATGATATCAATTTACAATTATTTATACAAAAAACCATATCAATATTCAATTATTTAAAACAATTTTATGTAATAAATCTATTTATCATGGGGAATTTTTAACCTAAAAAAAAGAGCATAAATAGTTATGTTTATATATGTTGTGCATATTTTTATGTTATAATACAACTATACCTACCATATTCAAGCATAAAAACATTAAAAACTATGCAAATAAAAATATTTTTATGCTATGTTGAATGAAATATGGTGCGTATCCCATTAAAATCAAAGCCGGAAATGACCCATTTATATTCATTTATGAACTCTAAAAAATATTTATTATCATTATAATGATCTTTATATATAATACCAATCAATAAACATTATCAATTTATTATTATTTATAACTATTTAACGTTAATTATATATTTATCCTATATATTCATTATGAGCATAAATCATATATTTTTAAACTTTTATACATACTTTTATGTTATAATAAATCTATATGAACTATAATCAATAACAAAAACATTAAAAAGTTTGTATATAAACAAAATAATATAGGGAATATTCCATACAATATTGAAAACATTAAAGTACAATAAACCCCAATTTACCCTATATACCGCCATTTTAAAATTCCAAAATTTATCTATTATCCAATATGATATCAATTTACAATTATTTATACAAAAAACCATATCAATATTCAATTATTTATAACAATTTTATGTAATAAATCTATTTATCATGGGGAATTTTTAACCTAAAAAAAGGGCATAAATAGTTATGTTTATATATGTTGTGCATATTTTTATGTTATAATACAACTATACCTACCATATTCAAGCATAAAAACATTAAAAACTATGCAAATAAAAATATTTTTATGCTATGTTGAATGAAATATGGTGCGTATCCCATTAAAATCAAAGCCGGAAATGACCCATTTATATTCATTTATGAACTCTAAAAAATATTTATTATCATTATAATGATCTTTATATATAATACCAATCAATAAACATTATCAATTTATTATTATTTATAACTATTTAACGTTAATTATATATTTATCCTATATATTCATTATGAGCATAAAAAGAGCATAAATCATATATTTTTAAACTTTTATACATACTTTTATGTTATAATAAATCTATATGAACTATAATCAATAACAAAAACGTTAAAAAGTTTGTATATAAACAAAATAATATAGGGAATATTCCATACAATATTGAAAACATTAAAGTACAATAAACCCCAATTTACCCTATATACCGCCATTTTAAAATTCCAAAATTTATCTATTATCCAATATGATATCAATTTACAATTATTTATACAAAAAACCATATCAATATTCAATTATTTATAACAATTTTATGTAATAAATCTATTTATCATGGGGAATTTTTAACCTAAAAAAAAGAGCATAAATAGTTATGTTTATATATGTTGTGCATATTTTTATGTTATAATACAACTATACCTACCATATTCAAGCATAAAAACATTAAAAACTATGCAAATAAAAATATTTTTATGGTATGTTGAATGAAATATGGTGCGTATCCCATTAAAATCAAAGCCGGAAATGACCCATTTATATTCATTTATGAACTCTAAAAAATATTTATTATCATTATAATGATCTTTATATATAATACCAATCAATAAACATTATCAATTTATTATTATTTATAACTATTTAACGTTAATTATATATTTATCCTATATATTCATTATGACCATAAAAAGAGCATAAATCATATATTTTTAAACTTTTATACATACTTTTATGTTATAATAAATCTATATGAACTATAATCAATAACAAAAACGTTAAAAAGTTTGTATATAAACAAAATAATATAGGGAATATTCCATACAATATTGAAAACATTAAAGTACAATAAACCCCAATTTACCCTATATACCGCCATTTTAAAATTCCAAAATTTATCTATTATCCAATATGATATCAATTTACAATTATTTATACAAAAAACCATATCAATATTCAATTATTTATAACAATTTTATGTAATAAATCTATTTATCATGGGGAATTTTTAACCTAAAAAAAAGAGCATTAATAGTTATGTTTATATATGTTGTGCACATTTTTATGTTATAATACAACTATACCTACCATATTCAAGCATAAAAACATTAAAAACTATGCAAATAAAAATATTTTTATGCTATGTTGAATGAAATATGGTGCGTATCCCATTAAAATCAAAGCCGGAAATGACCCATTTATATTCATTTATGAACTCTAAAAAATATTTATTATCATTATAATGATCTTTATATATAATACCAATCAATAAACATTATCAATTTATTATTATTTATAACTATTTAACGTTAATTATATATTTATCCTATATATTCATTATGAGCATAAAAAGAGCATAAATCATATATTTTTAAACTTTTATACATACTTTTATGTTATAATAAATCTATTTGAACTATAATCAATAACAAAAACGTTAAAAAGTTTGTATATAAACAAAATAATATGGGGAATATTCCATACAATATTGAAAACATTAAAGTACAATAAACCCCAATTTACCCTTTATACCGCCATTTTAAAATTCCAAAATTTATCTATTATCCAATATGATATCAATTTACAATTATTTATACAAAAACCCATATCAATATTCAATTATTTATAACAATTTTATGTAATAAATCTATTTATCATGGGGAATTTTTAACCTAAAAAAAAGAGCATAAATAGTTATGTTTATATATGTTGTGCATATTTTTATGTTATAATACAACTATACCTACCATATTCAAGCATAAAAACATTAAAAACTATGCAAATAAAAATATTTTTATGCTATGTTGAATGAAATATGGTGCGTATCCCATTAAAATCAAAGCCGGAAATGACCCATTTATATTCATTTATGAACTCTAAAAAATATTTATTATCATTATAATGATCTTTATATATAATACCAATCAATAAACATTATCAATTTATTATTATTTATAACTATTTAACGTTAATTAAATATTTATCCTATATATTCATTATGAGCATAAATCATATATTTTTAAACTTTTATACATACTTTTATGTTATAATAAATCTATATGAACTATAATCAATAACAAAAACGTTAAAAAGTTTGTATATAAACAAAATAATATAAGGAATATTCCATACAATATTGAAAACATTAAAGTACAATAAACCCCAATTTACCCTATATACCGCCATTTTAAAATTCCAAAATTTATCTATTATCCAATATGATATCAATTTACAATTATTTATACAAAAAACCATATCTATATTCAATTATTTATAACAATTTTATGTAATAAATCTATTTATCATGGGGAATTTTTAACCTAAAAAAAAGAGCATAAATAGTTATGTTTATATATGTTGTGCATATTTTTATGTTATAATACAACTATACCTACCATATTCAAGCATAAAAACATTAAAAACTATGCAAATAAAAATATTTTTATGCTATGTTGAATGAAATATGGTGCGTATCCCATTAAAATCAAAGCGGGAAATGACCCATTTATATTCATTTATGAACTCTAAAAAATATTTATTATCATTATAATGATCTTTATATATAATACCAATCAATAAACATTATCAATTTATTATTATTTATAACTATTTAACGTTAGTTATATATTTATCCTATATATTCATTATGAGCATAAAAAGAGCATAAATCATATATTTTTAAACTTTTATACATACTTTTATGTTATAATAAATCTATATGAACTATAATCAATAACAAAAACGTTAAAAAGTTTGTATATAAACAAAATAATATAGGGAATATTCCATACAATATTGAAAACATTAAAGTACAATAAACCCCAATTTACCCTTTATACCGCCATTTTAAAATTCCAAAATTTATCTATTATCCAATATGATATCAATTTACAATTATTTATACAAAAAACCATATCAATATTCAATTATTTATAACAATTTTATGTAATAAATCTATTTATCATGGGGAATTTTTAACCTAAAAAAAAAGCATAAATAGTTATGTTTATATATGTTGTGCATATTTTTATGTTATAATACAACTATACCTACCATATTCAAGCATAAAAACATTAAAAACTATGCAAATAAAAATATTTTTATGCTATGTTGAATGAAATATGGTGCGTATCCCATTAAAATCAAAGCCGGAAATGACCCATTTATATTCATTTATGAACTCTAAAAAATATTTATTATCATTATAATGATCTTTATATATAATACCAATCAATAAACATTATCAATTTATTATTATTTATAACTATTTAACGTTAATTATATATTTATCCTATATATTCATTATGACCATAAAAAGAGCATAAATCATATATTTTTAAACTTTTATACATACTTTTATGTTATAATAAATCTATATGAACTATAATCAATAACAAAAACGTTAAAAAGTTTGTATATAAACAAAATAATATAGGGAATATTTCATACAATATTGAAAACATTAAAGTACAATAAACCCCAATTTACCCTATATACAACCATTTTAAAATTCCAAAATTTATCTATTATCCAATATGATATCAATTTACAATTATTTATACAAAAAACCATATCAATATTCAATTATTTATAACAATTTTATGTAATAAATCTATTTATCATGGGGAATTTTTAACCTAAAAAAAAGAGCATAAATAGTTATGTTTATATATGTTGTGCATATTTTTATGTTATAATACAACTATACCTACCATATTCAAGCATAAAAACATTAAAAACTATGCAAATAAAAATATTTTTATGCTATGTTGAATGAAAAATGGTGCGTATCCCATTAAAATCAAAGCCGGAAATGACCCATTTATATTCATTTATGAACTCTAAAAAATATTTATTATCATTTTAATGATCTTTATATATAATACCAATCAATAAACATTATCAATTTATTATTATTTATAACTATTTAACGTTAATTATATATTTATCCTATATATTCATTATGAGCATAAAAATAGCATAAATCATATATTTTTAAACTTTTATACATACTTTTATGTTATAATAAATCTATATGAACTATAATCAATAACAAAAACGTTAAAAAGTTTGTATATAAACAAAATAATATAGGGAATATTCCATACAATATTGAAAACATTAAAGTTACAATAAACCCCAATTTACCCTATATACCGCCATTTTAAAATTCCAAAATTTATCTATTATCCAATATGATATCAATTTACAATTATTTATACAAAAAACCATATCAATATTCAATTATTTATAACAATTTTATGTAATAAATCTATTTATCATGGGGAATTTTTAACCTAAAAAAAAGAGCATAAATAGTTATGTTTATATATGTTGTGCATATTTTATGTTATAATACAACTATACCTACCATATTCAAGCATAAAACATTAAAAACTATGCAAATAAAAATATTTTTATGCTATGTTGAATGAAATATGGTGCGTATCCCATTAAAATCAAAGCCGGAAATGACCCATTTATATTCATTTATGAACTCTAAAAAATATTTATTATCATTATAATGATCTTTATATATAATACCAATCAATAAACATTATCAATTTATTATTATTTATAACTATTTAACGTTAATTATATATTTATCCTATATATTCATTATGAGCATAAAAAGATCATAAATCATATATTTTTAAACTTTTATACATACTTTTATGTTATAATAAATCTATATGAACTATAATCAATAACAAAAACGTTAAAAAGTTTGTATATAAACAAAATAATATAGGGAATATTCCATACAATAATGAAAACATTAAAGTACAATAAACCACAATTTACCCTATATACTGTCATTTTAAAATCCAATATGATATCAATTTACAATTATTTATACAAAAAACCATATCAATATTCAATTATTTATAACAATTTTATGTAATAAATCTATTTATCATGGGGAATTTTTAACCTAAAAAAAAGAGCATAAATAGTTATGTTTATATATGTTGTGCATATTTTTATGTTATAATACAACTATACCTACCATATTCAAGCATAAAAACATTAAAAACTATGCAAATAAAAATATTTTTATGCTATGTTGAATGAAATATGGTGCGTATCCCATTAAAATCAAAGCCGGAAATGACCCATTTATATTCATTTATGAACTCTAAAAAATATTTATTATCATTATAATGATCTTTATATATAATACCAATCAATAAACATTATCAATTTATTATTATTTATAACTATTTAACGTTAATTATATATTTATCCTATATATTCATTATGAGCATAAAAAGAGCATAAATCATATATTTTTAAACTTTTATACATACTTTTATGTTATGATAAATCTATATGAACTATAATCAATAACAAAAACGTTAAAAAGTTTGTATATAAACAAAATAATATAGGGAATATTCCATACAATATTGAAAACATTAAAGTACAATAAACCCCAATTTACCCTATATACCGCCATTTTAAAATTCCAAAATTTATCTATTATCCAATATGATATCAATTTACAATTATTTATACAAAAAACCATATCAATATTCAATTATTTATAACAATTTTATGTAATAAATCTATTTATCATGGGGAATTTTTAACCTAAAAAAAAGAGCATAAATAGTTATGTTTATATATGTTGTGCATATTTTTATGTTATAATACAACTATACCTACCATATTCAAGCATAAAAACATTAAAAACTATGCAAATAAAAATATTTTTATGCTATGTTGAATGAAATATGGTGCGTATCCCATTAAAATCAAAGCCGGAAATGACCCATTTATATTCATTTATGAACTCTAAAAAATATTTATTATCATTATAATGATCTTTATATATAATACCAATCAATAAACATTATCAATTTATTATTATTTATAACTATTTAACGTTAATTATATATTTATCCTATATATTCATTATGACCATAAAAAGAGCATAAATCATATATTTTTAAACTTTTATACATACTTTTATGTTATAATAAATCTATATGAACTATAATCAATAACAAAAACGTTAAAAAGTTTGTATATAAACAAAATAATATAGGGAATATTCCATACAATATTGAAAACATTAATTGAATTTAAATCTAATTTACCATGTATATAAATTATTCCTGGGATTGGGAAACACAACTTACACTAAAAAGATAAGGAATTAATTGAACTATTTGATGTATTAAACGAAACTAAATCCAAATGTCTAACATTGGCCGATAATTGCCTTCAAACAGTTGGAGTCAAAATTGTACTTGAATGAATAAAATTTGGGGCCAATTTCCTACGGGGGTTGGAGACCACCACTTATGCTCATTAGATCAGGAATTTAATGGCCTATTTGATGTACTATTCGAACCTGAGTCCAAATCTCTAGCATTGGCCGATATTGGCCTTCAAACAGTTTGAGTTGAAATTGTACTTGAACGAATAAAATTTGGGGCCAATTTCCTACGGGGGTTGGAGACCACCACTTATGCTCATTAGATGAGGAATTTAATGGCCTATTTGATGTTTTATCCCAACCTGAGTCCAAATCTCTAGCATTGGCCGATAATGGCCTTCAAACAGTTTGAGTCGAAATTGTACTTGAACGAATAAAATTTGGGGCCAATTTCCTAAGGGGGTTGGAGACCACCACTTATGCTCATTTGATGAGAAAATTAATGGCCTATTTGATGTATAATCCCAACCTGAGTCCAAATCTCTAGCATTGGTCGATAATGGCCTTCAAACAGTTGGAGTCGAAATTGTACTTGATCGAATAAAATTTGGGGCCAATTTCCTACGGGGGTTGGAGACCACCACTTATGCTCATTAGATGAGAAATTTAATGGCCTATTTGATGTACTATTCGAACCTGAGTCCAAATCTCTAGCATTGGCCGATAATGGCTTTTAAACAGTTTGAGTCAAAATTGTACTTGAACGAATAAAATTTGGGGCCAATTTCCTACGGGGGTTGGAGACCACCACTTATGCTCATTAGATCAGGAATTTAATGGCATATTTGATGAATTATCCCAACCTGAGTCCAAATCTCTAGCATTGGCCGTTAATGACCTTCAAACAGTTTGAGTCAAAATTGTACTTGAACGAATAAAATTTGGGGCCAATTTGCTACGGTGGTTGGAGACCACCACTTATGCTCATTAGATGAGGAATTTAATGGCCTAATTGATGTACTATTCGAACCTGAGTCCAAATCTCTAGCATTGGCCGATAATGGCCTTCAAACAGTTTGAGTCATAATTGTACTTGAACGAATAAAATTTGGGGACAATTTGCTACGGGGGTTGGAGACCACCACTTATGCTCATTAGATGAGGAATTTAATGGCCTATTTGATGTATATTCCCAACCTGAGTCCAAATCTCTAGCATTGGCCGATAATGGCCTTCAAACAGTTTGAGTCAAAGTTGTACTTGAACGAATAAATTTTGGGGACAATTTGCTACGGGGGTTGGAGACCACCACTTATGCTCATCAAATGAGAAATTTAATGGCCTATTTGATGTACTATTCGAACCTGAGTCCAAATCTCTAGCATTGGCCGATAATGGCCTTCAAACAGTTTAAGTCAAAATTGTACTTGAACGAATAAATTTTGGGGACAATTTGCTACGGGGGTTGGAGACCACCACTTATACTCATTAGATCAGGAATTTAATGGCCTATTTGATGTACTATTCGAACCTGAGTCCAAATCTCTAGCATTGGCCGATAATGGCCTTCAAACAGTTTGAGTCGAAATTGTACTTGAACGAATAAATTTTGGGGACAATTTGCTACGGTGGTTGGAGACCACCACTTATGCTCATTAGATGAGGAATTTAATGGCCTATTTGATAAATAATTCGAACTTGAGTCCAAAACTCTAGCATTGGCCGATAATGGCCTTCAAACAGTTGGAGTCAAAATTGTACTTGAACGAATAAATTTTGAGGACAATTTGCTACGGGGGTTGGAGACCACCACTTATGCTCATTAGATCAGGAATTTAATGGCCTATTTGATGTACTATTCGAACCTGAGTCCAAATCTCTAACATTGGCCGATAATGGCCTTCAAACAGTTTGAGTCAAAATTGTACTTGAACGAATAAAATTTGGGGCCAATTTCCTACGGGGGTTGGAGACCACCACTTATGCTCATTAGATGAGGAATTTAATGGCCTATTTGATGTACTATTCGAACTTGAGTCCAAATCTCTAGCATTGGCCGATAATGGCCTTCAAACAGTTGGAGTCAAAATTGTACTTGAACGAATAAAATTTGGGGACAATTTGCTACGGGGGTTGGAGACCACCACTTATGCTTATTAGATCAGGAATTTAATGGCCTATTTGATGTACTATTCGAACCTGAGTCCAAATCTCTAGCATTGGCCGATAATGGCCTTCAAACAGTTTGAGTCATAATTGTACTTGAACGAATAAAATTTGGGGCCAATTTCCTACGGGGGTTGGAGACCACCACTTATGCTCATTAGATGAGGAATTTAATGGCTTACTTGATGCATAATCCCAACCTGAGTCTAAATCTCTAGCATTGGCCAATATTGGCCTTTAAACAGGTTGAGTCGAAATTGTACTTGAACGAATAAAATTTGGGGACAATTTCCTACGGGGGTTGGAGACCACCACTTATGCTCATTAGATCAGGAATTTAATGGCTTACTTGATGCATAATCCCAACCTGAGTCCAAATCTCTAGCATTGGCCAATATTGGCCTTCAAACAGGTTGAGTCGAAATTGTACTTGAACGAATAAAATTTGGGGACAATTTGCTACGGGGGTTGGAGACCACCCCTTATGCTCATTAGATGAGGAATTTAATGGCCTATTTGATAGAATATCAAATTTTAATACGCGGTTTTTAATATGCATGTCTATTGGATAATGTCTTAGGTTATAATCATACCTATTAGATTTTTCTAATAAGATATGTTAGTTTGTTTCATTTTATCCAATACTCAAACCTATTTAGTTTTATAATTTTAGTACTGAATAATTAAATTTGTTAGATCATCTTCCGCTACAAAATATTTGTTTTTATTTTAGCTAGATGTCGCGCAGATCTTTGTCATATTGTCACGAATCACAGATGTCACCTGTGATAATTAAGAAGAAAATTACAATAGTAGGGATTACCCTGTAACCAAATGTTTACATAAACGAACAAAATAAAAAGAAATAATGAAATAGGCGGAGCGAACAAAATACAAGAAGAACATTCGCGAAGTGTAGAGAAAAAAATAATAGAATATTCTACAAGTATTTGTGTCGTATAAATACGTGTAGACATTTGAGTTACGAAACAGTTCAATTTTGAATTTCGAAGTGTTAATATCGGGAAGTGATAAAAAGTGAAGTGTTAAAATAATAGTAGTGATAAATAATTGTGGAAAATAATAGTGAAAATAAATATTAGTGAATTATTTGTGAAATATTTGTGTAATTTTTGTGAGAAATAAATTTAGTTAAAATTTAATCTTTGCGAGTTTATATTCACAATCCAGTGATCGAACCGGATAAAATTATTAGAATAACCACTCGGCGAAATCGTAACAATTGGTGACAGCGGTGGGATTGTGGATATCCAAAATGAAATTATTGGACTTAAAAGTGGCAGATTTGAAGAAGGAGTTGGGGCTACGGAATCTACCAACAGCGGGCAATCGAAATGAGTTGCAGTTGAGACTCCGTACAGCTTTGTTGGATGAAAATGTTGACCCAGATCAACATGAGTTTAATTTTGGGGCACCGGATTCAACCGAGGTGCAAGCGGTTGAAGTAACAACAGAAACAACGACCAGAGCGGAAGACCAGAATGTCATCGTTAAAGAAACTACTCCAACAACATCTGGAGGTTTCGACATGGGACAATTAATGGCCGCAATGCAACATATGATTGGAGGTCTTAAAAATGAAATGGTTAGTGTGCAGGAGCAGATGATCGGTGGGCTCAAAACCGATATTACAAGCGGACAAGAAAGCTTAAAGGAACAGATGAGAGTCGATCAGGAAAGATTATTGGCTGAACAGGAAAGCATGAGAACTGGACAAGAGAGCATCATCGAACGGTTGGAGCAGCAGGAAAAATGTGTCAACGAGAAGTTTCGAGAGCTTTCCGTTACGTTGAACGCAAAAGTTGATACGGTCAAAATTGATATGGAAAATAAATTGGAAGAGTATGAATCCAGAAATTCTCGAAAGATAGATCAACAAATCGAGGTGACCGATCAACGATTCCAGAAACTTGAAAAGGAGCTGATGGATCTAAAAACCAACGGCAGCGCTCAAATTGCTCGACCAACCAGCTCGATTAAATTGAAGCCACCAACGTTCGATGGGACCACACCATTCAACATCTTCAAACTCCAGTTTGAAATGGCGGCCACAAGGAATGGTTGGTGCAAGGAGGATCGAGTGGCAGCATTGATTGTGGCGTTAAAAGGAAGTGCTGCGGATCTTTTGCCAATCGTGCCGGAATACGATAGAGAGGATTACGGAAAAATCATGTTGGTTCTGGAGCGCAAATACGGTGGTGACCATCGACGGGAGTTACATCGTATGGAGTTGAAGGGACGATGTCAGCGGGTTGGAGAGACGCTCCAGGAGTATGCGGCTGATATAGAGCGACTAGTGCACCTCGCCCACTACAACATGGCAGGAGAATACACCGAGCGTATCAAGATCGACGCTTTCACCGATGGTATACGGGATCCGGATACGAGACGTGCAGTTGTATTGTCTCCAAAAGCAACGTTTGCGGAAACCATCGCGTGTGCACTAACCAATGAGACTGCAAATAACATCATCAAACCAGCAGTCAAGGTACGTCGTGTGGAAGTGGAACCAGCAATCAGTCACAAACAGGGCAATAACACCAAACCAGCAGATAACTGGCGGACAACGAGATTCCGGGATGGAACTAGTAAAATCAGATGTTGGGTTTGTGACAAAATAGGACACATCTCGAGGGAATGCTGGGAAATTAGGCGCAAACGGGCGAGAACACCATCGCCGATGTACCGACGGCCACCGGAGGAAAGAAAAGCAGCAGCCGTGGAGGAACGCCAAACAACAACGAAGGCGTTAAACGAGTAAGAGTCAGCTTTGAGGAGCAAAAGCTGACTCCCACAACCAAATGCTCCATAACCTTCATCCCCATTTCCAGATTGGCAAAAGGTGGTGATAGCTTGATGGTGAAAGGCGAAGTAGAGGGACGATCCAGTATAATAACTTTGGACACGGGAGCAACGAGAACGATTGTGCGGCCAGATTTCATCACGAATGGAGTTCGATCAATGGAAGGGTTCAAGTTACAAACGGCGACAGGCGACAATGCAGCTATTAAAGGAAAGAAGGAGGTGACATTACGAATCGGGAACAACAGTTTTCGACATGAAGTTCTCGTTGCGGATATTGTGGATGAGGTCATCCTGGGAATGGACTTCATGAAACGAAATGGATTCGTATTGGATGTCGGACGAGGAACATTGAGCTACGGTAATGTCGAACTGCCTTTGCAACTTAACAACGGGAAGGAGCCAGTCGTAAGGAGGATAAAATTGGATCATCGGACGAAGCTACCACCACACTCGGAAACGGTTGTTTGGGGGAAATTGGATGGAGGTCCTGGAACACAAGGGTTGTGGGTTGTGGAAGCCAACAGTGACGAGCTACAAACCAAAGAAATTATCATCGGAAAAGCTTTGGTTAAACCGGATTGTGACTTTAGAGTTCCGATAAGGGCTCTTAATTTATCGGATGTGACAAAAACAATCAAAAAGGGAACTATCATCGGCCGAGGTGAGGAAGTATCCACGATTATAAAATGTGAGGAGGCGAATCCGTGTGTAAAGGCCAAGGACCAGCGACAACGGAAAATAACGGAGGAACTAACACAGAAATGGACGGAACAATTAACGCCAAAAGAAAAACAAGCAGCAAAGGAGTTGCTTCAAAAATATATGTCCATTTTCTGTGGTGCACCAGAAGATAATGGCAGAACCAATATGGTTAAACACCGGATCGACACAGGAATATCAACACCTATTCGACAAGCGCCAAGAAGGTTGCCATTGGCTAAACAAGCAGAAGTGGATAAGATGGTAGCTGATATGCAAACATCGGGAGTAATTGAGCAGTCAACGAGTCCATGGAGTTCACCAGTAGTATTGGTGGAGAAAAAGGATGGAAGCATGCGATTCTGCGTTGATTATCGGAAGCTCAACACAGTCACCAAGAAGGATAGTTACCCATTACCAAGGATCGACGACACACTAGATACATTGGCAGGAGCACGGATGTTTTCAACATTGGATTTGCAGAGCGGTTATTGGCAAGTAGAGGTCGCAGACGAAGATAAGGAAAAGACAGCGTTCAGTGTGGGCAATGGATTATGGCAATTCAATGTCATGCCATTTGGACTTTGTAACGCCCCTGCGACTTTCGAACGGCTAATGGAACGCGTTCTAAAAGGACTCCACTGGAAAACATGCCTGGTTTATTTGGACGACATCATCGTGATGGGAAAGGACTTCAACGAGCACCTACGTAATCTAGAGGAAGTATTCGAAAGAATCCAAGCAGCTGGATTAAAGTTAAGTCCGAAGAAATGTGTATTGTTCCGGGATGAAGTCAAATATTTGGGACACAAAATAACAACTAGCGGCATTCATACAGATGAAGACAAGATCTCCGCCGTAAAGGATTGGCCAAGACCGCAGAATTTGCATGAACTAAGGAGTTTCATCGGACTATGCACATATTATCGGCGATTTGTGCCAGGATTTGCCAACATCGCAAGAAGTTTACACGAGCTGACACAGAAGAACAAGCCGTTCCAATGGAGTGATGAACACGAGGAAGCGTTCAATGAACTGAAACAGCGATTATGTACAGCACCATTGCTTTCGTATCCAGTTCCGAATAAACGTTTTATTTTGGATACGGATGCAAGCAATTATGGCTTGGGAGGAGTGTTGTCACAGGAAATCGATGGACAGGAACGTGTCATCGCATATTATTCAAAGATCTTATCGAAGCCAGAACGGAACTACTGTGTAACAAGAAGAGAATTGTTGGCCATAGTGAAATGTGTGGAACATTTCAGAAAATACCTTTATGGTCAATCATTTCTATTAAGAACGGATCATGGCGCCTTGACATGGCTACTTCAGTTTAAAAATCCCGAAGGACAAGTAGCACGGTGGATTGAGCGATTGGGCAGTTTTGTTTACGAAATTCAACATCGGAAAGGAAGCGCTCATGGAAATGCGGATGCATTGTCAAGACGGCCATGTCGAGTGGATTGTAAACACTGCGGACGGGTAGAAAACAAGGAAAACATCGTCGATATCAGACTAATGAAAGTGTTGCCAGCTGATGAATGGACCAACGATGTTATCTCCAAAGAGCAACAGGAGGACCCAGATTTGGCAGTGATTATCAAATTCATGGAGGAAGAACGTCGTCCCACATGGAGCGATATTGCAGATAAAGGCCCAGCTATCAAGGCTTACTGGGCCCAATGGGA
The DNA here is from genome assembly GCA_963932295.1 of Tipula lateralis. NCBI lineage: Eukaryota > Metazoa > Arthropoda > Insecta > Diptera > Tipulidae > Tipula > Tipula lateralis. Next base: position 101,476,487 of record OZ010737.1, read on the forward strand.
TAGTTTAACCATGGAAGACGGATGCTTAAAACGAACATGGGAAAGCTCCGATGGCAAAACAAAGCAATCGCTAGTGGTGGTACCGAAGATCAGGATGGCGGAAATATTGGAGGAATACCACGGAGGAACAAGCGGAGGTCACCTAGGAATCAACAAAACGTTAGCTAAGGTACGTGAAAGATTCTACTGGGCAGGATGTAGACAGGCAGTGGCTGAATGGTGTCAAAAGTGTGACCAATGTATGGCCGTGAAAGGACCGGCAAAGAAGAGCCGTGGAGCGATGCAACAATATAATGTGGGAGCACCATTTGAGAGGATTGCCATAGATGTTGCAGGACCATTTCCAACCAGCGATAGTGGCAACAAATATGTTTTGGTAGTAATGGACTACTTCAGTAAGTGGCCAGAGGTATACCCGATTCCAAATCAGGAAACAACCACAATCGCCAATGCAGTGGTATACAATTGGATAAGCCGTTATGGGGTACCAATGGAACTGCATTCCGACCAAGGGCGGAATTTCGAATCGGTTGTCTTCCAGGAGATGTGCCAGTTACTGGGAATTAATAAAACGCGAACAACACCTTTCCACCCACAGTCTGATGGCATGGTGGAGCGTTTCAATGCCACATTGGAGGAGTTTATAGCCAAAACAGTGGATAAAAACCAGCGGAATTGGGATCAAGGTATTCCATTGTTCTTAATGGCTTATCGATCGGCGGTGCATAACACAACAGGAGTAACACCAGCGACAATACTTTTTGGCAACAATTTAAGACTACCAGGCGATCTCAAATTCGGAGCGGTTCCATCATCAGCCAAATGTGGACAAGCATATGTGGACAACTTGAAAGAGGAGATCAACAACATACACGGATTTGTCAGAGAGAAAATCAAATTGTCAAGTGATAAAACAAAGGCTCGGTATGATGTACGAGCGAACAATAAAGGATTTGACGAGGGTCAATTGGTATGGCTTCACAACCCACAACGAAAGAAAGGAATATCGCAAAAATTACAACCTGGATGGGAGGGACCGTACAAGGTCATAACAAGAATAAATGATGTGATCTATAGGATCCAAAGAGGAGTACGAGGAAAACCCAAGGTTGTACACCTGGAACGACTGGCGTTCTATAGAGGAAGAGATCTAGATCCTGTTCGGGACGAACAGGTTTGGGCGGAGGGTAGTGTCACGAATCACAGATGTCACCTGTGATAATTAAGAAGAAAATTACAATAGTAGGGATTACCCTGTAACCAAATGTTTACATAAACGAACAAAATAAAAAGAAATAATGAAATAGGCGGAGCGAACAAAATACAAGAAGAACATTCGCGAAGTGTAGAGAAAAAAATAATAGAATATTCTACAAGTATTTGTGTCGTATAAATACGTGTAGACATTTGAGTTACGAAACAGTTCAATTTTGAATTTCGAAGTGTTAATATCGGGAAGTGATAAAAAGTGAAGTGTTAAAATAATAGTAGTGATAAATAATTGTGGAAAATAATAGTGAAAATAAATATTAGTGAATTATTTGTGAAATATTTGTGTAATTTTTGTGAGAAATAAATTTAGTTAAAATTTAATCTTTGCGAGTTTATATTCACAATCCAGTGATCGAACCGGATAAAATTATTAGAATAACCACTCGGCGAAATCGTAACAATATATATTTTTGGTGGTTCTTTGTGAAATAATATTTAGATTAAGGTAAACGCTGATTCATTTTGAATTTCTTTCGATTATTTACATAAGTTGTTTGGACTACTTTCTATTTCACTTCCTATTTAATTATTTCATAAGTGCGCAGAATTACATAAAACAAATGATTTGGGCGTCATCAGGTTTTATTGCTTATACAGGTATCTTACAAAATCAAGAAAATAAAGTAAACACTCGCTTAAAATGTGGTATTTTTTAAGGTTTTAGTAATGATATTTAAAACCCTTGTAAAGTATTTTTTTACAAGTCATAAATCAACATTATACCTATATTTCAATAAATATATTATTCATATATTAGTAGTAGAATTTTTTTTTGAAAAATTTTCAACAACGACATTTAATAGATTTGCGGATTAGTTTATGATATATAATAAACTATTCTATAAGGGTTATAATTATTATTACTCAAATCAATAAAACATTTGAAGCAAATACTTTTTCTATTTCTTTATTTGTTGGATACCTGTATAAACAAAAGGAACCGATGCCACTCAAATCTTTAATTATTCAATAGAACACCTGTAGTATTGCATATGATATTTTTAATTGGTTCACTAAACATAAAACGTAAATTTATGTCGTTTTCATTTAAAAATGTCCGAAATGACAATTAGATAACAATTTCGCAACTCTAAATGTGGCGTCAGCGTTGTGTTCCTTCCTTCGCTACTTCATTCGGTTTGAATAGTTTTATTTTCGATATCATGATCGATAGAAAAAAATTCAAAACGATTATGCAGCCATCTATAGCTAAATAATATTAATTATTGACATTAATCTTCCATGATTGATATTTTTACATTAGATTTTAGAGCATTTTTCTCTTTCTCGTCATTTCCGTTCCATTCAAAAGATAAAGTTAGCCCAACTTGATGAAGTTGGGCTAACTTTATCTTTTGAATGGACTGAACCCACTGAAGCCGCTCAATGAATTACAAATTGACTACGCAATGATTATATACGCTTTCAACTAGAAGAAACTAAATATTAGATGAGATACTATTTTATATTTCAAAACACTATTTCAGCTTGAAACTTTTTTATGTTATTTTAGTGATTTACCAATCGTTAATTGCAATTAAAATAATTTTTATTGTATTTTAAATGTGTGGAGTGGATAGATTTGTATTGCCATGGGTGTGGCTGCGCCTTAACTTATTTAATAGTATATAGGTGGAGCGTTAGCGCATGGCGATATGATAATATTTTAAAAGGATTCTGTAAGTTAGCGTACTCAAGAAGTAATGATTGGGAAAATCATAAAGTTTTTATTAAATACCTGTTCACACAGTATCTGACATCTAGTAACTACACATCGAAAAAATAATTGCAATATCTACTCACTACAGTAGAGCGAGAGTAACAACTGGTATGGTTACGTAAAACGAGTTGTATTGTTAAAGTAAAAAGAAGAATTCAAAATAACCTTGAACTTGATAAAATTTTGTTTATGGTTTGGGTTTTTTAAATTTTATGGTCTTAGTTTTTTAAATAAAAATATTTTCTTCTATGAAACATTTTGTATGCATTACGGTAAAAATTATGACCTACAGAAAAAGGATAAATCATAAATACATCAAGGTAATTTTTTGTCGTAAAGTTGTCGAAGATATAAGGAGAGTAATAAACGTAGGATAATACATACGTATTATATATACACACACACATATATATATATATATATATATATATATATATATATATATATATATATATATATATATATATATATATATATATATATATATATATATATATATATATATATATATATATATATATATATAATATATATATATATATTTATATATATATATATATATATATATATATATATATATATATATATATATATATATATATATATATATATATATGTATATATATTTTTTTTGTCGGTTTTTACAGGCCATTATTAGCCCGTACCGTGTCAACAATTGGACTCCATCGGTTTCGATCACGAGCCAGCTTTTCAAACTGTTGTAGACAGTTTGAAGATGCCAGATCGCTCTCTACGCCGTGGAGAAATCGTCGCCGACAGTGAACTCTTTGCCTACCGAAAGGTGGTTCTCCCTTAAAGGTTCGCTGTAACATTCGCTTCGGATCAGCACGCAGAACGTGACCGAGCCAGCGTAGTCGCTGTCCTTTGATTTCATGCACGATATCCAGAATTTGTATTAAATTCCTAATCTTGTGATTGAAAAGAACTCGGTATGTGCCATCAACGTCGCGTATTGGGTCATATATCACACGCATGATTCTTCTCGCATGATCGCACATGATCTCAAAGTGGCAAGTGGCAAGAAATATTGAAAACCTCGGTTATCGATGCTGTCCAGCACACTCTCGGCACAGTGCAAAACTAAGCCAAAAAATGATTGGTTTGATGAGGAGTGTCGTCTTGCTGTTAAGCAATGAAATATTTCCCACAATGAAGCGCAGACTCGGTTTTCAATTGCAAGAAAAAACAAAGCAGTCCTTGCTAGGAGGACAGTTAAACCAATTTGTAGACAGAAGAAGCGAGAATGGTGTAAGGCTAAGGTCTTAAGAGTACAACAACTCAACAATGAGCACAATTCGCGTGGTTTCTTTAAAGGAATCACCAAATTGCACCATACCTTAATATCTCGGTCAACTGCCATTCGGGACCAGGATGGAAACCTCTGTGTTAACGTCGATGCGGCACTCGATACATGGCGTAAACATTTTTCTGATTTACTTAATGTTCCACATGTATCACAAGCAGTGTTTGAATATTCTCAAATACAGACCGCAGAAATGTTCATTGAGGATCCATCCTATGAGGAATTCACAATGGCCATGCAGAGATTAAAATTAATCGTTCACCAGGAGTTGATTGTCTTAGTTCAGAGTTCTTTTCGACCTTATTTGATTGGTATGGCGAAATGAAGTTATGCCCGAAGAATGGAAAGTGGCCGCGTTATGCCCAATATTCAAGAAGGGTGATCGCGATGTACACCAGGTATTCCAAGATTTCAAGCAAGCCTATGACTCGATCAACCGAGAGAGACTATGGTATGTGCTTGAATATTTAGGAATACCGAAAAATATGTACAACTCTGTAAAATGACAGTAACGCTATCGAGAACTTTTGCTATTACTTCTGGTGTTCGACAAGGAGATGCGTGGTCCCCGATACTTTTTAATCTCATGTTGGAATACATCTGAAGCGTGTAGCTTTATGTAATTTTTGAATGGATGTTGTACTTCGAGATGACGTCATTGAATGATTGCGTGATCGAAAAGATCAAATTCATCTCATCAGGCATATACTACCGCACTTGATATTCATACTGTGTGCAATTCGTATATATACGTTCAGTCGTGACGCGACAGTAATAGTTACAAGGACTTAACTCGAAATATCGATTTTATGAATTGCGTGAGTTAATTTGCGATTTATTTTAGTTGCTATGGTCGCTACACAGCCTTCATCAAAGTGAAACACCTCAAGACAATATCTTATTCCGACAATCCAATCAACTTCTTGCTTATGCAGGTGATATCTGCGCGTAATTGGATTAAATGGCAACGGAGTGAAAGAGATACTTGATCCACTGGAACAGTTTTCAGCTTCCGTTGGTCTCAAAATCAATGAGTCCAAAACCAAATATCTCATCTCGGGTTTTAGAGACCAAGACGCAATTGATTTCAGTAGTGGTAACCACACGTTTGAAGGAGTAATGCGATTCAAGTATCTTGAATATCTCATTACTTACGATAATAGTGTGGGAGAGGATATCAAGTTTCGCCTTGCCTCTGGCAATCGAGCTTTATATCCTCTACATCCACTGCTGAAATCAAAATATCTTGCAAATACGGATAAGCTGAAACTATACAGAGTGTTGATCAGACCCGTTGTCCTGTATGGATATGCGAGTTGGACCTTGACGGATGAGTACGAAAGATGGTTTCTAACATTCGAGAGAAGAATCATGCGTGTGATATATGACCCAAAACGCGACGTCGATGACACATACCGAGTTCTTTTCAATCACAAGATTAGGAATTTAATACAAATTCTGGATATCGTGCATGAAATCAAAGGACAGCGACTACGCTGGCTCGGTCACGTTCTGCGTGCTGATCCGAAGCGAATGTTACAGCGAACCTTTAAGGGAGAACCGCCTGACGACAAAAAATTACCTTGATCTATTTATGATTTATCCTTTTTCTGTAGGTCATAATTTTTACCGTAATGCATACAAAATGTTTCATAGAAGAAAATATTTTTATTTAAAAAACTAAGACCATAAAATTTAAAAAACCCAAACCATAAACAAAATTTTATCAAGTTCAAGGTTATTTTGAATTCTTCTTTTTACCTTAACAATACAACTCGTTTTACGTAACCATACCAGTTGTTACTCTCGCTCTACTGTAGTGAGTAGATATTGCAATTATTTTTTCGATGTGTAGTTACTAGATGTCAGATACTGTGTGAACAGGTATTTAATAAAAAATTGATGATTTTCCCAATCATTACTTCTTGAGTACGCTAACTTACAGAATCCTTTTAAAATATTATCATATCGCCATGCGCTAACGCTCCACCTATATACTATTAAATAAGTTAAGGCGCAGCCGCACCCATGGCAATACAAATCTATCCACTCCACACATTTAAAATACAATAAAAATTATTTTAATTGCAATTAACGATTGGTAAATCACTAAAATAACATAAAAAAGTTTCAAGCTGAAATAGTGTTTTGAAATATAAAATAGTATCTCATCTAATATTTAGTTTCTTCTAGTTGAAAGCGTATATAATCATTGCGTAGTCAATTTGTAATTCATTGAGCGGCTTCAGTGGGTTCAGTCCATTCAAAAGATAAAGTTAGCCCAACTTCATCAAGTTGGGCTAACTTTATCTTTTGAATGGAACGGAAATGACGAGAAAGAGAAAAATGCTCTAAAATCTAATGTAAAAATATCAATCATGGAAGATTAATGTCAATAATTAATATTATTTAGCTATAGATGGCTGCATAATCGTTTTGAATTTTTTTCTATCGATCATGATATCGAAAATAAAACTATTCAAACCGAATGAAGTAGCGAAGGAAGGAACACAACGCTGACGCCACATTTAGAGTTGCGAAATTGTTATCTAATTGTCATTTCGGACATTTTTAAATGAAAACGACATAAATTTACGTTTTATGTTTAGTGAACCAATTAGAAATATCATATGCAATACTACAGGTGTTCTATTGAATAATTAAAGATTTGAGTGGCATCGGTTCCTTTTGTTTATACAGGTATCCAACAAATAAAGAAATAGAAAAAGTATTTGCTTCAAATGTTTTATTGATTTGAGTAATAATAATTATAACCCTTATAGAATAGTTTATTATATATCATAAACTAATCCGCAAATCTATTAAATGTCGTTGTTGAAAATTTTTCAAAAAAAAATTCTACTACTAATATATGAATAATATATTTATTGAAATATAGGTATAATGTTGATTTATGACTTGTAAAAAAATACTTTACAAGGGTTTTAAATATCATTACTAAAACCTTAAAAAATACGTAATAAAAATGTATAAGCAATAAAACCTGATGACGCCCAAATCATTTGTTTTATGTAATTCTGCGCACTTATGAAATAATTAAATAGGAAGTGAAATAGAAAGTAGTCCAAACAACTTATGTAAATAATCGAAAGAAATTCAAAATGAATCAGCGTTTATCTTAATCTAAATATTATTTCACAAAGAACCACCAAAAATATATATGACAAAGATCTGCGCGACATCTAGCTAAAATAAAAACAAATATTTTGTAGCGGAAGATGATCTAACAAATTTAATTATTCAGTACTAAAATTATAAAACTAAATAGGTTTGAGTATTGCATAAAATGAAACAAACTAACATATCTTATTAGAAAAATCTAATAGGTATGATTATAACCTAAGACATTATCCAATAGACATGCATATTAAAAACCGCGTATTAAAATTTGATATTCTATCAAATAGGCCATTAAATTCCTCATCTAATGAGCATAAGTGGTGGTCTCCAGCCCCCGTAGCAAATTGTCCCCAAATTTTATTCGTTCAAGTACAATTTCGACTCAACCTGTTTAAAGGCCAATATTGGCCAATGCTAGAGATTTGGACTCAGGTTGGGATTATGCATCAAGTAAGCCATTAAATTCCTCATCTAATGAGCATAAATGGTGGTCTCCAACCCCCGTAGCAAATTGTCCCCAAATTTTATTCGTTCAAGTACAATTTCGACTCAACCTGTTTAAAGGCCAATATTGGCCAATGCTAGAGATTTGGACTCAGGTTGGGATTAAGCATCAAGTAAGCCATTAAATTCCTCATCTAATGAGCATAAGTGGTGGTCTCCAACCCCCGTAGCAAATTGTCCCCAAATTTTATTCGTTCAAGTACAATTTCGACTCAACCTGTTTGAAGGCCATTATCGGCCAATGCTAGAGATTTGGACTCAGGTTGGGATTATACATCAAATAGGCCATTAAATTCCTCATCTAATGAGCATAAGTGGTGGTCTCCAACCCCCGTAGGAAATTGGCCCCAAATTTTATTCGTTCAAGTACAATTTCAACTCAAACTTTTTGAAGGCCATTATCGGCCAATGCTAGAGATTTGGACTCAGGTTCGAATAGTACATCAAATAGGCCATTAAATTCCTCATCTAATGAGCATAAGTGGTGGTCTCCAACCCCCGTAGCAAATTGTCCCCAAATTTTATTCGTTCAAGTACAATTTCGACTCAACCTGTTTGAAGGCCATTATCGGCCAATGCTAGAGATTTGGACTCAGGTTGGGATTATACATCAAATAGGCCATTAAATTCCTCATCTAATGAGCATAAGTGGTGGTCTCCAACCCCCGTAGGAAATTGGCCCCAAATTTTATTCGTTCAAGTACAATTTCAACTCAAACTTTATGAAGGCCATTATCGGCCAATGCTAGAGATTTGGACTCAGGTTCGAATAGTACATCAAATAGGCCATTAAATTCCTCATCTAATGAGCATAAGTGGTGGTCTCCAACCCCCGTAGCAAATTGTCCCCAAATTTTATTCGTTCAAGTACAATTTCGACTCAACCTGTTTGAAGGCCATTATCGGCCAATGCTAGAGATTTGGACTCAGGTTGGGATTATACATCAATTAGGCCATTTAATTTCTCATCTAATGAGCATAAGTGGTGGTCTCCAACCCCCGTAGGAAATTGGCCCCAAATTTTATTCGTTCAAGTACAATTTCAACTCAAACTTTTTGAAGGCCATTATCGGCCAATGCTAGAGATTTGGACTCAGGTTCGAATAGTACATCAAATAGGCCATTAAATTCCTCATCTAATGAGCATAAGTGGTGGTCTCCAACCCCCGTAGCAAATTGTCCCCAAATTTTATTCGTTCAAGTACAATTTCGACTCCAACTGTTTGAAGGCCATTATCGGCCAATGCTAGAGATTTGGACTCAGGTTGGGATTAAGCATCAAATAGGCCATTAAATTCCTCATCTAATGAGCATAAGTGGTGGTCTCCAACCCCCGTAGCAAATTGTCCCCAAATTTTATTCGTTCAAGTACAATTTTGACTCCAACTGTTTGAAGGCCATTATCGGCCAATGCTAGAGATTTGGACTCAGGTTCGAATAGTACATCAAATAGGCCATTAAATTTCTCATCTAATGAGCATAAGTGGTGGTCTCCAACCCCCGTAGCAAATTGTCCCCAAATTTTATTCGTTCAAGTACAATTTCGACTCAACCTGTTTGAAGGCCATTATCGGCCAATGCTAGAGATTTGGACTCAGGTTCGAATAGTACATCAATTAGGCCATTAAATTCCTGATCTAATGAGCATAAGTGGTGGTCTCCAACCCCCGTAGCAAATTGTCCCCAAATTTTATTCGTTCAAGTACAATTTCGACTCAACCTGTTTGAAGGCCAATATTGGCCAATGCTAGAGATTTGGACTCAGGTCGGGATTAAGCATCAAGTAAGCCATTAAATTCCTCATCTAATGAGCATAAGTGGTGGTCTCCAACCCCCGTAGCAAATTGTCCCCAAATTTTATTCGTTCAAGTACAATTTCGACTCAACCTGTTTGAAGGCCATTATCGGCCAATGCTAGAGATTTGGACTCAGGTTGGGATTATACATCAAATAGGCCATTAAATTCCTCATCTAATGAGCATAAGTGGTGGTCTCCAACCCTCGTAGGAAATTGGCCCCAAATTTTATTCGTTCAAGTACGATTTCAACTCAAACTTTTTGAAGGCCATTATCGGCCAATGCTAGAGATTTGGACTCAGGTTCGAATAGTACATCAAATAGGCCATTAAATTCCTCATCTAATGAGCATAAGTGGTGGTCTCCAACCCCCGTAGCAAATTGTCCCCAAATTTTATTCGTTCAAGTACAATTTCGACTCAACCTGTTTGAAGGCCAATATTGGCCAATGCTAGAGATTTGGACTCAGGTCGGGATTAAGCATCAAGTAAGCCATTAAATTCCTCATCTAATGAGCATAAGTGGTGGTCTCCAACCCCCGTAGCAAATTGTCCCCAAATTTTATTCGTTCAAGTACAATTTCGACTCAACCTGTTTGAAGGCCATTATCGGCCAATGCTAGAGATTTGGACTCAGGTTGGGATTATACATCAAATTGGCCATTAAATTCCTCATCTAATGAGCATAAGTGGTGGTTTTCAACCCCCGTAGCAAATTGTCCCCAAATTTTATTCGTTCATGTACAATTTCGACTCAACCTGTTTGAAGGCCATTATCGGCCAATGCTAGAGATTTGGACTCAGGTTCGAATAGTACATCAAATAGGCCATTAAATTCCTGATCTAATGAGCATAAGTGGTGGTCTCCAACCCCCGTAGCAAATTGTCCCCAAATTTTATTCGTTCAAGTACAATTTCGACTCAACCTGTTTGAAGGCCAATATTGGCCAATGCTAGAGATTTGGACTCAGGTCGGGATTAAGCATCAAGTAAGCCATTAAATTCCTCATCTAATGAGCATAAGTGGTGGTCTCCAACCCCCGTAGGAAATTGGCCCCAAATTTTAGTCGTTCAAGTACAATTTCAACTCAAACTTTATGAAGGCCATTATCGGCCAATGCTAGAGATTTGGACTCAGGTTCGAATAGTACATCAAATAGGCCATTAAATTCCTCATCTAATGAGCATAAGTGGTGGTGTCCAACCCCCGTAGCAAATTGTCCCCAAATTTTATTCATTAAGGCCATTAAATTCCTCATCTAATGAGCATAAGTGGTGGTCTCCAACCCCCGTAGCAAATTGTCCCCAAATTTTATTCGTTCAAGTACAATTTCGACTCAACCTGTTTGAAGGCCATTATCGGCCAATGCTAGAGATTTGGACTCAGGTTGGGATTATACATCAAATTGGCCATTAAATTCCTCATCTAATGAGCATAAGTGGTGGTTTTCAACCCCCGTAGCAAATTGTCCCCAAATTTTATTCGTTCATGTACAATTTCGACTCAACCTGTTTGAAGGCCATTATCGGCCAATGCTAGAGATTTGGACTCAGGTTCGAATAGTACATCAAATAGGCCATTAAATTTCTGATCTAATGAGCATAAGTGGTGGTCTCCAACCCCCGTAGCAAATTGTCCCCAAATTTTATTCGTTCAAGTACAATTTCGACTCAACCTGTTTGAAGGCCAATATTGGCCAATGCTAGAGATTTGGACTCAGGTCGGGATTAAGCATCAAGTAAGCCATTAAATTCCTCATCTAATGAGCATAAGTGGTGGTCTCCAACCCCCGTAGCAAATTGTCCCCAAATTTTATTCGTTCAAGTACAATTTTGACTCAAACTGTTTGAAGGCCATTATCGGCCAATGCTAGAGATTTGGACTCAGGTTCGAATAGTACATCAATTAGGCCATTAAATTCCTGATCTAATGAGTATAAGTGGTGGTCTCCAACCCCCGTAGCAAATTGTCCCCAAAATTTATTCGTTCAAGTACAATTTTGACTTAAACTGTTTGAAGGCCATTATCGGCCAATGCTAGAGATTTGGACTCAGGTTCGAATAGTACATCAAATAGGCCATTAAATTTCTCATTTGATGAGCATAAGTGGTGGTCTCCAACCCCCGTAGCAAATTGTCCCCAAATTTTATTCGTTCAAGTACAATTTTGACTCAAACTGTTTGAAGGCCATTATCGGCCAATGTTAGAGATTTGGACTCAAGTTCGAATAGTACATCAAATAGGCCATTAAATTCCTGATCTAATGAGCATAAGTGGTGGTCTCCAACCCCCGTAGCAAATTGTCCCCAAATTTTATTCGTTCAAGTACAATTTTGACTCAAACTGTTTGAAGGCCATTATCGGCCAATGCTAGAGATTTGGACTCAGGTTCGAATAGTACATCAATTAGGCCATTAAATTCCTGATCTAATGAGCATAAGTGGTGGTCTCCAACCCCCGTAGCAAATTATCCCCAAATTTTATTCGTTCAAGTACAATTTCGACTCAACCTGTTTGAAGGCCAATATTGGCCAATGCTAGAGATTTGGACTCAGGTCGGGATTAAGCATCAAGTAAGCCATTAAATTCCTCATCTAATGAGCATAAGTGGTGGTCTCCAACCCCCGTAGCAAATTGTCCCCAAATTTTATTCGTTCAAGTACAATTTTGACTCAAACTGTTTGAAGGCCATTATCGGCCAATGCTAGAGATTTGGACTCAGGTTCGAATAGTACATCAATTAGGCCATTAAATTCCTGATCTAATGAGTATAAGTGGTGGTCTCCAACCCCCGTAGCAAATTGTCCCCAAAATTTATTCGTTCAAGTACAATTTTGACTTAAACTGTTTGAAGGCCATTATCGGCCAATGCTAGAGATTTGGACTCAGGTTGGGATTATACATCAAATAGGCCATTAAATTCCTGATCTAATGAGTATAAGTGGTGGTCTCCAACCCCCGTAGCAAATTGTCCCCAAAATTTATTCGTTCAAGTACAATTTTGACTTAAACTGTTTGAAGGCCATTATCGGCCAATGCTAGAGATTTGGACTCAGGTTCGAATAGTACATCAAATAGGCCATTAAATTTCTCATTTGATGAGCATAAGTGGTGGTCTCCAACCCCCGTAGCAAATTGTCCCCAAATTTTATTCGTTCAAGTACAATTTTGACTCAAACTGTTTGAAGGCCATTATCGGCCAATGTTAGAGATTTGGACTCAAGTTCGAATAGTACATCAAATAGGCCATTAAATTCCTGATTTAATGAGCATAAGTGGTGGTCTCCAACCCCCGTAGCAAATTGTCCCCAAATTTTATTCGTTCAAGTACAATTTTGACTCAAACTGTTTGAAGGCCATTATCGGCCAATGCTAGAGATTTGGACTCAAGTTCAAATAGTACATCAAATAGGCCATTAAATTCCTCATCTAATGAGTATAAGTGGTGGTCTCCAACCCCCGTAGCAAATTGTCCCCAAAATTTATTCGTTCAAGTACCATTTTGACTCAAACTGTTTGAAGGCCATTATCGGCCAATGTTAGAGATTTGGACTCAGGTTCGAATAGTACATCAAATAGGCCATTAAATTCCTCATCTAATGAGCATAAGTGGTGGTCTCCAACCGCCGTAGCAAATTGTCCCCAAATTTTATTCGTTCAAGTACAATTTTGACTCAAACTGTTTGAAGGCCATTATCGGCCAATGCTAGAGATTTGGACTCAGGTTCGAATAGTACATCAAATAGGCCATTAAATTCCTGATCTAATGAGCATAAGTGGTGGTCTCCAACCCCCGTAGCAAATTGTCCCCAAATTTTATTCGTTCAAGTACAATTTTGACTCAAACTGTTTGAAGGCCATTATCGGCCAATGCTAGAGATTTGGACTCAAGTTCGAATAATACATCCAATAGGCCATTAAATTCCTCATCTAATGAGCATAAGTGGTGGTCTCCACCCCCGTAGCAAATTGTCCCCAAATTTTATTCGTTCAAGTACAATTTTGACTTCAACTGTTTGAAGGCCATTATCGGCCAATGCTAGAGATTTGGACTCAGGTTCGAATAGTACATCAAATAGGCCAATAAATTCCTGATCTAATGAGCATAAGTGGTGGTCTCCAACCCCCGTAGAAAATTGTCCCCAAATTTTATTCGTTCAAGTACAATTTTGACTCAAACTGTTTGAAGGCCATTATCGGCCAATGCTAGAGATTTGGACTCAGGTTCGAATAGTACATCAAATAGGCCATTAAATTCGTCATTTAATGAGCATAAGTGGTGGTCTCCAACCCCCGTAGCAAATTGTCCCCAAATTTTATTCGTTCAAGTACAATTTTGACTCAAACTGTTTGAAGGCCATTATCGGCCAATGCTAGAGATTTGGACTCAGGTTCGAATAGTACATCAAATAGGCCATTAAATTCCTGATCTAATGAGCATAAGTGGTGGTCTCCAACCCCCGTAGCAAATTGTCCCCAAATTTTATTCGTTCAAGTACAATTTTGACTCAAACTGTTTGAAGGCCATTATCGGCCAATGCTAGAGATTTGGACTCAGGTTCGAATAATACGTCAAATAGGCCATTAAATTCCTCATCAAATGTGTATAAGTGGTGGTCTCCAACCCCCGTAGCAAATTGTCCCCAAAATTTATTCGTTCAAGTACAATTTTGACTCAAACTGTTTGAAGGCCATTATCGGCCAATGCTAGAGATTTGGACTCAGGTTCGAATAGTACATCAAATAGGCCATTAAATTCCTCATTTAATGAGCATAAGTGGTGGTCTCCAACCCCCGTAGCAAATTGTCCCCAAAATTTATTCGTTCAAGTACAATTTTGACTCCAACGGTTTGAAGGCCAATATCGGCCAATGCTAGAGATTTGGACTCAAGTTTGAATAATACATCAAATAGGCCATTAAATTCCTCATTTAATGAGCATAAGTGGTGGTCTCCAACCCCCGTAGCAAATTGTCCCCAAAATTTATTCGTTCAAGTACAATTTTGACTCCAACTGTTTGAAGGCCATTATCGGCCAATGCTAGAGATTTGGACTCAGGTTCGAATAGTACATCAAATAGGCCATTAAATTCCTCATCTAATGAGCATAAGTGGTGGTCTCCAACCCCCGTAACAAATTGTCCCCAAAATTTATTCGTTCAAGTACAATTTTGACTCAAACTGTTTGAAGGCCATTATCGGCCAATGCTAGAGATTTGGACTCAGGTTCGAATAGTACATCAAAAAGGCCATTAAATTCCTCATCTAATGAGCATAAGTGGTGGTCTCCAACCCCCGTAGCAAATTGTCCCCAAAATTTATTCGTTCAAGTACAATTTTGACTCAAACTGTTTGAAGGCCATTATCGGCCAATGCTAGAGATTTGGACTCAGGTTCGAATAGTACATCAAATAGGCCATTAAATTCCTGATCTAATGAGCATAAGTGGTGGTCTCCAACCCCCGTAGCAAATTGTCCCCAAATTTTATTCGTTCAAGTACAATTATGACTCAAACTGTTTGAAGGCCATTATCAGCCAATGCTAGAGATTTGGACTCAGGTTTGATGAACACAATATTAATTTTTTATTATATTTAGAATTTTGGACTTTTAATAGATTTTGCATATCCTGAAGAGAACATTTTTTCCGAAATTTTATATACTGAATTACAATTTTGAGTGAAAATAAAAATGACTCTTTATTCAATCATTTTCTTATGAAATCTATGCCTTTGTATTCATATCTAAGACATTTAGCAACATACATATTTGTTATAAATGAAATTTTTTTTTAGTACTCCATCTTTCACTCAGAAATTTCAATTGGAATTATCAATCTTCCTATTGGATTTTGAGTTAACAGTGTAAGACTAACACATGCATAAAATCTGTAGATCTGTAAAAAACTTCACAGGCATATAATAAATCTATATGAACTATAATCAATAACAAAAACGTTAAAAAGTTTGTATATAAACAAAATAATATAGGGAATATTCCATACAATATTGAAAACATTAAAGTACAATAAACCCCAATTTACCCTATATACCGCCATTTTAAAATTACAAAATTTATCTATTATCCAATATGATATCAATTTACAATTATTTATACAAAAAACCATATCAATATTCAATTATTTATAACAATTTTATGTAATAAATCTATTTATCATGGGGAATTTTTAACCTAAAAAAAAGAGCATAAATAGTTATGTTTATATATGTTGTGCATATTTTTATGTTATAATACAACTATACCTACCATATTCAAGCATAAAAACATTAAAAACTATGCAAATAAAAATATTTTTATGCTATGTTGAATGAAATATGGTGCGTATCCCATTAAAATCAAAGCCGGAAATGACCCATTTATATTCATTTATGAACTCTAAAAAATATTTATTATCATTATAATGATCTTTATATATAATACCAATCAATAAACATTATCAATTTATTATTATTTATAACTATTTAACGTTAATTATATATTTATCCTATATATTCATTATGAGCATAAAAAGAGCATAAATCATATATTTTTAAACTTTTATACATACTTTTATGTTATAATAAATCTATATGAACTATAATCAATAACAAAAACGTTAAAAAGTTTGTATATAAACAAAATAATATAGGGAATATTCCATACGATATTGAAAACATTAAAGTACAATAAACCCCAATTTACCCTATATACCGCCATTTTAAAATTCCAAAATTTATCTATTATCCAATATGATATCAATTTACAATTATTTATACAAAAAACCATATCAATATTCAATTATTTATAACAATTTTATGTAATAAATCTATTTATCATGGGGAATTTTTAACCTAAAAAAAAGAGCATAAATAGTTATGTTTATATATGTTGTGCATATTTTTATGTTATAATACAACTATACCTACCATATTCAAGCATAAAAACATTAAAAACTATGCAAATAAAAATATTTTTATGCTATGTTGAATGAAATATGGTGGGTATCCCATTAAAATCAAAGCCGGAAATGACCCATTTATATTCATTTATGAACTCTAAAAAATATTTATTATCATTATAATGATCTTTATATATAATACCAATCAATAAACATTATCAATTTATTATTATTTATAACTATTTAACGTTAATTATATATTTATCCTATATATTCATTATGAGCATAAAAAGAGCATAAATCATATATTTTTAAACTTTTATACATACTTTTATGTTATAATAAATCTATATGATTTATTTTCAATAACAAAAACGTTAAAAAGTTTGTATATAAACAAAATAATATAGGGAATATTCCATACAATATTGAAAACATTAAAGTACAATAAACCCCAATTTACCCTATATACCGCCATTTTAAAATTCCAAAATTTATCTATTATCCAATATGATATCAATTTACAATTATTTATATAAAAAACCATATCAATATTCAATTATTTATAACAATTTTATGTAATAAATCTTTTTATCATGGGGAATTTTTAACCTAAAAAAAAGAGCATAAATAGTTATGTTTATATATGTTGTGCATATTTTTATGTTATAATACAACTATACCTACCATATTCAAGCATAAAAACATTAAAAACTATGCAAATAAAAATATTTTTATGCTATGTTGAATGAAAAATGGTGCGTATCCCATTAAAATCAAAGCCGGAAATGACCCATTTATATTCATTTATGAACTCTAAAAAATATTTATTATCATTATAATGATCTTTATATATAATACCAATCAATAAACATTATCAATTTATTATTATTTATAACTATTTAACGTTAATTATATATTTATCCTATATATTCATTATGAGCATAAAAAGAGCATAAATCATATATTTTTAAACTTTTATACATACTTTTATGTTATAATAAATCTATATGAACTATAATCAATAACAATATAGGGAATATTACATACAATATTGAAAACATTAAAGTACAATAAACCCCAATTTACCCTATATACCGCCATTTTAAAATACCAAAATTTATCTATTATCCAATATGATATCAATTTACAATTATTTATACAAAAAACCATATCAATATTCAATTATTTATAACAATTTTATGTAATAAATCTATATATCATGGAGAATTTTTAACCTAAAAAAAAGAGCATAAATAGTTATGTTTATATATGTTGTGCATATTTTTATGTTATAATACAACTACACCTACCATATTCAAGCATAAAAACATTAAAAACTATGCAAATAAAAATATTTTTATGCTATGTTGAATGAAATATGGTGCGTATCCCATTAAAATCAAAGCCGGAAATGACCCATTTATATTCATTTATGAACTCTAAAAAATATTTATTATCATTATAATGATCTTTATATATAATACCAATCAATAAACATTATCAATTTATTATTATTTATAACTATTTAACGTTAATTATATATTTATCCTATATATTCATTATGAGCATAAAAAGAGCATAAATCATATATTTTTAAACTTTTATACATACTTTTATGTTATAATAAATCTATATGAACTATAATCAATAACAAAAACGTTAAAAAGTTTGTATATAAACAAAATAATATAGGGAATATTCCATACAATATTGAAAACATTAAAGTACAATTTACCCTATATACCGCCATTTTAAAATTCCAAAATTTATCTATTATCCAATATGATATCAATTTACAATTATTTATACAAAAAACCATATCAATATTCAATTATTTATAACAATTTTATGTAATAAATCTATTTATCATGGGGAATTTTTAACCTAAAAAAAAGAGCATAAATAGTTATGTTTATATATGTTGTGCATATTTTTATGTTATAATACAACTATACCTACCATATTCAAGCATAAAAACATTAAAAACTATGCAAATAAAAATATTATTATGCTATGTTGAATGAAATATGGTGCGTATCCCATTAAAATCAAAGCCGGAAATGACCCATTTATATTCATTTATGAACTCTAAAAAATATTTATTATCATTATAATGATCTTTATATATAATACCAATCAATAAACATTATCAATTTATTATTATTTATAACTATTTAACGTTAGTTATATATTTAACCTATATATTCATTATGAGCATAAAAAGATCATAAATCATATATTTTTAAACTTTTATACATACTTTTATGTTATAATAAATCTATATGAACTATAATCAATAACAAAAACGTTAAAAAGTTTGTATATAAACAAAATAATATAGGGAATATTCCATACAATATTGAAAACATTAAAGTACAATAAACCCCAATTTACCCTATATACCGCCATTTTAAAATTCCAAAATTTATCTATTATCCAATATGATATCAATTTACAATTATTTATACAAAAAACCATATCAATATTCAATTATTTATAACAATTTTATGTAATAAATCTATTTATCATGGGGAATTTTTAACCTAAAAAAAAGAGCATAAATAGTTATGTTTATATATGTTGTGCATATTTTTATGTTATAATACAACTATACCTACCATATTCAAGCATAAAAACATTAAAAACTATGCAAATAAAAATATTTTTATGCTATGTTGAATGAAATATGGTGCGTATCCCATTAAAATCAAAGCCGGAAATGACCCATTTATATTCATTTATGAACTCTAAAAAATATTTATTATCATTATAATGATCTTTATATATAATACCAATCAATAAACATTATCAATTTATTATTATTTATAACTATTTAACGTTAATTATATATTTATCCTATATATTCATTATGAGCATAAAAAGAGCATAAATCATATATTTTTAAACTTTTATACATACTTTTATGTTATAATAAATCTATGTGAACTATAATCAATAACAAAAACGTAAAAAAGTTTGTATATAAACAAAATAATATAGGGAATATTCCATACAATATTGAAAACATTAAAGTACAATAAACCCCAATTTACCCTATATACCGCCATTTTAAAATTCCAAAATTTATCTATTATCCAATATGATATCAATTTACAATTATTTATACAAAAAACCATATCAATATTCAATTATTTATAACAATTTTATGTAATAAATCTATTTATCATGGGGAATTTTTAACCTAAAAAAAAGAGCATAAATAGTTATGTTTATATATGTTGTGCATATTTTTATGTTATAATACAACTATACCTACCATATTCAAGCATAAAAACATTAAAAACTATGCAAATAAAAATATTTTTATGCTATGTTGAATGAAATATGGTGCGTATCCCATTAAAATCAAAGCCGGAAATGACCCATTTATATTCATTTATGAACTCTAAAAAATATTTATTATCATTATAATGATCTTTATATATAATACCAATCAATAAACATTATCAATTTATTATTATTTATAACTATTTAACGTTAATTATATATTTATCCTATATATTCATTATGAGCATAAAAAGAGCATAAATCATATATTTTTAAACTTTTATACATACTTTTATGTTATAATAAATCTATATGAACTATAATCAATAACAAAAACGTTAAAAAGTTTGTATATAAACAAAATAATATAGGGAATATTCCATACAATATTGAAAACATTAAAGTACAATAAACCCCAATTTACCCTATATACCGCCATTTTAAAATTCCAAAATTTATCTATTATCTAATATGATATCAATTTACAATTATTTATACAAAAAACCATATCAATATTCAATTATTTATAACAATTTTATGTAATAAATCTATTTATCATGGGGAATTTTTAACCTCAAAAAAAGAGCATAAATAGTTATGTTTATATATGTTGTGCATATTTTTATGTTATAATACAACTATACCTACCATATTCAAGCATAAAAACATTAAAAACTATGCAAATAAAAATATTTTTATGCTATGTTGAATGAAATATGGTGCGTATCCCATTAAAATCAAAGCCGGAAATGACCCATTTATATTCATTTATGAACTCTAAAAAATATTTATTATCATTATAATGATCTTTATATATAATACCAATCAATAAACATTATCAATTTATTATTATTTATAACAATTTAACGTTAATTATATATTTATCCTATATATTCATTATGAGCATAAAAAGAGCATAAATCATATATTTTTAAACTTTTATACATACTTTTATGTTATAATAAATCTATATGAACTATAATCAATAACAAAAACGTTAAAAAGTTTGTATATAAACAAAATAATATAGGGAATATTCCATACAATATTGAAAACATTAAAGTACAATTTACCCTATATACCGCCATTTTAAAATTCCAAAATTTATCTATTATCCAATATGATATCAATTTACAATTATTTATACAAAAAACCATATCAATATTCAATTATTTATAACAATTTTATGTAATAAATCTATTTATCATGGGGAATTTTTAACCTAAAAAAAGAGCATAAATAGTTATGTTTATATATGTTGTGCATATTTTTATGTTATAATACAACTATACCTACCATATTCAAGCATAAAAACATTAAAAACTATGCAAATAAAAATATTTTTATGCTATGTTGAATGAAATATGGTGCGTATCCCATTAAAATCAAAGCCGGAAATGACCCATTTATATTCATTTATGAACTCTAAAAAATATTTATTATCATTATAATGATCTTTATATATAATACCAATCAATAAACATTATCAATTTATTATTATTTATAACTATTTAACGTTAATTATATATTTATCCTATATATTCATTATGAGCATAAAAAGAGCATAAATCATATATTTTTAAACTTTTATACATACTTTTATGTTATAATAAATCTATATGAACTATAATCAATAACAAAAACGTTAAAAAGTTTGTATATAAACAAAATAATATAGGGAATATTCCATACAATATTGAAAACATTAAAGTACAATAAACCCCAATTTACCCTATATACCGCCATTTTAAAATTCCAAAATTTATCTATTATCCAATATGATATCAATTTACAATTATTTATACAAAAAACCATATCAATATTCAATTATTTATAACAATTTTATGTAATAAATCTATTTATCATGGGGAATTTTTAACCTAAAAAAAAGAGCATAAATAGTTATGTTTATATATGTTGTGCATATTTTTATGTTATAATACAACTATACCTACCATATTCAAGCATAAAAACATTAAAAACTATGCAAATAAAAATATTTTTATGCTATGTTGAATGAAATATGGTGCGTATCCCATTAAAATCAAAGCCGGAAATGACCCATTTATATTCATTTATGAACTCTAAAAAATATTTATTATCATTATAATGATCTTTATATATAATACCAATCAATAAACATTATCAATTTATTATTATTTATAACTATTTAACGTTAATTATATATTTATCCTATATATTCATTATGAGCATAAAAAGAGCATAAATCATATATTTTTAAACTTTTATACATACTTTTATGTTATAATAAATCTATATGAACTATTATCAATAACAAAAACGTTAAAAAGTTTGTATATAAACAAAATAATATAGGGAATATTCCATACAATATTGAAAACATTAAAGTACAATAAACCCCAATTTACCCTATATATCGCCATTTTAAAATTCCAAAATTTATCTATTATCCAATATGATATCAATTTACAATTATTTATACAAAAAACCATATCAATATTCAATTATTTATAACAATTTTATGTAATAAATCTATTTATCATGGGGAATTTTTAACCTAAAAAAAAGAGCATAAATAGTTATGTTTATATATGTTGTGCATATTTTTATGTTATAATACAACTATACCTACCATATTCAAGCATAAAAACATTAAAAACTATGCAAATAAAAATATTTTTATGCTATGTTGAATGAAATATGGTGCGTATCCCATTAAAATCAAAGCCGGAAATGACCCATTTATATTCAGTTATGAACTCTAAAAAATATTTATTATCATTATAATGATCTTTATATATAATACCAATCAATAAACATTATCAATTTATTATTATTTATAACTATTTAACGTTAATTATATATTTATCCTATATATTCATTATGAGCATAAAAAGAGCATAAATCATATATTTTTAAACTTTTATACATACTTTTATGTTATAATAAATCTATATGAACTATAATCAATAACAAAAACGTTAAAAAGTTTGTATATAAAAAAAAATAATATAGGGAATATTCCATACAATATTGAAAACATTAAAGTACAATAAACCCCAATTTACCCTATATACCGCCATTTTAAAATTTCAAAATTTATCTATTATCCAATATGATATCAATTTACAATTATTTATACAAAAAACCATATCAATATTCAATTATTTATAACTTTTTTATGTAATAAATCTATTTATCATGGGGAATTTTTAACCTAAAAAAAAGAGCATAAATAGTTATGTTTATATATGTTGTGCATATTTTTATGTTATAATACAACTATACCTACCATATTCAAGCATAAAAACATTAAAAACTATGCAAATAAAAATATTTTTATGCTATGTTGAATGAAATATGGTGCGTATCCCATTAAAATCAAAGCCGGAAATGACCCATTTCTATCCATTTATGAACTCTAAAAAATATTTATTATCATTATAATGATCTTTATATATAATACCAATCAATAAACATTATCAATTTATTATTATTTATAACTATTTAACGTTAATTATATATTTATCCTATATATTCATTATGAGCATAAAAAGAGCATAAATCATATATTTTCAAACTTTTATACATACTTTTATGTTATAATAAATCTATATGAACTATAATCAATAACAAAAACGTTAAAAAGTTTGTATATAAACAAAATAATATAGGGAATATTCCATACAATATTGAAAACATTAAAGTTACAATAAACCCCAATTTACCCTATATACCGCCATTTTAAAATTCCAAAATTTATCTATTATCCAATATGATATCAATTTACAATTATTTATACGAAAAACCATATCAATATTCAATTATTTATAACAATTTTATGTAATAAATCTATTTATCATGGGGAATTTTTAACCTAAAAAAAAGAGCATAAATAGTTATGTTTATATATGTTGTGCATATTTTTATGTTATAATACAACTATACCTACCATATTCAAGCATAAAAACATTAAAAACTATGCAAATAAAAATATTTTTATGCTATGTTGAATGAAATATGGTGCGTATCCCATTAAAATCAAAGCCGGAAATGACCCATTTATATTCATTTATGACCTCTAAAAAATATTTATTATCATTATAATGATCTTTATATATAATACCAATCAATAAACATTATCAATTTATTATTATTTATAACTATTTAACGTTAATTATATATTTATCCTATATATTCATTATGAGCATAAAAAGAGCATAAATCATATATTTTTAAACTTTTATACATACTTTTATGTTATAATAAATCTATATGAACTATAATCAATAACAAAAACGTTAAAAAGTTTGTATATAAACAAAATAATATAGGGACAATGCTAATGTATGTGTTCACGGCCGATTCACTAAAAATATTAAAAGTATGCAGAAAGGCCTAAAAATCGAAAAATGAAAAAAATTTCTCATACAAAAGACATGAAATCAATTTTTTAAAAATCATTTTTTCAGCTTTAACTCGTCATATCTCAAAATCTATCGATAAAATCAAAATTTGACCTAAGGGGCGACAAAAGTCCGTTTTATTCTTTAAATATTGGAATCATTGTTTTTCAACTTAGGGAAATTTTCAGTTCTAAATTTTCGATTTTCCGTAAAATCGGACTGAATCTGGAGAGTAAAAATTGTTTTCTATATGAATTTATGTGTGTGCGTAATTTAAATGAGAATTTAAATGATTTCAACTAAAGGAAATGAAAGAAATAGGACAAAGGTACTAAAAAGTATATTAGAGTATAAGGGACGGAAAGATAAAAATTAACAGAAAAAAATAAAAAATTCATTAACAAACAAACGAGAAAGTCTCAACTAGAAAATATTTTAGTGTACATTCTGAATTCTGATTTTAAATCGGAATGTAGGAAAAGGAATGGATGCACGCGATTTTCAATTATTTTGTCATGCAGTTTTTAATTCCAATTTCAGGACTTTGGAATAATAAACAGAAGTTGTATATTGTTTTACAATTATAAAAGCAAGTAATGCATACTGTTTTATTAATGAAGCGATTTAAATTAATGATTTAAATTAATTTAAATCGTACTATAAAAAGTTTGTTTATGAAAACATAACCAAAAATTCAATATATACAATAAAAAGTGAAAAAATCTTGGTTTCATTAATGAAACAGTATGCATTACTTGCTTTTATAATTGTAAAACAATATACAACTTCTGTTTATTATTCCAAAGTCCTGAAATTGCAATAAAAAAATGCATGAACAAAATAATTGAAAATTGCGTGCATCCATTCCTTTTCCTACATTCCGATTTAAAATCAGAATTCAGAATGTACACTAAAATATTTTCTAGTTGAGACTTTCTTGTTTGTTTGTTAATCATTTTTTGTTTTTTGTTGTTAATTTTTATCTTTCCGTCCCTTATACTCTAATATACTTTTTAGTACCTTTGTCCTATTTCTTTCATTTCCTTTAGTTGAAATCATTTAAATTCTCATTTAAATTACGCACACACATAAATTCATATAGAAAACAATTTTTACTCTCCAGATTTAGTCCGATCTTGCGGAAAATCGAAAATTTAGAACTGAAAATTTCCCTAAGTTGAAAAACAACGATTTCAATATTTAAAGAATAAAACGGACTTTTGTCGCCCCTTAGGTCAAATTTTGATTTTCTCGATAGATTTTGAGATATGACGAGTTAAAGCTGAAAAAATGATTTTGTAAAAATTGATTTCATGTCTTTTGTATGAGAAATTTTTTTCATTTTTCGATTTTTAGGCCTTTCTGCATACTAACTCAGTTTTTTATATTTCTCTCTGAGTCGGCCGTATACATACATTAGCACTGGTACTATACTACGAATAGGTTGCAAAATTAAAATTTTCCAAAATTAAAAACAAAACTTAGGTAAACACAACATCTGTGTACCATCTTTTTTCTTTTTAAGAAAAAAAAACTATCTTTTTATACTCATTTATAATTTGTAGATATTTATATATCCTTAACTCACTAGATACATTTCAGAGTAAAAATGGTCTTGAATTATCAAATTATCAGTAACGACTTTTAATTAATTAAAATAGGTCGTTACAAGATGATACGGTTGCGGAGGTTTTTTCCCGCACAACCGATAATTTGGTCGCGGATGTTATTCCCCGCTCGACCAACACAAATTCAGCCAAAGTCGAGACTTACTTCGACTATGATACTATTATCAAAGCACAAAAAGCAGACCTAGAACTTCAGAATTTACTTTCTGGTTCCGAATGTCTTTCTAGTTCCAATATGAAACTAGAGCTTTTTAAATTACCTGGCTTCGAAATTTACTGCGAAACTTCAACAGGCAACAATCGCCCTTATATCGCAGAACCATTACGCAAAATAATTTTTACTACTTTACACGGCACTTCACATCCTGGTATCTGTGCTACTCGTAAATTGATTAGTGCTCGCTACTTTTGGCCTAGTATTAACAACGACGTGACCGATTGGGTACGAGGCTGTTTAGCCTGCCAAAAATCTAAAGTCCAGAGGCATACTAAATCACCTCATGGACAGTTCGATATCCCACCTGGTCGATTCGAACACATCCATTTAGACGTTGTTGGACCTCTTCCACCATCTAATGGATTTACTTATATACTTACCTGTGTCGATAGATTTACTCGCTGGCCCGAAGCTTACTGCATGAACGATATTTCTGCAATTACGATAGCTAACACATTTGTCCAAAATTATGTATCACGTTTTGGCGTTCCTCTTGACATAACTACTGATCAAGGAACGCAGTTTGAGTCCAAACTTTTTAGTGAGTTAACAAAACTCCTTAGCTCACATCGGATACGGACAACAGCTTATCACCCTCAAGCTAATGGCATGGTTGAACGATTTCACCGCCAACTTAAAGCTTCTCTTAAGGCCAGAGGCAATACAATCCATTGGAGTTCCGAATTACCACTCGTTTAACTTGGTATTCGAGCAACGGTTAAAGAAGATCTGAAGTGCTCACCAGCGGAGATGGTCTATGGCCAAACAATTAAGTTACCCGGTGAGTTCTTCGTCGAAAATCCTCTTCCGTCTTTGCCACCAACCGACACAGTTGTCAATCAACTCCGCACCACCATGCAAAATCTCATCCCAGATTACTAGAAGAGTAATAAAAAAAAACAAAATTTATCATTAATTAGAATTCAAATTTTAACTAATTTAGACAATAAAATAATTTAAATATTAATTCCAAAAATAAATTAAAATATGTACATTGTTATTAAAATATATTCTATTTTTTTAAATTTTTTCCATGGTACGTTGATTTTCGATTTGAGTTTTAATCTTGCACTAAATAGTATATATACGTTCGAACCTAATTTTTTTAGTACTTTAGCTTTCACCCATTTTGGAAAAAGTTTAGACATCACCCCTTTTGATGCATCCGACTGTGTGAAATTTCTTCTCCAAACCACTACTCCTTCAATGAATGGTGGGGCTCTAGCTTGTAAATTATACCGATTTGCGGTTTTATTAAACTCGTTTTGCAAATTGATTGCTACACATCTTCGAATTTTGGAAAGTTTTACAATTCGTTCTTCTAGACTAGGGGGTGGAAAATGGTCAAGACGAGTATATTCATCTCCGTCCAGAATCATTTCCATACCGAAATTTAAAAAATATGGAGTACAAAGAGTTGCTTCATGTACAGCTGATCTAATTGCTATCCCAATTTGTGTTATGTATTTATCCCAATCTTTTTGATTGTTGGACTTAATAAATGCACGAATTGTGTTGCCAATTACCTGATTCACTCGTTCTGTAGGATTAGCTTGTGGTGAATAAACTGCAGTTTTAACGTGCTGTATGTGGTACTCTTTAAGCAACTTTTCAAATTCTTTCCCTATAAACTGGGGACCATTGTCTGAAATAATAATGCGTGGAACAGAAAATAAGCTGAAAACCTCTTCTAATTTCTTCTTTAAAATTAAGAATTTTGAATTTCTTACCGGAAATATGATTGGATATTTTGAAAAATTATCTACAATAACTAACAGAAATACAATTTCCCTGCTTGAATTTGGGAAATGGACCCATATAGTCAATACTTATAATTTCCCATGGTCTAGTCGCTTTTCGCATCTTTCCCATGTGTGGTTTAATTGATATTGTAGGTGATTTAGAAGACTTACATACGTCACAATTTGCGATGTAGTTTTGGACATCTTTATTTATTTTAAAATTTCCAAAATGTCCAGCTTTAGGATCATCATGAAATTTTATTAATAAAGGTTGACGTTCATGTTCCGGGACTAACTCTTTCCATCTTACATTTTCTATATTATATTTATCCACATCTTGAAAAAGTTGGTATAATTTATTATTTACAATTCTAAAATAAGCGTGTTCTTGCAGATTTTCCGAAACTTTTGTAAACAAGTTATTATACCAGGTATCTTGAGTAATTTCTTCAAGGCATCTAGAGAGAGCATCTGGGACAATATTTTCCTTTCCCGGACGATGAATTACTTCAAAGTTATAGTGTTGAATTTTTAAAGCCCAACGACCGACACGTCCTACTGAGTCACCTTGTCGAAGAAGCCATTTTAGTGCTGCACTATCGGTTATAATATAAAATTTGGAACCTTCTAAGAAATGTCTCCACTTGGTTAAGGCTATTAAAATACTTAAACATTCCTGCTCAAGAGTGGTATATTTTTGTTGGGTAGGAGAAAGTTTTTGTGAAATGTATGCAACCGGATAATTAATCTCATCTATTGTTTGGTATAACTGACTTCCAACACCTATATTAGAAGCATCAGTACAGACAAAAAATGGTTTTGAGTAGTCTGGATTATGTAACGTAGGAGCTGTAGCAATCGCTTCTTTTAACTTATTGAAAGCTTTGTTGGCTTCGATTGTCCATGTAATCTTCGTTGGTTTACCCTTTAAAAGATTGGTTATGGGTGAAACTATAGTAGAGTAGTTCGAAATAAATCTCCTATTCCATCCTGCGACTCCAAGAAATTGTCGAATTTGTTTTATTGTCTTTGGGACTGGATAATTTAGAATTGCATCCACTTTATCTGGAGCAATTTGAATTCCGTTTTTATTTACAATAAACCCTAAATAACTTAATTCTTTAACACAAAATTTGGATTTAGTTTCATTTATGGTAAGTTTAGCTTCATGAAGTTTTTGGGAAACAATTTTTAAATATTTCATATGCTTTTCAAACGTATCTGTGGCAATGATGATGCACCTACTAAGCCAAACGGCATACGTGCGAACATATAAAGTGGTCTACCTGATAGTGCGAAAGCTGTCTTTGGTTGAGACTGTTCATCTAATTGAATTTGCCAATAGGCATCAGACAGATCTATAGACGTTAGGTATGTAGTTCCTGATAAATTGGAATGAATATTCTCAAGATGTGGCATAGGATATGAATCCTTAACCGTCATCGAATTTAGTTTTCGTGCATCAAGGCACATTCTTATTTTCCCATTTGGTTTATAGACAATAGTCATGGGTGATCTCCATGGTGAGGCTGGACATGGTTTTATAACTCCCAATTCTAACATACGCTGAAGTTCTACATCTGCGACCTTTAAAACATGAGGAGAGATGGGATAACATCTTTGCATCACCGGGGAATTATCACCAGTGTTTATAGTATGGGTAACTAGTGGGGTACAACCGAAATTATGCTTGGTGGTTATAGGAAACTTAGTAATTATTTGTTTTAATTCTTGTTGTTCTGGATCTGTTAGAAAATTAATGGAATTACTAGTCTTGGGTGATTCTGAATTAATATAAAAAAGTGTTGGATTTAAATCAAAATTCTGCCAGAAATCCATCCCTAGAATAAGATCTTGGGTAATCTGTGGCAACACATACATAGTTAAGCTTCGCTGTTTGTTATTGAACTCGACTGAAACATCAACCACTTCACATCCTTGAAGTGAGTCACCATTAGCTACAAAAACTTTTGTATACTCTTTACGAGTTGTTAATCCACATTGGGTTATAAATTGTTTTGCATTTCTTCCTAATACGGATATTGTTGCGCCAGTATCCAATAAGCCTGTTTTCGGGTTGTTATTAATTACAACATCTAAATATAATATATTGTCACCTGGTTTTTGAACAACTATTGAAGCTACTGGTCGATTTGAACTTGGGGGCTCTTCACCAGATGAAGTTGAAGGTCTCTCTTGACGAATATTATTAGCCGAATTTACATTAACACTATACTGTGCTTGAGAAGAAGGTGTATTTAGTTTGGATGAGTTTTGACGAAACAAGTGTGGATGACAAGTTTGACAGTGCGGAAATATGGTATCTTCTCTTCCACATCTATAACATAAATATTTTGCTCTTCGTGGTTTTAAACATGAATCCGGTTTGTGTCCATTTTCAAAGTAATTAACACAAGAAAAATATATTTGACCTGAATTTTGGGAATCTGAAGAGTTGAAATTATTTTGGTGACTGTTGCTTGGTGCGCGATTCTGAGTACTTTTAGAAATGCGATAAACGTGATTAGACTTTGAATGTACATTGGATTGAGAATTTATTTGTCTATTATTATGAATAGCTTTTGAATTACGAAATGATTTTGACACTACTGATCTATTCGTTAGTTCTGGATTAAAATTGGTTGTAAACTTATTATAATTAGCAGAATTTTTAGAATTTGAATTTTGATCCAATATGTTTAATTGCTGCACACGTTTATTCATTCCTATGAGAGCATTTTCTTTACATAGTTTTTCCATCCGTTCAATGTCCTTACAAAGAGTCGTTAATTCTTCAACAGAAGAAATATTATTTAAATTTCTAAAACTAAGTCCTCTTAAATAAGTAGGCCATAAATTATTGTACAAAAATCTCAGTTTCTGTTGCGTACTAGGAGCTTCTTTCAATTCTTTAAATAATAAATCCATTGAAGATCGGTAATCACCAAATGTTTCAAACCGCTGTTGTTTGCGATTTCGAATAGCATCTCTAATCTGTTCGTCATAATTTGGGTCAGAATACTCCCATTGTAATGCGTTACTGAAATCAGTCCATGTTCGAAAATTATCGAAATACGCATCATACCATTGTAGGGCACTACCATCTAGCAATAAAAAAATGGAACCTAATAACTCTTCTTCACAAATTCTTTGAGCTCTAGCCATTCGAGTTACTTTCGTAAGGAACTCATTTACATTATCACAACTTTTTCCAGAAAATTTTAATTTCCACTCTTGAATGGGTACAGGTCTCCAACGTCTCCCAGAGTATCTATTTTCGGGAATTAATTGATTTTCATGATTAAGCAATTTTGATTGAGGCTGATATTTTGTACTATTATCACTAAAATGATTAAAATTTTGTTCTGGTTGATTAAAATTATTTGGTGGTATGGATTAATACCCACTATCGTAAAAGTTAACTGTATGTTTATGATTAGTTCCTAAATAAAGATTGGTCTTGGGAACCGATGGAATTGATTCTAACTGACTATAACTCTGGTGGTATGCATTTGACCAAGTTGTTGAGGTTGCTTCAGAATGTGTAGCTAAGTTAATTTTTTCTTGTGAAGGCAAAATTGATCTATAAGTCGAAATACATTGTGGAATTTCTTGCAGTTTCGAAGACGTGTGGTTTTGACAACTATAGATGCATTCGTTGTCAAGGTGAATATATTGGTAAATTAGATGCTAAACTATAATAATTTGAAGAAAACATAGTTGAGGCGGTTTGAGATATCGGACAGAAATTAGGATTATCAACTTTCAAACCAGAATAAAAATTATGAACATTGTCTGTTTCAGACGAAGTTTCCTGTATTGACGTTGAAACATTAGGTTTGATTGAAATATTTGACTCAATATGACTGGTTATGTCTCTTCGGGTAGAACGAACTCTTCGTAAAACTTTTTGAATTTCTAAATTTTGGTGTTCGTCTATTTTTGCTCTCGTTAACCTCCTTCTATATGTTTTAAAACATTGAGCGTATCCTTGGTTGGAGATTGTTCGATTACATCCAGTCTTTTAAGTGTTAAATGAATTAGACTGGGAATATTTTCGTCAATATTTTCGTTAATAAAGGGAAATTTGTTCTTCATTTAACAATTTATTTAAGATATATACAGGACTTTCAGTAAATTTATCTAAATCAACATTTCGAATGTCCAATTCATATTGGACTTCTTCGTCATTTAACCCATTTATATTCATGATTATAAATGATATAACTAAACTAAAACATTTGATTTAGATACCCTGTTTATACTATTTAAAAAAAGAATTTGAAATATTCGATGAGCGCCACTGATAATGGTTAGGATAAACCAAAAATCAGAATTAATGAATTTTTGATAGTATTAGATAATTTGAATATTCAAGAACATAAAAACATATATCATGCATACGGATAAATTTTAAATAATTAAATAATATATATGTATATGTAAATTCAATAAATAAAATTAATATTTTGTTAAAATTTATCATAAATTAGATATGCGTTCACGTGACAATCTTACCAATCAAAACCGAATTAAAATTTAAAAAAAATTAAAATAACAAAAAAAAATTATGAAATTATTAATCTTTAAATTAATATTAATAAAAAAAATCTCGCTGGCCCCACGTTGGGCGCCATTTTTGTTACGAATTTCTGAAATCATTCGCAACTTGGCATATCTGACCGGCTATAACTACACTCAGCGAGGTCGGGTTCTCAAAACAAAATTAAAATAATAACACAAATTATCATTACTAACGAACTGAATTTATAAATATCATTTTATTTCTGATTGAATTTACATCTTTTAGATTAATTTCCTTTATTAATTTTATTCCAATAATTAATGATTCTTAACATAAACATTATTGAGAGAAAAAAAATGAAAATAATAACAGGAATAGTAATGATTCTATTTTAAAGAATTTGTTTAATAAATTTTTTCCATAGTTTTATATTAAATTTTAATTATTCTCACATATTATAATAAAAAAATTGCTTTGATCACTTGATTAATCTCCATATTAGTTTAATCACTTTATTTTCAAAAAAAAAATATTACTTTGATCACTTTTTTTTTTTAATCGTTTTTCGATCTTGCACAGGTCTTTATTTTTTCTTTTCTCTACCGTTTTCAAAACAATCTTGCTCTTAAATCCTTTTTCTCCCACATCACCTCCATTTTCAATTACCAATCATTTCCAACCAATCAATCAATAACACAATCGCTCAATTAACCAACCAATCAAAATTGTATTTCTCCTACTTATTATTTCTAATTTCACTTCCTCCCCGTTTTTGTCTTTTGTTTTATGATCATGTTCTTCGTTTTACATAATTTAAATTTTGTTATTATTTCTATTGTGTTTATTGCTATTTTTTATGGTTTTATTGCTATTTTTTTTTTTAAAATGTGCGTTTTATTGTACTATACTACGAATAGGTTGTAAAATTAAAATTTTCCAAAATTAAAAACAAAACTTAGGTAAACACAACATCTGTGTACCATCTTTTTTCTTTTTAAGAAAAAAAAAACTATCTGTTCATACTCATTTATAATTTGTAGATATTTATATATCCTTAACTCACTAGATACATTTCAGAGTAAAAATGGTCTTGAATTATCAAATTATCAGTAACGACTTTTAATTAATTAAAATAGGTCGTTACAAGATGATACGGTTGCGGAGGTTTTTTCCCGCACAACCGATAATTTGGTCGCGGATGTTATTCCCCGCTCGACCAACACAAATTCAGCCAAAGTCGAGACTTACTTCGACTATGATACTATTATCAAAGCACAAAAAGCAGACCTAGAACTTCAGAATTTACTTTCTGGTTCCGAATGTCTTTCTAGTTCCAATATGAAACTAGAGCTTTTTAAATTACCTGGCTTCGAAATTTACTGCGAAACTTCAACCGGCAACAATCGCCCTTATATCGCAGAACCATTACGCAAAATAATTTTTACTACTTTACACGGCACTTCACATCCTGGTATCTGTGCTACCCGTAAATTGATTAGTGCTCGCTACTTTTGGCCTAGTATTAACAACGACGTGACCGATTGGGTACGAGGCTGTTTAGCCTGCCAAAAATCTAAAGTCCAGAGGCATACTAAATCACCTCATGGACAGTTCGATATCCCACCTGGTCGATTCGAACACATCCATTTAGACGTTGTTGGACCTCTTCCACCATCTAATGGATTTACTTATATACTT
The DNA here is from genome assembly GCA_963932295.1 of Tipula lateralis. Taxonomy (NCBI): domain Eukaryota; kingdom Metazoa; phylum Arthropoda; class Insecta; order Diptera; family Tipulidae; genus Tipula; species Tipula lateralis. The sequence continues at coordinate 101,510,632 of OZ010737.1, forward strand.
ACCTGTGTCGATAGATTTACTCGCTGGCCCGAAGCTTACTGCATGAACGATATTTCTGCAATTACGATAGCTAACACATTTGTCCAAAATTATGTATCACGTTTTGGCGTTCCTCTTGACATAACTACTGATCAAGGAACGCAGTTTGAGTCCAAACTTTTTAGTGAGTTAACAAAACTCCTTAGCTCACATCGGATACGGACAACAGCTTATCACCCTCAAGCTAATGGCATGGTTGAACGATTTCACCGCCAACTTAAAGCTTCTCTTAAGGCCAGAGGCAATACAATCCATTGGAGTTCCGAATTACCACTCGTTTAACTTGGTATTCGAGCAACGGTTAAAGAAGATCTGAAGTGCTCACCAGCGGAGATGGTCTATGGCCAAACAATTAAGTTACCCGGTGAGTTCTTCGTCGAAAATCCTCTTCCGTCTTTGCCACCAACCGACACAGTTGTCAATCAACTCCGCACCACCATGCAAAATCTCATCCCCACTTCAACCAGACAGGCGAAACAAACAGATATTTTTGTTCCCAAATCGCTCGATAATTGCGATTATGTCTTTGTTAGGGTTGATAGAGTAAAATCAGGGTTGCAAACTCCTTACGACGGACCTTTTAAAGTTATACAGCGTTTACGCAAGAGATTTATTGTTTCAATTAAAGGCAAAAATCAATCCATTACGATTGATAGATTGAAACCAGCGCACGGCATTTTAAATTCTGCTGATCAGATAGCAGCAATGACACGACATAAAAAAGTTCGATTTTCTGTATAACATTTCGATATTCGCGGGCTCTATCTGCGAAGGGGGTCCTGTAGCGGTTCAACATATTTGTTGAATAATATTTCAAACCGCTTCTTATTTATTAATGCAACTTTTTCATTAATGCCGAATTTTATTACGTCACGTTCTATCGTGTAATCGAGGTAAATATTATATTCACAGTGACAAGTGCACCATCTATATTCCTGTAGAATATTCTCGTTTCGATAGCATATTTAGTACAGCAGTTGTTACTACTTTTGAATAGATATTTTGTTGTTCGTGTCCGACATCTATTTCAAGTATAATGCACCACATTATTAATTTACATTATCATAATTAGCAACTGCATTATCTTATTTTGATGTTAGTATTTCTCGATCGTGGCGCGCGTGTCCTCCCTCTTGGTTGAGTGACGAGCTATTTATTTTCGGCCATTACTTTCATTACCTTTTTACACTTGGTGGACAACTAAAGTTTTGTGAAGTGGTGCAAGTGGAAAATAAAATAAATAAATAAATATAAACAATTCTTACACATATTAAATAATTGTAATATAATATAAATTAAAAATAAATAAATAAAAACATTTTACATAAAATTAATAATTGTGATACATATATAAATTAAATAAATTACAAAATAAAATTATTTAAATATACACAACAAAAGTGTTATAGGACGATGTCAGTGGGTTGGGGAGACGCTCCAGGAGTATGCGGCTGATATAGAGCGGTTAGTGCTCGTCCACTACAACATGGAAGGAGAATACGCGGAGCGGATCAAGATCGACGCTTTCACTGATGGTGTACGGGATTCGAATACGAGACGTGCAGTTGTATTGTCTCCAAGAGTAACCAACGAGACTGCAAACAAAATCATCAAACCAGCAGTCAAAGGAAGTGGAACCAGCAATCAGTCACAAACAGGGCAATAACATCAAACCAGCAGATAACTGGCGGACAACGAGATTCCAGGATGGAACTAGTAAAATCAGACGTTGGGTTTGTGACAAAATAGGACACACGTCTCAAGTTATAAATTCTAGGAGTAGGGGTTACCCTGTAACCAAATGTTTACACATACGAAAAAATAATAAATGAAATAGGCGGAGCGAAAAAAAACGACGAAAGGAACATTCGCGAAGTGTAGAGATGAAAAATAGTGGATTGATCTACAAGTATTTGCGTCGTATAAATAAGCGTAGACATTTGAGTTACGAAACAGTTTAATTTTGAATTTCGAAGAGTTAATATCGAGAAGTGATAAAAAGTGAAAGTAAAGTGTTAAAATAACAGTAGTGATAATTATTGTGTAAACTAATAGTTAAAATAAATATTTGTGAATTATTTGTGTAATTTTGGTGGGAAATAAATTTAATTGAAATTTAATCTTTGCGAGTTTAATATTCACAATCCAGTGATCGAACCGGAAAAATAATTCGAATAACCATTCGGCGAAATCGTAACAATATATATTTTTTGACCTCTTTTACAGGTTATTTTTGGGCCGTACCGTGTCAACCATCTTACTCCATCGGTTTCAATCACCAGCTAGCTCTTCATACTGTTGCAAGCAATTAGAAGATGCCAGATTGCTTGCTTGAAATCTCGCCGCTTGCTTGAAATCTAGAATTACTCGGTGTAGATCACGAGAAGTTTCATAGTTCTTGGAATGAATCATCCGTAGCAAAAAAAACTTGATCAGTGACTGACCGATTAGGACGGAATCCTCCTTTAATTTCCCTAGCTCCTACAAATCGTGACGGAATACGAACGAGAGGATTCCGGCAAAATTATGTTGGCTCTGGAGCGCAAATACGGAGGTGACCATCGACGAGAGCTACATCGTATGGAGTTGAAGGGACGATGTCAGCGGGTTGGAGAGACGCTCCAGGAGTATGCGGCTGATATAGAGCGGTTAGTGCACCTCGTCCACTACAACATGGCAGGAGAATACACGGAGCGGAGCAAGATCGACGCTTTCACTGATGCTGTACGGGATTCGGATACGAGACGTGCAGTTGTATTGTCTCCAAAAGAAACGTTTGCAGAAACCATCGCGTGTGCACTAACCAACGATACTGCAAACAACATCATCAAACCAGCAGTCAAGGTACGTCGCATGGAAGTGGAACCAGCAATAACTCACAAACAGGGCTAAATATCAACCCAGCATATAACTGGCGGACAACGAGATTCCAGGATGGAACTAGTAAAATCAGACGTTGGGTTTGTGACAAAATAGGACACTCTCAAGGGAATGCTGGGAGATAAGGCGCAAACGGGCGAGAGCACCATCGCCGATGTACCGAAGGCCACCGGAGTAAAGAAAAGCAGCAACCGAGGAGGAACACCAAACAACAACAAAGGTGTTAAATGAACGCGTCAGCTTTGAGGAGCAAAAGCTGACTCCCTCAACCAAATGCTCTATAACCTTCATCCCCATTTCCAGATTGGCAAAAGGTGGTGATAGCTTGATGGTGCGAGGCGAAGTAGAGGGACGATCCAGTAAAATAACGTTGGACACTGGAGCAACGAGAACGATTGTGCGGCCGAGTTTTATCACAAATGGAGTTCGATCTATGGAAGGGTTCAAGTTACAAACGGCGACAGGCGACAGTGCAGCTATGAAAGGAAAGAAAGAGGTGGAAATACAAATCAGTAAAAATGGTTTTTGACATGAAGTTCTGGTTGCGGATATTGTGGATGAGGTCATCCTGGGAATGGACATCATAAAACGAAACAGATTCGTATTGGACTTTGGACGGGGAACATTGAGCTACAGTAATGTCGAACTGCCTTTAGAATTGCCTTTGCAACGGGGAGGAGCCAATCGTAAGGAGGATGAAACTGGATCATAGGACGAAGCGACCACCACACTCGAAAACGGTTGTTTGTGGGAAATTGGATGGAGGTCCTGGAACACAATGAAGTAAGGGATTATCCAAGAAATTGGATGGGAGGGAGCGTACAAGGTCAGATTTAACGACCTGATCTATAGAATCAAACGAGGAGTACGATGAAAACCCAAGGTTATTCACATGGACTGACTGGCGTTCTATAGAGGTAGAGGTCTGAATTCTGTTTGGGACGAACAGGTTTGGGCGGAGGGTAGTGTGACGAATCACAGATGTCACCAGTGATAACTAAAAAGAGTTATAAATTATAGCAGCAGAGGTTACCATGTAACCAAATTTTTACACATACGAACAAAATAAATAATGAAATAGGCGGAGCGAACAAAATACGACGAAACGAACATTCGCGAAGTGTAGAGATGAAAAATAATGGAATGATCTACAAGTATTTGCGTCGTATAAATAGGTGTAGACATTTAAGTTACGAAACAGTTCAATTTTGAATTTATTGTGAGTTTTTATTCACAATCCAGTGATCGAACCGAATAAATAATTTCCAAATGGATGTTTTTATGGAAAATAATGTACTTGCCTCTTTGAGATCATGCGCGATATCAAAGTACATCATTCTTTCCCATATTCGGGCGCACCAATCTGACATCGTGCTCAGGTATAGAACCTATCAGATTATCCAAATTAGTCTTAAATGAATGTTTATCTTGGGGTAGGCTTACATCAGTGGGCATTCACAAATAATAAACAGGTTGGCTAATCTCATGTGCAAGCGAAGCTTACACATTCGATTATCGACTTCCTGGAAGTCCAAAGAACCAGTTTTACCTGTAGCCCAATGAGAAATTCAACTTCTAGATTTCCGAGGTCATCTCTACTGTGTAGCAACGTATAGCCTTGGGACACATGGTCTCCACTTTTAGGCCATCGAGTTTCTTGGAGCGCTTCGTGTTCCAGCCGATACTCCTCCATACATGTGATAAGGCCGTCCAACGCGCCAGTTTGCTTAGTGCCTGCACTCATTCTCGTATCCGGGTACTTAGGCGGGGGTCATTGTTGTTTTGGCGGTATCCGATTTTGATTTGTTTGTTGACACTTTGAACAATAATTGGTAATTGCGGATGTAGATCAACAGCAATCCAACCAGATTTAGTCGCCTCCTACGACAAGCACTGAATACTGTGGTGGTATGGGTTTCGTGTTTCGTTCGAAATATTTACGAAACATGGATGTCCGCACCCACATGGCAAACCGTGTGTTGACTTGACTTCCGGATATATATTTTATTCCGGATTCAGGCGAGTCACCAAAATACTGGATTATTTCATACGTATGTGTAAAAATAATTTATTTCGTTTGGTTCTATGTCCTTGATAATTTTCTTTTATATATTTTGATTTGTCTAAGTGCGAAGAATTTGAAGAAACCAACAAATGTTGGTGTAAAAAAAATTCGAAAATCATTGCCGAGTAAATCGGTTTTTTCATGGAAATCGAAAAAAACCGGGAATACAATAGTGGCTTTCCAATCGACCAATCGATAGTACCCGCTAGGAACCGCTAGTAATACGTTGTGTGTCTTTGCTAATTCCCAAGTATAACACAACAAAACTCAAAATGAGCAAATTTGGTTTTCCTTTGGATTTTAATAAAATATTCGCAAGTCACAAAACTCGAATCCAATAGAAGATTGGTATTGGCATTGGTGTGTATACGTATACATTTTATGTACAAATTTTTTTACTATGTAGGTATAGTTTGTTAGTTAAGTTTGTATTTTATAATATTAATTTGGGTGTTGTTTTTAAAGTTTTGAGTTTTTGTTTTATGGAGATTTTTTGTGATAATTATTATATTTAGTTACTATAGTTATTTTTCTATAGTTTAATTAATCGACGATCCACGCCATTTGTCCGTTTTTTGTGATTTAAATTTTGCTTATGGACGCTCGATATCGAGCTTGACATTTACACAGTTACACATAAAATGTATTCCCGCCAAAATAATTTATTCACACATACATTTACATATTTCTTTTATTGTGAGTTCTGTGAGTTCCCACTTTTTGCGACACAGTAGCATATGTTTTCTTATAATAATTCGTAACTTAAACAGAGGTAAACCCAGAACTAAGTTATGGGTATCTTACGAAATATTGTAAAATAGTTTGATTTAAAAATACTTGGGTTTATCTACTCGTAACTGCTCTTGCTATTTCTCACGAGTAGCTAGAAGCTTGACAAACAAAAAAAGTTTTGATAAAGATTTTTGACAATTTTTTTGCATACATAATAAAATGTAGGTTATGTTTTACACATATAGGTTATGTTTTACACATATAGGTTATGTTTTACACATATTCATCAATTTTAGCGTTCCAATCGACCATAGCAAAGACACGCAACGAACTACTAGCGGGTACTAGCGGTTGGTCGATTGGAAAGCAACTAATATCTCTTGTAAACCGACGGATAAGTGAAACGTTTTCGTTTCAATATGTTTGAAGGGTAATTTTGTTATCTAAATTTTATTGTGTTATGCAGATGCACGCTATAATATAATCCATTGTTACGATTTCGCCGAGTGGTTATTCAATAATTTTATCCGGTTCGATCACTGGACTGTGAATATTAAACTCGCAAACTTTAAATTTTTAACTAAATTTATTTCCCACAAAAATTACACAAATATTTCGCAAATAATTCACTTATATTTATTTTCACTATTATTTTACACAATATTTATCACTACTATTATTTTAACACTCCACTTCTATCACTTTCCGATATTTACACTCCGAAATTCAAAATTGAACTGTTTCGTAACTCAAATATCTACACGTATATATACGACACAAATACTTGTAGAACAATCCATTATTTTTCATCTCTACACTTCGCGAATGTTCTTCGTTGTATTTGGTTCGCTCCGCCTATTTCGTTATTTGTTTTTATTCTGTACGTATGTGTAAACATTTGGTTACAGGGTAATCCCTACTGCTATAATTTTCTTCTTAATTATCACAGGTGACATCTGTGATTCGTGACACCATGTTGCTCAGTCAATATATTTGTTGTTTTGTTTTGATTTACGTATAATAAATAATATTTCATAAGCAAGTGTTTTAGATTAGTTTTAATAATTTTTCTGATAAATTTAATATTGGTATTATTTATTAAAATCCACCAGCATTTAGTTCGTACGAATCGATTTTAAAATTGTGTATTTTATGATTATGATGACGAACAATAATGTAATGGTGGAAGCATCTAACAATAGTACTTCACAACAGCAGCAAATTCAAAATGGTGGCGAAAATATTGGTGATGGAGAAAATTCAAATAGTTCATCAGGCTCAGAAAATCTACGAAAAAATTTAATTATAAACTATTTACCAGCAACAATGGACGAAGAAGAAATTAAATCATTATTTTCGCGTGTCGGTGAAATTGCTAACGTTAAATTGATTCGCGATAAACACGGCATATTTCATGATCCTCTAAACCCAACCACTAGAGGTCAAAGTCTTGGTTATGGTTTTGTAAATTATCATCGGGCTGAAGATGCAGAGCAAGCTATAAAAATATTAAATGGTTTACGTTTACAAAATAAAACAATTAAAGTTTCTTATGCACGTCCAAGTTCAGAATCGATAAAAGATACCAATTTATATATTTCGGGGTTACCGAAAACTATGACTCAGGATGAACTTGAAAAAATTTTCGAACCATTTGGCACAATTATAACTTCAAGAGTTATTTTCAACGCGTCAAATACAAAGGGTGTTGGTTTTGTACGATTTGATAAAAAAGACGAGGCAATTCAGGCGATTCAACAATTAAATAATTCGACTCCAGTCTCTTGTAGTGAACCTATTTTAGTTAAATTAGCTAATGCTCCAGCCACTAAAACCAGTTTAGGTTTAAATTCATTAATTTCACCGCTCATAAATCCAATGCTAAGTAGAAAATTTGGTGGTGCTGTTCATAATACTGTGAATAAAGGTTTAGCACGGTTTTCTCCTATCACTGGTGATCCAATGATCGAATCAATGTTTCCGCGTGCTAAAGCTGGTGGAACAATTGCAGGAACTGGCGCTGGATGGAGTATATTTATATATAATCTTCCGATAGAAACCGAAGAAAGTTCATTGTGGGCTTTATTTTGTCCTTTTGGAGCAGTACAAGGTGTTAAAATTGTAAAAGATACTCTAACAAACACGAGTAAAGGCTACGGTTTTGTTACAATGACTAATTACGAGGAAGCTGCAATGGCAATTCGATCGCTAAACGGTTATGAACTCAGTGGTAGATCATTACAAGTTAGCTTCAAAACATCTAAGGGAAAGTAAGATCAAATTCTCAT